>OZ004715.1:49512395-50112395 GCA_963924515.1 Vespertilio murinus | reverse complement strand
AGAGAGAGCTAGAAACATTGACGAGAGAGAATCATCGACCAGCTGCCTCTTGCACACCCCCTACTGGGGATGTGCCTGCAATCAAGGTACATGCCCCTGACCGAAATCAAACCTGGGACCTTTCAGTCCGCAGGCCGACGCTCTATCCACTGAGCCAAACAGGTTTCAGCCTAAATAGATACTTTTCAAAAGAATACAGAAGGAAGGCCAAGAGGCATATAAAAACATGCTCAAAGTCGCTAATTATCCAAGAGATGCAAATCAAAATGACAATGAGGTACCATCTCACACCTGTCAGAACAAATCAACAAATGACAAATGCTGGCGAGGATGCGGAGAAAAAGGAACCCTCGTGCACTGCTGGTGGGAGTGCAGACTGGTGCAACCACTGTGGAAAACAGAATGGAGTTTCCTCAAAAAATTAAAAATGGAATTCCCATTTGACCCAGTGATCCCACTTCTAGGAATATATCTCAAGAAACTAGAAACAGCAATTAGAAAGGACATATGTACCCCTATGTTCAAAGCAGCACAATTTACAATAGCTAAGATTTGGAAACAGCCTAAGTGCCCATCAGCAGATGAGTGGATTAGAAAACTGTGGTACATCTACATAGTGGAATACTACGCTGCTGTAAAAAGAAGGCGTTCTTATCATTTGCAACAACATGGATGGACCTGGAGAGCATTATGTTAAGTGAAATAAGCCAGGCAGAGAAAGATAAATATCACAGGATCTCACTCATTTATGGAATATAATGAACAACATAAACCGATGAACAAAAATAGATCCAGAGACAGAGAAGCATCAATCAGACCATCAAACCTCAGAGGGAAGGTAGGGGAGGGTGGGGGTAAGGGGGAGAGATCAACCCAAGGACTTGTGGGCCTGCATATAAGCCTAACCAATGGACACAGACACCAGGGTGGTGAGTGCATGACGGGGATAGAGGGGTCATGGGGGAATAAGGACACATATGTAACACTGTAATCAGTAAAGAAATTTTAAAACAGAGAGAAGTTCAGTGTGGGGGTTACAGTTTGGTTTAGTGAAAACATGTCAAGCTCTTCAACTGGCGCGTGCCCTGTGCAGATGTTGCCTCAGGGCCAACCAGGAATCTGAGGAGATTTCAGAGCCTACCAGGAGGGTTTTAAAAAAGGTCTTCACTCACCTCCCCAAATCCTCCTTCTAAGGGGACATTTGTCCATATAGGAATGTTAACGATAATGATCACTTCTGTTCCCGAAACTCTGAACAAGTTACCTTTGCACTCTGCTTTGAGTGTCACAGCAGCCCTGAGAACAGGCCCGGAACAGTTATATTTTACCAGCGACTAAGTCCAGGTGTTGAGTGCAGGGCCATCTGTGGCGGGCAGGGTCAGCACTCGGACCCAGACCTTCCCATCGGGAGTTCGGCGCCTTTTCATGCTCCTGCCCCGTTCTACAGGGAGCAGGGAGCGGGCTCACTACATGCGGGGCTCCGGAGAACAGCTCTGTGGAGGCAAACGGCATCTTCAACACGCGCCTGCCGCTTCATCGCAGGGGAGCTGGTGAAACAGGCTGGTCCTCACTGTGCCCGTCGGCGGGAGACATAAAATGCGGACGTGTCTTGGAGGAGGAAGTGACTGCGGTGGCGCTAGAGCCCCTTCAATGCCCCCTTGTTGGGAAGAGGACAAGCCGGGCTTTGTGGCAGGGCGTGCCCGGCAGCGCAGACCCCGCGAGGCCTCCGCTCACTGGGCCGTCCGTCCTCCTCCTCACAATCAGGGCGACTCATCCCACTCAGGGGGCGCCTGCCCGGTCCCCAAGCTCGGATTCTTCTGGGAAGGAAGGTCAGCTCACCACCACCCCCTCAAAAAAAAAGGCTCTGGCTTTGTCCAAGGAGTGACTGGAAATGGAACTCGTGAAAAACCCTTCCTAGGCTGTGTGAACCCAGACAATACCGTTTTGTACCAGCTCTGTTTGATGTGTGCTGACGGGAATTAATCATTTTGGCGAACAGAATTGCTCTTTGTTATGTAAACTTTGTAAAGTCGGCTTCCTATGACCTTTGCATTGAGAAATCTGCTGCTCCAAACTGCCATCTTTTTGTGGGCACCAGGATTCCTTCGGAAACTTCTGGAACCACATTACCACTTGACCTTAAAGTTCAGACTGCCGCTGGGTTGGATGCGAACCCAGGGATGACAAAAATACTGTAACATGTGTGCACTCGCAGGTCCCGTTCCCCAGGAACTGACCGAGGGGGGTGACTGTTTTCCCATTTCTCCTCTTCATTTGCTGGCATCTCAGAGAGCCAGCCTCTATCGGCGACCACCCCCGGAAAACACACCACTTCGAGGGTCATACACTGTATTCATGTTAGACACCTGGCTCTGGTGTGCGTATACATGTAGTCCATCGGAGAAGGTAGCTCAGCCTGGGCTGCGCTTTCAGAGCCGATATTTACGAGGCCCTGGGCTCCCACCGGCATTGGCGCCTCCCGAACCCCGAACCCCAGAAGAAAGGGTGTCCTCCCCAGTGGCTCCCCAGCACCTCTGACATCAGGTGTCCTGAGCTGGCTCTTCCAGCTCGTTCTTTCAGACCTCCCCCCACACACACACACACACCCCACCATCACAGAGCCCGGCAGGCTCAATTTATTAGAACCCATGTTTTTAGTCTCTTTCTGCCCCTCGGAGCCTTGAATGACATAATCATCACGGAGACCCACCAGGACACCTTCAATTACAGTTCAAAGAGTTTATCTCAGCCTCCTAAAGATGGTCGTGAAGTAATCAGCTCCTGTGTTTATCACGAGCCTGTACTTATTAGCCACGTGTTCGCACCGGATCTTCCAAAAGTGACCAGGGCAATCACGGCAGCTTAGGATCCCAAGGAGAGAGAGAGGCATTCAGAAAGAAGGCGATCTGAGGTCAAATCCCACCTCTGCTTCTGACATCCCACCGGTGGCAGTGGGCAGGTGACCAAGTGCCTGGGGCCTCTTTTCTCTCCTGCAGAGCGAGAAAGGGGGAGGGGGAGGGGGCGCCCTGGGCCCAGGCCCACAGGACTCAGCAAGCAGCAGGCGCTGCAATGACGGTTGTTACAGGAACTACTATTCCTCCGGCTTGTCATTGCTATAAAGTCCATTTTCCACACGGTTTTCAAGCAAAAATTAGGAGCTCATGCCAGGAAATGGGCCATTATGCTTTGTAAGATAAGTAAATCTGTAAGCCCACTGTGAAACGCCCACTGACATCAGTGAGAACACGTGTCAGACCTTAATCCGTTGTTTATTTGTTTTTAAAGAAAAGGATAACCGAGTGGAAAGTTACCAAAGCAAAGTCTTGAGCACCTGATACTCCTCTCTTTGGGCTCATAGAAACAGCCCTTAGAGTTTCACACACGGTCTCTGCCATCTGAGTGCAGCGGGTTACAGCCCTGCCCCGAGCACTCAGCTCGGCTGATAACGCCCGGAGGCGAAGGGAACGGGCAGAGCGATGTTTGTCCCGCACGCGGCTCCCTCGTCACCCCGCCTGGGTCCTCACGTTCCTCACCTTATCGGCGCCATTGGAAGTCAACCGCTCCCGCAGGGATACGGTGGCTGTTCACCGCAGGAACAGGCTTTGAAAGCCAACCTGTCAGAATGTCTGCAAGCCCATCAGGTGTCCGCGGGGAGCAGGCGATGGGAACGGTGGATTCCAGCAGACAAGGAGGCCTGGCTCCCGCAGAGGACAGCGCCCACCTGCCTGAGGCCTGGCTCCCCTCCCGCAGAGGGCAGCGCCTGGGCCTGAAGGAAACCTCCAGCGCAGCTGGTCGTGTTTCCTGTCCCAGGAGCTACAATGATGTGCGAGATGAATTTAACACCCAGCTAGAAAAAGTAATCCCAATTGAGTTTGATAACATTGATTAGTTGAACACAGAACACAAAATGAAAACCATAGTCTACAATCTTACTACCGAAGAATTTCTCCATTTCTGAAACTTTGTTCCCAGCTGAGCACACACGCAGGAATCAGAAACACGCGGCTTGCTGAGTTTTCACACAGTGAGCACACCGCGGTGACTGGTCCCGGCTCCCAGATCATGAAACCCATGGCCAGCCTCCCAGAGTCCTCCCCGGGCCCTCCTCGGCCTGACCCGTGCCCAGCGGCCTTCTTGGTCTGGGATTCTCGCAGCATGGATTAGCTTTGACCTGGCATTTTTTTTCCCTTTAATTAACAAAAATAACATAGACACATGAATAGAAAAATGTTAAGTACACAAACATAAAATGAAAAACGAAGTCCTTTCTTCTCCCTACCTTCTCCCTAAGCATGACTTCCATTAGCAAACCTTTGCTTTGGTTGCTTTTTATTTATTATTATTTATTTCAAAAATTTGCCAGAATCATTTCCGATCCAACCCCTCCTTATTCTTTTAATTGACACACACATCATATATGCATAGCGCCCTGTTTGCTGCTTACCCTTTTTGCTTATCCTCATTTCCCCTCTGAAGTGGGTGTACAGATGTCATGCCGGGATTAAGGGCACCTCAGTGGTGGAGGGTAGTGGGGACAAGGGGGAGAAGGGACGTTTTATAATTTGTAACCAAACAACTTGTGTTGATTAGTAGGAGGGAAGGGGGGAAAAGAGAATTTTTTTTCCTTTCCGTGAAAAGGTAGGTAAGGTTTCCGTGGTGACGCCTGCCTCTTTTCCAGACTTCTGGGTCCTTCCATACCAGCTCAGAAAACAAAGCCCCTCGCCCCCCAGAAAAGCCCTGTGCCCTCCCACCAGGAGGCCCAGCCCCACTGGGGTGGCCCCGAGACCGCTTGTAGAAAAGCCTAATCCCGAATTATGGTTTTTGTTGGTCTCCTATTTCATTATTATTTAATATGCTTTGCCACTGACTTGAAAAATGAAGGCCGTTTTTCCCCAAACAAAACACCTACGGCTCACCTAACTTTCCTTCGGTGAGCCGGCTTAACTTTGTTTTCCTTTGGCAGGAAAATTGCCATCTGGGGAGACATTTTCCAATAATGCAGACTTCAAGTCTGTAACTTTATTTTTATTAAAATTTCTCTCTCCAATAGGTGGCACTGGTGTGTTTAGCTAGAGCTAATACACCCCCAGCCTCTCTCCCCCTCTCGGAGGCCTCACTTCTCAGCACCTCAAACAGGGCTGCAAGGCACCCCAACAGCATTTCAGAAACTCCCCCTTATCCCCCTAAGAAAAAACGACTACACAAGAGAGAATAAATTACCAATGAAGAGCCTTTCCTCTGTCCTTGGTTTAATGTGAGAAATTTAAAAGCTAGGATTCCTGTTGGGACTCAGCCATCCAGACAGCCTAATAAATTTATAATTTACCACTTTTGGCGACCCTAACATTTGGTGCCAAAACCCAGGGGAGTTCCCCAGGGAGGGGAGCCATCGCCCTGGATTTGGTGGCCCTGAGTGTGCTACTTGGAGAGCAGTAGGCAGCAGCAGCTCGACCCGGGCTTACCTTGGAATCCTACTCGGGTGACACAATCACCTCCTCCATTAGCCTCCCTCCCTACGGGCCCTCCCGAACCAGCCACGGAGGACCCCGGATCAGGGACCGCTCCTTCCCATTGCTGACCCTGCCTCAACACGAGCTCATTTCATCTCTGGCGAGTCCACTTTCCACCTCAGACAAAGACCTGGCGCTAGGCCAGAAACCCTCTCCCGTCTGCCCTGGCCCCGGGACCAGGTCCCACAGTCTTCCTTGTCTCAGGGACACCCACCATGTGGGTCAGACTGTCTTCCTCCCTCCAGAGCCCGACTAGATGGTGGGGATGCCCTCCCCAGCCTAGGGTCCCAGTCTCCCTTTGGGGCTTACCTCCTCTTCCTCATTTACACCATGGGCAATTCTTTTCCTGTCCCCCTCTTTCATCCCCCCTCCCAAAAACAAAAACAAAAACAAAACAAAAACATTTCTCTGGGCACATTGGCCAAAGAATGGGACTTTCGATTTTAGCATTGTCTGGGATTTAGAATATGTCTGTCACCCCAATGGGAAACGGTCAGAGATCCTTTACATCCAGGCCTCCTTTATACTCCTTAATCACCCTTCTCTCTGTCAACCTGCTCTACCTATCAAATCCTACTTCTCCATCCAAGCCCCTTCTGGCAAACCTGTGCCTTTCCATCCTGAGGCTTCTGATCAGTCCTTCCCAACCCATCAGGTCCCTCAGACCTTCCCTTCGACCCTTCACATCACTCCATTCTCCATTCCCCTGAACCCACCTCCTCATGGCCCTCCTCTGACTGCCCCCTGTCTTTGGACTCCACCTCTTCGTCCACTCACCTCAGCCTCCTTACTGAGCCCCCATCTTACTCCTTCCCTGGACAGCCCAGCACTGCCCCTTGGTCAAACTCCTGGCTGAGCTTCCTGTCGAACTCCTGGTAGAGAGGACAATTTGTATATTATCCTTTTGTTAAATAGAATGTGGTAAATTATATATTTTCCTTCCTACCTGATCCCTCTAGAATTTGGCAATTCTTAATGAGTGAATCATGGCAATACATTTATTTGCATGAATTCAATAAGACCAGTTTCCAGTTGTGGTTTTATTAATCAGCTGGAATGTCATGTCTGAAAAAGATGTGGGCAGCACCAGAAAACATTCTCTGAACTGATCAAAGCCAGTTGCACAGAAAAGCCTGGTACCTTGTTTGATCATGTGGTTCATGGTAGTCTTTTCAGGTAGCGAACGAAGGCTACTTTCCTGAGAGATGGCAAAGAAAGGGCCGCAAGACATCACGGTGGCCTCAAGAACTTAGAAATTCACCCCGCTCTACAGGTCTTGCAGGCAGACCTGATGGCAACTAGCTGGATTAGCTGCTTTGCCCTGAGGGTCTAATAAAAGCTCAGTCGTGAGAGGCCAGCAAAGCAGGTTTTTTAAAGCCTATATAATCAATTGCTATTCTTATTTTGTTCATGCAAACAATCTGGCCAAATTGTAACTAGATTTAATGCAGTGAGTAAATTGGTCTTGATTTGGCTCTTTAATAAAAATAAGGGTGAAGGGGCGGGGGGTGGTGTTAAAGTAGATTCCATATACGCATTTGTGGATGTTCGACTCTAGTTCAGTTCATTGTCTTCAAAAGTTTTCTTTTTAATGCTGTTTTTATGTCAATCAGTCTGCCCTAGTCAGGAATGCTGCCCAAAAATTAACAGAAAGAGCCACAAAGATTAGAAAGCGTCAATCAAATCCATGGGACTACAGGCTAAAGAATATAAATTGGTGTACCTGGCCACTTCCCTTCATAGGACCACTAACACTCCTGTTCCGTACCCTCGTTTTTGGCCCCTGTTTTCTGTGCTAATTTTCATCTTTCCTTCAGGACCGCTTTCGAGCCTTCACCAACCAGTCTCTCGGGAAATCTTGCTGCTGCAACCGCTCACTCCAACCAGGAGGAATCTATAGAGCGTTCCAGCAGACTGCAATCAAAGTCCATCCTGCTGTTCTCCATAATGGCTGCACTAATTTACACTCCCACCTACAGCGGCCAAGCATTCCGTCTTTTTCACACCCTTCTAACACTTGTTATCTGCTGTTTCTTGAGGCAAGCCATCATAACAGGTGTGAGGCAATATTTCATTGTGGTTTTGATTGATATTTCCCTGGTGACTAATGATGGTGCTCATCTTTTCACGTACCTCTTGGCCATTTTGATGTCTTTGAAAAAATGCCTATTGAGTTCCCTGCCCATTTTTTAAATTGCATTTTGGGGGGGTTTTGTAGTCGTTGTTATTGAGTTGTATGAGTTATGCATATGGTTGGATATTAACCCTTTATTTATTATGTGGTTTGCAAGTATTAGCATTTTTAAAAGAAAAGGCACATTTCATTGGGGCAATGAGGTACATGTCTATATGTTTAATAATCAAAGTATGTCTGTACTTACACATATAACTTCAGGTGCTCACAGCTGCCGCTCTGGGCAAATCTTGGAAATCTCAGTGACCCCATTATCCAGATTTCTTTCTCCCTCGCCTGCTGTACAATGTAGCTGAGGAGCCACCTCCTTTTACATGGAAGTTGTGACACCCAAAGTCACCACGGCTGGAGGAAACAGAGATGGCCCAAACGATGGTCAACCTTGACCCAAAAGTGAGGCAATAGCTGTCATGCATAGCCTGGTGGCCAGAAATAGTCACATGGCGCTACCCTAACTGCAAGGGACCTGGGAAATATAAGGGAGCACACAGAATATCAGTGAGCAGTGGCTATTTTGGCCACAGGTGCCATTATAAGGCAAATGTGGTCCTCCTCACTGTATAGTACCCATCTGGCTGCATAGAGAGGTGGATTTGCAACTCCAGCATGTGCTGTAGAGTCAACCTCAGTAGACCTCCGTTCTGGTTCTGTTCTTCCTCCAGCAGAGAAAGGAACCCAGAGTTCTATCTTCCCTTGGGTGATTCGTCTCCTCCTGCTGTCAGAGAAGTGAGGGGGTTGTTCTCTCTTCCTATCAGGAGCCGGAAGTTGTTCTAAGCTGAGTGGCTTATATTGTTGATTTGGAAACTGAAACACAATGTGAAGTCAAACAGAAGAGAAAGTGACAGTGAAAACTCACATTCTTCAGATTAGGGCCCTTGGGTATGAGAAATAGTAAGCCCTTTAAATGTGTGGTGTGTAAACCAGATCTCACTTCCCATTTTGGATTTGGAGCGACCCTGATTTGAAGAATAATTCCCAGAGGATAGACGACTTGTCTGCAAAGGTCCAATCGGTGGAACGAATCCAGGTGTTTGCTCAGAATGGAATTTCACCAAAAGCAATTCAGGCCAAAGCTTTGTGTCCAAAAGAACGTCATGTCCATTAACATAACCAGGCATGGGGATCAGGGCTGGTCTCGGGGCCGGCTCCTGGCTGCCAAGGTTAAAGTAGCTGTGCTGTTACAACCTCATCTTAAATGGAATCATGCACAGGGAGAGGGGAGGAGAGAAGCGGGCATGTGATGAGTGAGGAGGCTTTGTCAGTTACACCCAACATGTACAGCTCATAAATCAGAGAATATTTCCTGATCTGAAAATCTGGGTTTGCAGCTTGGTAATTATTTTTAGATAAGTTCTGAGAGGTTTCAAGTAGGGACTTGAAAACCCAATCAAACCCCAGAGCAGATAAGCCACCTGTGTGTGCTCAAACACTGAGGAGGGAGTTTGCTCTTTCTACTCTTTGAAAAAGGAGAAAGGGGCTGTTGGCAGGCCCGGAACCCTGTGTGATGGCCAGGGAGGCAGAGACCCACAGCCAGGAAGAGAATCACTCACCCTGTGCCACATTCTGCCTGGGGAAGCTCTCCGTGTCTCCATGTGCCTATGTCCTAGGGCCATAATAATCTCTGTAAAGAAAAAGTATTTTTCAAAAAGATCACAGATTTGCTCTCTGGCTTATCAAATCCAGGGAACTCTGACAGCTCCATGACAATAATAAAACAGCCCAGATATCCTCTTAGCACCTCAAATGAGACCCTTACAATTCCTTTTAATTCTCAACCACACCACACACACAGTTAAGAAACTTTTTAAAAAATCAGAAAAAAATGCATGCACCCCTATGTTCACAGCAGCACAATTTACAGTAGCTAAGATTTGGAAACATTCCAAGTGCCCATCAGCAGAAGAGTGGATAAAAAAGCTGTGGCACATTCACACAGTGGAATACTATGCAGCTGTTAAAAAGAAAGAACTCTTGCCATTTGCAACAGTACGGATTTCCCTGGAGGGAATTGTGCTAAGCAAAATAAGCCAGTCAGAGAAAGATAAGTATCACATGTCTCACTCACAGGTGGAATCTAATGAACAAAATAAACGGATGAACAAAATGGATTCAAAGACATAGAAGCATGAACAGACTTTCTAACCTAAGAGGGGAGGCGGGAGAGATGGGTGGGTCAGAAGAGATCAACCAATGAACTTGTATGCATATAGGCATAACCCGTGGACACAGACAATAGGGTGGTGAAGGCCTGGGGTGTGGGGTGGAACGGGCTAGAAGAGATCAATGGGGTGGCAGCGAGGGGACATATGTCATACTTTCAACAATAAAGATTTAGAAATCTCTCTCTATATGACCATGAATGACTGCTGACCCAGGCTGCCATGCCAACCAGCAGCCGGTGTGCTCCACCTGACTGGGAAAGGGGCCGCATCAGAACGCACTAAACATCGCCATGAATGAGATAAAAGTTACTGGTCAAAGGTGAGTAAGAGACAAAAAAATCAAAATGAAAAAAAACAACCGACCGTATTCAGGGAGGTTAAACACTGTGTACTAGGTGCTTAATAAACTAAGACTTGCCTTACATTTTCAGCTTGTTTAATTCTTTCAAAATTGGACATTGTTATAGCTGGCTAAAGGAAGAGTCTGTGATGAGTAGCTCGCTTTCAGACAGTCTCACTTAGGCTACGCCCACTTTCTAATGCTCGCTATCAGTCTTTCCAGGGACCTTGTGATGTTACCAGCATCCTTACAGTAACATCCTTTGCTGCCTACATCAGTTTCTGTTGCTTGCCACCAGAACTTCTGCTTGGTATATATCTCCTCTGCCTGGTGTTGGAGTTGTTTGGGTCTATGTGTGCCTCCTCAGCAAGACTGTAAAACCTTTCAGGATGGGTTAGTGTAATGTCTGGTAGGGGCCATAATGCACAGCACAGACCTCACACTCACAATGTAACAGATAAAAATGTGCATTCACAACACCTTGGTTCAAGTACCAGCTTTTGCCCTAACTCCTTGCTCAGTTAGTGGGAGAATCACTCATGCACCAGGGTGTTGTGGGTTAATTTCCCGGTCAGAGCACATACCCAGGTTGCAGATTAGATCTGCAGTCAGGGTGTGTATGAGAAGAAACCAATTGCTGTTTCTCGTTCACATTGATGTTTCTCTCTCTCTCTTTCTCTCTCTCTCAAAAGCAATAAAAACATATCCTTGGATGATGATTTTTTTTAAGCCATCTTTTCCATTTACTAACTTCATGACCTCAGACAAATTAGCAACCTTTCTATTACCGTAGTAAGTCTTGGTTTCCTCATGTAAACTTATGAACATCTACTGATTTTAATGCTTAAAACAGGGCCTGGCCACTGATTGAATGGTTGAGGGTTTGATTCCTGGTCAAGGGTACATTCCTGGTTGTAGGTTTGATTCCTGGTCCTGGTCAGGGCCCATTGATCTTTCTTTCTTTCTTTCTTTCTTTCTTTCTTTCTTTCTTTCTTTCTTTCTTTCTTTCTTTCTCTCTCTCTCTCTCTCTCTCTCTCTCACTCTCTCTCTCTCTCTCTCTCTCTCTCTCTCTCTCTCTCTCACCTCCCTTCCATATTCTTTAAAAATCAAGGGAAAAAATATACTTGGGTGAGGATTTTTTAAAAACACACAACAAACAAAAAAAACTCAGGGCTGGCATATAGAAAGCTTTCATATGTGTTAGCTATTACTAGTATAGCAATATTGTTATATTATTCCCTGTTATGTTCATATTATGTATCATATATTATATTGATGATATAATTATATATTTTATTATATGTTATGTGTCTGTTATATAAATTATGTGTTTGCATTATATGTATCATTATGTTATAATACAGTTATTATTATAAATATTCCATAAAATAAATGTTTAATAGAATTTAATTGTTTCCCAAATTATAACAATTCCAGTTTACACTATGATCTGGTGTGTTTGTTTGTTTTTCAGAAAAGTTTTCTTTGGGGGGTGGGGGAGGGAATACTTTGTAATATGTAAATATAATATTAAAATGCCAGTGAGGAGTTTTTCACAATATGCAAAACATTTCATCCTTTACCCCAGGCATTCCTCACTTGGCTTAAATGTTGTTGAATTTTTTTCTTACTGTCATGGTGTTTTCCATGAAGAATCTGCATTTCATCGGTCTGGCTATGCTTCCCCGGACCGGCCGCATTTCCAGGGAGTTGTGAGAGCTACAAAGTCATTTCTTACCCACTTTTCCTTGATCTCAGTGCGGCACCTGACGCTGGTTATCCTCCTCGTCTTGCATTTTCAAAGGACTCTGTGTGTTTTTCTCAGCAGACCCACTAGTCCATCTGATTCCTAAATGTGACCTCTGCCAAATGGCAGTGTTTTCACCACACGTCCTCCCTCTGGGCATCGCAGAGGGTGCTCTTGAGCTTCGCCCGCACCCCTTTTCTTAGTGCTGTTGCCAGAACTATTGAGAAGTTTGTATCCCTAGATTAAAGTGACAACACCTCATTAATCACAGCTTCAAGATGGCAAGCAGAGATTGGTTTTGTTTTCATGGCTTTGGAAACCCCCGGTCCCTGAGACTGGCTCACTCTGGAACTGCTGTCGTTGAAGTAGATTGGATTTATCTGTTCAACAGTTAACCAGGATTTGCTTGGAATTCTGGCCTGATCAGAGATGACTCTGACACACACACCATGTGGAGAAGCGAACAGTGGCAGAGATGAAATTCTTTACAGAGGTCAGCGCTCATCTTCATTTCAAACTCCTGCCCCAGGCCCCGTGTGGGGCGTGAAGACAATAAGCTTCCCACGGATCTCTGGCCTGAAGAGTCTCACGCAAGGATAGAGGGGGAAGAAGGTCAAAGGGGAAGAGGTTGGTTTAGCAATACCTGCTACCTCAGGATCCTGGCAGTCTTCTCATCCAGTTTCACAAGTAAAGAAACAGGAGCTCAAAGAAGCCCAGTGCCATCCCCCCGGTCACACAGCCAGACTGTGCCAGAGCCACGGGTGGCCTGTGACCGGTGCTCTTCCCACTGAGCTTCCCATTGCCCCACAGATGGGACAGAGGGTAGTGAGTAGCCAGCCAGGGCCACACGCTGGTCTGAGCAGCTGCAAGGCCCCTGTTGGCATTGCTCGAGAATCTGAGAAGACACAACACGTTGAAGAAAGAGCAATTGCATGACTTTAGGTCCTATTAACTGTTCCCACCTAACTAGAGGCCACGTGGTGAGGTCTGTTAAAGTTAATCATAGGTGTGAAGTGTGTCTATTCACCTACCAGGCAGTCCAAATTTTGGTGTCTACTCTAGAGAAACATCGCACATGGAGGAAAAAAGCATTGCATTGCACTACACTGATTGTGGAATTTTATGTAGCTTGCAGAAACTGGAAACAACACAAATGTTCATTAATAGCAGAATAATTAAATCCATTCTGGTAAATCCATTATATTAAAGGCTATGCAGATAAGGTAGACCTGTGTAAAGATCTTGTGAAAAAAAATCAAGTAGCAGAAACAAGCATGTAGAATGACCACATGCATGTCTAGTAAAGGAAAGAAGGAACCTGTTTAATGTGTGAAAGTCAACTGGCCCTGGAGAATAAACGATGGGGAGGTTCAGAAGGATGACTGACTCAGAGGAGAGACGAGCACTCCAGCTGCGGCTGGAGGATGGGCCAGGTAAAACATAAGATCCAGGAAACAGTGACTCAAACCATCGGGTTTGGTTTCTTAGCAAGAAGTCCGAGGCTGGCTACCCCCCCCCCACCCCCCGCGGATTCAGCATCTCAGCGATGCATCAAGGACACAGGTTCTCCCTGCCCTCCTCCGCAGTCCTCATCCCTGGGTGTCACACTCCTGTCAGGTGCAGCAGTCACAGCCCCAGACGTCCCAACCACACTCAAACTCAGGAGCAGGAGGCACCCAGGACAGCAAAGAGGAGAGAGGGCTTTCAGTGACGAGCAGTCTCTGCACTCGGAACAAACTTTCTCCTAGACACCTCCTCTAGAAATTGCTTTTAGTTCATGGCCAGCGCTAGGTCATAGTGCACACCCCTGTCCCAGACCCAGGGGGACTGTGAGGATAGGATTCTGGCTTTTCCATCATTGCACATGGAACCCTGGCCCGGAGTAAGGGCTTCGGGGTGCCAGGGAGCACCTGAGAGGCCTCCAAGCAGGTTGCATGGAAGCAGCAGCATGCAGGTGGATCTGAAACAATGACGGAAAGATTTATTGGGCTGTCTATCCAACATCACTTTTCTAAGAGCCGTCCCTCTGCAGCCCCGTGTGGGGCTGCCAAGATCCTACAAGGTGTCCGTCTTCCGCGAATGGGCTGTGATAGATTGTGTAACAGCTGCCAAACCGGTCTCCGCTGCGCTTTCCTCTCCAGGGGCATTTCTCACCGTCCCCGCATGGCCATCAATCTGACGCTTGTAGATGGTCTGTGCTCAGTTTCCAGCATCGGCCAAGATCCCAATTACCTTATCGGAAAGAACTCGACAGGAAGTGTTATTAATCATGTGTAAGAAACAAAATGGCAGGGCGGGGGTGCTGGGGCATCGCAGAGGTGGCACAGGAGGGAGCTTGCTACCACCAGGAGTTGGGGGTCAAAAGAGGTTCTAGAAGAACGGTTCAGAAGAAGAGGGAAGGCAGGACAGGGAAGGGAGGGAACTGCAGAGGCTTGGGGGATGGCCCCTCACTGCTGGAACAAAGTCCTTTGAGGAGGGGCCCTGCCGGTGTGGTGCCTGAGAGTTTGACACACCCAGCTCTGATAAGAAAACCCCCACGACCTGGAACCAGCTCCTGCGCCTGGAACTCAGGGACTCCACCGAGTTTAAAGTGGATGCTGTTGAGCAGCAGACAGCTCAGCAAGCACAACCAGCAGCCACAGGTCCTGTTCCTCCGCCTCCTTCCCAGCGTCCTCCAGAACCTAACAGAAAGCGGCTGGCCAAGCAGCAGCATACAGAAGATGTGGAGCTAAAGACAGCTTCCTAACAGCTCCTCCTTTATTAGGATGGATCAGCACATTCTTAACGAGAGGCGATAGTAGAACACACCGCATGGCAATATTCTGGGGCTTAAATGAGGTACGTCATGAGGAGTAGCTAGCAGAATGCCCTGCACATACGATGGTGACTCAGAGCGAGGTCCCTGTCCCTGTGGCACCTGCATTCTTGCATCCGAGGTCATTTCAGAAAGTGGTACGTGGTGTGAACTTAATAAAATGGTCCTGCGTTGAAAGTTCCTGGGAAGAAGTTGCCGAAGACTCGGTCAACCAATAGGAAAATGAAAAATCAAGCCGCAGACAGAGAGAAAGTACTCACAAAATGCGTATTTGATGAAGACTTGTACTCAGAACATAGAAAGGTCTCTCAAAACTCATCACAAGAAAACAAGTGACCCACTTTTTGAATGGATAACATTTTTGAACAGACAGTGCATCAGCGAAGTTGTGCAGATGGCGAGTAAGCACAACAGAAGATACATGAGAAAATAGCCAATAGATTTTAGGGAAATAAAAATTAAAACCACAATGAGATTCTACAACACAGGTTTTAAAATGCCTTTTTAAAACCCGACAATATGGCTGATGGGAATGCAAAATGGAACAATCACTTTGGAAAATATTTTGATGGTTTTCTTATGAGTTAAACATACACTAACCTTATGACTCAGCAATCTTACTCCTAAGTACTTAGAGAAATAAAAACTTAGACTCACACAAAAACCTGTGTGCAAATAAATGTGTTGTATCCATTTGCTTTATTCATGTGGTTTATTCAAAAATGTGGAAATAACCCCACATTTTATTCACCTGTTGAACAGATAAACAGGCAGTGGCATATCCAGACAATGAAAGAAGTGTTACTCAGTAATAAAAAGGAGTCAAGTATCACACAGGCAAGAACACGGATGAACCTCAATACACTCTGCTGACCAAGGGAAGCCAGACCCAAAGGCTGTGTTCTCAATGATGCCTTTATGACGACATTACTGAAAAGGCAGACCTGGAGGGGCAGACAAGGTTGTCAGTGGTTGAAAATAAGGGCAACGGTTGGCTGTGTGAAGGATTCGTGGGGGTGCAGAAACTGTTCTACGTCTTGATTGTGTTGATGGTTACATGAGCATACACATTTGTCAAACCCATAGAATTGTACACGGAAATGGGTGAGTTTCACTGTGAATCAAGGCCAAAAACAGCATGTTTGTGGCCCCGGAAAATTCCCATGTTGAAACCTACCGGTAGTTCCCAATGTGAAGCTACTAAGAGGTGGGACTTGGGGAGGTAACTGGGTCATGAGAACGGAGCCCTTGTCAATGGGATTAGTGCCCTTATACAAGAGGCCCCCGAATGCTCCCTGCTCCTTCCATCAGTGAGGACACCGCAGGAAGACAGGAAGCAGGGGGCAGGTCCTCACCAGAAATGGAATTTGCTGGCACCTTGGTCTTGGACTTCCAGCCCGAAGAATTGCGAGAAGTAAATGTCTCCATTGATAAGTCGCCCAGTCCATGCTGTTTTGTTACAGCAGCTGGAGTTCACTAAGACAATCAATTACACCTCAGTAAACCTGACAAACACTACAAGGACCCCTCCCGCCCTGCTCAAATAAAGGCTGCGTAATCAGGTAAGGCCTTTCCGGGAAATGACATCTGAGCGAAGACCATAACGAGACTCGGCCAGCCACACCAACACTCACTATAATGCAGGGAGCAGAACATTCCCAGCAGAAGGCAGAGCAAGGACAAACCCTCCGACAGGAGGAAGGAAGGGTGCAGAGGACAGGCCTGGGGGCGGGGAGACAGAGAGAGACTAGGTTAGGGGAGCCCCAGGCCCGAGGCCCTCCTCAGTAGGAGGTGGCCACACTGTCCTCACACATGCCGGGTATGTGATATTTGTAAGCTCAGGTTAGGAAATAAATAAATAGATTCCAGACACACGCACATTTAACTGGAATTTCAGGTAAGTAGTGAGTGCTCTGTAGTACTATAATCACTTCCCATGCAATATTTGGGGCACACATACGCCAAATATTGATTCTATTTTCCTGGAATTCATATGTAACTGCAAGTCCTGCATTTTACCTGGCAACTCTTCACCTAGGACCTGGTAAGAGGTTTGGATTGGCTTCTGTCTCCAATGGGAGACCACCGGGAGGGAGGCTGAGGGAACTAACAGCCTGTTTTGCTAAGCGGTTACTGGAGAGAGCAGACAAGGAAGAGGCAGCAGCACGGCCTGGCAGTGCTCCAGGAAAGAGGAGGTGGAGGCGGGGACGAGGAAGCGTCAGAACTGAGAAAAGTAGATGAACTTGGGAGATATACTTTGGAAATAAAGACTTAAGGGCTTGCTTATGGGTTATGTGTGGCTGGCAGGGAGGAAAGGAAGTGAAAAAAATGAAAGATGCTCCTAAGAGTTTTGCCTCAGCAACATATATTAGTTCATTTGATATTTAACTCCTTTAATCCTCGCTATAATTTAGGAACTTGAGAATGATGAAGAGAATTATCCCCATTTTACAGATGAGAAAACTAAGGCACTAAAAGGCTAAGTAATGTGCCCAGGGCCATGCAGATAATAGGTTGCAGAGCTGGGTTTCTCATCCATGTAGTCTGGCTCAAGTCCATGCTCCTAATGGCCTTGCTCTGCTGTCTTTTGAGTACCAAGCACATGATAGGGGCTTGGTGAAGAACATTGAGTCGATCAGTAACTGAGTGAATGGCAAGATGGGTCTGTAAATGTGGCTTCCCACATGTCTTCTGTTCATTTTTATGCACACTGTCCTTCCGCATGCTAGGCACATGCTATCTGTATGCTTTGCTCCATTCTCCTCTCAAATTTTAAGCTTTCCCATTCTTCTGGATATCACCTCTTATATTGATGTTGGAAGTCATTAAAATAATCCCTGGGGCCCTGGCTGGGTGGCTCAGTTGGTTAGAGTGTCATCCGTACATAAAAAGTTCACCAGTTCGATTCCGTCAGGGCACATACCTAGGTTGTGGGTTCCATCCTGGGTTGGGGCTCATACCAGAAGCAACTGATCAATGCTTCTTTCTCACATTCCTCTCTCTCTTTCTAAAAATCAATAAACATATCTTCAGTGAGGATTTTTTAAAAAAGACATCCTGGGGAGTGTTTTTAAGACTTAAACTGTTATTAAGTGGAATTGAGAAATGCTCTTTCGCAATGCCACAAGCAAATTGGCACAGGCAGCTAAGTCTGAAGTCCAAGGAGGCCAAATAGGACCAAAATCACATCGACTCCATCAGCAGCTGAACTTGTCCTCAGATGGTCTTTCCCCTGGAGGGTGCAACCTGCAGGTGTATGTCTCCTGCTGATTCCTGGTTGGCCAGGGGGAGGTAGCCCAGCCTGGGCGAAAGGCTGATGCCTGCATGGGCAGAGAGATCCGGGTCCCAGGAATGGCGCTGCTCTGTGCCCTCAGCAAGAACCACTTCCTTTGGGCTTAGCTTCCCCACCTGTAAAATGGGCAAGTGACGGCACTCACTTCCTAGGCCGAGTGGGAGGGCTGACCAGACAAGCCTGTTACCAGCACCCGACCAAATAAAATGCCGAGTGAAAGTGGGCATCCATTGTTTTGATGTAGAATTCTCATTGGGAGAAAGCTAGTCATGTCAGGCGCACGAGAACTATCCAGACTAACACGATAAGTTCCTCGCCTGGAATTTGCCCTGGCTCTCGCTGTCCAGCTGTGAGCCTGGAGAAGGGGCAAGGAGATGGTCCTCAGTACCATCTCCACCTGTCCCTCATCCTTCAGCCTCGGAAGCCCTGCCAAGCAGTCCTTCCCAAGACAGATGGCCAAGTGTCCATTTCCGCAGGTTTGATGACAGTCACACGATCTCTCAGCTCTAGGGCGGCCCCTGCCTTAGATTCTGTCCTGGCCGCAGGGAACGTGCACACCAAGAATGTGTAAGCTGAGGACGCCTCTCCGTGTCAAACAAGTCCATGTTTCCATCAGGCCACTACGTTTGCAAGCGAATCAAAAGCGGTTCATTGGAGCATATTCAGATATTGCGTGTCCATCTAGGACGGGGTGGGGCATAGAGTGTGCTGATCTTTAAGAGATGCTGGCCTCTGGGTGGTGGAACCCCCGAGAAAACAAGTCCCCAGAGAGACGTGTCCCAGCATCGCTTGCACCGTCAACAGGACCCGGATTCTCCCCGTGGCAGCGTTTTTGAGGGAAATGATCTCAAAGAGCACGTTCTAGCTGACACAGACCATCCCTCAGGAGCCCACTTGAAGAAATCCCTCAGCCCTAAATACAAACCCTTAGAACAGGTGAAGATCGGAGGCCTTTATTCCTTGACAAAAGGGTTTTAACTTTAATTTTAAAAGACTTTTTCCCTGGAATTAGTTGACGGATGAACTACTGGGACACATAAAAAATGTGATCTTATCCACGTGAAAAAAGTATCTTTTAAAATTTTTAAAAAAATATATCTTTATTGATTTCAGAGAGGAAGGGAGAGGGAGATAGAAACATCAATGTGAGAAAATCATCAATCAGCTGCCTCCTCCCCCACACCCTTCACTGGAGATCGGGCAGGCAACCCGGGGCATGTGCCCCTGATGGGAACCAAACCCGGGACCCTTCAGTCTGCAGGCTGAAGCTCTATCCACTGAGCCAAACCGGCCAGGGCAACAGATTTCCCTTTTGCACTGACCAGTGCAGTTACTTTGTCTCCTGGTTTGCAAAATAAGGGGCTTAGGATAAATAATTATAGAGTCTCATCCAGAATCATATGTTTGTGAGGCCGCAGAATACATAGTGTGACATGTTTGTTTTTTCCCTGTGTACATTTTTCCTTCACTCTTTTCCTCATGTAAGCAGATGGCAGGTGCTGGGCCTCTGAGCTCTCAACAGAATTGTGTGGCAAGGCAGAGAGCAGACATGGCCTCTTTTCCGAGGGCAGAGGCAAGGAGGGTAGGGGTGAAGAGGGCTCGGAGAGGCGTGAGGGGAAGGGTCCTATGGGGCCAGCAGCAACAAGGCCCGGGGTTGGGCTCCCTGGCAGTCCCCTGAGGCAATGGCAGAGTCCCAGAGAGAAATGGCTCAACAGAGCATCTCAGGCGGACCAGCAAGAGGCCCTGTTTCCCAAGCTGCCCGGGAAGCAGCCAAACTCTGTGGGAGGGTCAGTGGTGTCCACAGACCACCTCTGGGGTCCGGGAGCCAGACGCACCCCACCCGGCCATCCCTTAGTGCCAAGTTAGACTGAGGTTCAGATTCCCCCAGTGTGAGGGACAGGGGCTCCAAATCAAAATGGAACTGCCTTCATTGCATCAGGATAGGGGTGCTTCACAACGCCAGATACCAGGACTGAGTCCACTGGCCGAGCATCTGCACCACAGGCTACAATCCTCCTCCTTCCCAAATCTTCTGCATTAAAGCTCACCCAGTCTTTTGGCCCAATACATTTATTTCTCTTCTTTTTCAAACTATACTACACGGAAGAGTGTTGAAATGATTCCTTCCAGGGCATTTTTTGAAAATATTTTTTTTTAATTTTAACTGATTTGAGAGAGAGAGGAAAAGAGGGAGAGAGGGAGAGAGGAAGAGAAGGAGAGAGGGAAGGAGAGAGAGAGAGAGAGAGAGAGAGAGAGAGAGAGAGAGAGAGAGAGAGAGAGAGAGAGGAGAGGGAGAGAGAGAGATGGAGAGAGAGAGATCTACTTGTTCCACTTACTCATTGGTTTCCTCTTGTACGTGCCCTTTCTGGGGATCGACCCCTAAGCTTTGGTGTGTGGGGACAGCCCTCTGACGGACTGAGAGCTGCCTGGGCCTCTCCTTGTGCCTGAGGCTCAGGGGTGGCAGGAGCTCTGGCGGCTGCTGTGGGGGCTGTTGGGAGGCATCGGGCACTGCTGCTGGCTGGGCTCGGGCTCAGGGCGGCTGTTGGAGCTGGTAGGACTCCATTCACCCTAAAAGATCTGGTGACTGGCTGTGTGATGGTGGAGGAGGCAGTTTATATTCAGAGCCTCTGATTTTAGGGTTAAATGGGGTGGGGATAGGTTAAGGAGGGGTGAACCTACGGAGTTCCCATGCAGAGCTGGGCAGACTGTGCCCCCCGAGCCAGGGTGCCCGGCTAAGAAGGTGAGTCAAGAACTAAGTGCCACCCACCCATCACTCCCAGCTCAGTGCCCTGTGCCTTATGCCCTGTGCCCGGGGGCACCGGCTTCCCCTCACCACGCAGGGAAGCACATGGCAACCTGGGCCGGCGTGGCTGCACACCCGCCCGCCCGCGGCTGCAGGTGGCTGCGCCTTTGCTTGGGGAGGGGGTAGGGTGGGAGACCACGAAGCTCTCACCAGCACATTCCTTCCCTCAGAAGCACTCGCGCCCTCTATGGGTGTCTGTGCCCCCAAGAAAGTGGCCAGGTCGGGCACAGCCTCCAAGCACCTCAGGGACACCTGCAAAATGGATATTTTTTGTTTCCACCGAGCCGATGGCTATGCAAGTGGACGAGAAAGTTTCCAGAGCGAGATGGTGGGCTCAGGGCCCCTGCCGCCCCCCAGGGAGGCCCTGGGGGTTCGGTTCTGAAATCGCGGGGACCCGCTCCAGGCCGCGCTGGGGAGGAAGCACCGCTGCCGCCCGCCCATCCCCTGTTGGTCCCTGGTTAAGGGAGAGGGAGCAGGTCCCAGTGGCAGCCACAGGCCGGCAGCCTCTCTCCCCCGTACCATGGTGGCTGAGCTCTGGTGGGGATCATGTCTGCCCCCAGGCCGCTGCGGACACAGCTAGAGCGGACATGGGTTGAACATTTTACTGAAACTGGGATTCCTGGGCTGGGAGAGGGCAGCAGGATCGGGGGCGCAGCCTTGGGGCCTTTTAGGAGGCGCCGGGGCTCGGGAGGGGCTGGGAGCAGAGCGCCCCGGTCGCCCGGCTGACAGCAGGACAGACCTGAGGTGCCTCCAGCCCCTGTCACCTGCCCAGCCCTGGGCCGCGGGCCCTCCCCCCGGAGCTCAGCCATAGGAGGCGCCGGCCCGGGGTGTTTTTCCTGTTATCCGGCTGGAAGGACAGGAGGCAGTTGAATTAGAGTCCTGATTGTAATTTAATTTCTTCAAACTCAGAGCTATTTTCTTTCCAAATACATCAGGGGCCAGGAAACGTTCAAAGAACTGGGGAACCATTCCCAAATCAGGAAGGGAAGTCACAGGGTGTATACTATTGCTACGAATTTCCTACTACTTACAACATATACGATGTAATGTATTAGATGCCTTCCTATTGCATGAAGTACGCATTCTCATAGAGTAACACTGGTAGATATGCTATAGTTATGGCAGTATGGCATATCCTATCTATACTAACAAAAGGGTGATATGCTAATTAGACTGCAAGAAGCTGGGGCTGCAAGGGAAGTCAGGGTCCCCAGCACCAGAGGGAAGCTGGTGCTAGAAGCCAGGGAAAGGAAGGCCTACTCTTGCACAAATTTTGTGCATCTGGCCTCTAGTCTATAATAATAAAAGTATAATATGCTAATTAGACTAGACAGCCAAACAGCCTTCCAGATGACCTTCTGGACAAAGCCGAGGCAAGCCACTGTGGCTGCAAGGGCCAAGTCCCTTGCATAAATTTTGTGCACCAGGCCTCTAGTACTATATAATAAAGAGGTAATATGCAAATTGACTGTCACAGCCTCACAAGATTGCTGTCTACAACCAAGCTGGCAGGGGGGTTAGTAAGGGACGACCAAACAACTGAACAGCAAGCTGTGTGGGGCGACCAGGCTGGCAGGGGGTCAGTTGGGGGCAATTAGGCTGGCAGGGGAGGAAGTGAGGGGCGACTAGGCCAGCAGGGTGTGCAGTTGGGGGCGACCAGGCAGGCAGGCAGGTGAGCAATTAGGAGCCAGCAGTCTAAGATTATGAGTGGGATGTCTGATTACCCTTGAGGGGTCCAAGATTGGAGAGGGAGCAGGCTGGGCTGAGGGCACTGGGCCTCTAGTATATGATACAAGCCTAATATGCTAAGTATCCAGTGGTCTGGTAGGCTGTTCAACCAATCAAAGGGTAATATGCTAATGATATGCTAAAGCTACTCAACCAGTCACTATGATCAGCACTGACCACCAAGGGTCAGACAGTCAACCAGTTGGCTAGTCACTCTGACTTGCACTGACCACCAGGAGGAAGATCCTCTGACTGGTAGGTTAGCTTGCTGCTGGGGTCTGGCTGATTAGGACTGAGTGAGATGGGCCAGACACACTCTGGAGCCCTCTCATGGTCCCTCCCCAGCTGGCCAACTTCCTGTGTCTCCCCCCCCCCCCGCCCCCTGCCTGGCCTTGATCATCCACTGGTGGGGTCCCTCAGCCTGGCCTGTGCCCTCTCACAATCCAAGACCCCTCAGGGAATGTTGGAGAGCTGGGTTCATCCTGATCCCACAGGCCAGGCTGAGGAACCCCACTGGTGCACAAATTCGTGCACCAAGCCTCTATTATAACATAACATGATAATATTCAAGATGTTCACAAATATTTTTTTTCACAAATGATTTTGATAATGTTAAAAATTTGGAGGATCATTCCAAAATCAGAATGTTTTAAGAAAAGAAGAAGACAAAGGATGAATATAATTACTTAATAATTATTTTATGATAATTTTTATTGAACATAATTACATATATTATTCTGTATTAATTATAGTTTTATATGATGATACTATAAAATACGATAGAAACATATATATTACATATTATTGTTGATATCATTATTATTGTTGAAGATAGTATTTACTGATTGCTTACCAGGCATTGCGCTAAACACTTTATAGACATGATATTTTTTAATTTCCATCTTAATCCTATAATTTGGTACTGTGGTTTTTTTCTTATTTAAATTACAGTTTCATTGAGGTATAATTCACATACTATATATTTTACTCATTCAAAGTATATAATTCAGTGGTTTTTAGTATAGTCACAGGGTTTGCAACCATAACCACAATCAATTTTAGAGCATTTTCATCACCACAAGGGGAAACTACATAGCCATTCACAGTGGTCCCTCCTCACCCCCTCCCACCAGCTCTAAGCAGCCACTTATCCACTTTCTGTCTCTAAATATCCTGGACATTTTACATACCATGGAATCATACACATAGGATCTTTTGTGACTGGCTTCTTTAACTGAGCAAGTTGTTAAGGGTTACCCATGTTGGAGCATGTATCGGTACTTTATTCCTTTTTATGATTGCATTCTTCATATGAATATACCACATTTTGTTTACCCATTCCTCATTTGGTTGTTTCTACCTTGGGGCAATTACAAATAATGTTGCTCTGGGTATTCACGTGCAAGCTTTTGTGTGGATATATGTATGCTTTCATTTCTCTGAGAAGTACTGTGCTCGTACCCCATTTTACAAATGAAGAAACTGAGGCACAGAAATGTTAAGTAACGTACCCATGGTAACACTGCTCTTAGAGGCAAATTCAGTTCTGTCTGATGCTCTGTTGCCCTCAAGTTTATCAAAGGTTAGTATGTGGAGGGTGGGGTCTCTGGAGAGACACTGGAAAGAAACAGCAGGAGGCGTTTCTGTGCAAGCTGAACTTTCTCCCCCTCCGCTGGTTAGGTAAGCCTGGGAGCGAGTGCCAAGGGAGGGTGAATTCCCCTTTTGCGATGAAGGATCTTCTGAGGGATATTGAAGACACAGCGGGAATGGATGTCTCCCTCCAGGGAACGGCATTTGGTTTAAGGCTGTCCAAATGGCAGCCCTCATTCTGCATCTGGTGTCCAAATGGTGTGAAAGGGGCCAGGCCCGAGCTCAGGCCTCCTTCCTCCCCCTGCAGCCCCGGCCCCACCCGGCCATCCCAGCCTGTTTCCCGGCTCCTGCCCCACACAGCAGACATCCCAGACCTCCTCCCAGTTCAACCCAGTCCCTGACTGCCCCTCCCTCTGGCTCCCACTTGGATTTCTGCAGAGGGAGCGGGCCAAGGCCAGCTGAACCAGGGCTGGTCCGTTGGGTGGGGAGAAAGGTGATGGAGTTCAGGGCGGGAGAGAGAGAAGAGAGCCAGAAAGGAAGGGCAGGGCATTGGGGAGAGGACCCACGAAGCCTCCCAGGGGCGGTGATGTTATGCAGAACCTGTGGCTGTAAAGTGAGACCTCTGTGTTTGTGTGACTTATGGAACCCGGGCCATTTGATATATTTCTACTGCTTATGGGTTTTCCTCTGAACAGACCCTCGGATGATATTGTACCAGTCATAGAAAAAAACAAACAAAATCCGAGGCTTTTGGGGGGCCTTAGTTATGCAATGTAGTGGAAACAGATTTAGCTTTAAAGTCAGAGACAGAATCTGTACCATTATGGCCCTGAACAATCTTCTTAACCTTTCATAACCTCAATTTTAAAAAAATATATATTTTATTGAGTTTTTTACAGAGAGGAAGAGAGAGGGATAGAAAGCTAGAAATATCGATGAGAGAGAAACATCGATCAGCTGCCTCCTGCACACCCCCTACTGGGGACGTGCCTGCAACCAAGGTACATGCCCTTGACCAGAATCAAACCTGGGACATTTCAGTCCGCAGGCCAACACTCTATCTACTGAGCCAAACCGGTTTCAACATCATAACCTCAATTTTTGTGTGTATAAGGTGAGACTATAAAAGCAATACCTCCTTTGCACCGATGCTGGCAGGGTGAAGTGAGGTAGTGCGGCATTTCTCAGTGTATGTTCTCAGCGTCCGCACTGCTGCAGGGTACGGTAACGTGGGAACGGAGCGGCCACGGCAAGCTGAGCAGGGTCCATGCTCACACAGCTTCTCAGAGTGCTGAGAATGCTGACCCGCACACAGAATGTCTAAGAAGAACCCCTTCCTATTGCATTTTGCAAATTTACTTAACCATGGAAATTTTTGGATATAACACTAAGGGTAAAGTTTGCAAACTGGCGTTCCAAATCTGGCCAACAGATGTAGTGTTTTTGGCCAGCGCTGTGTTGCTTTAAAAAGTTTTCTATATTTAAGTATAATGAGATTTCACTCGTAAATCACAGCATTTCACATAAAAATTAACTGTTCAGCTTCTCTTGAAAATTATATGGATTGGGCCACGCTGGGTCCTCATGCTACATGGCGACACTTGGCCAGAATGGGTGGGGGGGCCCCGGGGAGCTGCCCATGGGAGGTGGGACGTGTGCCCTTCGCTTAGTCACCGGCCCCTGAGGTGTTCCAGATGGAACCCTTCTGAGTCTGGTGCTACATACATGCCGGGATAAGCCACGTAAAATGGTGAGTGTTGTCCACAGGCCCCTCATTATAAAGTTGTGGAACATCTGCTTATTAATCATATTCATGCATCACTGGGTAACAGGATATGTTCAGTATAAACAAATACTAAGAATAATTTAACAGAATGAGATTAGGAGTAAACATAAGTGAGAAATTCCTCTCTTCTCATCTCATCATGTGGAGGCCACAGCCACTCAGACAGAACGGGCGCAAGTCGGGGCTCAGTCGTGGTCAGCCGTGGTCAGTCACGGTCGGTCATGGTCAGTCATCATCATAGTTATTGGTTGATGCATGTGAAGATGTCCAACTTCCTCATTAAGAACAGCTGAATAAAGCTGAAACCTGTTTGGCTCAGTGGATAGAGCGTCAGCCTGCGGAATGAAAGGTCCCAAGTTAGATTCCGGTCAAGGGCATGTACATTAGTTGCGAGCACATCTCCAGTAGGGGGTGTGCAGGAGGCAGCTGATCAATGATTCTCTCTCATCGATGTTTCTAACTCTCTATCCCTCTCTCTTCTTCTCTGTAAAAAAAAATCAATGAAATATATTTTAAAAATAAAGAAAAGAAAAGCTGAGCATGGAACCGCCATCTGTAGTCAACCCTGAGCTAAATGTCTTGTGTATCAGAGGACATCAATCCCCACACAGAGATGGCAAATGAAGGGCTATTTTGTTTTTACTTTGCCCTTAAGAGTTATTTTTTCTTCCTTTTAATTACGCCCAGTAGCATAAACAACAGTCTTTTGAACCCAGGAGCTGCCTGAAATACTAATTCAGGTAAATGCCAATCCACACAAAGAGAGAAAGGGGTGCGCAATGTTTTGTTTTATTTTTCCAAATGCTGGTGAAGTGCTTGCTTTAACCCGAAAGCAGCAGACAAAATGTATACAATTTAAAGGGACTCCTCAAGTCTCAAAGCAGCCACACTCCATTATGGCCCCCCGGGGACTACGAGTAACTGCTTGTGAAGTCAGCTGAGTTTTTTTAGTAGCAAAACCATTTTTATAAAGTGTTATTTATTACGCCAATTTGGGGTTAAATTTTTGATGTTTCAACCTCAACTCCTGACAAATTTTCAAGATAGCAAAAAGCAAGGTGACTGGCGTTTTGTTTTCTTCTTCATAGGATCTAGTAAAGAGGCAGAGGGAAGCAATTACGCCTGGGCAGGGAAGGCCCACCCCATCGCCCAGCAGTGCATTTTCTGGGGCCCATGGAAGACCTAAGGAATCCACATTGCCCATAACACTGCCTCTACTACCAGCCAGTGCTAAGGTTTGGGCGCTGTTGGTCTGGACAGTTGAGGAAGCAGCTACTCCTAAGCTGTCTTATGACATGGACCCAATCAGCAGGATCACGTCATGGTCAAGACTGTGCGCTATACGATCTCTCCCTGGGTTCACATTCCCATCCTACCACTTACTAGCTGGATAACCAGGGTAGTGACTCAACATCTCTGGACTTCAATGTTCTCCACTGTGCAGTGGGAAGCATAATCAGCACTCCCTTCATAGAGTTATGAAGAAGGAATGTACATCAAGTGTTTGATGCATGGCCAGACACTCAGAAAGTGTCCAGTGCGTGTTACTTATCACACTGCAAAATGAGCTATTTCTCTCACTTGGACCCATGTCTTCATTTTGTAAAAACCCATAAAGGGCTAGGTTTGAAGAGGCTTGCCTTTGTGGCCACTGTCACCACTGCTTGCCTTTGTGGTCTCTGTCACCACTGCTCAACTCGACCTTTGTAGCTAGAAAGCTGCCATAGGCAACACCTAAGGAAGCAGGCAGGAGCCACTGGGAGGCCCACGTGCTTAGCATGTGTCCTTCAGAAAGAACAAGGTGAAGAGGCCCAGGTTTATGTGGATTTAAAGGAAATGGGAGAAACTGAGCTCCTTTCCCCCAAAACTGTCACCAGATTCTCTTTGCAGAATAGACAACCTCAAAGTGGAAGGAAGCAGGTTGGTGGGGTGGGGAGGGGCATGGAACCCATGCTGACAGAGCATCACATACCCAAAGGTGGGCTCCACTCACACTCCTGCCACCTGTCACCGCTGTTCCCAGGTTCAGAATTCCTGGAGCTGGAGAAGCCTGCAAATGTCTGCCCAGGAGAGCTCTGCAACGGCTCCCTGGCCATCCCCTCAGGGTGCTGTTGGCTGTGTGCTGGGAGAGGATTCCTTCTCAGAAGCTTGCTGAAATCTTCAAGAAAGGGGCATGGGAGAAGAATACGTCCTAGCCTTCTTCCAGCAATGTTTTCTGCCAGGGTTTCTACCAGGCAGACTCATTCCATTTCCCCAGCACCTCCTAGTGGGGAAATGACCTTCTCAAGCCATCAGTTCTCCTGTCCTCTCTGCCTCCATCTTTCTCTGGAAGGAGAAAATCTCTCCCCCCCCCACCATAAAACCTTGAATAGAGAGAAAAATACTTTCACAGAATGAGCCCACAACACTTTAGAAACTGCTCTACCTCCAGTGTTCTCCTTTCTGCTCTGTCTGCCCTGCCTCTGCAAAGACATCAGAAGGCCCTGATGTCTAGTGTGGAGCAGCTCTGAACTGGGCTCTTTGTCAGGAAAGAGCCACCAAAATGGACTGTGGTAAAGTATACCCCCCTTCCTCCCGCAGGCCCCCTGCTTTCCCCTAACCAACACTCAACACCTGACCTATCTCAGGTCTGAGGAATCTCTACTGATACCTCAAAATATATCTTTGTAGTAGGGGGCTGGTCACAAGCTCTGGTGATTTGCTTACCCATGGTGAGGGCTTTTTGTTTTATTTCATCTTTCCCCCCTTTGACTCTTGGGAGGGTGCCACAGTGCCAGGCTGACAATGGAATTGGGAAAGCACCATGAGTGGATCTGTTAGAAATGGCAGGGGCCCTGTGGAGCATGGATTCTGAGTTAGTTGATGTGGGCTCAGGTAATAATTACACTGAGAAATTTCCAGAAGATCATCTGCCCATCCTCATGCTACCTAGACAAGAGTTCTCCATCTCCAAGCAAGAATAATAATGATAATAATAAAGATGCAATTTTCCTTAACCAAGCTGAGTGTGCCTTGGAATGGTCCAGAATGCATTCGAAACGAAAGAAAGAAAAAGGAAGTCAGTGGCCCCCTCTGGCTCAGCAGGACTGAATCAGGGCCTGGAGCTTTATCTCTAACAGCACATCGCCAGCCTGCCGAGCCCCTCCGGGGCCATTGGGATGTGGGTGAGTTAGAAACACAGCGAGAGACATACTTGCTCAACCTGAGGATGAGGAATATCATGCTTCTCAGGCTTCAGAGGGATGCTAAGGACATTTGTTCACAGGGTAATTCTCCCCCAACCACTCCCATCTGGCCAACCTTTAAAAAGTTGTTCAAGGAAACCACATTCAAGTCATGGGAGCTAGAAGAAACCCAAAGATTCAAGAAAATTCCAACCTGGTGGGATTTCCTTTTTTTTTTTTTTTTGGCAGAGGGAGACAGGGGGAGGTGATATCTCTCCATCTTTCAAATGCATCAGCCCACAAAGTTTACAAAGCATTTTCACATACATCATCTTTTTTTTCCAGAACTTCTAAAGTCCCACAAATATGTAGATATATTTCCCAGTGACCATAAAACTTGAATGAAAAAAAAATTCTTTTCACTGAGGACTAACTATAATTTTACCATTTTCTCCAACAAACCACGGTCCCAACGATACCTATGACTTTATCATCTAATGAAATCACAGCTCTTTCCTTATCACATCACTGCTGCTACCAATATCTGGACACATCATTTAGGCTCATCACTAGTTTGAAATCATCATAGTCTTTACATCCACTATTAAGTCTTTTTTAATGCACTAAGAAAAACACATTTATTTCCATCTTAATTGATTTTGATACTTCAATAATTATATTTTAATATGGTTGGATTTCTTTGCAATTTGATGTATTTTGTACATTTAAAAACACAATTCTAAGGAGCGATCTGTAGCTTCCTGGACTCTGGACTGCCAAAAAGATCTGTCCAAAAAGGAGCAAAGGCTAATCCTGGTCAGGTCATCACGACTCCAGATGCAAGGCAGTTACTATTAGCCTCTTTCCCAGAAAGAGGAAGCTTAGAGAAGTCAAGTGACATGGCCAGGGTGGCACAGCTAGTGGATAATAGAGCCTGGGTTCAAACCGGATGCTCAGAGTTCCTGACCAACCACAGTCAGCACTGTGCAGGGCGCCGTGGCCCCTCTCTGTGCGGTAGCCAGCACATGAGTTGGAGCTCTGGGCTGGGAAAAAACATTGAGAAATTCTTGCATCTGGGAAAGACTTTAGAGTAATCACTAGAACAGCCAGAGGATGAGCAGCAGCAAAGGGCTGGGCCTGTCAGGCGGGGCCTGGTGATTAATTGGTGCAGGGAACACAGCCAAGAGCCGGGGAGCCACACCAGGCCGCCATCCATTTGTCCATGCCCCGGGGTCAGAGCTGGAGCAAATGGAACCTTTTATAAAAGAGGAGAGGGTGGAATGTAGCCATCGGGGGAGTTCGCAAGGAATTCACAGGTGTTTTCTCATGTGCTCCCCCTCTCTAGGGACCTCTGGGTGTGTGCTTCCCAATGGAGAGGAGGCTGGGGGCGTGGCTTGGCCAGCTGCTTGGCTGTGCTCTGCACTCTTTCACACACTCCTCCCCAGCCCTGTATTCTTATGGCTACAGTGGTTTCTACTGAAATTGCAGAAACCACATTCAAGTCGTAGGAGCTAGGACCCCGGGAAACTCATTGGGTCTCACCCAACTTCAACAGGTGAATGTAGGGGGGACAGTCACTAGGGCCATTCCACCTGGACGTGAAGCTGACCTCTTCATATTCTCTAAGTCATCACATCTTAGCAATTCTGGATTTAGATTCCAGAGAAACTCGGCAACCTCTCTTCCCCAAAGAGCTTGGTCCAGCCCAGGTCTCACCATTGAGCTACTGTGTGAGTGTGCTGGTGATGATCCTCATCAGAGTCATTGCTCCGGAAATACGGCTGCATCAGGCCATTTCCCCCAACAATCATTTGAGTTATGAAATAATTGAAGCTTTGGGAAAGTTTAGGTTTTTCTTAAGATTTTTTTTAAAATTGATTTTTAGACAGGAGATATCATGGAGCCTACAACCTGGGTATGAGTGCTGGTTAGAATCGAACCAACAACCTTTCAATGCGTGGGACAACTGAGCCACACTGGAAAGATGTTTTGTTTTGCTTGCTTGCTTGTTTGTTTGTTTGTTGTAAAAGAATGTTCACTTTTAACCTCATAATTTAGAAAAACCTGAATTAATATTTTGGTGCCGTTTCTTCTGGACACAGAAGGGAACAATGGGCACCTTTCCCGTGTCCACAGTGCCTAGAAAGCATGAAGTACAGCCTTTGGGTCCATGAAAATCCCATCTCACTAGCACAAATTATGAACACAGAGTTCTGCTGTGTTGCCTTTTGGTGCATGCAAAAGCAGGTTCAGAAACATAGAAAGTCTCCCTCCTTTCTGTTTTCCCTCCACCTCCTCCTTGTGGAATCTCCACCTCGTCTTCTATCCTGAGAGCTGCCACTGCCACATTCTCAGGAAGTGGCAGAGCATGAGTCCTGACCCAGGCCCTCTAACCCAGAGCCCATTCCAGCAGGCTGCATTTCCCACAGCTGGCAGCACCAATATAAATCTCATCTCACATGGTTTCTTACAACATCTGATGATCCTCCCCCACCCAGCAGTGGGGATCTGTGTTCTTCACCTTGAACCTGAGGGAACCCTTCTAACTGTCTGGACCAATAGAATGTGCCGAATGTAACACTGTGGGACTTCCGAGACAAGATTGTAAAAGACGATGCAAATTTTGCCTCATGCTCTTTCTGTCTTGAGACATGTCCCCTTAGAATCCAGACACCATGTTGCAAGAAAGCCCAGGCCTCGTGGACAGGCCTTGGGTGGTGTTCTGGCTGAGAGCCCCAGAGAGGCTCCAGTCAAGAGCCAGCGTCAGCCATCACACATGTGAGACGGGAGACAAACAGGCCTTTAGAAGACTCCAGTGCCTGTCTTTCCAGACCTCACAGAGCAGAGGCAAGCGGTGCTCACTGTGCCCTGTCTGAATTTCAAGCTACAAAAACTATGAGCCATAATAAATGACTACTGCTGTTTGAAACCACTAAGTTTTCTTTAATATGTCCTTATTAGTTTGAGAGAGGGAGAGAGAGACAGAAACATCAATGATGAGAGAGAACCATTGACCGGCCACCTCCCACACATCCACACTGAGGATCAGCCCACAACCCGGGCTGTGTCCTGACCAGGAATCAAACAGTGACCTGGTTCACATGTTGACACTCAATCACTGAGCCATGCCAGCCAGGTGAAACCACTGAGTTTTGAGGTGATTTGTTATGTAGTCAGAGTAACTGGAGCATTGCTCTTCACTATTGCAATAGGGCTGGGATAAGCTCTCAGCAACTCTCCATCCCCACATAACTCTGGCCCCTCTGTGACATCGCCATGCTTGAGTTTGCCATGAGAGAAATCTCACATAGATTTTTCTTGGTCCAACTTTATCAGGAGAATTATTCCCAGTAGGCATTCTATGGGAGCTTAAATATTTGCATTTCCTCCATTTTTCATAAGTCTTTTGTTGGGGAATAAGAAAAGGTTGCCTCAGAACCTGCAAGCTAAATACCAATGTAAGTCAGATGTTAAACTGGCCTCTGAGGAAAGTTGTAGCCAGTCCTTCAAAAATAGTTGACTACAGAGTTACTCAGACCAGCACTGGTCTTTGTCCAAGTGAGTTTGTTCAGTGAAGAGATACTGTACAATAATTTTCTGGGAGAAAAAGAAAAAATAGTGCCTTGTACTAGAAATCTTGACCATTTGATTGTAACACTCCTCTCTCAAAAAGAAAATGAAAGGAGGTGGGAATCAGAAAGCCAAAAGAAAAATGTAAAGGCATAAGGACTAGATGAGAAAAGGCTACTGGAGTAACGTTTGATTACAGGAGAGATTCGGGGATTAAAGATCTGCAAACTATGGCCTGCGAACTTGTCACCTAGAGCTTAGTAGTATTTCTAGAGCTTTCCCTCAGATATAAGCATGGCTCACTTCTTTGTGTGTGTGAGTGTGTCCTTTGCTCAATTTCCTTGTTAAATGTCCAGAGGTGACAGATTGGTTTGGTAGGGGGCAGTGGGGAATAGAGATGGTACCAGGTAAGAGTTCACCACTTGCCCATTAACAAAAGGAAAATGCAGGTGCTGATTCACAAGGACTTTAATGCCCAAAATAGACACATCTATTTGATTATGTTACATTCAAGGTTGAAAGGGTGTATGTCTCAATACACTGCCTCCTGACATTCTGCATACATGTCTGTACAGAGTTTACACTCCCATAGGCCATGGCGCTGGGAGAAAGAAAGAGAGGACAAATAAAGGAAGTGGGCAGGTCAAAATTAAACATATAAGTACCTTAGTTTGATATTTTTTTAATTAAATATTGCACAACTGTTTCAGCGTTCCCAGCAAACACACACACACACACACACACACACACACACACACACATACACACACAACAGAAGGCACATGCAAAAGAAGATTACTTGAGGAGGTTTTATTTGTAAAAAGTATATTTATAGAGGGTGGGTCTAGGGAACAGCAGGAGAGAAGTCCTCTCCTACATACCCTGAAGCGGGGAGAGGTTACTAGAACTGAAAAAAGGAGTCACACAAAACATCTGCCTTGAGAGAAGCCATGAGTATAGTTGAGGAATTCTCAAAAGTGGACAAAAAAGTTCATATCCTTTTATCTGCTGGAAACTTTCATTGGCAAACTCATTAGTCAACAGAGCCAAATATCAACAGTACAACGATTGAAATTTCTTTTGAGAGCCAAATTTTTAAAATTTAAACTTCCTCTAATATGCTACTTCTTCAAAATAGGCTTGCCCAGGTATTTTATGGAAGAGCCACACTTAAGGGGTCAAAGATCCACATGTGGCTCTTGAGCCACAGTTTGCCAAGCACTGGGCTACACTCACCTGGAAGCCAGAGGTCTAAGAGGCTATTGAACTAGTCACAGAGATCAGCTGGTGGGGCAGACAGCAGAGCAGAGAGGGCTAGTGGATCTGGGGGCAAAAGAGATAGACACAGCATACTTGTCACCCATAAATATAAAAGTTTCAAAATCCAAAAATGCTTGGTTGGACACAGCAAGGCCTAACAAGTACATACCCAACTTTAAACCAAATACAGATTTTAGGAAGGCATTTTGAAGAGCCTAAGGTTTATCACCCATTTTCTTGGCTCAAATGTAATTGGGTGTGTAGTATAAGCTCTATTCCTATTTATCCCTATGTGGCCAGTCTTCACATTAATAGCAGATACACATTAAACTCCTGGACACGGTGCCTCAATAACTGAATCCTTTTAATACTCAAGTTCAATAATATCTCTCGTCTGTTAACCACACCCTTTCCCATGGTGAGGGGAATCTTCGCAATGGCCTACCAGACCTGAGTTCAGCTCCTGGCTACTCCTCTGAACTTAGAGCTACTTCCCTTTCCTTTGCCTGCCAGACTTCAGCCAAAATGGTTCAAATGCAGCCATCATAATGGGCCACAGGACATTTGCATTTATTTTCACCATTCTTCCCATATAAAAATAGGACTCGCTCCATCACATTTATGGACATATGTTCAAATGTTACATTTAGAAAAGCCTGACTACATTTCTATGTAAAATACTAACCACAGCAAAATGATTTTTCCAAAAATGCCCACACCAATATTTTCAGACCCACATGATCTTCCAGAAACTTACCACAGCCCATCAACAAGTAGTGTGTTTTGTTTTTTCCCCTCTCCTGGAATGGGACTTGCGACTAACTGAACAAATAGAATGAAGTAGAAATAATGCTGTGGATTTCCAAGACTAGGTCTCAAAGATTTATACAGCTTCCTCTGAAGATTTCTCTGTCCTGGGGCATTTGTCCTTGGAATTCAGGCACCATTCTGTAAAGAAGCAAAAGCCATATAGATGTTCATTCAACATCTCCACCTGAGATCTCAGACAACAGGCAGTATCAATCACCAGATATGGAAGTGAATAAGCCACCATATGATTCCAGCCCATATTCTCCAAGCTGCCCCAGCTCATGCCAAGTGCAGTAGGCAGAAGTTATTTCTGCCAAGATCTACCTACATTGCAGATTCACGTGCAAAATTAATGGTTGCTTGTGCCACTGTTTTCTTGAGTAATTTGTTATACAGCCATAAAATTAGAACGCAATTTTTTGGTGGCAGAAGTGAAATATGATATAGATAAGAAACTTAAAACATTCAACCTTGCCCTAGCCAGTTTGGCTTGGATGTTAGAGCATCAGCCCACAGACTCTTGGGTTCGATTCCGGTCAAGGGTACATACCTCAGTTGCAGGCTCAATCCCGGTAGGGATGCTTGCAGGAGGCAACCAATTAATGTGTCTCTCTCACATCAATGTTTCTCTTTCTCCTTTTCTGTTTCCCCTTTCCCCTCCACTCTATCTAAAAATTAATTTAAAAAAATGTCCTTGAGTGAGGATTAATAAAAGAAAAATACAAACAAAAATCCCACACAAACAAACAAAACTAAGCAACCTTAAAGGAAGTGTTAGTAAAAGCCTAAAGGATCTTGAGGAGGCCATGAAAGAAAGCCTGATAATCCTTGATAAAGCTATCAGTGAGGGCTTAAAGAAAGGTAAGGAAAATGTCATGGGAAACTGAGAAAAGAAAAATCCTTATTATGTCCTTATTATGTCGTGACAGAATTTTAGCAACACTGGTCTTGCAGAAATGTGGAAAATTAAAAGTATACCTAATTAGTTGAATGACCTAGCTAAGGAGATTTTATAAAGAATATTAAAAGTGACTTATGACTTCTTTCCATTGTCTATGATAAAATAAGAAAACAGGGAGATGACTTTTTTTAAAATTAGGAAATATAAAAGAGTCAGAACTTGATGTGTTCAAAAATAAAATCATTTCTAATTCCTAGCCTCTCCAGTGTTCTCAAATTAAGAGAGAGCTTCATACAAAGATTAAACCCAGGGCCAGATCACGAGTTCCTTTGTTAAAACCTCAAAAATATCTAAGGCAATGCCTCAAACAAAAGGCCTTGCAAATCTGCTTCACAGATTCTGTTAACCAGTAGAACTTTTACAAATCTGATAAAGTGTTGCACTTCAGCAGTGTTATAGAAAACCCAAGGTAGAGAAGGGCTTTTCTGACCATATTTGTGGGGATAGCTTCATCTAGTCAAATGTATTCATGATGCATTGATTCATTAGAAACCTACCCAGATTTCTAAAATAATTATACCATCTAAGCTGGGAAGTAAAATTAAATCAACATTTAACATGAAGAAAGAAGACTTAGAAAACCATTCAGCTGCAAAATGGGCTACTTTTTATGGAAAAGGAAAGAAGATTTGGAGGACATAACCAAGAGCCATGATGAACATTACCAGGCAGTAGCCCTGCATCTAACCAGGTAAGTGGCAATGTGTTCCCTACTGAATTTCAGAATTTTTATGGATTCCTGTGTGCTTCCCATTTTATTCACTTCGAAGAGAAGGCTCTGTAGCAGTTACTCTACACTTGCCCTGCCATTATGTGCTCTACGTGAGTATGTATGTAAATAAATGTATATTAGATATGGACCTATCTAGCTATTTATACCGAGTTGTTTCTTAAGTTTACAAGTCTTAAGAGCAATGGGAACTAAACCCTAGGAAGCTTCAGTTGTATGTGAATATGACCTAGGTCATGCCCTGTAAGGTCTTGAGGTCTTGCATGGTAAGCCTGAACTTCAAGCCATAAGGAGATTAGATTTTTGCAGACCCCAGGGAAGAGAGGAGGCTTTTATGCAAATGAGAGGAATATGATTTATTGTAACCATAGGGCAGACTATGGCAAAGTGTATTTTCCAAAAATGGCCATAGCAGTATTTCTGGCCCCACATACTCTTTCAAGACCTTGCTACTTTCCATTAAGAAGTGAAATCTATTTATCCCCCCTTTGGGTGAACCACAGAAATGTAACACTCATATAAAAGTAATTATAAAATGTTGTTCTAACACTTAAAAACAAACCAAAATAAATAAGGATGTGTTATGGATAGAAAGACTAGATGTCATAAAAATAGTAATTATCCCCAAATTAATCTATAAATTAAAAAATATATAATTGCCATTTTAATAAACAGGACTTTTCTTGGAACTGTCCAAGCTGATCCTAAAATTCATGTACAAGAGGAAACAGCTATAAAAAGACAAGGTAATTAATTGTGAGTAAGAATCAAGTAAGATGTAGAAAGAAATATTTGTACTGGCATATATATCAACATTATAAAGTTATAGCAATTAGAACATTGTGGACTTAGTACACAGATATATGGAGAGACCAAAACACAGACTAGAGGATCAAATGGTATTCTCATGTAGATGTGAATACCTGACTTATGGTAGAGTTGGCTACCTTTTCAAATGGTGCTGGAACATTTGGATATCCATAAGGAAAATATCAAATCAGATCTCGTCTCCATTCCAGAACCCAATAGTTTAGGTAAAACTATGAAACTTTCAGAATAAATGGGAGATTTTTGAATGACCACAGGATAAGGAAATGATTTCCTAAGTAAAACAAATAAAGCAAATTCCAAAATGGCGGCAGTGTAAGTGGATGCTACACTGACACGCTCCCAGGACCAAACTGGAAATACAATTAACCTACAGAAAGACAGTCCTGACGACCAGCTGGAGAGAACCCTGATTCCTGAGGATGGAAAGCGAAGACTGGTAGGAGGGGCAGAGGCACAAAAAGGCTGGCCAGCTCCCACAGACAACAGCTGAAGTTTTGGAGGGATATCTCAGCTGTGGGGGTTCCCACTGAGAACTCTAGGGTCTAATCCCCAAGCTGGGCCAAGAGCACCAGAACTGAGAGGTGCCCACATAGCATCTGCTGAGAAAACCAGCAGGGTTGCTGCCTGCCAGAGAGAGAGAGAGGACAGGAAATACAGGCACTCTCTTAAAAGGCCAACGCACAAAATGTCATGTGCAGTCACTAACCCATCAGTAGATGAGCGGATAAAAAAGCTGTGGTACATTTACATCATGGAATACTGTGCAGCAGTAAAAAAGAAGAATCTCTTACCCTTTGAGACAGCATGGAGTGACCTGGAGGGGATTATGTTAAGCAAAATAAGCCAGTTAGAGAAAGGCAAGTATCACATGATCTCACTCATATGTGGAATCTAATGAACAATGTAAATTGAACAAAATAGATCCAGAGACATAGGAGCATGAAACAGACTGTGAAATCTCAGAGGGGAGGTGGGGGATGGTGGGTAGTTGGGAAGAGATCAACCAAAGAACCTGCATGCATATATGCATAAGCCATGGACACAGACACTAGGGTGGTGGAGGCCTGGGGGTGGGGGTGGGGGATGCAGGGGAAGGTGAGGATTGAAGGGGAGTGTAGAGTGGGGAGGGGGGCGTGGCTATAAGGGGTCAATGGGAGGGAAAGGGACATATGTAATACTTTCAACAATAAAGATTTTTAAAAATCACACAAAGCGCTAACTGTACAAACAAACAAAAAATGGATAAAGTTGATTACATTAAAATCAGAACTTTCACTCATCCAAGGCACCAAAAACCAGGTGCAAAGAAACTTACACCCTGGGCGAAAATATTTGCAGTGCATACAAACTCACAAAGGTTAGCATTCAAAATATATAAATAACTTCTTCCCATTACTTGTCATTAGGAAAATGCAAATTAAAAGCAGAATGAAATACTATTTACAGGCCTCAAATTGGCAAAAAATTAATCTGCTAATGTTAAATGTGAGTGAGAATGTGGCGGGAAATTCAAATATGCTAAGAGGATTGCAAGCTGGTCTGTAAAGGGCCATTTGGCAGCATGTAATAAAACTGAAGCCACACATCAGATATAACTCAGCTTTTCAACTTCTAGGCATCTATTTTACAAGGAACTTCTGCCTGTACACACAACTACTCATGCCTGGAAATACTTGTAGAGGCACTGTTTGTTGTGAAAACAACCTAAATGTTTATCAGCTGGAAAATAGAAAAACAGTTTGTGGTTTATTCATACAATGGGATGTTCTATAACAGTGAAAATGACTGAGCTAAATGGCACATATAAACATGGATGAATCTCTAAATTATAATATTAAGAAAAAGTCAAGCTGTAAATGATGCAAACAGAATGATTCACTTATAGAAAGCTTTAAAACATGAAAAGCAATACCACGAATTATGATACTGCATGTGTAGTAAAAATGTTAAAACAGCCTTGGGAATGACATAAACCGAATTCATCTTGGGCAAGAAGGGAATAGAAATAGAGATTTTTATTAAGAATTTCAAGCGTATTTGTGATGTTTTAGTTCTTTAAGACGAAAAAGAGGTCTGTAGCAAGTTGTTAAGATTTCACAAAGTTATGCATGGTGAGCGGGCGCTTGAAATGGGGTCCTCTATCCTCTTCTGTTGACAGACTTTTTAAAAAGCTTACTGGAATTGAGAGCCTCGGAGAGTGTGTAGGCTTTGTTGCCTTATCTGTGTACCTGGGAGTGTATCTGGTACACAGCTTCTGATGAGAATGCTCTAAGGGTACGTGTGGAATTCTGTTCAGATTGTTCTCTGAAGTCAAGCCTACACACCATCAGCAACCCTCTTCAGTTTTAAGTAAAATAACAATCAGGTTGTTCCTTTCTTGGCAGAGGGTTTTTTTTTTAAATATATCACCAGAGAAATCTACTCCCCACTAGTCCAATCTATAGAAGAAAGATACGATGTAATCAAATTATCCAAAGACAAGAAAGAAAAGAAAACGGAGGCAGGCCCTCTGTGGTCATAAGGCCATATTAAACATCAGATTTCAGCTTTCCAGAATGGGAAGGGAGGGTCAATTATCAGAGAGGACGATCAAGGCTTGAGTTGGGCTCTGGAAACTTGGTTACTGAAAGCTCTCAGCATCTCCATGCTTCTGTACCTGGGCTCACCTCGCTGCTCTAAGAGGAAGAGTGAGGTATATTAGGTTTGACTGCCTGGGAATGATAGCAAGAAGATAGTATTGTTTTTGCCTTATTTATGTATTTGTTTATATTTTAGGTGGACAATGATAGATATACTATGGTTATAGGCCCCAGAAACAGACCCTAAGAAATGATTGAAGGAAGAGTATATTTCCATGTATAAGATTCCCCCATGCGTAAGACACCCCCCACTTTTCCACCCCAAAATTAAGAAATCAACATTTTAAACATTTAGCTGGGTTTCCTCTTAAGGACTTTTTTTTTTTGTTTTTTTTTTGGCATTTTAAGGAGTTGTTCTTCCTGTTTTCTCCAGTGTCTGATTATACACCCAGTGGGAGGAGGTCCACATTGTGTCTCTGCAGCTCAATTTCCATGCTCTTTTGCATAGCTGATTACATTCAGTTTGAATTTTGCAGAGTAAGACAATCAATTACCAGTGTGTGTGTGTGTGTGTGTGTGTGTGTGTGTGTGTGTGTGTGTGTATCTTTATGGGCTCAGAATGCTTCTGTCCCTGTTGCATCTGCACACTCTCCACCTCCACCTCCACTTATAGCATCAGCTGACGTCAATAACAATAAGGTTCATGACTGGAGGAAGCCTATTTGACAAGGTATGAGCAGCTATGCATCCACGTGGCTCCCTCCTTGACTGACTTCCGTGTATAAGATGCCCCTTGATTTTCAGTCTAACGATTTTTTAAAAAAATAGTGTCTTATACATGGAAAAACACCAGTGGTTTATTTGAAGAGGAAATCCCAGTGAGGGAGAAGGAAAGTGAGACAGTGAAGGTGGAAAAGATAATAAAGTGGGTGCTCTTCTGGGCCATTGGGTCTTAATTTTGCTGGAGACGCTGAGGAACTGTGTAGAACAACCCTTGAAATTGGCCCTATAACGCACTTCCTTGTGCGTTGAGTAGTTACCCACCATTCCTTACTACAGGGTGTGTTTGGGGAAATTGGTCCTTGTTCTCATGCTGTCCCTCTGGCAAGTTAGCTAAGCAGGCTCCTGCTGCCACAGGAAGCCCTTAGACCTAGGTCAAAAGCCAGCTGTGTGTTAGGGTCTGCACACGGATTCCAGATGCCATTGGCGTGAGCTAAGGGATCTGCCAACAGCATCTGACAAGGATATCTGGGACACAGTACAGTATCAAGTTTCCCAAAGCCTGGGACAAGCACCACCAGCTGTTCAGGAACCGATTTCAGTTGGTTCTGGTTCACAGCATTAAACAACATGGAATCAAGCGGTGAGACAGTTCTGCCTTTGTCACTTCTGTTCCCACCCTCTGATGATCCCAAAGAGAAGGAAGTCTCACTTTGGTACTAGTTGTTATAGGCTGAATTGTGTACCCCATGCATATGTTGAAGTCCTTGGCCCCAGTACCTCAGAATGTGATTGTTTATGGACATAAGGTCTTTAAAAAGGTAATTACGTTAAAATGAGGTCAATAGAGTGGGCCCTAATCCAATATGACTTGTGCCCTTATAAGAGGAGATTTGGACATACACACAGGCACAGATGGGACCGTGTGAAGACGCACAGGGAAGATGGCTTCTACCAGTGAAGATAAGCTTCCAAGGAACCAACCTGCCAACACCTTGATCTCAGACTTGTAGCCTCCAGAATTGTGGAAGAATAGATTTCTGTTGTTTAAGCCACCCAGGCTTTGATATTTTGTTATGCAGCCCTCGGAAACTAATGCCCTAATTATGGCTTTAATACACCTCCAACACTCACTAGCTCCCTGTTGAGCAAAGTCAGCTTTAGGCTCAGAACGTTTACTGAGGACCGCCATTGGCTACAATGTTGTCCTGTTTTCTTGGCATTTATTTTTTATAATTACCCTCAGACTATAGCTAGATTATCATCATCAGGCTATGGCTATTTATTATCAGCAACAATGCAGTTTCCTTTTTAGATAAATGTATTTAATCTTTTAAGCCAACCAATTTAAAAACAACATTAAGCAAATAATAAAGCCATAAAAGATGGGTGAAGGCTGGGTAATTCTATGAGCTCTGGAGCAGCCTGTTAGGAAGGATGGAGAGAGTGTGGCCTTGGGCAAGTCACCCAAGCCCTCTGAGCTTCAGCTCCCCTAATGTCGACCTCACAGGGCAATTCAAATGGGATATTTGTCAAGCAACAAGCACTCTGCCCAGAATTTTTTTTAAAAAAATGTTAGTTCTCTGTCCCATGAAATATTTAAAAGAAAATACATTTTTTAATTTTTCAACTGGAGTTGACATTCAATATTAAGTTAATTTCAAGTACACAACATCATGGTTAAACACTTATATAACTTATAAAGTGATCCCTCCAATAATTTAAGTCCCCACCCAGCACTACACATAGTTATTACAAAACTAGAGACCCAGTGCATGAAATTTATGCAAGAGGGGGGTATTCCTCAGCCCAGCCTGCACCCTCTCTAATCTGGGACCCCTGGAGGGATGTCTGACTACCCATTTAGGCTTGACCTCTCTCTTGATCCCTAAACAGGCAGTCAGACATCCCTCTCACAATCTAGGACTGCTGGCTCTCAACCACTCGCCTGCCTGCCTGCCTGATTGCCCCTAACTGCTTCTGCCTGCCAGCTTGATCATCCCCTAACCACTCCCCTGTCAGCCTGATCAACACCTAACTGCTCTCCTGCAGACCTGGTTGCCCCTAACTGCCCTCCCCTGCAGGTCTGGTCCCTCCCAACTGCCCTCCTCTGCTGGCCTGATCACCCTCAACTGCCCTCTCGTGCTGGCCATCTTGTGGCAGCCATCTTATGTGCACATGAGGGTGATCATCTTGTGTGTTGAAGTGATGGTCAATTTGCATATTACCTCTTTATTATATAGGATTACTGATGATATTTGCTGTGCTATACTTTGTATGCCCATGACTATTCTGTAACTACCAATTTATACTTCGTAATTCCTTTACTTTTCTCACCCAGCACCCAACCCAAGCAACTGTCCTAGAGAAAGCTGCCTCCCCAGCTCCCTCTTTAAAGCCAGACAATTCAGTTGATCCCCGTGTGTCCCTGGAACTTTTAGAGCTGCTGTCTCTTTGCTAGAGCTTAGATAGACTGGTTATGAGCAAGTGCGTCTGTGCTCTGGCCCTTTAAGATATCACCAGGGTCTACAGCAGCTGCCGTCTCACCTTGATGGGATCCTCACTGGTTTTCACAGCCAGATGCCTGTGGGGACTCTTCCTGGCCCTGGCTGTTCAGACTGTGCCTCGTGTGGGACTGGAACCCCTCACTCCTCAGGGAGGACTTGCATAACCAAGATATTTTTCTCAATTCTTTTTTTTTAACATATTTTTATTGATTTCAGAGAGGAATGGGAGGAAGAAAGGAGAGAGGAGGGAGAAAGAAGAGAGATGGAAACACTAATGGTGAAAGAGAGTCATTAATCAGCTGCCTCCATGCTCCACACTAAAGATCAAGCCTGCAACCCAGGCATGTGCCCTGACCTGGAATTGAACCGTGCCCTCCTGGTTCATAGGTCAAGGCTCAACCATTGGGCCATGCCGGCGGGGCTCCTCTCAATTCTTAATGCACATGTAGCCGTGGGACCAACCCATTTAGAGTCTTCCCCTCTCATGCCAGTCACTACCTGGCTTCTTTATACCCTTAGATGTAGGATTCTGTTCAGCTAGTCTTCATGTGATTCTCAGGGTGGGTGTTCTATAATTTAGTTGTAATTTTGATGTGGTCATGGGGAGAGGTGAGTGCAGTGTTTACCTACTCTCCCTTCTTGATTGAAACTTTGAAAATATTTTTTTTCATGGATCTTAAGAAAGTTATTAATCAGATATTAGAACACTGCTAGTCAGATATTAATCAAATTTAGTTTGATTTTCTTTAGTGAAGTTCCTTTCCCATCATTTAGTCCCATCCTAGGAAACTTGGTCCCTTTGATCTGTTTGGAACTGCTCAGCCTGTCTCTTCTGGATGTTGGGAAGATCATGAGGAAGTCAGGTATGAAAATGTATGAGGACATGTGCACACAGAGGGAGTGCTGATGGCTGCCACTTATGTCCTGTGTAGCGGTCTTAATTGATTTGTGTATCTTGGCTGCTTTCATGGAATGAACCACAATGCTTAAAACTACATTCCCCTCGTCCCTCCCACCACCTCATGGCTTCTCCTTTTAATATGGGGAAGTGGTCGCAAGTTTCTTACCCAAAGAGTAGAGCACTAAGGGCGCTGGGAGACATCCTCCAGTGCCAGAGTTTATCAGAACAAAGTTCTTCATCTCTGGATTCTGAAGAAGGTAGTTTGGTTCAGTGTTTAAAACAGAGAAAAATGCCAACTCTGAATACAATGTCGTGTCTCGTCCATGGAGAAAAGAAAGGAACATGGAAATCCCCAAAGTGTAAGTTATTAGAGTGTTTCTTACCGTTAGGGCATTTTGTTAAGTTCTTTGTTTCCTCTCTTACTGCTAATCCCTTCTTGTAGGGCTGTATTGAAGATTTGGCACTGTGTCCTGGAAAGCCCTTACCTGCCAGCAGCATCTTCAGGAATGTTGTTCCAGTTATTTCCAAGGATGCAATTCTTTTCATGATGATGCCACCTGTAGTGAATAAAGGGAAGGGTGACCCTCAGGGAAAGTACGGGGTGGATACCAAGGGGAGAAGAGGATTTAATGTAAATAGCAGAGTTCTATTTGGCCTTAGGTCATTCTTGAATTTAATCAAATACTGCCAAGTTGTAGTTCCTGAACAAAAGAAGTGAACAATTGCAATAAAAAAGAAAAGGAAAAAAATCTATACCCCCTTGGAGGTTATATTTTAGTATGTGCTTTAACCTCTTATTATGCTGTAGACCCTATGGCCATTTTATAGAGTATTTGGATCCTTCTCAAAACAGTGTTTTCAGATGTATAAAATAAAAATACATAGAATTCAAAGGAAAATAATGATGCTAAAATTTAGTAACTTGTAACACTGTGCTCAACCCACATTACTGCACAGCTATTAGCAATAAGTAACTTTAAATAACACAGTTTAATGATTATCTCAACTATAACATGCATTTGAACTTATCTGGTCTTTATTCCTAGACTATATGCATACCGTTATTACCAGGGCCACACAGCCTTTCTGAGAATTAAGAATTCCCATTTGGATAGTTCAGTCTTGTAATATTTTTTTAAAAGAATAGAAAGAACTCACTACTTCTATGTATTGATTAACATAGTAAGTGGGGATACTAGAAATCAACGATGTCTGCATCAACAACCTAAGGAGTCCTGGTTCCACCGTTTGGCTGAATGATCACCAGGCAAAGAGCTGAGGAATGATTGGCCAGCTATCTGTGAGCCTCTCTAAGCACAATGCTTCAATCACAAGCCATCTATTTGTAAGCTTATTGACCATCATAATGACAAATTGATGAGCATCAATGATACTTCAAAACATTGTGAACATTTTTTTTTGTGATAGGAAGCACATTTGTGATTTCTTATTTATAGCAAATGACACGTAGTTCTAAATCATGTGGGTTACTGTCTGTACTCAACTGAAGGAACTGTTTAATTTCAATTAAATGGTGGTAAAAATAGGATAAGATTATTTTCTTATACAAGGACCTTCTGGACTTCCAGGTTGACCCCAGGCAAGAACCTGTGTGGGAAGGCAGTCATAATAAATAAGTAACATGCCAATTAGTATGATTTAAAAAATGACACAAGGTAAGGTAGAGAAAGCCAGGTGTGGAATGAGGAAGAGCTATTTATACCATGGATACCACTCCATGGTGACATTTGAACAATAATCTGAAGGACAAAAGGAAGTGAGCCCCTTGCCTATCTACAGAAAGAACATTCTGGGCAGAGGAAGCACCAAGATTAGTCCCACCTCTTCGAGCCTGATAGATGGCATCTGGCAAGGTCCAATTAGGGAAGCAGAACCACTGTGAGTATTTTGGAATATGCGCTATATTAGAGGAGTTAGACAGTACACAGCCATGGGAGGGCTGGGGAGGTGACAGCCTGGAAGAGCCAGCAACCAGCCCTGACGTGTGTGAACAATCCGGAGCTGGTGAGAGGGGCTCTGGGATGTCACTCCAGCTGCTGTGGCGGAGCCATAAAGAGGACCTGGAAGAGGAGTCATGAAAAGCTGCAGCCTATGCGTAGCCACCACCTCTGCGTGCCCACAGACAGGCACTGGGAGGGACCTGGGGCAGCTGGACAAGGAGCAGAGGAAACCTACCTCATGGAACCTACCGGACATATCTGCGCTTGTCCCTCAGTCTTTGCCTGCAAAATCCTTCAGAGAGTCATGGTCACTGCAGTGCTTCTGCCTTCCAAACTTTGCACAATTTCTCTTTGTCCAACTCTGTCTCAGACCATGCAGGAAAGAGGCTTCTTGGAAAAGCAGTTCCAGCCTAATCAAGCTGACACAGTGCTAAGTAGCACTTATGTCCAGGGCTTGGCTTCTGATGGTGAGGTGGAGAGCCACGGCGTGGTTCTGAGCAGAGAACTGCAAGATCTCAGTTGTAAAAATCTCCCTAGCTCCAGTATTGGGCACAGTACTAAGAACAATATTTATTATTTGTTTTTGCAACTGGTTACAATTCTCTTGACAAATGTAGAAGTTTCCTTTCTTTTCTCTCTCTCTCTCTCTCTCTCTCTCTCTCTCTCTCTCTCTCTCTCTAATTAGGATAACTCCAACATGAACCAAATAACTGTGACCACGCAAAATCTCTGGAATTCTGAATTTTTCTATCACTGTAGGAGCAGGGAGGTTGCTTTCAGGTAAAAGACATACAGCTTTAAGAAACCGAAACAGTAAAAAAATAATTAACTGGTACAGCGCCTGCGGATCCAGCACTTCCACTTCTGGGAATGTCGCAACGGAAATGAAGTCACTATGTCAAAGGATACATACTGCATGCCACCCCTGCTCACTGAGCGTTACTTACAATGGCCAAGGCATGGAAGCAACCTAAGTGTCTATTGATGGGCGAATGGATAAAGAAAATATGATATGCTCTAGATGGTTTGGCTCAGTGGATAGAGTATCAGCCTGTGGACTGAAGGGTCCTAGGTTTTATTCTGATCAAGGGTACATACTCAGGCTGCAGGCTTGATCTCCAGTGGGAAGAGTGCAGGAGGCAGCCAATTAATGATTCTCTCTCATCATTGATGTTTCTATATCTCTCTTCCTCTCCCTTCTACTCTGAAATCAATTATATATATATATTATATATATATATATTTAAAATATGGAATGGAATACCACTCAGCCATGAAAAGGAAGGAAATCCTGCCATGTACAATACTATGGAGGAACTTGAAGGTGTTATGATAAGTGAAATATGTCAGACAGAAAAGGACAAAACTATATGATGTCACCTGTAGAATCTTAAAAACAAACAAACAATAAATAACAAATTAAAATATTAATTTATTTTCATTACATTCTGTGTATTCAGTACTTGGGCACTATTCTAAGCATTCGATATTTGAACAAAGCAGGCAAAATTTGCTGCCCTTAAGGAGAGTATATTGTAGTGGAGGAGACAATAATATGAAAGTACTTAGGTTGCATAGTATTTCTAAGTGCTTAGGAGAAGGAGACAAACTGCAGGATCAAAGCGGGTAGTCAGGGAGGGCCTCCTGGAGGAAGTGAGACTGTCCGAGGCTTAGAGGATATAGGAAGTGTGCCAGGTGCTTATCTGGGGTGGAGGGAACAGCTAAGGCACAGGTGCTAAGGCTGGCAAGGAGTGAGCATGGGGAGAGTCATAGGAGATGAGGTTGGTAGGCACAGCGGGCCAGGAGCCTTGAGGCTAGAGTCTCTGTAAGAATTGCAGCTTTTATCCTGAGAAATAGTGAGTCATCGCAGGATTCAGAGCAGAGCAATAACAGTGCACACAATTGTTGACGGGTTTTAGGAATTTTTACCCTGGGAACTCACTTTCATATGTCAAACTTTGGAACTAAAATGCAGAGGTAGCCCGAGCTCGTCATTGTTTCCAGAGTGAAATAAGAAGTCCTGAGTCTCTCCTAAAGGAGTACTAAGAATCGGAAAGGAAAATGGGCCTGGGCGCCAAGCCTACGACATCGGCCTTCGTGACTGCAGTTGCTCAGGAAACAGGACTGGACTCACCAGGAGGCGTTCTTCCTGTGATGGCCAGGATGTCAAATGGCTGAAGGGACCTTGCTCTGAGGTCCTCTGAGGTTTGTAATTAGGCCTGACTTAGATGTGTGGGCCCAGAAATACTAGCTGGGACTTTCCAAAGGGCCGTGCTGATTAATGACACGAGGCCTCCCTGTTCTGTTCCTTTGGTGATAGGAAAACCCCCATCTCTAGATGTTCTAATCCGCTGGTGGGAAGAATTTCCCTTTATCACATTGCAAAACTTGAGGGGCAGAAGACTCCAGCTTCTGTGAACACTTGGACTGGATGGATCTAACCCAGGAGCCAACCTAGAACGCTCACTCTGTCAAATCTGCGATGCTTGGTTTCAACCCTGAAATTACAGTGGCTCCTTCTTAAAGTGGTCGCTACATCAGACTCTTCATGATGGAACCCACCCAGAGGACGTGCTGGAGAAAGAAATGAATCTTCCCAGAAAGCTACTTTCCAACCCTCAAACTAATCTTCATCCAGAGCTAGAAAAAAATTTCAGTACAAACCTCTTTTATGTGCAAAGGGAGGCAAAAACTGCCATTAAAAGAAGGTAAAAATAAATAAATAAATACATAAACGTACCATTTTTGGAAAGAGGTGGAAGAGACATTGCCCAATACTTGGACTGCACATGGAGACAGAGCCCCATCCCATGTACAGAACCCTGTACGCGGCCCATCCCCAGAGGCCCTGTGACGAAATCCCCTGTGGAGTAAACACGGAGAGCATAAGCGTCAAGACCCAACAGGACTGACTCGGCCAGAATCAGAAAAGGACTGGCAAGCTCACAGCAAAATCATAATACTGGTCACAAAATACTCCCTGAGGCTGCCAGTTTCCAAAAGTGTAGCCAGAGCAAATCAGCATGCTGAAAGACAAGTATGAGACACTCAAACAATGAGACTTTCTCTGAAGGCAGGGCGCATTCTGCAGCTCACCCACAGGGGCGCCGCCAAGAGTGAGAAGAAGGAGGGTCCTTACAGCGGGAGTAAAAGAACCATAAAGATTAGGGGCCTCAGGGTAATTTAAAGGAACACCCGTTCACTTTCCAATTTTTTTTGAAGAAGCATTGAGCTAGGGCCCTGTTAGCTAAAGATTTACAAACCCAGGCCAAATTCCAACAGCCCCAACTCCTTCCAGCCAACTCCAGGAAGCTGCTGTACTAATTTTTGGGAAAGGAGCCCAAAGAGCTGGAACCACCTGGTTTCAGGGTTACTTGAGGGCATAGGGTTTGCTTGACCTGGTTCTTTAAGGGCCATAAAATGATAACTGGCGCTTACTGACCTGGGCCTATTGCTGGATGATAAATTGCCTATATTATTCCTGTCTTGGTAAGAACAGCTGTTTTCCTCATTAATTCCTGAAATGGGAATTGCCTCCTTACTGATAGAAAAACTGTCTGGACGGACAATAAGCTTCATTCTGCTGGCAAAACTCTCCTAGGGAGCTTCGCAGACCGCATGAGGACATGAGAAGGGCTCCACAGCCAGCCCTCAACACAAACCCAGCGCCCTCAGCACTGAGGAGCTCCCAAAAGCCACTCCCTCACTCAAGGTGGTGGGGGCGAGCTGGGGCCAGGGGGAGTGCTTACTGGCAGAGACATTGCCCAACACTCAGCGAGGGCCCTGCCATCACCTTCGGCAGAGAAACAGTGCAGCACCTCTCTTCCCAGAGTTGGCAGTCGATTTTGGAATCCCCCTAGAACTTCGGGCGAGTTGGAGCACTGAGTGTGTCCAAGAAGCCTTACAGATGGCAGGACTGTGAGCAGACGCCGCTGACTTTGCGTTGAGGCCCATGCCAGACAGAGATGCCCTCGTAAACCGCAGGGTCATCCCAGGCAGAAGCACAAACCGGACACCAGGAGAAAGCACAGATTTCCAGGACACCTCCGTGCTACCTGCCGCCTCTCCCGCTGTGGGATAGGACCACACGGCCCCTCACTGTGCTTCTCTAGTTGGGAAAGAGGGTGGCCCAGCACCCTCAATGTGATTTGAAGAGGTCTAGCTAGTAACACAGAGCAACCTTCACCAGGAACAGTGTAAACTAAGACAGGGGCTCAACCTCTGGCCTTATTCTATGAACGCCCAGCTTTTCTCTTTATGTATTTTTATCGATTTGTATTTTCAACACTTGACCCAAAAGAGCTCAAATGGTGTAGTGTTGTCAGTCTGCTTTTCCAGACAAATGGCATCCTGTTCATTATATGAAGAGCTTTGTCTTTAAACCTGAGCAGAAGAGAAAGTGTGCGAAGGAGGCGAGATCATCTTGAATACTTCTTAATCATGATAAGTATATTTTATTCTTTCAACATGTGATTCATAGGGTTCAAGGTCTCTAATCCACCCCTGTCATTTTACCTATGACAAAATTAAGGGACAAAGAGGAGAAATAACTTGTCTAAGGTCACACAAGTTGATGAGTGTGAGCATAATGCAAAATTTATTCCCAGCTACTAATTTTCTTATTATTACTTAATTTCCTGCTCGTGTGTCCTATAGGTGTTAGCTGGCATACCAAAATTTCTGTTTTAGGAAAAGCCTGGAATATTACAGTAAAACTGTGGGGGGGGGAGAGGGGGGGCTCAATTGGACCAACCACTTCTTATCTATTGTGGCCTGAAAAAACTGTTGCACCAAGCTCTGGCAAACACCACCTTTGGGTGACCAGATAGCCCTGAGGGTCACAGCTGCAAGGCCCAGGCAGGACATAGCTTCACTTCCACTCTTCTCTCCTTGCTTGGGAAAGGAAACTAGAATCAGACATGCACTGTCTTATTAAGATGTCATTTTTACCTACAGGGCTTCCTTGCTTTTGCAGAAATTAGACTTTTAAATTAAAAAGTCAGTGTCCTGACTATGCAATGGTAGTATTCCAAATTCATGGAAAGAGTAGGTCTTGAGTTATCTGAATGTGTGGTTCTCATTTTCCTGGTAATTGAGTTATTGGGAAATCCAGAGGCCAATAACACGAAAACACTATTCCCATGTCCCATGTCACTGTTACTACAGCAGTTTGTCAACATTGTGTGTAGCTGGAAAAATCTTCCCTCACATTTTCTCAGTATTTTTAACATCTTTCTTTTGGAGAAATCCCTTCACTCCTATTCTAATTCACCTAACAATTGTTGCATGATGGAACCTCCATCATGTGCATTCGGGGTTCTTTGTTTAAAATGGATTTTTAATTTGATTTTTATAAATATGTTGAAGGAAACAGTTGGTGTATGTCAGGGTTTCTCATCCACAGTACTGCTGACATTGGGGCTGGATAATCCTTTGTTGTGGGGAATGTCCTGTGGATTGTAGGATGTTTAGTAACACCACTGGCTTCTCCCCACTGGATGAGATGCCAGGAGCACCTCCTCTTCCCAGTTGCCACAATCAAAAGTGTCTCCAGGCAAGTGTCCTCTGAGGGGCAAAATCACCCCTGGCTGAAAATCACTGACGTAACTTGTTTCAGAAAGAGACCCTTGTAGAAGGTAAGCTCCACAAGAGCATGAACTACGTCTATGTTGTTTATTGCTGTATTTTCACACAGCAGGTATTTCTAGAAAAAGCCACATTTGTTGATTGAATGAAAAACGTGATGTTAAACAGAAAGCCTTGGATAGAGGACATTCAAACATCGACTTGCCACTCCCTATCTATGCCATTTGTCTAAGTCACTTTATCTCTTGGAATTTTAGGATTGTAATATGTATCGCAGAAAATAATCTCTGACTCAACTAACTTGAGAATTTCAAATGCAGTCATATATGCAAAGATGTCTGTAACCTGTGAAATGACCTTCAGACCTGAAATGAAGGAAGGAAAAGTGCTTGAAGTAGATGCTGAGCTCTAGAGTCAGACCCAAATCAACCTTAAGTAATGGTTCTTTCTCACCCTCTCACATGAGCTCTAAGCCAGACTCTGCTCGGCCTTGAAGTAAGATAAGGAGAGAGGAAGAAAATGGAGCTGGATTGCACAGCCCCAGAACACCAGCATGTGTCAGGCAGAGTAGTAGGACAGTGCCTGCGTGTGGTTTCTTTACATAACACAAATTGTCTACACTGACCCAGGTACTAAAAGTAAACGGTGGGTTCCTGAGCAGGAAGATTCAATAGCAGTGAGGAATTAACATACTTAGAAGCCTTTACATTGAAAGACTTTCGTTACCCTACTCCCCTACCTGACGGGTAAATCAATTAAACATTATACATGGGTGTGTACATGTAGAAGACACAAAGTCAGTACTGTCATTCTCTCCCTGAAGCAGCCAGCCTGCTGGAGACTCCAGTAGGACTTGGTAAACACTGCACAAAGCACAGCCAAGGGGCAGGCTCCACTCGGAAGGGGCGATGATGGGTCACACCTGTGTGTCAGTGGTCGGGAGTTCTCAGGGAAGTGTTTGATATCCTTCTGTGTAAGGTCCATTTCAGAACACATGTGATCCCAGAGCTGCCTGGAGTTAGATACCAATGAGCAAAAGGATGAGGTGTCTGTGACGCGATATCACGAGCTCTGCAGGAGCAAGAATCGGCTGCAGGAGGATCCTTGCCCTCTGTGTTATGAGGAACCTCTTTGGCTATGTGAGATGGAGGGGAAGGGAGCAAGGCTTCCTGACCTAAAGTTTTGTGAATCAGAGAAATCAACCTAATGCACTGACCATGCTTCACATTTCATATATTTGGCATGTGCCCATTTAGAACCATAGAATCTTAGATCTGGGAGCAACATTAATGCAACCTCAGTCAAGGAACCTGGGAGCCTGGAGAGAGAACCCGGGCTGTTTCCCTCATGGATCACTCACTGGCAATAGAGCAGAGCCAGTCCTCCCCACCTCTACTCTCCAGTCATCCTACACCCTACCTGATGTTGGGGTCAAGCCCACTCAGCGTTTTACTTATTTGTTTCTATTTAACAAACTACCCCCAGAGCTTAGTGGATTAAAGCAGCACCATTTTATTTCCTCCGATACTATTGGTAAGGAATGTGGGCAGCGCTTGGCAGGGCATTCGCTGGGTCATTCATTCAGCTAAAGACAGGGTTGGAATGGAAGGTCCATGAAGGCTTCATGCACATTTCTGGCACCGCGCCGCTCTCCTCATGGCCTCTCTCTCCCCTGTGCTTAGCTTGAGCTTCCTCCCAGTATGGAAGCCTTAAACTAATCAAACTTCTTACATGGCACCTCATTGCCACGAGTGTGAAAGAACATCCCAAGACAAGCAAACATGGAGACTGCAGATCTCTTAAGACCTGCCTCCTTCTTATTGGTCAAAACTAGTCACAGAACCAACCAAAGTTCAAGGTCAGGAGAAATCAACCCTACCTCTCAAAAGCCTTCTTGAATCCATCACACACGTGGTTTAAATACCAACTCCAACACATGCTATTTCTCCTTAGATAAATTGTTTCACCTTAGTTCACTTGTGAGGAATAATGCACATAAACACATTTACCCAATAAGATGGCTGTGAGGATTAAATAAGATGAGCATATAAAGTGATTAGCACTGTGCCAGGAAGACAGTGTTTGACACATTTTTAGCTGCATCCTTCCCTATATACCAAGAGCTGACTTCCCTCCAATGTTATGAAGTCCAGTAACCTCAGTGCTGGGAATTGTGATCCTGGGATGGAATATTCAAGCATAATAGAAACACTATCTACCAAAATGTTAAGCAAAAGGGAAGTGTCCTTAGATATCAGGCCTCCAGCTATCCGAGACTAAACCTGTGTCCAAGTCAGCACAGAGGCTATGAATTGAATGTTTTATCTTCAAAAGCTGACCTTCAAACTTCCCAAAGGTCTACATAAGAAAACAGAATCATGGAGCCAGGCCATAGCTTTTTTGAGTGTGATCTCCAGCTGATAGTGTCATTGATAGGTATGTTTATTCCCCTTTCTAAATCTGCTTTGTGTCTTAAACAAATGAACTCTGAAGATACTCCCTCTGCTTGCATTCAAAGCCCAGTAACTTTATTAAGCTGAGCTATTTAACAGAGAATACTTGAAATTTTTGCTTGCTAAAGAAATGTGTCCTATACAATAGCAGAGTAGTTCTCAACTGGGGGCGCAAAAAACCCACCCACCCAAGAGACATTTGGCAATGTCAGGAAACATTTTTGGTAGTCACAACTGGGGAGAGGGAGTGGCACTAGTGGGTAGAGGTCAGGGATGCTGTTAAATATCCTACAGTGCACAGAACAGCCCCGCAGCAGAGAATTCAATGGGGCTGAGGTGCTGGGGTTTGACATCATTGCAATGCATTTTGCTGTAGGAATGGGTATAAATTTGTGTGGTGGCGGGCTAACTTGGAATCCCCTCTGGCCATTGAGTGACTGAAGGACCAAATGGACTTAATTATTTCGCCTGATCAGGCAAAATCCATTGTATGGACTCAAGCATGTGGCCAAGGGCAGAAGGTATATTGTGGGAAGCTGTGCTTCTCTCTATGCACATATTCCAAAAGGGAGTTTTTTCAAACGGCTTTAAGGTGGTTTGTAGATGATCATAATGATGATGATGATGATGATAAGACATGAGAGGAAACAGTGTGAAAGCAAACCCAGGCCACAGGCTGAGAAGGCAGGCAAAGGTGGCATTATTTTCACATCCTCACAGCTCCATCCCAGCCCTTCTCTATTCCATAGCATGATCTCATTCCTGGAATGTGAGTGTGCTTCTCTTTACACCCAAAGAAAAGTAGCAGAATGTAAGTTCTTTGTCTGTTTCTACACCCTGCATCACCTACAAGATCATAGCAGGAAATGGCTGCTTATTGGTTATTAAATAAATAAACAATATAAAAAAATGGGTCAGTCACTCAGCTGTATAAGCAAGCAAGGATTGTTTTAATTGTTGTGGCCTAATAAATCAGTACTTTCACTTTCTTACCCTGCAGAAAGCAAAGGTATAGAATTCGGACTTGAACATTTGAAAGAGACCAAGTATATTTTGAAAAATATCATCAAGTTATGATCTGGAGGAAAAAGCAACTGGTTAAAAAGTGAGTGAGGGGATCCCTTGCAATGATGAGCATGAATGCACCACAGGTGCATGTCACACTGTGGATGAATTTCCCAGGAATCCCAGTGAACCAAAGAAGCTAGACACAGGACAAACACATGTTCTGTGCCATTTGTAAAGCAGGGTTTCTCAGCCTTGGTGCTAGTGACCCTGGGGCCTGGGGACTGTTTGCTGTAGGGGAGCTGGGCTGTGCTTGTGGGGTGTTGAGCAGCATCCCTGAGCTGATTGATGTGAGTGGCACCCGCTCCCCAGTGTGGCAGCCAACAATGTCTCCAGACATAGCCAACTGCCCCACCAGGAGGGCCACCCTCCCGAGGACCCTGATGGTGTCTATGGTGTTAGAGGATGGCTGGTGCCGGGGTGAGGGCAAGAGCCAATTCCTGAGGTGTTGGTCATATGTTTTTCATCTCGGCTAATTTTGTGTTTTCACTTTGTTAAAAAAATGTTATTGAGCAAAACATTTGTGTTTCATGCACTTTTCTGCATGTATCAAATTTTCTTGGGAAAAAACAGAACCAGGCTAGAAGGATGGAGAAAAAAAATTTCAGGGCAAAGTGGGGCTGATGGAAGCATCTGTATGGCACTCCAGCATTTCCCCACAGTGTTTATTTCTCAACATTGGTTGTTATTTCCAAAGTCTGAGCAACGTTTTATAAAATGTAACTGGACACAAAATTTCCCAGCTCACCTTTAGCGGCAGAAAGTGGGTAGAAAAAATTAAAGCGTATGACCTCGGAGTTGCAGGTCAGCACGCCCTCTGGGCAGCCCCGAAGCTTGGCACACAGCTCCGAGGTGGAGCGCCACACACATGTACTGATTACATTGTTGAGATTATCATGAAAGCCTTCGGTCCGTCACATTTCCCTTCCTTGCTATGATAACTGTCAGGTTCTTGGGCTGCTATTGTCCCGCTTGTTCTCAGTGAGTCATTGCTGGCACTGAAATTAAATCCTTCTTTGAAATGTCTCTCTTGATGCCCTAGGAGCCTTTAAGCTTGTTAGGACCCAGAACACCTATTGAAATGACCTCTGAGGGCCTTGCCAAAGCCTTTTCTTATTCAGGAATTTTGCTTTATCTAGTATTGTTTTAAATAAATAGACCAATGCCTAGAGCTGGAAACCATTTTGGCTCTTTCGGGGTTATTTTTGCAAACATGGTGATTTTGGTTTAACTTAGCTGATATCAAGGTCATTCTAGTTAAACACCTTTGCTAAGGGAAAAAGCAAAGAGCAGCCTGGCTCATGCTCAGCTGGCTGAGCATCCTCCTGTGAAACAAAAGGTTGCAGGTTCTGTCCCCTTTAGGGACATGTATGGGAGGCAACCAACCCATTGATCTCTCTCTCTCTCTCTCTCTCTCTCTCTCTCTCTCTCTCTCTCTCTCTTTTTCTCTCTCTTTCTCTCTCTCCTCTCTTCTCCTTTCTTCTCCCTTCCTCTCTCCAGCATGCTGTTGGGTGAGGATTAAAAAAGAAAAGCAAAGACCAGAGAGATGAATATGCTCAGGACACTCTTTTTCTGGAATTCTCTAAGGCAGTGGTCGGCAAACCGTGGTTCGAGAGTCACATGCGGCTCTTTGGCCCCTTGAGTGTTCTAAGGCCACTTCTTCAAAATAGACTTGCCCAGGCCAAAAACCAACTTCTACGCATGGGCTATGAAGTTTCAATCGCGCTGTACATGCGCGCCCGTACATTGTATTTTGTGGGAGAGCCACACTCAAGGGGCCAAAGAGCCGCATGTGGCTCACGAGCCACATTGCTGACCACTTCTCTAAGGGGAATTCTCTCAATGTCCCCACCCTTTATTTTACCCATTGGCAAATTAGGTTGTGATTTGGTGCCTGACCCAGAGCTCCATTCTACAGACCGAGCTCAAGACACACAGAACACCAAGAGTTCTTTGAAGGCTATGGTCTCATCTCCCTAGGATCTCGCTGTGTTTCTGGAAAAGAACCGTTCATGTGGCCACAGTGTCCTTACTCCAGGTTTATGAGAGATGGCACAAAATCTACTGATCTTCCATTCTCCCGAGGCACAAAGTTACCCCCTTTATGAAGACATACAAGATCCAAGTGTGTGGAACTAGTGAGGAGGTGGAGGAAAGAATCATGCCCCAGAGAGATCAGAGTGAAAACATGAAATATCCTGACTTCACACAAAGCGTGGCCTGTTGCGCTGCAAAGGTGATGAGAACGAGTTCCAAGACAATGTCGTCTTTTGAACCAAAGACGCTCCGACCTGGTGAAATGGCCGTTATTACTCTATCGGCTAGCATGGGCTTGAGAATTACTATCAGAAGGCCAAACCCAGCCAGGCTCACTTGCTTATGTACTCTCTGTGGCTCCTCTTTGACGCCGTGGCTGAGTGGTTGTGACAGAAGCCACGGGGCCACAAAGCCAAAACTGTTTCCCATCTGCCCTTCACAGAACAAGGTGTGCCATCCCTGTGCTATATGTAAAAAGTTTTATTTTACCTCTGAATTGTGTTATTTTTTAATTGTCAGAATTACATTGTCCTCATTTTTAGTTTTATTTTTAAATAGTAAAACCCCTGAGCTATATCTGTCTTTCTAATACATGTGTGGCGACTTGAAATTTTTGTTGCTTCTCACCACCTCTAATCTCGTCTCATTTCCCTCTCTTGCCATGGCCCTTGCCCCCCACCCCTCTCTTTCTCTCCAGCTGCCTCCTCTTTTCTACCCACTTCTCCATTTAAAAAAAAAATGGTAAGACAAAGGAGCAAAAGAAAGACATAGTCCCATCATAATACATCAGCATGTTTCTGTAAAAGATGGGCCTTCTTGCTCATGGACAGGTTTGTCCTAAAAGATGCTTCATTCTACAGACTGAGGGACACAACATCAAAAACCACTCAGGACAGGAGAATCTTCAACTTTCACAAACCCTTTGTGATTTGAGACCACCCCGGAGGTTAGACGAGGTCCCCAAACTCTTCTGCCTCGAGGGCCGTTGTCTGGCTCCCTCTCTCCCCCTCGCGGTGCTAGCAGGGCTTGTGTATGGAGGTCAGGACAACGACAACACATTCTTTCCATCCACTGTCTTCCATCGCCTCTGTTTTGACCACCAGCTTCTCAAGGGACCTAGATCCTTTCCAGGGCCTGAGCACCTTCATGGGCCTAGAACCAATGGCTCTCCAGAGTGGGTGGGGATGGAATGCCACACTTAGACATGCTTTCTGCAGAGCTATGTGACGAATGGGAGGCTCAGGCACCTGGGTGTCACACAGAAAAACATGTTCTCCATTGGAACCATGTGTGCAAGGGCCTAATACCTGGAGGCAATTAAGGCTTTGATGGTGCTAGACAACTGCCACTTAAAATCTGCAAACCACCCACCCACTTTTATGAGGAAAAGGTCAATGCAAACAAGCCATTTCCTTGAGACCTGCCTCATAATTGATAGCAGTGTGAGCCTCTACGCCGGCACTAGACCGTACTCAGTACTGGCCTCCTCCAGGGTCCCACAGAGGACAACCACCCCCAGGAAGCTTAAACGGGTTTGCTCTGGGCACTTGTCAGTTATTATCTGAACCTACATTTCCTGGGGACTTATCAAAACTGTGACTTAGTCACGTGCTTACAATCCCTGTAAGATTGGGCAGCTCCTGGAGAGCAACCATTTCTTCCCGTGGTGTGTCACTCACTCACAGCTCACCTGATACACACCCCGTGCACGGTGGACGGAAGTATCAAGTCGTTCATTAATCAGAGGAAGAGGAAAAGCTGCCCTTTGTTCTGGGGGCTGAGGCTGGGGCTCATGGTGACGGGTAACAAGTCCCGGGCAGTCGGGATGGGACTGGTCTCAGCCAGAGGGCCAGTGGAGGTGGGCGCACAGCTGGGGGCACAGCTGCTCCGAATTTGGCTTGTGCGGCAGCAGTTTGGGGCCAAACTATTGCACTTTTTTGCAGACTCAGCCCCATATATGGACCTTTTGGGGACTTTTTTGGTTTTGTTTTGTTTTGTTTTTTTTGTTCCAGAGCTCTCTGCTCAGATCTTTCTCGCTCCTCTGGCTACATTTGTCCTAATCATGTCACTCTGCGGGTTGAAGAAAAGGCAAGATCTTGGGGAAGATGAAAGGACATCTTTAGGCAAGATGCTTGCGTGGCAGCCCCACCACGGCTGCTCGGCCGAGCGTCCCCTTCAGGGCAGCGCCTCCCTTCCCGCTGGGAGCACCCACACTCACATGGAGCTGTGCTGGGACAGTGGCGGTGATCTCTAAAGCAAAGTTTCTTTCCAAGCGAACACATGGAAGAAAACATTCTTTCCTTTGGAGCCTGGCCCCTCTCCCCCGTGCAGCGGCAGCGTGACTGAGCCACACTCACTCCCATCTGTTCTGCAGCTGCTGGGCCCGGGAACGGCTGGGAGACTTCCTCGCGCTGGGGCCGCACCAGGCCCGAGCTGCTTATACGTTGCTTTTGGCACTCATTTCTCTAAGCTCTCAGCCTGTTTTCAAGTAAGCCCCTGAGATTTCTTTTTCAAAGAAAAACATTCCCTACATTCCCATCTCCATTTGGGCATAAAGAGGGGAGTGTTGTTCCCTTTGTCTCAAGCCTCGTGTTTTTGTTCAATTTAACAGATGTCTGCTGCCACCTGCCACATGACCAGACACTGCCCTATGGGTGGTAGGAAGTCTGATGCGAATGCAGCACGGTCCCTGCCTTCAAGGACCTTGTGAGCTGTCAGAGGGGACTTGCCAGGCAACAGCTCATCCTAACCAAATCAACGAGGACCTGATAGGATAATTAATTCTTTATCTATTGGGGAGTGAGAGAGAGGGCTGAACTCAAGCTGAGGTTTTAGGGATAAGCACTAATAGAAGTTTGCCAAGCAAAGACAATAATAATAGCCCTAATATGTAAAAAGCCAGGGGCTGTCATGACCGAAACAACCAGATGGACGACCTCATGGAGCAACGAGGCTGGCAGAGGGGTTAGTGAGGGATGACCAAACAACTGAACAGCAGGCTGGGTGGGGCAACCAGGCTGGCAGGGGTGGGAGGACAGTTGGGGGCAACCAGGCTGGTGTAAGGGGTGGCAGTTAAGGGAAACCAGGCAGGCAGACAAGTGAGCAGTTAGGAGTCAGCAGTCCTGGATTGTGAGAGGGATGTCTGACTGCCCCTGAGGGGTCCCGGATCGGTGAGGGTGAAGGCTGGGCTGCGCCCCCCCCCCCCCCCGCCGCCCCATGCACAGATTTCGTGAACAAGGCCTCTAGTATATTTGTATATTTTATTATATAATTTATAATAAAGTATATTTATATCCAGTACCATTTATTGAGCACACATTATATAGCAGGCATTCTGCTAAGGATTTACACATATCATCTTGTTTATTTTTTACAGCAATCATTACAATAACAGCAACATGTTTCTAATACTTGCTTTGTAACAGGCATTCACCCAAGCACTTTAGATACAGGCAGAGAGGAAATGGGATGGTGTCTGTGAACTTTTATTCACAACTCTGTGGATCACTACTCTGAGAATCATCAAGAGGAAAATATCCAACTTTTTCCAGTGGTTCTAAGTTTTACTATGTCTAAGCCATGCTTAAGATACGGAAGAGGAAACAGAATAAAAGAGAAGGAGGGAGGGAAAGAAGGAAGGAAGGAAGGAAGGAAGGAAGGAAGGAAGGAAGGAAGGAAGGAAGAGGACAAAAGAAAATGTAAAATGACGTCTTCTCCTCTGTAATTGGTAAACGCTGTGACAGCTTCCTCGTGATTTTCATCCAAACTGCATTGAATCCCACGGGAAGGGTCAGCTAGCATCCGGCTGTATGTACCCTAGCCTGAGGCCAGCCCGCTGTGGCTTCCACATGGAATAAAGCATTGGAGCCAGCGTTGTTCTATAGTTGATCTCTAAGAAAGTCTGTGATTTGGCTTTGACTTTAGTTGTCCTTGATATATTGGTGACTCTCACCATTAAATCTAAGACATCTGTATTTGTACTGACACAAATCGGAGGGATTGACTGAAATGAAGAAACAAGGATAGAATAATTAATTCTTTATTTATGTGGGAGAATAATTAATAGATAATTCTTTATCTATTTGGGGAGGACAATTTTTCACATGGTGACAGCTATTTATTTTCTGTATATAAACAATTTTTCCTAGTTTTTCTCCTCTTCATCCAATCCAGAGTATAAAACTTAAGTAAAATAAAGATGCCTTCATGCCACAGAAAAAGGACAATTCCATGGGAGACAATAGTCATGCAACTGGTAGTATACTGCCATATGTCTGTCACTGGCTTTGTCCCAACTTGGGAACCACCACGTTCAATATTCGAATGTCCAGAGACCAACCCACGAGAACAGGGCCCTCTTCAGGAAATCTCACGGGGCCTCCAGAAAGTTCTTTAAAATTCAATAACGTGTCCCCAGGTGGTCCCACCAGGAAAACACTTCTTCCACGTGAGTTTGCCAACCTCTAGGACGGACATGTCAGTCCAGGCACACCTCATCCTCTCTCCCTTCCCTCCGCTGTGCCTCCCGGGTGTTGCTTTATTTATTTTATTTTTTAAAATAATTTTAAAATTGCTTTTTAGAGACAAAGGGAGAGGGAGAGATAGACACATCAATGATGAAAGAGAAGGAATCTTTGATCAGCTGCCTCCTGCATGCCCCCTAATGGGGATTGAGCCCACACCCTGGCATGTGCCCAGACTGGGAATAGAACCAGCAGACTCTTCTGTACATCAGCTAAGCCACACCAACCAGCTAAGCCACACCAACCAGGGCACAGGTGTCACATTTTTTTGTCACGGAAGGCAAGACCCCTGCCAGCAAGACGATCACGGCTCACTTTATTGTGATACTGACTTCACTGTGGTGTCTGGAGCCAAACCCACAATAAAGCCAAAGTCTGCCTGTGCACACACCTGCCCCTTGCCTCTCCATCAGAGGATCTTCTGTGTCTCTCCCTAGGGAGGGCAAAAAGGAGCTGGGGGAGGGGAGGGGACTGAAATAGATTTTCAAAAGACAAAGCAAACATTATTTTTAAAACGCGTTTTGTGTTTGGTTCTCTTCTGTACAACACTATTTCTTGGCTTTGTTTTCTTCACATGTTGGTTTTTGGTACTGTTCTTCCTTATCACTTCCTCTCTGTTTTACAGGATTATGATGTACATTGCTTTAAACCTCAGGTTAATTTAGCAATCCCAAGAAGCTGGGGGAAGCTTGAGTCGTTGGCCTCCCCGTGACACACACAGCTCCGCGGCTCCCTGGGAAGCAGAATGCATCGCTGAGAAAGAAGGCCAGTAGCTTTGGGAACACATTTTCTAAATATTAATTGAGGTTCTCAAATGTGAGCTCTCATTGCAGGCTCCAGACTCCCCCCAGAATGAAATTACATTGAACATTAAACATTCTCCAGAGTTCACCTTCCACTTTAAAGAAGAGGAAGAAAATTGTTTTGCCAATGCAGATGTCTATGAGTACACACATCAAGAATAATAAAAGCCCGTCTTCTTAAAAGAGGATGTAGAAAACAGCTCCCAGAGAGCAATTTTTCAATTTCCTTGATTTGTTTAGTGGGAAATTGCCCTCCAATTTATTATAATTTGAAAAGACAATGAATTCTTCATTTGGAATTAATATGAAAATGACTAAAAGTGCATCTTGCTTGTCTCAAAATTTACAACCTGTTTGGATAAAGCTTTTTGAGTCATGGATCACTGTTAGAGCCCCAGAGCATGTGAAAGCTGGTAATGCTTGCCATATGGTGTTCCCTAAATGATCATTATAGCTCATTCTGAACTACAAATTATATACACTAAAAATGCTAATTTAATTTAGGGTTATTGGCTGATTTTTTTTTCTTTCTAAAAGCAGGTGTAATAGGAATGCCATTGTCTGAATATTGTCAGTAATGCTAGACATGATGAATTGGGGTAACCAGATTATTCCTGAATTTGACTTTATTTCGCAGATTCTTCTGGCAAATGTTAAGCCTGGTATGCATTCTCGGTGATTTATCCTGAACGGATACAACATTAATGAGGAAAATCAAAACAAATGCCTCCTTGGATGGTCCAATGAGGCCGTTCGGAATGGCGCATCTCGCGGAGGGCGGAGCATGCGGACCTGCACCCCGGCCTCCTTGGAATTTCATGATCAATCAGTATTAACGCGGAAACATCCCTAAGTATTGAAGTTGAAATTAACGGCAACCTCTGATTGAAATGTACTTACTGGTAACCTGTCAGTGAGTTTCTGTAATGAAATATGGCAATGGATTAGCCAGAAAGCCCGGACAAAGGCGCTTAATAAGAAGAACCACTCGTGTTTAAAAGCCAGGCTCTTCTCATGGGTACATTACTGAGTCCTCCTCTTCCTGCCCCTGCCCCTTCCCAAAATTGCCTTCTCCTGGATCTATCACTGCTGCAAATCCGCAAAGTGTCAGGACCTCAGACATCATTAGCGTTGCCCTGGCTGGTTTGGCTCAGTGGATGGAGCATTCACTGGGGACTAAAGAGTCCTAAGTTCCATTCAGGTCCAGGGCACATACCCAGTAGGGGGCATGCAGAGGCAGCCAATCAGTGGTTTTCTCTCATCTGTGATGTTTCTATCTCTCTCTCTCTCTTTCTCTCTGAAACCAATAAAAAAAAATACTTTAAAAAAATCATTAGAATCCAGAGGCTCTAGAAAAATCGGTATACTGTGGCCAAACTGCTTGGACCGGAACCTGGCTGTCCAGACTTTTATACCCGAGCCCTTGAGAAAGTCACTTAATCTGTGTAAGCCTCGGTTTCATCATCTCTCAAATGGGGATAATAATTTGTTAGAGGTAGATATTATGATAGCAAAAAAGGTTATCATAGCATCTGATACCAAAAATAATCTCTAAGTGCTTACTTCCTTATTGCAGAAAGTTTAGGGTGCGTTTTAAAAAAGCGGATCTCTGGGTTCCCGCCTTGAGAGGCTTCAGTTCTTTAAGTGCAAACCAGGCCCAGATATCTGCCTTCAGACAAAGATATCTCAGCCCCGTCGGAGAGGAGAAACCGCGTCCCGGGTGGGAAATGACGTTTCTGAGGTCACACAGCTCGTTAGCGATCTGCCTCGTAGCGATCGAAGGTCTCTCTTCCATCCAACACGCTCTCCACGCAACCCCCCACTTCCTGAACCGTGAACGTGAGGGCCTTAACCAGGGCGTGCATCAGGAGCACCTGGGCAGCCTTCCCGCCCCGAGCTCAGGCCCGAGACCCACCGGCCTGCCGCATCTGATGCAGCAGAAGCTGCAGGTCTCAGCCCTGAACCCCAGGACCCCTGACTGTCCATAGCACCAGGGGGTGACCTCGCATTAGCTTCTCATGCTCATTCCAGGCTGCAGCTCAGAGCTCAGAATTTAGCTCCTAGTGGACTCATTTATACTCCTGGTACGATAATAGAAACACACATGATTATATGTAAATGTATTTTCAGTTTATTTCCCTCCCCCTTCCACTATGGAGACCTCTGGCCTTGGCCCCTGCCTAGGCAAAGTGCTCAGAAACTCCTCAGTCCTCTGGGGCCTATAACAGGCCTGCTGGGATAACCCGGTGATTCTCGACGGGGATTGCTTTCTTTCTATGGCTCCCAGTATTACAGAGGTCCCCATGCCCCTCTTTGTTCCCATCCACTCAGCCCCTCCCCGCCCAGGCCTTTGCCACGTTATTGCCCGTGTCCATGGGCTGTGCATATATCCACACACGTTCTTTAGTTAATCTCTTCCGGTCCCCCTCCCCCCATTCCACCCCTCCTGCCCCTCTGAGCCCTGTCATTCTGTCCCACGTATTCATGCCTCTAGACCTATTTTGTTCACCAATTTAGTTTGTTCATTAGATTCCACATCTGAGTGAGATCATGTGATATTTGTCTTTCTCTGAACTGGCTTATTTTGCTTAACACAATATTCTCTAGGCCCCTCCATGCTGTCTCAAAGAATAAGAGCTTCTTTGTTATAGTCACGTAGTATTCCATTCTGTAATCGTACCACAGCTTTTTAATCCACTCATGCTCCGATGAACACTTGGGATGTTTCCAGATCTTGACTAATATAAATAGCATAGAGGTGCATATATTCTTTCTGACTGGGATTTCTATTTTGGGATTATTAGGATATATTCCCAGAAGTGGGATCACTGGGTCAAAAGGCAGTTCCATTTTTTTATTTTTTGAGGAAACTCCATACTGTTTTCTTTTTAAAAATAATGTTTGTATTGATTTCAGAGAGAAGAAAGGAGAGGGAGAGAGAGATAGAAACATCGATGATAAGAGAGAATAATCAATCAGCTGTTTCTTGCACACCCCCTATAGGGAACCAGCCCAAAACCCAGGCATTGCCCTGTCTTGGAATTGAACCAGCAGCCTTCTAGCCTCCGTGGTGAAGGGGCCAAGGCCCTTGCACAAACTTTGTGCACCGGGCCTCCAGTGGTGTAGTATAGTAGGCCTTTGCTATATAATGGCAGAAGGAGATTCTAGAATCAGACAAAAGTGGATTTGGGTCCTAGTTTTAGTCTGTAACAGCTACATAAATTTAAGCAAAGTATTGTGCCCTTTCAATATATAAAATGGAAATACTAATAACACCACCTTCAGAAGGTTGTGGATATGAACACGATCACATAGACAAAGCACCAAGCATTGTGCCTGCGTTGTTATAAACATCAGCCGTGGCAGTTGTTTGTCTATTGTTCTGTTAGAATGTTTTTTCCACTTGCGAGCTTCTACTGTGTGTCCAGAGTCCTTTTACTTCTGTCTCGTGGGTGTGGTGACACTGGGGTGTGTTTGAAAGCGTAAAGCATTGCAGGTTCTTTGAGAAAACTGTATAAATGCCATCAGGGATGTTTCCAACTTGTATGCATTTCACCTGTAGTTTGACCACTTTAAGATGTCTCATCCAGCACGACCCCAGGGCCTGTGTGATTTAGGAACTAAATTATCCAAGAAGCTTGGGACATCTCAGAGCACGTAAATCTGCCTCGAGGAATTTGCCTGTTTAATGAGAAAGGCAGCAAGCATATTCCTCCCAACTGCAAACGCCTCTGAAATATCAAAATGTTCGGAGTGTTTGAACTGAGTCAGATGTCAAGGAAAACACATTGCATTCCTTTGCCATCAGACAAACACCATGTGTGGAGTTTATTTTTCAATGGCGGGTAAGAACAGGGATGCCGTGTCCCGGTCTGAGAAAATATTGATGCTGGGGTGTCAGTGAGGAAGGCTAGGGCTTAATTCATACCTGTGGATTAAAGAATGAAAAATGAACCCACATCCACAGCCTGACATCTGTGTAAGTTGTGCGCAGGGACTGAGGCCTGTCTACCTTCCTGAATGTTCTCAGGATAAAGTAAATACTGGAGGGCTGACGTCGTTCCGAAGCCTCGCAGAGCTGGCACAGCTGGCCCCCAGATGCTCCGCTGGGTGGGCGGGAGGTCCTAGAGCAGGGGAGACAGAGCAGATGCCTTAGCATTTAGGGGGCTTAGGAGAAATCGTGGAAAAGCTCTGCTTTTACCCAGGGTTGCCCTCACGCACAATTGCAAGTGGGTGAGGTGACAGTTTGGGGTGTCCTTTCACTTGCCCCCGCTCTGGCCATTGTCCAGCCAGCTCCCCTCTCGGTGTTCAGTCTCGCTCGGTAAGACCATCACAGGCAGTTTGGAAATATCTCTTAACCTAAGAATGTATGTCCCCTACCCCTCAGCTCTTCCCCTTCTCATACCCATCCTACCTACGCCTGGGTGAGCTGGTAGCACGTGCGTCAGAGCAAGCAATTGGAAATATCTCAAATGTCCAGCAGTCGATAAAAGAAAGTATGACATCTTTATATTGGTTCTGAGATTTTTTCATTTACAAAATGGAACCAATATTGGCTACTTATTTCATGGAGGATTAAGTAAGAACAATTCTTTTTTTAAAAATATATTTTATTGATTCTTTACAGAGAGGAAGAGAGAGGGATAGAGAGTTAGAAACATCGATGAGAGAGAATCATCGACCAGCTGCCTCTTGCACGCCCCCCACCGGGGATGTGCCCGCAACCAAGGTACATGCCCTTGACCAGAATTGAACCCGGGACCCTTCAGTCCCCAGTCCGACGCTCTATCCACTGAGCCAAACCGGTTCCGGCAAGAACAATTCTTAACAAATACTCGACAGCCCATAAACCATAGCTGTTATTATTTTATTATTATTGCATGGAATACTCCGCAGCTGTTAAAAAGAATGATCTATGTTCTTCTGTTACAACTGATATTAATGACAAAAAGTGAAAAACTGTGCTTATTGCATAGTACACCATTTATATTTTTATTTTATGTTCATAGCAACATCAATTACCTACCAATAACATTCAGTGGAACTGGAAAATAAAAATGTGCAGAAACAGCATACATATATTTTAAACCTCAAAAACAGTATGATACAATTTATTTGGATATGTATGCCAGGAAAAGTACAAAACAAACTCCTAAAAATAAAAATAAAAAAAGAGGTGGTTTGGGTTGGGGTTGTAGGAAGGAACACTTTCAGTCTTATCTCTGAAGTGTTCATGTCATATAGAAATAAATATGTTATTCATGCCATTAAAAGTACTCCAAAGTGAAGAGAGTGGCATGTTCACAGGGCTCACTATTAACCAGGTCACAGGTGATTTTCTTGAGCACGCACTATCTGAACCTTTCCACCTCAGAATAGGAGCATCCTCTGAGACAGATACCACATCTCCAGCCGAGGGAACCAAGGGCACAGGACGGAACTCGCTCAAGGTCACACAGCAGAGGCAGGAGGGTGAGGGGGGGGGTGGAGCAGCCAGTGCTGGGAGGAGAGGAGTAGTTGGAAAGAAACTCATGAGGTGGCAGATCAGCTGAGATTATGCTGGAGGAAGGGGGATGAGCTGGAAGGGTGCTGAGAAGTTTTGTAGCAGAGACCCACAAAGATAATAAAGACTCCTCATGCAGGTTCCTGGGGCTCTCCCCTTCCTCCACTTCCCAGCGGGTTTGGGTTGGTCTGCTCACCCTCGGCCTTGGCAGTGTGGAAGCTGATCACAGCAAAGGGAGAAGTGGAGAGAGGCAGAAATGTTGAAATCTTTACATCCGAAAAGACTAAAGTCCCCTGGAAAGAAAACAGATGCAGATCGTGGCGGGCAGGCCTCAGAGCAGCCCTGGCAGAGGGAGTTTGGGGAGAGTGGAGGGAGCTGGGGCGGTGGGTACAGCGAGAGTGGGCTGCGCTCAGAGACAATGGACAAAGAGGGGGAAAGAGGCCTTCCTAGTGCTCCTGTGGGCTGGGAATGCAACGCCCTTGGGGCACTATTTCAGGAGACGTCAGTAAAAACCTAACTGCTCTTCAGTGTTCGGTGGATGTCAGACATGCTGCTGTGTGGAATGGACAGTGGCCCGAGAACCCAAAGTTTACACTAAAAATCAACACGGCCGCTGAAGAAGGAAAGAGACACGGAGCACTCCCCACGGTCAAGGTCATCTTCGGATCAGGACCCGGTCCCTCTCTCCAAATGGCCCCTCTCAGCCATCTTCGCTCTCTGCTCTCGGGCAAAGGTCAGTAGGAGGTGGTGCTCAGACAAAGCCCACAACTGCAGCCACTGGTCTCCCAGAGTCAGGAGAAGAATTTTGTAACAGGACCAATGGCCAGCCAAGGACACGCCTGCCTGGCTTTTGAGTCTCATCTCAAAGAGCCTTTAAGACTTCCCAGGGAATTAGAAAACAAAAATGTGCAGAAACAGAATACATGTCAAATCACCACGACTTGAAGGATAACACACACACACACACACACACACACACACACACACACGAGAGGGGGGGAAAGACACACATCCTGGGGTTGTGCTGGCAGAATGCCAGAAGGGGGGCTTAGGGGCTCCCTGCATTGGGTGCCCTGTGGAAAGAAAGTTTAAGGGTTTTCTGCTTTGTTACAAGCACCACCACAGAGTCCCAGTTTATCTGTTTGGGCTGCGCCAGCCCCAGGAACGGGTTATTTATGCTGCGTTTCCAGAGTGATCGGAATACGCATGGACATGCATCTGCCGAAGCCCACCTGGGCGGCACCTCCTCCAAGAATGGCAGTGATTTCCCTGAAACCCGCACACGATGAACGAAGAATAAACAACCTGTTCAAATTGCCTGCCTGACCTGGAATGCTAAAAGCCCTTGGTTGGCTTGCTGTAGCGAAAAAATATGAGAAATATTTAACCTTTAAAAATACACAGTGGTATCATAATTTTGCTCCAGGTTCAAAGAAAGCACAACATAACTCAGTATATTTAAAGTGTAATGTCATTGTATATTTTCAAAATGCAAACAGAAAGTTTGATGAATAGCTAAGGAGCACCAGACCGTAGCATAGCCTTATAAAAGTGTCTCCCGTGGACGTTCACCGTATCTCTCAGAACATTCTTCACAAGCGCCACGGCCAAGTGTGCAGCCAGTAACTCTGCAGAGGCGTGTGCCCACCGGTGTGTGGTCTGCCAGCCCGGTGACGGTTACACAAACTTGGGTGCCCGGCCATTTGCTTCCGAACAAGGAAGCAAACCTAAAGCTTCACCGTTTCCCAGGACTCTTAAATACTGAGGGTTTAAAAAAACAAATCTATCCCTCGACTTTTAAACAACCAAACCAGATTATTTATGGCATATATGTATCTGTGTTAATCTATGACCCATGTTAGTTTTAAAAACTACTATGGAAATTGCACCGTGTGTGTTTGATGCAGGAACAAGTAACAAAGACGTGCGTGCGGGGACTCTCTCCCTGGCAGAGTCGGGGTGAGCCGCACAGCAGCCTGCCCGGAACCTTCTGAGATGCGGGGAAGGTCCCGCGGCCCCGGTGGTTTCCTTCGGGGGCCGCTAGCTGCCACAGGTAGCTAGTGAGCAGTTAAAGATGAGCTGGTGGCGCTGAGGATCTGCCTTTTATTTCATTTAGGAGTTTAAATTACAGTACCCACGTGGGGCTCGTGGCTCCCACAGTCCCAGCAGAGCAGTCGTGTTGGAGATTTCATGCTTTCACCCACTGTCCTCCTGGTTACAGCTTCTCCGCTCAAGGCTCCTCATGGTCCCAGATGGCGGCTGGAGCCACGAGTCCACATGCAGGCAGCAGGAGGAACATGCACACAGAGCTAGCCCTGTCCGACTTAACTGTCTACACCCCCACCCTGCACACCAAGAAAAAATAGCTGTGCTTTGTTCTCTGAGAAATTTGGATAGTTAACTAAGTTAGCTACAATACTGCTATTCCAATTCCTTAATTGTTCTCAACTGCAAAAATAGATTGTCTCCACTCTTGGTTTTTGTTTTGTTTTTTAATATATTTTTATTGATTTCAGAAAGGAAGAGAGAAACATCCTATATAATAAAGAGGTAATATGCAAATTAACTCCCACACCCTCACAAGATGTCTGTCTATGACCAGGCTGGCAGGGGGGTTAGTGAGGGATGACCAAATGACTGAACAGCAGGCTGTGTAGGGCAATTAGGCTGGAGCAGGGGGGTCTGTGAGGGGAGATCAGGCCAGCAGGGGGGGGAAGTTGGGGGCAATCAGGCCAGCAGGGGTGGCAGTTGGGATGACTAGGCCACCCGGGAGGGAGGGGGGGCAGTTAAAGGTGACCAGGATTGCAGAGGGGGGCAGTTAGGTGTAACCAGGTCTGTGGGGGGAGGCAGTTAGGGGCGACCAGGCAGGCAGGCAGGTGAGCTATTAGGCCAGCAGTCCAGGATTGTGAGAGGGGTGTCCGACTGTCAGTTTAGACCCAATCCTCTGCGAGGTCCCAGATTGGAGAGGGTGCAGGCTGGACTGAGGGCACCCCCTGCCCCTGGGCACAAATTTTGTGCACCAGGCCTCTTGTCAATGATATGAGAGAACTATTGATTGGCTGCATCCTGCATGCCCCACACTAGGAATCAAACCCACAGTTTGGCCAAGTGCCCTGAGTGGGAATAGAACCGTGACCTCCTGGTTCATAGGTCAATGCTCAATTACTGAGCAACACCAGTCAGGTTTTCTCCACTCTTGTGACTGGATTCAGTTGTTGCAACAACTCAAAAATTTGTGTCTGGCTATTACTCCACCCAGTCAGGTGTGTATGGATTCAGAGCACCAGCAAAGAGGGAAGGTGAAACTGGTTAAAAATTCTCCTAAGAAGAGACAGAAGTCACTTCTTTGTGTCACCAGGCCTTCTGTTAGTAGAGTTAGTAGAGCTACAATGGGAGAAAATGGTTACGGGTTTGGCCCACAACAGGACTGCAGGGAACGGCTGACCTGGAGGTTCTAACCAACCCCAGCTGTGCCAGTCCCTGGGGATCTGGAGTGGAAAGTGTAGTTAAAGAAACAGACAGTTTGACAAACAGGAAGGAAGCAACAGCTTAGGAATCAGACCAACCAGGGTTTGACTCCTAGCTCACTAATCTTGTGACACCAAGTAAGTTATGAAACGTCCCTGGGGCTTGGTTTCCTTATCATTAAAAGGGCAATAGTGTCCCTTGCCTCCTAGAGTTGTGTGACATAAGTGAACTATCACACAGTTCCTGGCACAAAGCAGCACTCTCACAATCAGAGATGCATATGTGGGAAATACTCGTGTTTCCAGAATACTGGGGTGGATCCTAAGAGCCAGTGGGCCAATGGGAGGAGGGAGACCTTTACAGCTATGGGGCGGGGCATCGCTCAGACTGCATGTGGTCTGAAAGGGAGTGCATTTCCATTTCCCTACAAATGAATCCTCGCTGAAACACAGTCCAAACTTGAGTGGCTTCCTCCTGGCAGGTTTCGCCTTTGTTGATGTCAGAAGCATGTAGAAACCAGTATTGTAGGATATTTTCAACCCTCTAGCCCAGAAATTCAACATCCCAGACTCCAATTTAGAAATATTTCTAAACCAGTTTCACATGAATCATCTCTAACAGAGATATTTAGGACTGCTACCTAAAGATGCAAATTCCTGGGGCCCAATAAGCATGCAGAATCAAAATCTATGGGAGGGTGGGGCATACCAGGTGATTTTTGTGCCCTGGAAAATTTAAAAACCATTGTCCAAAAGGGATTTAAATCAAATAACAATAAATTGAATTATTGCCGAAACCAGTTTGGCTCAGTGGATAGAGTATCAACCTGCGGACTCAAGGGTCCCAGGTTCAATTCTGGTCAAGGACATGTACCTTGGTTGTGGGCACATCCCCGATAGGGGGTGTGTAGGAAGCATCTGGTCGATGTTTCTCTCTCATCGATGTTTCTGGCTTTCTATCCCTCTCCCTTCCTCTCTGTAAAACAAATGAATAAAATATATTTTTAAAAATAAAAATAAATTGAATCATTGAATGCTTTTAGAACCTAGCTTGTTGACACAGTCAACTGGCACTAGAAAACAAAGATGAGAATTCAAAGATGCCCTTCACCTCAAGGACATGCAAACAACACATGTGATGAGCAACACAGGAGAGAGTAGGTCAGAGAAATAGCAGAGAGAAAGGAGTGATAAACTCTGTCAGGAATCCCTAAAGGATGATTTTAAAAAAAAAGTGATATCTGAACTAGGCTTTGAAGGATGAATGGGACTTTACCATGTTGCCAAGATGACACATACAGATTCCAGGGCAATACCTCTCCGGCTTCACTGCACACATGAATCACTTGTTAACATGTGAGTTCTGTTTCAGTGAACCTGAGGTGAATTTCCCCGGCAGTGCTGATGGTTCATGGATCCTGCAAAGCTCTCGAGGAGAAGTGGATTAGTAATAATGCATGAGACAAGATTCCTGTGCTAGCTACATTGGGACAGGAATTATACAACATGTTATTAATGTCTATTGCCTCCTCTTTTATGGAGAACTAGCTGACCTCTTTCCTTGTGTTCAAAAACATCATCAACCAACACTAAATAAATGCATTCTCTAACATCCCACCCTGTATCCCTACTATATGGAGTTGCCCATTAAGAAGCAAGTCAATCCAAACCCCAACATCTGAAAGTTTAAACATTTGATAAACTGATCAGTAAATTTTAGTAGTTATTGTATTTTATGTTTTTCTATATCTTTTACCCTTCTTTCTTTCACTTTAGCCTCAGATTTACATTTTTCTTTTATTCTATCACCAACCTAGGGGACAACAGAACATTCAAAGTCTCAGTGTTCCTCAGGTCTCTCTCCTTTATGATAAATCTTTGTGGAGCTGCCAGAGATCAACTCCTTGTTTTCTTTATTGTCTAAGTAATTTCCCCTGTTACTTCAACTCTCTCCCAGGCTCCAGACTCTTCTGCCAACTGGAGGCAGAGTGTGGGACACTGGTACTGAACCCAAACTTTGAGGTACACAATCCTAGACTAAAATCCTGGCTCTAGCACTAGCTGTGTGATCTTATGCAAATTACTTGACCTCTCTGAGCCTCTGTGTCTTCACATGTAGAATGGGAGAAGAGTACTGGAGCTATCTTACAATCTTTCTGAAAATTAAACACTGATGCAAAGAGATATATGCTCCACTATCTTCACTGCAGCCTTATTTACAATAGCCAGTGTGGGAACCCTTACCACGACCAGGGTGGTTCAGGGCCCACACTCAGGGTCCGGTTTCTGGAGGAGGCTGTACACTAAAAATGAAGAGACTGGAAAAGAGTTAATTTGGGAAAATGCGGGCCAGGCGGGGAGTCAAGCCTCTAGTGGGAAGACTCACCCCGGCCCCTTCTAGCCTTTTGCCATTCCCTTTTATTGAGATTCTGAGACAAAGACATTCCTTAGGCAGAAAAGTTCCAGCAGCAGAAAATTAACAAGAATTTACATACTATTAACTAAAGTTGCCTCAAGCTCTACTACCTCAACTAGACAATGAGTTAATTGCTCTGACCTTTCAGAGCCATTGAGGTTGGCCATCTCTTTTTGCATATTAACAATAGTGACAATGTTTGGTTTCCTTATTTACATTTTATTACTAGTGACTCAACCTAGAGTCAATGAGTTAGTAGCTCTGACCATTCAGAGCCATCAAGGTTGGCCAGTTCCCTTTACATTTTATTACCAGTGATAATGTTAGGTTTCAGTTCCCTGCAAGCCAGTATTTGGGAGCTGCCTAATTGCCCACCAGTAGAGGAGTGGATAAAGAAGTTGTGGAACATTAACACATTGGAATACTCCCCACTTGTAAAAAAGGAAATGAAGGAAATATTATCCTTTGGGACAACATGGATGGAGCTGGTGAGTATTATGCTAAGTGGAATGAGCCAGTTAGATAAATACAAATATAATTTTACTTATTTGTAGAATCTAATCACCAAAATAAACTGACAAAAATATAAACAGACTCATAGATACAGAGAACAGATTGAAAGCTGTCAGAAGGGAGGGAGGTTGGGGGGCTGGGTAAAAAAGGCAAAACGATTAAGCAAAAAGAAAAAAAAACAAACCTCACAGACACATACAGCAGAATGGTGATTACCACAGGGAAAGGTGTTGGCAGAAGAGGGGATAGCAAGAATAAATGGTGATGGAAGGAGACCTGATTTGGTGTGGTGAACACACAATACATACACAGATGATGTATTATAGAATTATGTATCCAGAAGATATACTTTTTATTAACTAATCTCACTCCAATAAATTCAATTAAGAGAGAAAGAAAGAAAAGAAAGAAAAAGAAAGAAGAAAGGAAGGAAGGAAGGAAGGAAGGAAGGAAGGAAGAAAAGAAAGGAAGATAGAACATCCTGACACATGCTGCAACCTGGATGCACCCTGAATACATGATGCTCAGTGAAATAATCAAGTCAATTACCATTCCAAAATTTTAATGGTTCATATCTGCCTTTCCAATAAACCTTTTGTTTTGGAAAAAACAAGCAAATAAGACCTGACTCATAAGAGCTAGAGAAATTGTGAGAGTGCCACTCTTCTTAAATTTGCCAAGGTCCACTGATACACTTTATAAGAAGTACCCAGACATGGAATGGAAAACCACTTTAGTCTGGGATTCTCATAAAATTAGATTTTGGTGCAAAGCAAAGGATAGGGGTCCCGGCTGTCATTTCAAGTGTCTCCCCAAAACATAACACAATACGGGGAAATAAATGTTCATGAAATCTTTAAGTGGTTGAAGGAATTTTAATATGAAAATGATCAGAAGCAGGGTTAGTAAATAATGTTCCTCCATTTAATGTAACAATTTCTTTGTCTTTCTTACCTTTCCCTTATTTGATAAGCAGAAGATGTCTGGTTGGCCCATTCTAAGTAGCATATTACCCTTTTATTACTATAGATTATTGTAGATGTTATATGGAGGACTAAGAGGCAAGATGGCTTTGAGAAGAAATACTTCAGCTAGAATAATAAATCAGGGTATTGGTGTAATGGCAAAAATAATTTTAGAAGCACAAAGACAGATGGTAAATCTCAAACATGCTTGCATATTGATACACACTAGGTGTATAGAACAAGATCCTAAAATAAAGAGTAAGATGTAAGAAAATGGTGCTGTGGACAGTTGTGTCTCTAAGATAAACAGAATCTCTAACTTAAACCACTTGAAAAAAATCAATCTATTAGGATTAAATTCCTAAATTAAAAACTGAGATTTATAATAAAAGGCAATAATATGTATAAGGATTTATGTTTAAGACTTTCTGAACATTCTGTAGAGGGTCTGGAGTTTGTTGGTGCTAAATAAATGTCCATTCAGAGATTTAAAGAAACACACACACACACAAGAACATCTGGCCCACCTTGATGACCTCAGTGGTTGCCAGGTTACACTGGCCCACCTTGATGACCTCAGTGGTTGCCAGTTACCTCAATGACTGGCCCTACCATTGTGACCTGTCTTAGCTCTCTGAGCTGTTGCCAGCTTATACCCCACACACCTAGGTTGAGGCCTCTTCAGTGTGATGCCCCAAGAGACTGAGGGAAGGGATACCCAAGTTCTTGTCATATCAAACTCAGACTTGGCTGTTGGAACAGAGCCTGCCACATGGAGAACTCAGGAATCCACCACCGAAGGAACAGCAAGTGCCTCGGGAACAGGGAGAGCCAGGCTGGGGCAGGAGATGGCAGGCAGGAGATGGCGGGTGGGCAAATAAAGGGTGGGTTGAAATTGCTGTCACAAACATGAAGGCTTTTAGGCAGGAGAATAGGGTGATCTGATATATATTTTTAAAGATGACTTGGTGATTTGACATTTGAAATGATATTTGACATGTGTCCTGAGAGCCAGGCAGGATTTCGGCAGATGAAGACGGTGAGAAGTGCTTCAGGTACAGACAGTGGACACGGCCTGGAGGCAGGACAGATGAACACTGGGGACCAGAGCACATACCTCTCAGAGCCTGTGAGTGACGGGCCAGGGCAGGGAAACAGAAGACCCTGCATGGATGGGACAGGGGAGGGTGAGAGGGGACCCTCCATGGAGGGGCAGGATAGCGGATGAGGGGACCCTCCATGGAGAGGAGAGGGAGGGAGGAGAGAGGTCCCTCCATGGAGGAGCAAGGGCAGGGGATAGAGAACCCTCCATGGAGAGAACAGTGTAAGGGGAGAGAGGAATCTCCATGGAGGGTCAGGGTAGGAGAGAAAGGAGAGGGGGCCCTCCTTGGAGGGAGCAGGGAAGAGAGAGGACCCTACATGGAGGAGACAGGATAGGGGGTGAGGAGACCCTCCATGGAGAAGAGAGGGCAGGGAGGAGAGGAGACCCTCCATGGAGGAGTCAAGGCAGGGGGATAGAGAACTCTCCATGGAGGGGACAGTGTAGGGGCAGAGGGCACCCTCCATGGAGGGGGTAGGGAAGGGAGGGCAAAGAATCCTCCATGGAGGGGAAGAGCAGGGCAGGGTGATCGGGAATCCTCTATGAGGGGGACAGGTTAGGAAGAGAGGAGACCTTCCATGGAGGGGGAAGGAAGGAGAGGGGATCCTCCATGGCAGGGGTAGGGCAGGACAGAAAGGAGAGGGAACCAGCCATGGAGGGGGGCAGAGCAGGGCAGAGGGATAGAGTATCCTCCATGAGGGGACAGGTTAGGGAGAGAGGGGACCTTCCATAGAGGGGGCAGAGAAGAGAGGGAATAGTCCATAGAGGGGTAGAACAGGGAGGAGAGGGGACCCTCCATAGAGAGGAGAGGTCAGGAAGGAGAGGTGACCCTTTATGGAGGGGACTGGGCAGGGATATAGGGAACTCTCCATGGATAGGACACTATAGGGAGAGAGGGGACACTCCATGGGGAGGGGGCAGGAAAGAGAGGGACCCTCCATGGAGGGGGCAGGGCAGGACAGAAAGAAAAGGAGACCCTCAATGGAATGAGCAGGAAGGAGAGGGGACCCTCCATGGAGGGGAGATGGTAGAGAGAAGAGGGAACACTCCATGGAGGGGGCAGAAAATTGCAGAGGGATAGGAAATCCTCCATGGAGTGGGCAGAGAAGGGCAGAGAAGAGGGGAAATCCTCCATGGAGGGGTTAGGTAGGACAGGGAGGAAAGGGAATCCTCCATGGAGAGGAGAGAGCAGTGAGAGAGGGGAACCTCCATGGAGGGGGCAGAGCAGGGCAGGGAAATAGGTAATCCTCCATGGAGGGTTCAGGTTAGGGAGAGAGGATCCTTCCATGGAGGGTGCAAGAAAGAGAGGTTATCCTCCATGGAGGGTTCAGGGAAGAGAGTGTATTCTCCATGGAGGGCACAGGGCAGGAAAGGAAAGAGATAAGCCCCTCCATGGAGAAAAGAGGGCAAGGAAAGGGACCCTCCATTGACTGTGCAGCGCAGGGAGGTCAGGCAAATCTCAATGGAGGAGAGAAGGCAGGGAGGAAGGAGGATCCTCCAGGATAAGGCAGGACAGGGAGGATAAGGAACTCTTCATGGAGGGGAGAGTGTAGGGAGGGAATGGCACCCTCCATGGAGCGGTGCAGGCAAAGAGGAGAGGGGAACCTCCATGGAGGGGGCAGGAAGGCAGGGAACCCTCCATGGAGGGAGTGGGGTAGGGGGAGAGAGAACCTTCCATGGAGCTTACAGGATAAGGGGTAAGAGGACCCTTCATGAAGGGGGCAGAGCAGTGGGAGGGGCAAAGAAACCTCCATGGAGGAGAGAGGGCAGAGAACAGAGATGACCCTCCATGGAGGGGCAGGGAGGAGAAGGGACCCTCCATTGAACAGCCAGGGCAGGGGGATAGGGAACCTTCCATGGAGGGTACAGTGTAGTGGGATTTGAGAACCTCATGGAGGAGGAAGGCCTGGGCGCAGGGCGCCCTCCATGGAGGTGATGGAGGAGGGGGAGAAAGGACTCTCCATGGAGGGTAAGGATAGCAGAAGATGGGGTTCTCCATGGAGGGGGGCAGAGGAGGGAGGACAGGGAAACCTCCATGGAGGGGGCAGGGCATGGAGGAGAGGAGACTCCCACCATGGAAAGGGCAGGGAAGGGCAGGGGTCAGGGAAGCCTCCATATAGGGGGAAAGGTAGGGGAGACCTGGAAACCTCCATGGAGAGGGTGGTGTAGGGAGAGAGTGGACCCTCCATGGAGGGAGTGGTGTAGGGGGAGAGAGAACCTTCCATGAAGCTTACAGGATAAGGGATAAGAGGACCCTCAATGGAGGGGGCAAAGCAGGGGGGGTGCTAAGAAACCCCCATGGAGGAGAGAGGGCAGGGAACAGAGAGGACACTCCATGGAGGAGCAGGGAGGAGAAGGGACCCTCCATTGAAGGGCCAGGGCAGGGGGAGAGGGAACCTTCCATGTAAGGTACAGTGTAGAGGGAGAGGGGACCCTTCATGGAGGGGGGGGACCAGGGGGCAGGGAGCCCTCCATGGAGGGGATGGATGAGGGAAAGAGAGGACCCTCCATGGAGGGGACAGGTTAGCAGAAGATGGGGTTCTCCATGAAGGGGCCAGAGGAGGGAGGACAGGGAATCCTCCATTGAGGGGACAGGGAATGGAGAGAGGGGACCCCACCATGGAAGGGACAGGGCAGGGGGCAGGGAACCCTCCATGGAGGGGGCAAGGTAGGGGAAACAGGGAATCCTCCATGGAGAGGGTGGTGTAGGGGGCAGCGTACACTCCATGGAGAGGTTGGGGCAGGGAGATGAGGAACTTATCCTGTAGGGTACAGTATAGGAGGACAGGGGACCCTCCATGGAGGGGGTAGGGCAGGGAGGAGAGGGGGACCCTACATGGAGGGGCCAGAAGAGGGAGGACAGGGAATCCTCCATGGAGGGTACAAGGCAGAGAAGGCAACAAAACTTCCATGGAGGGGAGAGGGCAAGGAGAGGGCTCACTCCATGGAGGAGGCAGGGCAGGGTGATAAGTAATCCACCATGGAGGGGACAAGTTAGGGAGAGAGTTTACCCTTCCTGGAGGGGGCAGGACAAGGGAGGAGAGGGGACCCTCAATGGATGGGGCTGGAAGGTGAGAGGAACCTCCATGGATGGGCAGGGCAGGGGGATAGGGAACCCTCCAAGGAGGAGACAGGATGGTGTCGGGGAGGTGGCATTCCATGAGGGGCCAGGACAGAGGGAGTAGAAATCCTCCTTGGAGGGGGCAGGTCAGAGAAGAGATGGGATCCTTCATGGAAGTGGCAGGGAGGAGTGGGGATCCTCCATGGATTGGGCAGGGAATGGAGAAGAGGGAATCCTCCAAGGAGGGTATAGGGCAAGGAGGACAGGGGCCCATCCATGAAGGGGCAGGGCAGGGGGAAGAGGGAACCCTCCAAGGACGGCATATATAGGGGAAGAGGGTACCCTTCATGGATGGGACAAGGCAAAGAGAGAGAACTCTCCAAGGAAGGGAGAGGGCAGGGAGGAGAGGGGACCCTTCATGGAGGGGAAGGGGCTGCGTGAAAGGAAACCACCCATGGAGAGAACATGGTAGGAGGAAAAGTGGACCCCACATCAAGATGAATGGGCAGGGGTACAAGGAAATCCCCCTTTGAGGTAGAGAATGATGGAGGGGAACCCTCCCTGAAATGAGGTCAAAGGACTCTTCATGGAGAGAACATGGAGGGGAGACAGGGGATACTCCAAGAAGGGGGGGAGGGTTTAGGGGATTAGGAATCACCCATCACCTTAACTGGAAAGACCATGAGAGATAGGGGAATCTCCATGGCATTGTATGGGCAGGCATGCAGTGAACCCCACTGTGAAGTGACAGTGCAAGAGGGAGGGTTACCTCCATGAGGCAGAGAATCACCATGGAGGACAAAAGGAGGGAGGCAAAGGGACCCGCCAAAGAGAAAAATAGGCAGGCATTCAAAGAACCACCTCTCTTTGAGGGGACAATGGAGGGTGGGGGAGAGAACTCTTCATGGAGGGGCACCCTCCATGAAGAGAGGAGCGTGGAACCCCCACAGAGGGACAGGGCAGGTTGGGAAGCATTCCTTACATGGAGGGGAATAGGCAGGAGGGATAGGGATCCCTCCTTTGAGGGGAAAGGACAGAGTGGAAATGACACACTCCTTGGAGGGACATAGGCATTGAAGACAGGGGCCCCTCCATGGAGGTGAATGGGCTGTGGGATAGGGAACCCCATTTGAGGTGACAGGGCCCTTGGAGGGTCACGGAAAGGGAAAAAGGGTACCCAGAAACAGAAATGGGCAGGGGTACAAAGATCCCCTCAAAGAGGAGATTCCTCATCCCCCTGCTCATACCCCATGTTCCTTCAAAGATTTGAGGGGGGGGGGGGTTTCCTTGTGCTCCTGCTTATTCACCACCATGGTATGTCCCCTGTCTCCCCTCTTTGTCTGTTCCTGGAAGCCCTCCCAGTCCTGTCCTTCCATGATGGGTCCCCTGGCCTCATTCCATGTACAGTACCCCCTGCCCATGCATCTCAATGGATAGGAAAATGAAGGGTTGAGAAAATACACTCCATGGAGAGAAATGGACAGGGCAGAGGAGGAGGGGCACCCTCCATGGGGGTTAAGGCAAGGGATAAAGGGGACTCTTCATTGAGGGGAATGGACAGGGGTGTAGGGATCCCCCTTTGAGGGGACAGGGCAGAGGGAGAAGGCACCTTCCATGGATTGGTTTAAGGGAACTCTCCATGTAGTGGCCAATAAAGAGGGAATAGGGAATTCTACATGGAGGGGAATTGGCAGGGGTACAAAGAACCCACCTCCCTTTTAGGGGACAGGACAGGGGCCCCTCCACTAAGGGACAGGGCAGAGGGGGGATAGGTAGAGAGATAGCGAACCACCCCTTTGAGACGTTCCTTGTACCCCTGCCATTCCTCTGTCCAGAGGGTCCTCTTTTCCCCTCCCCATTCCGTCCATGGAGGGTCACCTGCCTCCACCTCACAGAGAGTGCCCACTCCACTCTTCCCTGCAATTCAAGGGGGGTGGGTCTCTATCCTCATGCATATTTCCCTCCATATGGTCTTCTTCCATGAAAGAGGCACCTCAGTGAGTGTGGACAGGGCAGAGAGGGGAGGGCACCCTCTGTAGAGGGCCAAATGGGAAGACACCAGGACATTCTTTAGATGGTTGCTGACTGGGCCCTGGGGATTGGCAGAATCATGTCAGTTGCACTCCCACCCTGGGAGTGCGGAGATGTTCTTAGTTCCTGGCTTGTGTTTGTCCAGGAGGAAGGAGTGGGTGGGCCCTGGGCCCTCCCAGGCTCCTTGTTTTTCTGTGAAACCCCCTTGTTAGATTGGAGTATTACTTGATGTGCTGCGTGGCTCTGGAGGTTTTAAGTCTGCCTCTGCAGCAGAGGAGGGCGGCGGCCCTCCCATCTCCTAGCTCAAAATCTTTCTCTGTGTCTTCTCTCTTTATTTCCAATATTTCTCAATCCCTGGCCTTCTCCCATTAGAACCAGTTCTTTAATCTCTCTTTCTGTTGGGAGGAGAAGGGTGATCCCCCCACATCATGCCCCTGCATTCTGGCGCCCAAGCGTGGGGCATGGGCCCAAAGAGGCAAAAAGAGGTAAGGCAAGGGATCACTCCCTAAAATTGTGCACACCACAGATTTAAGGAATTGTACAGTAGAGGGAGTGTATTGTTGCAAAATTGAATCAGCTGGGAGTTAAACATGGGTAATCTTTCAAAAGGCTTTAAACTACGCTCATGCCTCAAAGAGATCCTGTTAAGGGTAGTCAGATTCTTGATTTCTTTCTTAAGGTTTGTTGATGAAACCCGGAAAAAGTTTAGAAAGCAGTTGTATGACCAATATTCAGAAAGCTCAGAGAAAATTCCTATTCCTAGTGAAGCACAGGAGAGCTTAAGAATGTTTAAGTAGGGTGCAGCCATGACCTTACAACCTGGAGTGGAAGGGTGCAATTCTTTAAGACTACCATATGCACTTCCACCACCTCCATGTGTAAACTACTTGTAACCAAGTAAAAAAAGATTAAAGGAATTTCTTAGCAACTGACATGATTCTGCCAACAATCTAAAGAATATCCAGGTATCTTTCCATTTGGCCCTCTACAACCCTCCTTGGAGGAAGAAGGGCAAGAAGGGCAATACCCTGCTCCCTCCATGGAGGGTGCCCGTCCCCTCTGACTGTGGAGGGGAATGGGCAGGTGGGGGGAGAACATCCCTCCTACGAAGGGGCAAGGAAAGGGTGAACAAGGGCTCTCCACAGAGGGAGCAGCACAGGGAGCACTGGGACCCCCCATGCAGAGGACAGGGCAGAGGAAACATGGCAGAGAATGGGCAGGGGACAAAGAACCCCAATTGAGGGGTCAGGGGAGGGGTGTCAGGGGGACCATGACAGTGGTTTCCTGTCCCCCCATACACTTTCCCCTCCATGGATGGTTCCCTGTCCTCCATGTCTTGCTGTTGCCCTGGACAGTCCATTTCACCCTTTCCTTGCTCCCTCAAAAGGGGGATCCCTATCCCTCTGTCCATTCCCATCATCAAGAGTCCCCATTCCCCCAGCCCTGACCCTCCAAGGAAGGTGCCCTGTTCCCATTCCATGGAGGTTTACCCCTCCCCCGGCCCTGTCCGCAGAGGGCAGGGTGCATAGGGGACTTCCCATTGAAGGAACAGGGCAGGGGAGAAGAAGACCCTTCATGGCAATGACGGGGCAGGAGGGAGGGACCCTACTTGGCGAGGACAGGGGGCCATCCATGGGTGGGATAGCACAGGAGGGAAGGGCAAAAGGACAGGTGATGGGGAACACTGACCCCTTTGTGGATGGTCCCCTGTCCTTACCAAGAAGGGTCCACTGTCCCTGCTGCCCTATCATAGCCACGAAGGGTCTCCCTTTCTCCTGTCCTGTTGCTTGAATGGAAGTCCCCTATCCACTCTCCCCCACCCTTTCCCCTTCCCAGTGTCTCCTGTCCCCACTGCCCACCCCTCTCATGCTGCCCTGTCCCCTACCCTGCCTTCCCATGGACGGCCCCTGTCTCCCCACTTTGTGGTTGGTCCCCTTTCCCCTCCATGGAGGGCCTTCCCTTTCCCTGCCCTGACCCCTCACTCACCGGCATATGTCAGGGGTCCCCTGGGATGCAGCTGGTGAGAGAGGCATATGCTGAGGGGTATATGCTCTGGTCTTTCCAGTCTTCATCTCTCCTGCCTCCAGGATGAGTGTCCGCTCTCTGTACCTGAAGCACATTCTCACCCTCTTCATCTGTCTGAATCCTACCTGAGCCCTCAGGACACATCTCAAATATCATTTCAAATGTCAAATCACAAGCAGGGGAAGGGGGAGGGAGGGTGGGAATGGGAGTTGGGGTGGGGGTTTCGGAGGGGGGTGGGATGTGGGATAGTGGGTGGGTGGTGGGTGGTGGCAGGTGTGAGTGGCATGTGCGCCATTGGGAATAAGGTTGGCGAGTCAGGCATGAGGGAAAGGAGAAGAGGTCATGGGGGAAAATTGGTGATGCAAAGAGACTTGGATTGAAGGCAGTGAACACAAAATAGAATATACAGATGATGCATTATGGAATTGCACATCTGACCTATCCAATTTGATTAATGAATGTCACCCAAATAAGGTTTATTACAAATAAAAGGTGGATCTTTTGAGGTAGGTCATGAGGCAGGAGCCCTCATGAATAGGATTCACATAACCTTTTAAAAGAGACCCATGCTAAACTTATCAGGGGGTCACTTTATGTATTATATGAAAGTGTAACTACTATTTTATACACTTGAAACTAATATTGAATGTCATCTCTGATGAAAATAATGAATTAGTAAAACAATTTTTAATGCAAATCAGAGTGATCTAGAAAAGATATAAATGAGATCGCTTCACTCTGTGCCTAAAAGCCTTCAGAGTTCCAGCAGTGGTCAGCTCCCCAGGCAGCACCAGGCCTGTAATGGGGTTGCACTGCAGGGAGGGGAATGCCCTGTCTTCTTCCTCCAGCTGCTCCCTGCACTGCTCTGGTGACATGGGCACTGGCGCAAGGCAGAATTGTGCTTCCTTGAGAGCGAGATAAGCATCACTTTGGTAGCTTTGTTCTAGTGAAGGAACAGACACAGAAAAAAAAAAACATTTAAAAATCATAATGGTTCTAACAGAATTGTAACCCACCCATGGGACCTTCATCTGCCAGTCCCTGCCCCTAGCCAGCCTGGCTCAACCCAGCCCTGAGGAAAGAATGCAGGATGGTGCTTCATAGGCTGCCAGTGAACATGCAACCAGTCAGACATCTGAAGAGAACTGCCATTATCTTAGGATGGAACTGGAGGGTCGCATCTGCTAGGATCAGGCACACAGGAGGGGACTAAACTGTGTGGCAAATATTGACTGGATCTGAGCTGCGTGACCCCATCATGGTCTTTCTCACCAGCTGCATCCCAGGGAACCATGAATAGTCCACAACAGGAAGCAGCTCCATGACCTCTGACAAAGCACAGACCCTCTGCAAAGCCCTTAAGCTCACATGGCTGATATCAGACTATGCTTCCCCACCAATCTAAGTCCTGCCAAGTGGCATGTTTGGACTTTAATTGTACTCTTACAAGAAAGCAGGTCTGAGTCTTTAATACTATTCATAGGGATCTGACGATCCAGTAGATAGCAGCTAGACCTGGTTGGTATATCATGGGACATTTGCTAGTGGCCTCAGTCCCTGACAGTCACCATGATTAAACCCGTATCAATCTGGTGACCACCAATTGCCCCTACCTGAGGACTCACTGAGAAACTAACTCATGCAACTTGAGTACCTCCAGAGGCTCTTTGAGAGACTGAGATTAACTGGCACCCACATGTGGAAGTAGGCACAAGCAGAATTCAGCCAGTATCTTGGGACTTTTGTTGACCTTCCCCCATCTGAGTGCAGGTAAAAGGCAGGCTTGGTGCACTGCTGTCATCTTCCTGCTCTCACTCTGAACCAGCAGAGGCAGCCACCAACTGTGAATTGTTTGCTGCTCCAAATAGATTGCCCAAGGCCAGTCACAGGACACATCTGACATTGGCCAGCACCAGAGTCCCTCTCAGGTGCATCTAGGACCAACTCACACAGTGGCCAACAGAGCATGAGGACATGAGAGCATGATCCGATTAGCTTCACAGGTGGCATATCCAAAGGGAGATCTTAGAGGACAGCAGAACCAGCTGAGGAGAATTCTGCTCCCTGTGGTCAGCACCTGTGCATCAGCTCAAACAATGTGATCAGGGTTGATCCTCACAGTCAGCCACCCTGAAAGTCAACCACATACATAGGTAGGCCAATAGCAATATATACTCAAATACAACAGGATGGTCCATATAACACACAAAGAACATTATTGGAACACTCAGCTCTGGAAAAAAAAGAAGACTGTGCCATTAGGTCCCATAAGACCCCTAGTACATAAGGTCACAATACCAAAATTGGGTATCTAATAGTCTTTGGACCATTACATTCCATGACAGCCAAAATTGGGTAGACAAAGAAAAATGCCCCACATTAAAGTACAGAAGGAAAAAAAAAACTTATAAGAATCCTAAAAGAGCTTAAGGGAAGAATGGATGAAATCAATAAGAACTTCAATAAAAAGATAGCAGGCATGAAAAAGAACATATAAGCCATAAAATATTAGAAGTAAAGTCTATACTGTCTGAAATGAACAGTACACTAGAAAAAAAATTGGTACTTGAATACAGCAGAGGATTTAATCTTTTTGAAGACAAGGTAGAAGAAGACAATCAGAGCTAAAAATAAATAAATAAATAAAAATGAGGACTTTTTAATTAATCGTAGGGACAAAATGAATACTAACATGAATTGCATCAAATGAGTACAAGAAGGAGTAAAAGAAGAGTAATGGAATGAGAGCATATTAAAAAAAAAATAATGATAGTGAAACTTCCCAAACCTTGAGAAAAAAAAGACAAGTACAGGAGGCACAGAGAGTCCCAAGCAAGATGAACTAAAAAAGGTCCACACCAAACACATCATAATTAAAATGGCAAAGATTAAAATCAAAGAGAAAAATCAGTAAGAAAAAGGTAGTTAGTTACCTACAAGGGAACTCCCATAAGACTACAAGCAGATTTCTAACCAAAAATTTCAGGCCAGAGGAATTGGCAGAAAATATTCAGTGTGATGTAAATCAAGGAACTGCAACCAAGACTCCAAGCAGCAAGACTTTCATTTAAAATTGACAGATAAATAATTTCTCAGAAAACTAAAACTAAAGAACTTCATTACCACCAAAATAGCATTAACACTGTTAAAGGGTCAAGAAGGAGTAAAAAAAACAAAAACAAAAACACATTGTTATAAGATTAGAGTGGAAAAATATACATACATAGCAATAATTTTCAATATGAATGCTACAATCAAATTACATGGTAGCTGAATTGATAGGAAAATAATACCTATTTCAGAATGAGATATACAGACTAAAAGGGATAGAAAAATATATTCCGTGCAAATGAGAATGAAAAAAAAAAAAAACCCTTGGGAAGCAATACCAATATGTGACAAAATAGTTTTACAAATGCTATCTTAAGAGACAAAAAAGGACCCTACATAATGATAAAGAGAGCAATCCAACAAGGGATCATAAGCCCTATAAACATTTACTATGTGGCCAACATAGGAGCACCTCAATAGATAAAGCAAATCTCATTAGACATGTAAAGAGAGATTGACAGCTATTCAGACATAGTAGGGGGTCATAATACCCCACTGACATCAATGGAAAGATATGCCAGAAAGAAAATCTAAAAGGAAACAGTGACCTTAAATTACATACTTTAATCGGTATCTGTAGAGCATATTCCTCCAAAGCTGCAGAATATACTCTCTTTTCAAATGCATATGAAATGTTTTCTAGGATAGACTACATCCTAGAAGACAAACATTGTCTCAATAAATTTGAGAAATTGAAATCATATCAAAAATGTTCTCTGATTACAATGATATAAAACTAGAAATAAATCAGAAGAAAAAAAAGCTGATATACAAGTGATATAAAATTGTACACACCTAAAACCTGTCATCCCAATAAATCAAATAAAAAAGAAAGTGAAAACAAGAGAAGAAAATCAATTAAAAAATTAAAACCTATCTGGAGTTGGATGATGGTACAACATCAATGTATTTAATGCTACTAAATTGAATACTTAAATGTGTTTAAAATTGTAAATCTTACGTTAAATTTTGCAATAATGTTATTTATCCGATAAAAAAGAAAATGTAAAACACAAAGACATGTAGGCTAAATAACATGTAGCTAAACAATAAATGGGTTAATAATGAAATTATATATTTTAAAAAAAGATATCCGAAGATAACTTGCAGCAAATGAAAATGAGAGCACAACAATCCCAAATCTATGGGACACCACAAAAGTAGTTCTAGGAGGGAAATTCATATTACATGCCTACCTTAAAATACAAGAAGAATCTCAATAATCTACCTTTACTCTTAGAACTAGAAAAGAGAAAAAAAATGTTCAAAATGAAAGACAAAGGAAATATTGAAGATTGGAAGAGAAATAAATAGAACCTAAAAAAGAAAGATCAATGAAGCAAGAGTTATTCAATGGTTAGAATAACCACTCACCAAAGTGTTGTGGGTTCAATTCCTGGACAAGTGCATGAACCTGGCATGCAGTTTCAATTCCTGACCCTACTTGGGCATGTGCAGAAGAGAACCAATGATGCCTCTCTCTAACAGTAACCAGGGAACCAATTAAGCAATCGACATCTCTCTCTCTCTCTCTCTCTCTCTCTCTCTCTCTCTCTCTCTCTCTCTCTTCCCCTCTCCTCATCCTTTCCATCCATCTCTTCTACTCTCTTTAAAATAATTCAATGAAAAAATTATCCTCTAGTGATAATTCGCAACAAAAACATAACAATGAAAAAACACAATTGACAAAACTTTATCCAGACTCATCAAGAAAACCAAAAGTGGGGAACCCAGTTAATAAAATCAGAAGTGAAAGAGGATAATTAACAACTGAATACACAGAAATACAAAGGATTGTAAGAAGACATTACAGAAAACTATATGCCAACAAATTGAACAACATGAACAAAAGATAAATTGCAAGGAATATACACTTTCAAAACTCAAGGAAGAGGAAGAAAATCTGAATAGATCTACTGCAACTAATGAAATTGAAGAAGTGATACAAAAAGCCCCAACAAAACAAAAATGCTGAACCAGATGTCTTTATAGGTAAACTTTACTACACATTCAAAGAAGAACTATTATCTGTTGTTCTCAAACTATTCAAAAAAATTCAAAACAAGGGAAGACTCACAAGCACATTTTATGACACCAGTATTTATCCTAATTCCAAAACCAAATAGAGAAAATTATAAGCCTATATCCCTGATGAACATAGAAGCTAAAATTCTCAACAAATATTAGCAAAATGGATCCATCAACACATTGGAAAGATCAAACATCATGATCAAGTGGGATTTATTCCTGGGATATGAAAGGCTGTACAATATCTGCAAAATAACACAGCATATAAAAATGACACAGCATATAAAAATGACACAGCATAAATAAAATAAGGAATAAAAATGATATGATCATATCAATAGATGCAGAAAAGGCACTTGGCAAAATCTAGTGCCCATTTATGATAAAAGTTCTTGGCAATTGCGAATAGAGCGAATATACCTCAACATATTAAAGTTCATATATGACAAACCAACAACCAATATCATACTCCCTGGACAGAAAGTAAGAGTGATTCCCTTAAGGTCAGGAAGAAGACAGTGATGTTCACTTTTACCACGTTATTCAACATAATACTGGAAGTCATAGCCACAGCAGTTAAAAAAAAAAAAAAGAATAAAAAGCATTTGAATTGGAAAGGAAGAAGTAAAACTGCCATTACTTGCAAATGACATAATGTAGTATATAGAGAGCCCAAAAGATTCCACCAAAACATTACCAGAACTGATCAATGAATTCATTACATTAGCAGGATACAAAATAAATATCCATAAAGCAGTTGAATTTTTATATACCAATAATGAACTATCAATCGGGAAACTAAGAAAACAATCTCATTTACATTTTTTGCATCCAAAAAATACCTAAATATAAATTTAACCAAGGATTAAAAATACCTGTACTTGAAAAATTATATGACACTGAAGCAAGAAAATTAATAGTTGGTGGGAGTGGCTCAATGGTTGGAATGTCTGCCCATGCACTGAATGGCCAAGGGCTCTATACCTTGTCAAAGGCACAAGGGCACATACCTCAAAAGCAGCTTCCACCCCAATCCAGCGATTTCTCACATCATTGGATCTCTCTATATATATATATATCTCTCTTCCCTACTTCTTCTCTTCCCTCCCCCCTAACTTTCCACTCTCTGTAAATAAAGCAATGAAAAAATATCTTTTGATGAGGATTAACAAAAAATGAAAGAAAGAAAAAAAGAGAGAAAGACATTGAAGAAAGAAAAAAAACATTGAAGAAGGAAGAAATAATAAATGACATTGAAGAAAATACAAATAAGTTAAATCATATACCATATTCATGAATAAGAAGAATTTACATAATTAAAATATCCATAATACGCAAAATAATCTATATAATAAACAATATTGCTATGAAGATATCAATGGTGTAGTTCACAGAACAAAAGTATTCCACAAAAAATAAATAAAAAAATATATAACAATCTTGAAAAAGAACAACAAAATTGGAGGAATCACACTACTTAATATCAAACTACACTACAAGGCTGTAGTAATAAAAAATAGCATGGTACTTCCACAAAAACAGACACACAGATCATTGGAACAATAAAAAGTCCAGAAATATACCTATGTGTTTATGGTCAATTAATAATTGCCAAGACACAAGAACATACAATGGAGTAAAGAAAGCCTCAGAACATATCTGAAGAAAACTAAACACTGATGCAAAGAGATATTATATGCTCCACTATGTTCACTGCAGCCTTATTTACAATAGCCAGTATTTGGGAGCTGCCTAATTGCCTGCCCATCAGTAGAGGAGTGGATAAAGAAGTTGTGGTACATGAACACATTGGAATACTCCTCAGTTGTAAAAAAGGAAATGAAGGAAATATTATCCTTTGGAACAACATGGATGGAGCTGGTGAGTATTATGCTAAGTGAAATAAGACAGTTAGATAAATACAAATATAATTTTACTTATTTAGAATCTAATCACCAAAATAAACTGACAAAAATATAAACAGACTCATAGATTCAGAGAACAGATTGACAGCTGTCAGAAGGGAGGGAGGTTGGGGGACTGGGTGAAAAAGGCAAAAGGATTAAGCAAAGAGAAAAAAAGAAACCTCACAGACACATATAGCGGTATGGTGATTACCACAGGGAAAGGTGTTGGTAGAAGAGGGGATAGCAAGGATAAATAGTGATGGAAGGAGACCTGATTTGGAGTGTTGAACACACAATACATACACAGATGATGTATTATAGAATTATGTACCTGGAAGCTATACATTTTTATTAACCAATCTCACCCCAATAAATTCAATTAAGAGAGAAAGAAAGAAGAGAAAGAAAAAATAAAGAAGAAAGAAAGAAAGGGAAAGAAAGAAAGAAAGAAAGAAAGAAAGAAAGAAACAAAGAAAGAAAGAAAGAAGGAAAGAAAAAGAGAGAAGGAGGGAAGAAAGAGAAGGAAGGAAGGAAAGAAGGAAATAAGGAAAGTAAGGAAGACAGAACATCCTGACACATGCTACAACCTGGGTGCACCCTGAAGACATGATGCTCAGTGAAAAAATCCAGTCACAGAAAGACAAACACTGTGTGATCCCTTTCACATGAGGTCTCTGGAGCTGTCAATCATTGAGAGAGAGGTAAGATGAAGGGTCCCAGGGGTGGGGAAGAGGGCTGGGGCACTGTTTAGAGGGGGCGGAGTTTCAGTTGGAGAAGATGGGAGCAGGGATGGAGATGGTGATAGTGACAGCTGCACAAAGCTGTGAACATACTTAGCACCACTGAGTTGTGCATAAAAAATAGTTAAAAATGTAAATTTCATTGTGTGTACTTTACTGTGGTAAAAATATCAAAAATCAAACAACAAAATAGAAGGCCAGGTTTACAAACAGAAACGTGGTAGGACATGCTCAGGCTACTTGAACTCCTGCTCTCACGTGGCACACAGTGGTGAGAAGAGCCTGGTGTCTGAGGTCTTCTGAGCAAACTTGGGCAATCCCTGGCTCCCTTGTGTCTACCTTACAGGCTGACTGAGAGAAGCAAAGGATGCCACGTGAAGGGAGTCACCACTGTGCAGACCAGCAACTGCCTTCTCACATTGAGGACAACTGAGCAGCCCACAGTGATGGATGGAACCCCTCATGGAGACTGCACCCCCAACATTCCCTGGAGACCCACGTGAAGAGGCCAGCTGACAAGTGCCAACAGGATTTAAAATGGTGACCTAATTTAAATGATGATGTTAATACGTGTTTTAATATGAGGCAATTGATTCCATGTAATTAATGTGCTATTATTACTTTCTAAAGTACTAACTCATAAGGATGTGTTGGTGCTGAGTCCACTATAGACACACATTAGAAGAGGATGGAATCATTTTTCTGTCAGTGTGGTTGTGTTGATGTTTGTTAGTTTGATTTAAACTGTCTTCTAATTGATTTTAGAGCGAGTGGAAGGCAGGGAGAGAAACACTGATGAGATGGCTCCTGCGGAACCAGTGACCTTTCAATGCAAGGTATGATGCTCAAGCAACTGAGCCACTCTGGCCAGGGCAAGACTGTCAGTGTTTTGCTGTGACTTTGTTTAACTTCACCTGAAAATGAGACCAAAGTCTAAATTTAAGGCCTTGTGGTTATAATGAGAAAATGCCCTGTTTGGGGCAGCAGCACAGGCACACACACACCCACATTCACACACTCCCATTCACAATCATTCATAAACATTTTCATTCACACATTCACCTTTGCATGCACATGCACACACATATATTCAACTTCATACATGCATACACACATTCACACATTCATACATTTCACACACAGTCACATCCATTTACACAAACACATCTGTTGTGAAGGGCTGGCACACACATAGATGGTTTTGGTCCCAGGGTGATTGTCCTGCTCAGTCCTCAAATCTGGGCCAAAGTCAAGGTCTACTTACAAAATTTCACCAACAGTTTCCTTGGGTTTCCTCATGCTCCCTCTTGGCGTGCCCCTCCCGCAGGTGCCAGGCCACTCTGGCAGAGAAAGAGCAGCACAACAGTAACAGAAGTTAAAAGACAGAAAGAGAAAGGAACAGAGAGCTAGTTGTGAAATCATAGGACCATTCAGAGCTTAATGAAATGTTGAGCTCTGCAGAATCTTCAGGTCCCATCCTTTCCCTTCCTCATTGATAATTGTGTTTTCCTTTCTCTTCTAGTTGTCTGCTGAGATGCACCTCATCTGAGAGAAGAGAGAAAAGTGGGAGCACTGCCCCTGGTTGAGGGAGGGAAAGGCTGCAGCCTGGCTACCTCCTCAGGATGCTCCCAGGAGAGTCCAGGAGCCCCAGCGGACTCCCTCCCTGTCTCCTTTCACATGAACTTCCATGGACACCTCAGCGCTGTGGGGAGCAGATGTAGGACCACATTTTCATAACAGCCTTTGCCACGCTCAGTGTCAGTATAGGAAAGGCAGATGGAAGTAGCAGTGAGAATAGCAAAGAGGGTGGAATAGTTACACTTACTATGTGTAGGTTAATAGGCATCAAGAGATAGACAGGAAGAATGTTAAGGGAATGATTTTATTATCAAACCTGCAGATTGATGAAGCGATCTGTTTATTGCTGTGTCACATTTCTCTGAGAATAATGGTGTATTGGTTTGCTTCGTAAATAAAGTCTATATCCCATGTTATGGTAAAGGTGTCTCTTACTGTCCAGAGCATTTTTCATGAAATATTAATATTTCTATTAATAAACAGGATTCATTTCATTTGGAAACAGAAAATGTAGGAGAAATTACTTACCTCTATGAAGATAATTGTTATTAAATTCTTATACTTTAGCTTTTGAATCACTGATCAGGCACCTGAAAACACAAATACAAAGAATTTATTAGAAAGTTTCAGGCAGGAGTATATTCCACGTTGATAAGATAAAACTAGAGGCCAAGTGCATGAAATTCATAACGGAGGGGAGTGTCCCTCAACCCAGCCTGCACCCTCTGCAATCTGGGACCACTCAAGGGATGTCCCACTTCCTGTTTAGTCCCTATCCCAAATGGGCAATCGGATATCCCTCTCACAATCCAGGACTGCTGACACCAAACTGATAGCCTGCCTGTCTACCTAATTGTCCCTAAACACTTCTGCCTGCCAGCCTGATAACCCCTAATCACTCCCTTTCCAGTCTGATTGATGCCTAACTGCTACCCTACCAGCCCCATTGCTCCTAACTGTCCTTCCCTACCCACCTGGGCACCCCTAAATGTCCTCCCCTTCAGACCTGGTTGCCCCCAACTGCCCTCTCCTGCAGTCCATCTTGTGGAGGGCATTTTGTGGTTGCCATCTTGTGTTTCGGAGTCACTGTCAATTTACATATTACCTCTTTTTATATAGGATTTCAATGCTCTGGCTATAAAACTGCCCTAAATTGAAAATACTAAAACACACATAGATTATCAACAAATGTAACTTTATTAATTGAAACAATAGCTTCAAAGTTTCTATAGTTTTATTTTAGAAGACTTTTACTATAATTCTTACACTCTAAATATTCTATTTTACCAAGTGGGTTTTTTTTATGATCTATTGACTTACCAACTACTTTCGAATTTAGTACTCCTTTCAACACTTCTGACTCCTCTATCTAGTCTTAAAACTATCATTCTCTGCACCTTCTCTCACACCTCCTCCCAGAACTCAGTGTGTGAAATAAGAGATGCTGACAGGAATGTAAAGAAATGGGTCCCGGTTTTGCTCTATGTAGTTCTGAGAACCTTCTTCTTCTGAAGGTAATGGACCAGAAATCTTTCTGGCTGCAATCTGCATGCTCTTGTCTTTCTATAACACTCTATAACCCACAAAACCCCTAGGAAACACAGGAACCCATGAAAGTGAAGAGCCCTGAAGCTGAACTTTCATTAGTTTTGATGGTGAAAACCCCTGGGAGTGTGTTACATGTGAACGTGCTGATGCTATAGAAGGAGAAGCTGGCGGTAACGGTACAAACACACACACAGTCCAACTTCATTCAAGCCTTCTTAACCAACAACAGAGTTTTGTGCAATCTGACCCTGGCTAATTTGTGAGCTTTGTATCCCACTGGTCTCCCACCTGTCCTGTGCTTCTGTCAGTTACTCCTGTTGCTTCCATGTTCTTTGGAAATAGTCAGCACCACCCTACCTCAGAGTTTTTTTCGAGAAAAGGAAGGGAAGATCAGCCTGATGGCAGAACAACCTAGGTGTGAATACTGGCTACATAACTGACTGGCTATGATCTGAGGGTAAGGTGTTTTGTTTTGTTTTTAATTTTTGAAATGTATTTAATAATAGAGAGAGAGGAGAGAGAGAGAGAGAGAGAGAGAGAGAGAGAGAGAGAGAGATAAGTCATTTGTTCTCTGATCAATTGTTCTCTGATCTGTTCTCTGATCAGTTGTTCCATTTATTTATGCATTCATTAGTTGATTGTTGTATGTGACCTGACTGGATATGGAACCCATAACTAGAGCATACATGGATGACACTCTTAACAAACTGAACTACTTGGCCAAGACCAAGGGTTAGTTCTTGACCTTCCTGTTTTTCAGTCCACTAATCTGTAAAAACAGATAGAAGAAATATATTTGTGAGACTAGAACAGTACCTGGTATATAGTAATCAAACCATAAATATTAGATGCTGCTGCTATTGCTATTAGCACTTTAGTTAGTAAAATATGTTATTTTCACGAAAGCCCATCCTATTTCTTTCCCCAATATAGATGTAGATCCCATTCAGTTTTCATGGCACCTGATATCTTTCCTTTATAGGATTTGCCATAATTTTCATTAGACCATTATCTGTAAAAATCATTTGTTTAATATCTGCCTGGCTGCTCCCCTGTTTCCCACTACATGGTGAGCTCCATTTAAGGAACCCTTGTGTCTAGCTCACTGCCTGATCTATACAAAGGGTTTAATAAATATTTTTTAAATGTGTAAACCCTGAAACAAAATGAAAAGACAGCCACTGAATGAAACAATATAATCACCAATGATACATCTAAAGGGGCTAATATTTAAAATTTATGCAGATATGAAATTCTGTTATAAAATGGAAAAATACAAATGTTCACGTTATAAAATGGAAAAATAAAACTGCATATACAGTTTCCCAAATAGGACATAAAAATGGCCAAGAGACATATAAAAAGATGCTCAACATCAGTAATCATCAGAAAAATATAAGTTAAAACCACAAAGACCCCTGGCTGGTGTGGCTGAGTTGGTTGAGAGTTGTCCCATGAACCAAGAGGTCCCTAGTTTGATTCCCAATTGGGCCATGTGCCCAGATTGCTGCTCCATCCAAGGCATGCATCATGCAGAAGGCCACAATTGGATGTTCTCTTCCTCACTCTCTCTTCTTCTGTCTCTAAAATCAATAAAAACCTGTTTTGTTTTGTTTTTTAAAAAACTATAAAAAACACAATAAGATATCACCTCATACCATTCAGAATGGTTACTGTGAACAAGTCAACAAATATCTGATAGAAAATTAGATGTAGGAAAAGATGTTAGTGTGATAATATGTATTTAAAAAGAAATAGAACAAATATTGTCAAGAGTAATAGTATAATAAAATATTTTAAAATAAGATATGATATATTTATATCTGGTATCATTGATTCTGGTGGCCTTAAGTAGCAGAAAAAAAATACTTGTTTGATTAATTGTCCCTATAGAGATGTAATTGTCTGCAAAGGAAAACTAAGATAATCAAAAGACAATTCATTAGAAGTAGTAATAAAATGTGGCAATGATATTTGGGTACATATGTGTACAAACAAATCAATTATCCTTCTTACATAACCATATATAAGTGTTAGAAAATATTTTAATTGATAAAATTAAGGAGCAAAATGTAGTCAGGAATAGATCTTATAAAACATATCCCTAGTTTTAAAAAAATGGAACAATAAGTATACTTATATATGAGAAAACAGTATTGTATTGATGTAAATTTCCCATATTAATTTAAATATTCAACATTTATTATTACTAACATATTATTTTTACTAAGGTCTGAAGACACAAAATTTGTGCACGGGGGTCAGGGTGAGGGTATGGGGTGGGGTATTGTCCCTCAGCCCAGACTGAAACCTCTCCAATCTGAGAGCCCTCAGGGGATGTCCAACTGTTGGGTTAGGCCAAATTCCCGCAGGATAGGGCCTAAACCAGCAGTCAGACATTCCTTTTGCAATCCAGAAATGCTGGCTTCTAATTGTTCCTCTGCCTTATTGATGGCCCTAACTACTCCTGCCAGCCTGATCCCCCTAACTGCTTCTGACTCAGCCTCACCACCATGGCTTTTTCCAGAAGATCATCTGGAAGATGTCTGGTCTGATAAGCATATTACCCTTTTATTATTATAGATATTATTTTCATTTTACTTCACCTTTATCTATAAGCCAATCATATGCACATATTTATGTAAATACATATGTATTTAAATATTTACATATAAGATATAAGTAGACATAGATATATGGTAACACACACACATCTATAATTAAATATTTAATTCACTTACCAGTGTAGAAATAATTTGAAATATTTCCATGTTCATTCTTTGATAATTCTAAAGTGATATGGTATAACATTGAGGGATATTCACCAGTCCACATTTGTTTCAAGGAAATACAAAATATATTTGCGTTTCCAAGCAGTTAATGCATCATACTTCAATTAGCAAGGATTGTTCTGTGTAGTTTTGGGAAGCTGATACTTACTGAACCATTTAATATCTTCTCTGGTAATTATCACAGAGGTAGCTGGATATGATAAAAAAAAATGCCAAATGTTCTAATTGTTTTAAATTCCATAATAATAATTAGCTTCCTCCTTAAGAAGATCAGAAGATAGCATGGATTATTTTTTACGCCTGGTTGAATCATGTAAAGATCCAATTCTAATATGAATCTATAGTCATTATTTTATTTGTATTTTGTGTACATGTACCATTAATTTTATTTTATGCTAGGGTCAATAAAAAAATTGGACATTACGGACCCTGCCTCTTTATACCCTGTTATCTCAAAAATAAGACAGTGGCTTATATTAATTTTTGCTCCCAAAGATGCGCTAGGTCTTATTTTCAGGGGATGTATTATATTTCCATGAATTAGGTCTTATTTTCGGAGGATGTCTTATTTTCAGGGATACATTATATATATATTTCAACGTGTATTATAAAAAGAGGCATTGGGCCTGAAGCCACTCTATCTCTTATTCTATAATTAAAATTTAGTCATAATATTTAGACTATTTTGAGAATAAAAACAAAAATAAACAAACAAAAAATAGTACCTAATGTTGTTCTAGAAAAAGTTCATAAATACACATTATTTATAAAACAGACCCATACATAAATCACACATGTTCATTAATTTTTCTTTCCTATTTGCTTTTTTAATTATTTTTACTCTGTCCCCACCTACTACTGGTAGAAATGGAGCTCTTTGGGTGCCACAGGAACAAGAATTTCCTGAGGCTTCCATGGGAGGATGAGCTATTGTGGAAAGCTTTGTTGATGATGTAAAATTAAGGAAGTTCCCCTCCAAGGTCCCATTTCTGTCATATTGAAAGGACATTTTAGGGATAAATAGGCAGATTAATAAAAGCATAAATTCTAATTACGCCAGGCAGCTGAATAACCTTCCGACATTCTTCCAGATGACCTTCCAGAAATATATGAATCATGACTATATTTATTCACCGTGATCCTGATTGCACAGGACCATGCAAGGAAGGCCAAGTGATTCCTACACATAGAAAGGGTTGGGTGATAGAAGAATAATTTTGAGTTTTGGGAACCTATAATTTTTTATAACAAGCAATAAGCTTGCCAGCTCTCTATTTCAGAAAAAGAAAACAGTTTATCTGTCTTTAAGGCAGTTTGCTCTATACATATTCTTACAAATAGAATAATCCTAAAAAAATAACTGATCATTGTTACTGCTTGCCAAAATTTTCAGAAATATGAGTCTTCTCAAATAGGACTACCCCAAACAAAAACAAAAAAAAACAGAAAAGGTGTTTGAATTCAATATAGTTTCTTAAAGAAAATGCCAATTTAAAAATTACTCGTAGATATGCCTTTCTTTCACCTTCCTGGGTGGGGTAATCAGATTCCACCTTTTCATGAGTAGAGACTTAAGAATACCTCCACACCACTACTATCACCATTTCCCTTCTCTAACTCATTGAAGTTAGTGATTAATCAACAAATTAGTTTTTCTTTTAATTACTTTCCATTTTACTCTTCTATTTTACTGAAGTGCTAGGGACCATGCATCTGGATAAGATAAAAAAAATGGCTCCTTCATTCACTCATTACTCAGTCATCCTTCATGTAGCAGCAGCTTCTATTCAATAGACTATCACGCCAAGGCCAAATTTTTCTAGACCTGAGTCTTTCAGCATAGTAATCATTGGTTATATATGTGGCTACTGAACACTTGCAATGTGTCTGAGATGTGCTATTTGAAACATACAGCAAATTTCAAAGCTTTAATGTAAAAATATAAACTAATTTAATAAATTTTATATTAATTTGTATAGAAATTATATCACTTGGAATGCATTGGGTCAATAAAATATATTATCAAACTGAATCATGTTCCTCTTTGCTTCTTAATGTTTTTATTACAAAATTTAAAATTAAGAATATGGCTTATGTGTATGGCTCATTTATGTTTTATTTGTACTGCACTTATCTGGAACTATTCTGTTAAGGTATCTGATCTAATTTGCTACCTCTCTAAGGCAATGCCTATTGGCAATAGTTTTCATTGGGCCACAACTTTTATGCTCAATTAGCTAATAAAAAATGGGTGATTCATATCCATATTGAATGCATCTCTTCTACCCACCCAACCCATATTTGGGGCTCATCCCAACTAACAATTAAATTGTTAAGATTAAATTTTTATATCTTAAGCTTAGGCTTAAATTTTTATATCTCCTGCATGTGTCTGCCACATTATCTGGTTAAGTGGAGGTTGTTATTTGAGATGAGTATTTCCTGGTTCTGTAATAATTATAACATCCTAATATGGATGTTAGAGGCAGCATAATAAACAATACTATAGAGCCTTAGCATTTATCCACTTTACAAAGGACTGATGATTATCACCAAATGGCTTAGTTGATTCTGAATTCTGGTAAGTGAATAAATTAGTGAAAATTATATTCTATGATGACCATTTAGTCTATAGGGAAGTAATTAGTTATACATACTGAGAGTTCATTTTATTGATACCTTCTGAATTCCTCAAAATTGTGCATTTTTATATTTAGGTATAATTAGAGCTTAATTGAAGATTTTGTGTGTGTACTTTATTTTGATTTTTATGTTTTTGGATTGTTTGAAATGGAAAAGTTCACAGAGGAATTGAAGTATGTGTCTTATTTAATAAGAGGTTACAGAATCATAAAATCTTTTCAATTCTGTTCTTCATGGCTAAATAAAATGATTTAAATAACTTCTTCAAATAATAAAAATGGGATATATGGATTATAGATGATGCTCTAAAACATAAAGTTTATTTAATATTTTATTCAGAATTATTTTGTTCAATGTGATTAGAATTCATTATAATTCTGTCAACTATTTCTAAAAATGTGTTTTAGAATTTTGCTGTTGATATAGTTTATACTCAAGAATCAAATAAGATATAAAGAGAACACCCCTAAAAATGAGAAGATTAGATATTATCACTGAGAACCAGGTGCTCTTCTGGAATCTCCAAGCAAAGAAGTTTACCTTTCTGTACAGATAATGTTATAAGTAGATTATTTCATATGACTGTTGTAAATATTTTACCTATATTAAAGCAACATATGCAGGACTATGTTTTGTATTCATAAAAATATGACTCCAAAATGCTTGGGTGAGAAATGAATATTAATCAAAAGTAGTGATAATTAGTTTTAGGCATCTGAAAAAGAAACTTTATATCAGGAATAATGTACTTTTGTTGACTCTGTTATCTCTTGTAATATTATACATGTACTGAAATAATGTTTCTCAAGTTTCACCATAATAGAACACCTATATATACTGAAGCATCCATCTTATATAAAAACTGCTGTTTGAAATTTTAACCCTGCTATTTGGCTTCTGTAAAATCTTGCTTGCTAAGACAACTCCCACTTCAGAGAGGCCATTAAACCTTCCCCAGACAAGGGTATCACTGCTGGCGCTAGGCCAGACCTTTGGTTGAGGTTTCAAGACCCTGGTTCATTCCGGTTATTTAAGAACTGGCAAAAGGGGCTGGAAACACTCCATATTTGAGAGACAAAGAAGGTAAAAACATACGAATAGGGAAAATTTCTGCATGTTGGGGCTCAGAATTTAAGAGACATTTTCCTCTGGACACTTGTGTAATAAATATAACTCAATCTCTCTAATTATTGCTTTGTTCTTCTTCAGTTTACTATAACAAAACAATTAGAAAATGAAAAGAAAATGGAGAAGAGAAACATCTTATAGTACAAAGTGTGAGAATTAAAGAGATCTTGATAACTCAAAGTGTTATGAAACCATATACTATCAAATTCTAATTTATGTGAAGAAAATGAACATCCTCTATTCAGATTTCAAGGATTGAGTAGAAGTTCTACAGTATTCAGTCTTAAATGTTTCTCTAATAACTAATTATCTTTTTCTTTATATTTTTTTTGACTTCATAGAGGAAAGGAGAGGGAGAGAGAGATAGAAACATCAATGATGAAAGAGAATGATTGGCTGCCTCCTGTGCACACCCCACTGGGGATCATGCTGCAACCCAGACAATATGACCTTGACTGGAATCAAACCAAGGGCCCTTTTATAGGGTTAATTAAAAATAAATATTAATAAGGATCAAATAATTAGTTTTATGTTAAAATCAAAATTTTTCTATTAGGGGCAAATATATTTTGCTTCCGTAACAGAAAATAGTTTTATTATTATTAATATTACTTCATTGGTTACAAAGATGTCTTTCTATGGTGGAACATCTAGAATAAATTTTCACTTATTTGTAGCATCAAGTGACTACTCCTGTTTGCAAGGATAGTTCTGGTTAATTCCTGTTTCCCTGGAGTGATTTCATAGCTCCCTCTTTTATTCCCAAGTGTTTTTAGAAGAGTAAAATCACATGGATTGAGATTACATAATTCTGCTGGTTCTGGGGGAGAAAAATCTTTGTTATCTAAGAAAAATACTCTACCAACGACACTGAAAATCAGACATACTTGAATTGATCACAGAAGTGTTGTGACTCATAAAATGTTTTCAATTCTGTTCTTCATGGCTAAATAAAAGTTATTTAAATAACTTTCTCAAATAATAAATGTGGAATATATGGACTTTCATGATACATAATTGAAGATAAGCTAGGGGGGAAGTGTTTTACTAATGTAGATGAGAAAGTGAAGAAAAAATAAAATGAGACAGAGCAGGTAAGCAGGAGGTGGCAGAGATAAATTCCAGAGGCATAGGGTGGACATCTGCTATGGTTTTAATGGAAATCTCAATGCAAACTTACATGTGCAAGCCAAGATCATTTAAAGAATAAATCGATAAAAGTAGCTTTTTTTGTCTTTGCTGTTCTTTTTCTCAATAAATTACTGAACCCCTGCCGCCAAAAATTGAAGAAACAAATAAAAGCACTAAACTAGTTTGGTAGCAGTTGAAAATAGTGGAATTTTATTTTGGCCACAATTTAAAGTAAACAAAAGACATATGTAAACATCATAAAAAGGTATGCAAGTTGGTGTTGAGATATTCAAATAAGTGATGTAATTAATCTGAAAAGTTTTAAACACTCAAAACCTGGTTAATAACCACAACCCAGGCAATGTGCCCTTAATTAGAATTGAACCCAGGGCCTTTTGGTCTGCAGGCTAACACTCTATCCACTGAGCCAAACCAGATAGGTCAAAATATACATAACTTTTTATATATAACTAGAGCACTGGATGATCAAGGCCAATTGGGGCCTGCTGGCTGTGGGAGAGATTGAGGGTGGAGGGACCATGGGAGGTTGGTTGTGAGAGCACTCTGACCACCTGCATCATAGAGACCTGTTGACAGGTTGTTTGGTCAACTGGTGATAATGGTCACTAAAGCATATATATATATATATATATATATATATATATATATATATATAGATGGATAGATAGATCAATAGATAGATAGATATAGATGGTCTGCTGTCATACACATTTGTGCTCTGTGGCTATAGATAGAAAACTTTTAGGATCATTCTGTGGCATTTCATAGTACCACATTATTTTCTTCAGAACAAGATTTTTTATCAATAAGTTCTTCTGATAGTGGATGTCAACAATTATGAAACAATCTCTTACTTTTTTAAAAATTTATTTCAGAGAGGAAGACAGAGGGGAGAAAGATAGAAACATCAATGATGAGAGAGAATCAATGATCAGTTGCATCATTCACCTACTGGGGATGAATCCTGCAACCTGGGTATGTGTCAATGACTGGAATCGAACCTGGATTCCTTAATTACCAGGCTTATGCTCTATCCACTGAGCCAAAGGACCTAGGCCAACCTCTTACTAATCACCTATTGTTATAACATTTTTAACACTAATTTTATACTAGTACTTTTGAATCTAAGATATTATAGTATCTATAATTCTACCTGACAAATACTTTTCCTTTAAGAAATGTATAGGATTATTATATTTAACCTATGATTCTTATTTTTATTTTTGATTTTGTGGTTTATACTTATGTCATTCACTCTCCCAATAGGAGAGACATTTCACATTCAGGTTAGAAGAATGAGCCTTTAGGAAACAATAAACAAAGATGAATAGTGCCCCAGGATAAGAAGCAGATGAGAGCTGTAATTAACCATAGACCTAGAAATATAATGACACAGGAAATTTGGACTGGAAATTTGGATATGTGTTTCCCCCCTGGGTAGAATGGTTCTTGGGGTTTTGTCCAGTGGAGTCAAAGAATGAAACCACAGATGAAAGGTGGCATAGCAAAGGTGGGCATTTATTGAGAAACAAGCACAGACTCCCACATGGGGAGGGGGAAAGAGTCTCACTGAGTCTTTGTCCCTACAGTTTATGAAGGCTGAAGATCTTTGTGCCTTGATAAACCCTCTGATTGGTCACTATCCCTTTCTGATTTGGTCACTATAGCAACTCCAGAGCTCAAAGGTCAACCTCACATGGGACAAGTGAGACTCTGCTCAACACCTCTCTCATTGTTTCCCTATTCCCTCTAGGCTTTCTTCTTCTGCCCTCTGAATGAGGGGCTTCTCTAGCATTGTTTTGTAAATATTGACCTTTTGCTGTTTCTAGTTCCTTTATTTTATGGAAATTTACCATTACAGCTCTGTAACCCTGTGCTTTTTTTCCATGGACCCCTAATTTTTAAAAATTTTCTATTTCACCCCTAAACCTGTCTATTTCACCCCTAAAAAAAAACTTTCAATAAGAGAAGGGAATAGCTATGATAAACCAAATATGATAGTTTTTATGGGGAGAAATCAACCATTAGTCTTTCTTAAACAAAGCAACAACAACCCATGCAAGTTAGCAGGGGAGGAGTCAGGAAAATAAATACCCCTATTGCATTTGCTTGCCATTTTCACATGGTCTTCCAGTGGCTACCCTTGGCCAAACACAATGGGAAGACTGAGAAATAGTCTGTTGAAGTCTATCATAAGACTTTCTCAGATATCTTAGTGAGCAAATAGAAAATACTCAGCATAATGAGGATCTTTTCATCATTTTGTTTTTGTTTCTCTATTTGAAAGTCCTAAAAAATAATATGTTGACTAATATACTGATATATGTACTTGGTGTCCTTCTGTTGAATGTGGTTTGGTGATATATGTAATTGGTGTCCTTCTGATGAATGTCCTTCTGAATGGATAATTTGATATTGAATTGCATGCAAAAAAAAAAGGCATTGATATAAATGAAAGATCTCCAGATGAGAAAACTGAATATTTTAATTTAAACTTTAATATCAATCATCAAAATATTTATTTTATTGTTTATTCTTTTATAATAGTTTAACAGATTGATTCTCAGGATCCTTTATTTAATTTTTACTATTATTTTTAGTTCTGTGGAGTTAGTTCTCACCAACTTGCTAAGACCTAAGTAAGTCAGCCACATATTTCTTTCTAATACATTATCTGTCACTCTGGTTCAATCCAATTAGTTTTTAACTGCTTTCTAGACAACTGATGTCCTCATTTACCTTCTGACTATCTAGAAATACTGACTGGTTGATCTTCCTACCATATGCTCTTTCGTCATTATTAGTCTTAAATATTTCCAAAATAACTTCTCCTTTCCCAATAAAGACAATAAAACTTTCACTATGGGATCAGAATAAAAACACTTACCTGGACTTTAAGTAGAAATCTTTTAAAACTGGAGTGTACTCTTCTATAAAATATATCTTTAAAAGATCTTGGTAATAACATCATAACCTATTCTTTTTAACAATAAAATAGTGCCAGTAATTTGGGGCTGATATTTTGTTGTGGCCCATGTATGCTTTCTTGGTGACATTCTCATCCAATGCAGCTAGATTTATGAAAAACAATTGCCTAGTCTAGAGCAGCATCTATGTATGTATATAAAAGCCTAAGAAATTGAATGATCAAATGATTGGTCGCTATGATGCACATGACCACCAGGGTCAGACACTCAATGCAAGAGTTTCAGCCCTGGTTGTAAATGTGCTCTCACAGCAAACCTACCTTGGCTGGCAGGCCCCAAAAGGCCTGGATAAAACTGGCTGATCAACTTCCTGTGATCCTTTCTCCTGGTTGGCCAACCTCCCACAGATCTGCCCCCTCCCCCCAACCCCTGCTGGTTGGCCTAATGGCCCCAATTGGGGCTGCCAACCTCCTAATGTCCTTACCTCCCTCCCCACACAGCCAACCAACCTCCCACAGACCTTCCTGCCACCTGGACAAACTCCACAGCCCCAATTGTGGGCCTGGTCGAGGGACCCCACCCATGAATGAATTCGTGCACTGAGCCTCTAGGATGAAATAACTTGATTGCCAAAATCTGAAATGCATCCTTGTTTGTCTAGGAAATGTATAAGTTACTGCAGTTTGTTTAGCATTCATGATGATGAAGTTTGAGATTACATTAATGGTAGAGATGAGTGTGATCATTAATGGCATGATGAAAAATCTCAGTAGCTATAGAACACACATCAGTGATACTATTCATAAGAGTGAAAAAATGTAAAAATATAAGTCAATAAGATTTGTTACTTATCTAGATATAAGATGTAGAATAGATATAATTTTACTCTGAAGTTAAAATATTGGATACTTTTTAAAAATATATATTTTATTGATTTTTTTACAGAGAGGAAGGGAGAAAGGGATAGAGAGCTAGAAACATCAACGGGAGAGAAACATCGACCAGCTGTCTCCTGCACATCCCACACTAGGGATGTGCCCACAACCAATGTACATGCCTTGACTGGAATCAAACCTGGGATCTTTCAGTTCACAGACCAACGCTCTATCCACTGAGCCAAACCAGGTTCGGCAACATTGGATAAATTTTGAGAGGTACTAAATGCTTGGGGTGGGGGAGGGAAAGATGAACAACAAATTAATTTTGGATAAGATGGACATTTACACACTAGTGTGTTACTGCCATGTAAATATCTGATAAATCAATCTATAAAAATATATGCAAGGAGAAGAAAATGTGATTTTGAATATTATATGAAAAGGTAGGGCTTTTCACATAATATTTCACATAATGAGAGAGACATAGATTAGGAAATCATTCTCACGAAGATAGTTAGTTAAGGCTAAGAATTAGTTAAGCCAGAGGAAGGCTTTAGCACAGCAGATCTACTGAATATTTCTTATCAGTAGAAATCTCCAGTGCCACTCAAAAGCTACAAAAAGAATAAACAACTTAATATTCTTATATTACCCTTTCAATAATATTGAATCTTTATACTGCCTTCCTAAAGTGGGTGAAAAGACTATTTTATATTGCACATCCCTCCTATTTTTATTCTCAAATGAGGATGTGTTTTATTGATTTGAGGGAAAGAGAGGAAGGGGGAGAGAGAGTGAAACATGATTGTGAGAGAGAAACATTGATCAGCTGCTTCCTGAAGGCATCTGGACTGCAAATTGAACCTGTAATCTAAATATGTGCCCTGACCAGGAATCAAACCCCAAACCTTTTGGTATACAGGATAATACTCCAACAAATTGGGCCATTTGTTCAGAGCCATCTCTCCTTTTTTAAAATAAATTTATTATTTCATAAAGGTTATAGATGTACTAAAAATTGGAAGAATAACGTAGAGATTTGTCATAGTACCATCTTATATTAGTATGGAATTTTTGTCATATTTAATTAAACATTAAACAGTGTTATTAACTGATATCCATGTTTTACTTAGATGACATTAGTTCTCACCTAATGTGCATTTTTTTTTTTTTTTTTGCTTAGGATCCTCTTCAGGCTGTGAGATTATTATTTAGTCATAATGTCTCTTTAGATTCCTCTTTGTTGTGTTAGTTTCTCATACTTTTCTTGCTTCTGATGACCTTGACAGTTTTGAGAAGGTCTGTTGGGCCAAATAATTTGTGGAATGTCTTCTTATTGAAATGTTTGTAATTAAAACAAAATCACCATGGTTATACCTGGCTTATGTGTTTTGGAGAGAAAGACCACAGAGATAAATTTTATTTTAATTTTATTATATCAAAATGACCTCATTGTAGATGTTAACCTCAATCAGTTGATCAGTTGGCCATTAGATGTGTTTCTGTACTGTGAACTTCTCCAACTTTCTCCATCTCTTCTTAATGGCTTATAGATGTTAGTTACCCAATTGTGATTTGGAAAATATTGTACCTACAAATTTCCACAATTTCTCGCCCACCTTCCCTTTTCCAAAAATTATATCCTACATAATAAAGAGATAATATACTAATTAGACCAGATAGCAGAACAACCTTCCAGAATGATCAGTGGGTGGGGTCCAGAGCAACCAGGGCCATGAGGGCTGATCCCCTTGCATGGATTTTGTGCACCATGTCTCTAGTTTATATATATTTCAACAAGCAATATTTTAAAACTTATACTACGTGAGTTTCAATGCCAAGAATATTGTGCAAACACACACACACACACACACACACACACACACACACACACACACATACACTTTTCCCTTTGGATGAGATGAGATTTAGAAAATAACAGCAAGGTGATTTTGAAATTGTCTGCACACTGAGTTACTTGAGAAGCCATAAAAATCACTGAAAACCAGAACCTACACCCAGGGATTCTCATTTCATTGGTCTGAGATTTTTCCTTGGCATCAGGGGGAGGGGTAATCTCCCTAGTAAATCCAATGAACAATCAAGAATGAAATCCACTAACCTGTAGCAATTAATTGACTGTGACCAATTTGCCTTATCAGCTGTACCAAAGAGGTAATTAAAAATGGGATGGGGGTTGTTTTACTTTGCTATTCTATTAAAAACACTTTGTTCAATCACCAGTAGATGTAGGTGACACATTAAAATATATTTTAGTTAAGTTTCAAAATATACTTTAAATATGTCAATTATATCTCAATAAAAATCATTCAAACACTTTAAAATCTTGCCTCATTTAATTAAAAAAAAGTAGAGGAATCACAAAAACCACTATTCTGAGAGAATTTGCAGTTGGGGAAAATAATAAAAAGTAACATATCTGTCATTAAGAACATTTTTTTTAAAATCATCAAGCTAGTTTTTAGTATCATTTAAAGGAGAGGATCACATTAAAATCACCAGTGAAATCAATCCTTAGATTGGGTCTTGACACAAGCTGTACTTAATTAAAGTAAACATTTTCTTTACTGTAACAAGGAGATTTTAAAAAATGCTGGAAATAAATACCAATGGGAAACGCACTTTGTTCTGTCGATGAGTATTTCTGAGTGGATCAGGAGGTCTTCTTCCAGTTGTGGGAGTTGAGAGCAAAGTTTCAATTGTTGTGGACAGCCCCTATTGCCAAGGATCCCCCAGGCTGAGAGGCAGCATGGCTGCAGGTGCCAGGCCTGGAGCTGGGCCAGGTGAGACATTGGTGAAGGGCACTCGCTTAAAGATAACTTGACATCTCTGCTCAAAGGCATCCATATCCCTTAATGAATTGGGTCTGTTGACTTGGTGCATTATAACTACACTCTAGAAAGCCACCTAAGGAGAAAACAAAACTGAAATGTATACCAAAATTTAAAACCTGAGCATTTTCAGGGGAAATCAATTGTGGAAGTATGTGTTAGGATGGGAGGGGAAAAGAGAGGGAGGAAGGGAGGGAGGGAGGGAAGGTTGGTGAGGGTTCCATTCCCAGTTAAGGCACATACCTAGGTTTTGGGTTTAATCTCTGTTCCAGATGCTTTCAGGAGGCAACTGATCAATGTTTCTCTCTCACATCAATGTCTCCCCCTCCCTTTCTCTCTCTCACAAATCAATAAACATATCCAAAGGTTTAAATAAAGTGAAAAGAAGAAGAAGAAGAAAAAGCATGTGTGCTTTATTTAGAGAGCTGTCCCCCAGAAGAAAGCCTACAGAGTGAAATCAGATGAGTGTCTCCTGCAAGACTCAGGGATAGACTGCAAAAAGATAGCTGCTGTTCTGCCTGTATAGCACCTCCATTACCATTCCAAAATTTTAATGGTTCATATCTGCCTTTCAAATAAACCTTTTGTTTTGGAAAAAAAAAAGCAAATAAGACCTAACTCATAAGAGCTAGAGAAATTGTGAGAGTGCCACTCTTTTTAAATTTGCCAAGGTCCACTGATAAACTTTATAAGAAGTACCCAGACATGGAATGGAAAACCACTTGAGTCTCGGATTCTCATAAAATTAGATTTTGGTGCAAAGCAAAGGATAGGGGTCCCGGCTGTCATTTCAAGTGTCTCCCCAAAACATAACACAATACGGGGAAATAAATGTTCATGAAATCTTTAAGTGGTTGAAGGAATTTTAATAGGAAAGTGATCAGAAGCAGGGTTGGTAAATAATGTTCCTCCATTTAATGTTGCAATTTCTTTGTCTTTCTTAGCTTTCCCTTATTTGATATGCAGAAGATGTCCGGTTGGCCCAGTCTAAGTAGCATATTACCCTTTTATTACTATAGATTATTATAGATGTTATATGGAGGACTAAGAGGCAAGATGGCTTTGAGAAGAAATACTTCAGCTAGAATAATAAATCAGGGTATTGGTGTAATGGCAAAAATAATTTTAGAAGCACAAAGACAGATGCTAAATCTCAAGCATGCTTGCATATTGATACACACTAGGTGTATAGAACAAGATCCTAAAATAAAGAGTAAGATGTAAAAAAATGGTGCTGTGGACAGTTGTGTCTCTAAGATAAACAGAATCTCTAACTTAAACCACTTGAAAAAAATCAAGATTTATAATAAAAGGCAATAATACGTATAAGCATTTATGTTTAAGACCTTCTGAACATTCTGTAGAGGGTCTGGAGTTTGTTGGTGCTAAATAAATGTCCTTTCAGAGATTTAAAGAAACACACACAGGCACACAAGAACATCTGGCCCACCTTGATGACCTCAGTGGTTGCCAGGTTACACTGGCCCACCGTGATGACCTCAGTGGTTGACAGTTACCTCAATGACCAGCCCTACCATTGTGAGCTGTCTTACCTCTCTGAGCTGTTGCCAGCTTATACCCCACACACCTAGGTTGAGGCCTCTTCAGTGTGATGCCCCAAGAGAATGAGGGAAGGGCTACCCAAGTTCTTCTCATATCAAACTCAGACTTGGCTGTTGGGACAGAGCCTGCCACATGGAGAACTCAGGAATCCACCACCTAAGGAACAGCAAGTGCCTCGGGAACAGGGAGAGCCAGGCTGGGGCAGGAGATGGCAGGCAGGAGATGGCGGGTGGGCAAATAAAGGGTGGGTTGAAATTGCTGTCACAAACATGAAGGCTTTTAGGCAGGAGAATAGGGTGATCTGATATATATTTTTAAAGATGACTTGGTGATTTGACATTTGAAATGATATTTGACATGTGTCCTGAGAGCCAGGCAGGATTTCGGCAGATGAAGACGGTGACAAGTGCTTCAGGTACAGACAGTGGACACGGCCTGGAGGCAGGACAGATGAACACTGGGGACCGGAGCACATACATCTCAGAGCCTGTGAGTGACGGGCCAGGGCAGGGAAACAGAAGACCCTGCATGGATGGGACAGGGGAGGGTGAGAGGGGACCCTCCATGGAGGGGCAGGATAGCGGATGAGGGGACCCTCCATGGAGAGGAGAGGGAGGGAGGAGAGAGGTCCCTCCATGGAGGAGCAAGGGCAGGGGATAGAGAACCCTCCATGGAGAGAACAGTGTAAGGGGAGAGAGGATTCTCCATGGAGGGTCAGGGTAGGAGAGAAAGGAGAGGGGGCCCTCCTTGGAGGGAGAAGGGAAGAGAGAGAACCCTACATGGAGGAGACAGGATAGGGGGTGAGGAGACCCTCCATGGAGAAGAGAGGGCAGGGAGGAGAGGAGACCCTCCATGGAGGAGTCAAGGCAGGGGGATAGAGAACTCTCCATGGAGGGGACAGTGTAGGGGCAGAGGGCACCCTCCATGGAGGGGGTAGGGCAGGGAGGGCAAAGAATCCTCCATGGAGGGGAAGAGCAGGGCAGGGTGATCGGGAATCCTCTATGAGGGGGACAGGTTAGGAAGAGAGGAGACCTTCCAAGGAGGGGGAAGGAAGGAGAGGGGATCCTCCATGGCAGGGGTAGGACAGGACAGAAAGGAGAGGGAACCAGCCATGGAGGGGGGCAGAGCAGGACAGAGGGATAGAGTATCCTCCATGAGGGGACAGGTTAGGGAGAGAGGGGACCTTCCATAGAGGGGGCAGAGAAGAAAGGGAATAGTCCATAGAGGGGTAGGACAGGGAGGAGAGGGGACCCTCCATAGAGAGGAGAGGTCAGGAAGGAGAGGTGACCCTTTATGCAGGGGACTGGGCAGGGATATTGGGAACTCTCCATGGATAGGACACTATAGGGAGAGAGGGGACACTCCATGGGGAGGGGCAGGAAAGAGAGGGACCCTCCATGGAGGGGGCAGGGCAGGACAGAAAGAAAAGGAGACCCTCAATGGAATGAACAGGAAGGAGAGGGGACCCTCCATGGAGGGGAGATGGTAGAGAGAAGAGGGAACACTCCATGGAGGGGGCAGAAAATTGCAGAGGGATAGGAAATCCTCCATGGAGTGGGCAGAGAAGGGCAGAGAAGAGGGGAAATCCTCCATGGAGGGGTTAGGTAGGACAGGGAGGAAAGGGAATCCTCCATGGAGAGGAGAGAGCAGTGAGAGAGGGGAACCTCCATGGAGGGGGCAGAGCAGGGCAGGGAAATAGGTAATCCTCCATGGAGGGTTCAGGTTAGGGAGAGAGGATCCTTCCATGGAGGGTGCAAGAAAGAGAGGTTATCCTCCATGGAGGGTTCAGGGAAGAGAGTGTATTCTCCATGGAGGGCACAGGGCAGGAAAGGAAAGAGATAAGCCCCTCCATGGAGAAAAGAGGGCAAGGAAAGGGACCCTCCATTGACTGTGCAGCGCAGGGAGGTCAGGCAAATCTCAATGGAGGAGAGAAGGCAGGGAGGAAGGAGGATCCTCCAGGAAAAGGCAGGACAGGGAGGATAAGGAACTCTTCATGGAGGGGAGAGTGTAGGGAGGGAATGGCACCCTCCATGGAGCGGTGCAGGCAAAGAGGAGAGGGGAACCTCCATGGAGGGGGCAGGAAGGCAGGGAACCCTGCATGGAGGGAGTGGGGTAGGGGGAGAGAGAACCTTCCATGGAGCTTACAGGATAAGGGGTAAGAGGACCCTTCATGAAGGGGGCAGAGCAGTGGGAGGGGCAAAGAAACCTCCATGGAGGAGAGAGGGCAGAGAACAGAGATGACCCTCCATGGAGGGGAGGGAGGAGAAGGGACCCTCAATTGAACAGCCAGGGCAGGGGGATAGGGAACCTTCCATGGAGGGTACAGTGTAGTGGGAGTTGAGAACCTCATGGAGGAGGAAGGCCTGGGCGCAGGGCGCCCTCCATGGAGGTGATGGAGGAGGGGGAGTGAGGACTCTCCATGGAGGGTAAGGATAGCAGAAGATGGGGTTCTCCATGGAGGGGGGCAGAGGAGGGAGGACAGGGAAACCTCCATGGAGGGGGCAGGGCATGGAGGAGAGGAGACTCCCACCATGGAAAGGGCAGGGAAGGGCAGGGGTCAGGGAAGCCTCCATATAGGGGGAAAGGTAGGGGAGACCTGGAAACCTCCATGGAGAGGGTGGTGTAGGGAGAGAGTGGACCCTCCATGGAGGGAGTGGTGTAGGGGGAGAGAGAACCTTCCATGAAGCTTACAGGATAAGGGATAAGAGGACCCTCAATGGAGGGGGCAAAGCAGGGGGGGTGCTAAGAAACCCCCATGGAGGAGAGAGGGCAGGGAACAGAGAGGACACTCCATGGAGGAGCAGGGAGGAGAAGGGACCCTCCATTGAAGGGCCAGGGCAGGGGGAGAGGGAACCTTCCATGTAAGGTACAGTGTAGAGGGAGAGGGGACCCTTCATGGAGGGGGGGGGACCAGGGGGCAGGGAGCCCTCCATGGAGGGGATGGATGAGGGAAAGAGAGGACCCTCCATGGAGGGGACAGGTTAGCAGAAGATGGGGTTCTCCATGAAGGGGCCAGAGGAGGGAGGACAGGGAATCCTCCATGGATGGGACAGGGAATGGAGAGAGGGGACCCCACCATGGAAGGGACAGGGCAGGGGGCAGGGAACCCTCCATGGAGGGGGCAAGGTAGGGGAAACAGGGAATCCTCCATGGAGAGGGTGGTGTAGGGGGCAGCGTACACTCCATGGAGAGGTTGGGGAAGGGAGATGAGGAACTTACCCTGTAGGGTACAGTATAGGAGGACAGGGGACCCTCCATGGAGGGGGTAGGGCAGGGAGGAGAGGGGGACCCTACATGGAGGGGCCAGAAGAGGGAGGACAGGGAATCCTCCATGGAGGGGACAGGGCAGAGAAGGCAACAAAACTTCCATGGAGGGGAGAGGGCAAGGAGAGGGCTCACTCCATGGAGGAGGCAGGGCAGGGTGATAAGTAATCCACCATGGAGGGGACAAGTTAGGGAGAGAGTTTACCCTTCCTGGAGGGGGCAGGACAAGGGAGGAGAGGGGACCCTCAATGGATGGGGCTGGAAGGTGAGAGGAACCTCCATGGATGGGCAGGGCAGGGGGATAGGGAACCCTCCAAGGAGGAGACAGGATGGTGTCGGGGAGGTGGCATTCCATGAGGGGCCAGGACAGAGGGAGTAGAAATCCTCCTTGGAGGGGGCAGGTCAGAGAAGAGATGGGATCCTTCATGGAAGTGGCAGGGAGGAGTGGGGATCCTCCATGGATTGGGCAGGGAATGGAGAAGAGGGAATCCTCCAAGGAGGGTATAGGGCAAGGAGGACAGGGGCCCATCCATGAAGGGGCAGGGCAGGGGGAAGAGGGAACCCTCCAAGGACGGCATATATAGGGGAAGAGGGTACCCTTCATGGATGGGACAAGGCAAGGAGAGAGAACTCTCCAAGGAAGGGAGAGGGCAGGGAGGAGAGGGGACCCTTCATGGAGGGGAAGGGGCTGCGTGAAAGGAAACCACCGATGGAGAGAACATGGTAGGAGGAAAAGTGGACCCCACATCAAGATGAATGGGCAGGGGTACAAGGAAATCCCCCTTTGAGGTAGAGAATGATGGAGGGGAAACCTCCCTGAAATGAGGTCAAAGGACTCTTCATGGAGAGAACATGGAGGGGAGACAGGGGATACTCCAAGAAGGGGGGGGGGGGTTAGGGGATTAGGAATCACCCATCACCTTAACTGGAAAGACCATGAGAGATAGGGGAATCTCCATGGCATTGTATGGGCAGGCATGCAGTGAACCCCACTGTGAAGTGACAGTGCAAGAGGGAGGGTTACCTCCATGAGGCAGAGAATCACCATGGAGGACAAAAGGAGGGAGGCAAAGGGACCCGCCAAAGAGAAAAATAGGCAGGCATTCAAAGAACCACCTCTCTTTGAGGGGACAAGGGAGGGTGGGGGAGAGAACTCTTCATGGAGGGGCACCCTCCATGAAGAGAGGAGCGTGGAACCCCCACAGAGGGACAGGGCAGGTTGGGAAGCATTCCTTCCATGGAGGGGAATAGGCAGGGGGGATAGGGACCCCTCCTTTGAGGGGAAAGGGCAGAGTGGAAATGACACACTCCTTGGAGGGACATAGGCATTGAAGACAGGGGCCCCTCCATGGAGGTGAATGGGCTGTGGGATAGGGAACCACATTTGAGGTGACAGGGCCCTGGGAGGGTCACGGAAAGGGAAAAAGGGTACCCAGAAACAGAAATGGGCAGGGGTACAAAGATCCCCTCAAAGAGGAGATTCCTCATCCCCCTGCTCATACCCCATGTTCCTTTAAGATTTGAGGGGAGGGGGGTGGTGTCCTTGTGCTCCTGCTTATTCACCACCATGGTATGTCCCCTGTCTCCCCTCTTTGTCTGTTCCTGGAAGCCCCCCCCCCCAGTCCTGTCCTTCCATGATGGGTCCCCTGGCCTCATTCCATGTACAGTACCCCCTGCCCATGCATCTCAATGGATAGGAAAATGAAGGGTTGAGAAAATACACTCCCTGGAGAGAAATGGGCAGGGCAGAGGAGGAGGGGCACCCTCCATGGGGGTTAAGGCAAGGGATAAAGGGGACTCTTCATGGAGGGGAATGGACAGGGGTGTAGGGATCCCCCTTTGAGGGGACAGGGCAGAGGGAGAAGGCACCTTCCATGGATTGGTTGCAGGGAACTCTCCATGTAGGGGCCAATAAAGAGGGAATAGGGAATTCTACATGGAGGGGAATTGGCAGGGGTACAAAGAACCCACCTCCCTTTTAGGGGACAGGACAGGGGCCCCTCCACCGAGGGACAGGGCAGAGGGGAGATAGGTAGAGAGATAGCGAACCACCCCTTTGAGACGTTCCTTGTACCCCTGCCATTCCTCTGTCCAGAGGGTCCTCTTTTCCCCTCCCCAATCCCTCCATGGAGGGTCACCTGCCTCCACCTCACAGAGAGTGCCCACTCCACTCTTCCCTGCAATTCAAGGGGGGTGGGTCTCTATCCTCATGCATATTTCCCTCCATATGGTCTTCTTCCATGAAAGAGGCACCTCAGTGAGTGTGGACAGGGCAGAGAGGGGAGGGCACCCTCTGTAGAGGGCCAAATGGGAAGACACCAGGACATTCTTTAGATGGTTGCTGACTGGGCCCTGGGGATTGGCAGAATCATGTCAGTTGCACTCCCACCCTGGGAGTGCGGAGATGTTCTTAGTTCCTGGCTTGTGTTTGTCCAGGAGGAAGGAGTGGGTGGGCCCTGGGCCCTCCCAGGCTCCTTGTTTTTCTGTGAAACCCCCTTGTTAGATTGGAGTATTACTTGATGTGCTGCGTGGCTCTGGAGGTTTTCAGTCTGCCTCTGCAGCAGAGGAGGGCGGCGGCCCTCCCATCTCCTAGCTCAAAATCTTTCTCTGTGTCTTCTCTCTTTATTTCCAATATTTCTCAATCCCTGGCCTTCTCCCATTAGAACCAGTTCTTTAATCTCTCTTTCTGTTGGGAGGAGAAGGGAGATCCCCCCACATCATGCCCCCGCATTCTGGCGCCCAAGGGTGGGGCATGGGCCCAAAGAGGCAACAAGAGGTAAGGCAAGGGATCACTCCCTAAAATTGTGCACACCACAGATTTAAGGAATTGTACAGTAGAGGGAGTGTATTGTTGCAAAATTGAATCAGCTGGGAGTTAAACATGGGTAATCTTTCAAAAGGCTTTAAACTACGCTCATGCCTCAAAGAGATCCTGTTAAGGGTAGTCAGATTCTTGATTTCTTTCTTAAGGTTTGTTGATGAAACCCGGAAAAAGGTTAGAAAGCAGTTGTATGACCAATATTCAGAAAGCTCAGAGAAAATTCCTATTCCTACTGAAGCACAGGAGAGCTTAAGAATGTTTAAGTTGGGTGCAGCCATGACCTTACAACCTGGAGTGGAAGGGTGCAAATCTTTAAGACTACCATTTGCACTTCCACCACCTCCATGTGTAAACTACTTGTAACCAAGTAAAAAAAGATTAAAGGAATTTCTTAGCAACTGACATGATTCTGCCAACAATCTAAAGAATATCCAGGTATCTTTCCATTTGGCCCTCTACAACCCTCCTTGGAGGAAGAAGGGCAAGAAGGGCAATACCCTGTTCCCTCCATGGAGGGTGCCCGTCCCCTCTGACTGTGGAGGGGAATGGGCAGGTGGGGGGAGATCATCCCTCCTATGAAGGGGCAAGGAAAGGGTGAACAAGGGCTCTCCACGGAGGGAGCAGCACAGGGAGCACTGGGACCCCCCATGCAGAGGACAGGGCAGAGGAAACATGGCAGAGAATGGGCAGGGGACAAAGAACCCCAATTGAGGGGTCAGGGGAGGAGTGTCAGGGGAACCATGACAGTGGTTTCCTGTCCCCCCATACACTTTCCCCTCCATGGATGGTTCCCTGTCCTCCATGTCTTGCTGCTGCCCTGGACAGTCCATTTCACCCTTTCCTTGCTCCCTCAAAAGGGGGATCCCTATCCCTCTGTCCATTCCCATCATCAAGAGTCCCCATTCCCCCAGCCCTGACCCTCCAAGGAAGGTGCCCTGTTCCCACTCCATGGAGGTTTACCCCTCCCCCGGCCCTGTCCCCAGAGGGCAGGGTGCATAGGGGACTTCCCATTGAAGGAACAGGGCAGGGGAGAAGAAGACCCTTCATGGCAATGACGGGGCAGGAGGGAGGGACCCTACTTGGCGAGGACAGGGGGCCATCCATGGGTGGGATAGCACAGGAGGGAAGGGCAAAAGGATAGGTGATGGGGGACACTGACCCCTTTGTGGATGGTCCCCTGTCCTTACCAAGAAGGGTCCACTGTCCCTGATGCCCTATCATAGCCACGAAGGGTCTCCCTTTCTCCTGTCCTGTTGCTTGAATGGAAGTCCCCTATCCACTCTCCCCCACCCTTTCCCCTTCCCAGTGTCTCCTGTCCCCACTGCCCACCCCTCTCATGCTGCCCTGTCCCCTACCCTGCCTTCCCATGGACGGCCCCTGTCTCCCCACTTTGTGGTTGGTCCCCTTTCCCCTCCATGGAGGGCCTTCCCTTTCCCTGCCCTGACCCCTCACTCACAGGCATATGTGAGGGGTCCCCTGGGATGCAGCTGGTGAGAGAGGCATATGCTGAGGGGTATATGCTCTGGTCTTTCCAGTCTTCATCTCTCCTGCCTCCAGGCTGAGTGTCCGCTCTCTGTACCTGAAGCACATTCTCACCCTCTTCATCTGTCTGAATCCTACCTGAGCCCTCAGGACACATCTCAAATATCATTTCAAATGTCAAATCACAAGCAGGGGAAGGGGGAGGGAGGGTGGGAATGGGTGTTGGGGTGGGGGTTTCGGAGGGGGGTGGGATGTGGGATAGTGGGTGGGTGGTGGGTGGTGGCAGGTGTGAGTGGCATGTGCGCCATTGGGAATAAGGTTGGCGAGTGAGGCATGAGGGAAAGGAGAAGAGGACATGGGGGAAAATTGGTGATTCAAAGAGACTCGGATTGAAGGCAGTGAACACAAAATAGAATATACAGATGATGCATTATGCAATTGCACATCTGACCTATCCAATTTGATTAATGAATGTCACCCAAATAAGGTTGATTACAAATAAAAGGTGGATCTTTTGAGGTAGGTCATGAGGCAGGAGCCCTCATGAATAGGATTCATATAACCTTTTAAAAGAGACCCATGCTAAACTTATCAGGGGGTCACTTTATGTATTATATGAAAGTGTAACTACTATTTTGTACACTTGAAACTAATATTGAATGTCATCTCTGATGAAAATAATGAATTAGTAAAACAATTTTTAATGCAAATCAGAGTGATCTAGAAAAGATATAAATGAGATCGCTTCAGTCTGTGCCTAAAAGCCTTCAGAGTTCCAGCAGTGGTCAGCTCCCCACGCAGCACCAGGCCTGTGATGTGGTTGCACTGCAGGGAGGGGAATGCCCTGTCTTCTTCCTCCAGCTGCTCCCTGCACTGCTCTGGTGAAATGGGCACTGGCGCAAGGCAGAATTGTGCTTCCTTGAGAGCGAGATAAGCATCACTTTGGTTGCTTTGTTCTAGTGAAGGAACAGACACAGAAAAAAAACATTTAAAAATCATAATGGTTCTAACAGAATTGTAACCCACCCATGGGACCTTCATCTGCCAGTCCCTGCCCCTAGCCAGCCTGGCTCAACCCAGCCCTGAGGAAAGAATGCAGGATGGTGCTTCATAGGCTGCCAATGAACATGCAACCTGTCAGACATCTGAAGAGAACTGCCATTATCTTAGGATGGAACTGGAGGGTCGCATCTGCTAGGATCAGGCACACAGAAAGGGGACTAAACTGTGTGGCAAATATTGACTGGATCTGAGCTGCGTGACCCCATCATGGTCTTCCTCACCAGCTGCATCCCAGGGAACCATGAATAGTCCACAACAGGAAGCAGCTCCATGACCTCTGACAAAGCACAGACCTCTGCAAAGCCCTTAAGCTCACATGGCTGATATCAGTCTATGCTTCCCCACCAATCTAAGTCCTGCCAAGTGGCATGTTTGGACTTTAATTGTACTCTTAGAAGAAAGCAGGTCTGAGTCTTTTATACTATTCATAGGGATCTGACGATCCAGTAGATAGCAGCTAGACCTGGTTGGTATATCATGGGACATTTGCTAGTGGCCTCAGTCCCTGACAGTCACCATGTTTAAACCCGTATCAATCTGGTGACCACCAATTGCCCCTACCTGAGGACTCACTGAGAAACTAACTCATGCAACTTGAGTACCTCCAGAGGCTCTTTGAGAGACTGACATTAACAGGCACCCACATGTGGAAGTGGGCACAAGCAGACTTCAGCCAGTATCTTGGGACTTTTGTTGACCTTCCCCCATCTGAGTGCAGGTAAAAGGCAGGCTTGGTGCACTGCTGTCATCTTGCTGCTCTCACTCTGAACCAGCAGAGACAGCCACCAACTGTGAATTGTTTGCTGCTCCAAATAGATTGCCCAAGGCCAGTCAGAGGACACATCTGACATTGGCCAGCACCAGAGTCCCTCTCAGGTGCATCTAGGACCAACTCACACAGTGGCCAACAGAGCATGATGACATCAGAGCATGATCCGATTAGCTTCACAGGTGGCATATCCAAAGGGAGATCTTAGAGGACAGCAGAACCAGCTGAGGAGAATTCTGCTCCCTGTGGTCAGCACCTGTGCATCAGCTCAAACAATGTGATCAGGGTTGATCCTCACAGTCAGCCACCCTGAAAGTCAACCACATACATAGGTAGGCCAATAGCAATATATACTCAAATACAACAGGATGGTCCATATAACACACAAAGAACATTATTGGAACACTCAGCTCTGGGAAAAAAAAAAGAAGACTGTGCCATTAGGTCCCATAAGACCCCTAATACATAAGGTCACAATACCAAAATTGGGTATCTAATAGTCTTTGGACCATTACATTCCAAGACAGCCAAAATTGGGTAGACAAAGAAAAATGCCCCACATTAAAGTACAGAAGGAAAAAGAAAACTTATAAGAATCCTAATAAAGCTTTGGGGAAGAATGGATGAAATCAATAAGAACTTCAATAAAAAGATAGCAGGCATGAAAAAGAACATATAAGCCATAAAATATTAGAAGTAAAGTCTATACTGTCTGAAATGAACAGTACACTAGAAAAAAAATTGGTACTTGAATACAGCAGAGGATTTAATCTTTTTGAAGACAAGGTAGAAGAAGACAATCAGAGCTAAAAATAAATAAATAAAAATGAGGACTTTTTAATTAATCATAGGGACAAAATGAATACTAACATGAATTGCATCAAATGAGTACAAGAAGGAGTAAAGGAAGAGTAATGGAACGAGAGCATATTAAAAAAATAATAATGATAGTGAAACTTCCCAAACCTTGAGAAAGAAAAAGACAACTACAGGAGGCACAGAGAGTCCCAAGCAAGATGAACTAAAAAAGGTCCACACCAAACACATCATAATTAAAATGGCAAAGATTAAAATCAAAGAGAAAAATCAGTAAGAAAAAGGTAGTTAGTTACCTACAAGGGAACTCCCATAAGACTACAAGCAGATTTCTAACCAAAAATTTCAGGCCAGAGGAATTGGCTGAAAATATTCAGTGTGATGTAAATCAAGGAACTGCAACCAAGACTCCACACAGCAAGACTTTCATTTAAAATTGACAGATAAATAATTTCTCAGAAAACTAAAACTAAAGAACTTCATTACCACCAAAATAGCATTAACACTGTTAAAGGGTCAAGAAGGAGTAAAAAACAAAAAAACAAATAAACATTGTTATAACAATAGAGTGGAAAAATATACATACATAGCAATAATTTTAAATATGAATGCTACAAACAAATTACATGGTAGCTGAATGGATAGGAAAATAATACCTACTTCAGAATGAGATATACAGACTAAAAGGGATAGAAAAATATATTCCGTGCAAATGAGAATGAAAAAAAAAAAAAACCCTTGGGAAGCAATACCAATATGTGACAAAATAATTTTACAAATGCTATCTTAAGAGACAAAAAAGGACCCTACATAATGATAAAGAGAGCAATCCAACAAGGGATCATAAGCCCTATAAACATTTACTATGTGGCCAACATAGGAGCACCTCAATAGATAAAGCAAATCTCATTAGACATGTAAAGAGAGATTGACAGCTATTCAGACATAGTAGGGGGTCATAATACCCCACTGACATCGATGGAAAGATATGCCAGAAAGAAAATCTAAAAGGAAACAGTGACCTTAAATTACATACTTTAAACGGTATCTGTAGAGCATATTCCTCCAAAGCTGCAGAATATACTCTCTTTTCAAATGCATATGAAATGTTTTCTAGGATAGACTACATGCTAGAAGACAAACATTGTCTCAATAAATTTGAGAAATTGAAATCATATCAAAAATGTTCTCTGATTACAATGATATAAAACTAGAAATAAATCAGAAGAAAAAAAAGCTGATATACAAGTGATATAAAATTGTACACACCTAAAACATGTCATCCCAATAAATCAAATAAAAAAGAAAGTGAAAACAAAGAGAAGAAAATCAATTAAAAAATAAAAACCTATCTGGAGTTGGATGATGGTACAACATCAATGTATTTAATGCTACTAAATTGAATACTTAAATGTGTTTAAAATTGTAAATCTTACGTTAAATTTTGCAATAATGTTATTTATCCGATAAAAAAGAAAATGTAAAACACAAAGACATGTAGGCTAAATAACATGTAGCTAAACAATAAATGGGTTAATAATGAAATTATATATTTTAAAAAAAGATATCCGAAGATAACTTGCAGCAAATGAAAATGAGAGCACAACAATCCCAAATCTATGGGACACAACAAAAGTAGTTCTAGGAGGGAAATTCATATTATATGCCTACCTTAAAATACAAGAAGAATCTCAATAATCTACCTTTACTCTTAGAACTAGAAAAGAGAAAAAAAATGTTCAAAATGAAAAACAAAGGAAATATTGAAGATTGGAAGAGAAATAAATAGAACCTAAAAAAGAAATATCAATGAAGCAAGAGTTATTCAATGGTTAGAATAACCACTCACCAAAGTGTTGTGGGTTCAATTCCTGGACAAGTGCATGAACCTGGCATGCAGTTTCAATTCCTGACCCTACTTGGGCATGTGCAGAAGAGAACCAATGATGCCTCTCTCTAACAGTAACCAGGGAACCAATTAAGCAATCAATATCTCTCTCTCTCTCTCTCTCTCTCTCTCTCTCTCTCTCTCTCTCTCTTCCCCTCTCCTCATCCTTTCCATCCATCTCTTCTACTCTCTTTAAAATAATTCAATGAAAAAATTAGCCTCTAGTGATAATTCGCAACAAAAACATAACAATGAAAAAACACAATTGACAAAACTTTATCCAGACTCATCAAGAAAACCAAAAGTGGGGAACCCAGTTAATAAAATCAGAAGTGAAAGAGGATAATTAACAACTGAATACACAGAAATACAAAGGATTGTAAGAAGACATTACAGAAAACTATATGCCAACAAATTGAACAACATGAACAAAAGATAAATTGCAAGGAATATACACTTTCAAAACTCAAGGAAGAGGAAGAAAATCTGAATAGATCTACTGCAACTAATGAAATTGAAGAAGTGATACAAAAAGCCCCAACAAAACAAAAATGCTGAACCAGATGTCTTTATAGGTAAACTTTACTACACATTCAAAGAAGAACTATTATCTGTTGTTCTCAAACTGTTCAAAAAAATTTAAAACAAGGGAAAACTCACAAGCACATTTTATGACACCAGTATTTATCCTAATTCCAAAACCAAATAGAGATACTACAAAGAAATTAAATTATAAGCCTATATCCCTGATGAACATAGAAGCTAAAATTCTCAACAAATATTAGCAAATTGATCCAGCAACACATTGGAAAGATCAAACATCACGATCAAATGGGATATATTCCTGGGATATGAAAAGGCTGTATGATATCTGCAAAATGACACAGCATATAAAAATGACACAGCATAAATAAAATAAGGAATAAAAGTGATATGATCATATCAATAGATGCAGAAAAGGCACTTGGTAAAATCCAATGCCCATTTATGATAAAAGTTCTTGGCAATTGTGAATAGAGCGAATATACCTCAACATAATAAAGGTCATATATAACAAACCAACAACCAATATCATACTCCCTGGACAGAAAGTAAAAGTGATTCCCTTAAGGTCAGGAAGAAGACAGTGATGTTCACTTTTACCACGTTATTCAACATAATACTGGAAGTCATAGCCACAGCAGTTAAAAAAAAGAATAAAAAGCATTTGAATTGGAAAGGAAGAAGGAAAATTGCCATTACTTGCAAATGACATAATGTAGTATATAGAGAGCCCAAAAGATTCCACCAAAACATTACCAGAACTGATCAATGAATTCATTACATTAGCAGGATACAAACTAAATATCCATAAAGCAGTTGAATTTTTATACACCAATAATGAACTATCAATCAGGAAACTAAGAAAACAATCTCATTTACATATTTGGCATCCAAAAAATACCTAAATATAAATTTAACCAAGGATTTAAAATACCAGTACTTGAAAAATTATATGACACTGAAGCAAGAAAATTAATAGTTGGTGGGAGTAGCTCAATGGTTGGAATGCCTGCCCATGCACTGAATGGCCAAGGGCTCTATACCTTGTCAAAGGCACAAGGGCACATACCTCGAAAGCAGCTTCCACCCCAATCAAGCGATTTCTCACATCATTGGATCTCTTTCTCTCTCTCTCTCTCTCTCTCCTCTACTTCTTCTTTTCCCTCCCCCCTAAGTTTCCACTCTCTGTAAATTAAGCAATGAAAAAATATCTTTTGATGAGGATTAACAAAAAATGATAGAAGAAAAGAGAGAAAGACATTGAAGAAAAAAAAAACATTGAAGAAGGAAGAAATAATGAATGACATTGAAGAAAATACAAATAAGTTAAATCATATACCATATTCCTGAATAAAAAGAATTTACATAATTAAAATATCCATAATAACCAAAATAATCTATATATTAAACAATATTGCTATCAAGATATCAATGGTGTAGTTCACAGAACAAAAGTATTCCACAAAAAATAAATACATAAATAAATAAATATATAACAATCTTGAAAAAGAACAACAACAAAATTGGAGGAATCACACTACTTAGTATCAAACTATACTACAAGGCTGTAGTAATAAAAAATAGCATGGTACTTCCACAAAAACAGACACACAGATCATTGGAACAATAAAAAGTCCAGAAATAAACCTATGTGTTTATGGTCAATTAATAATTGCCAAGACACAAGAACATACAATGGAGTAAAGAAAGCCTGAGAATATATCTGAAGAAAACTAAACACTGATGCAAAGAGATATATGCTCCACTATGTTCACTGCAGCCTTATTTACAATAGCCAGTATTTGGGAGCTGCCTAATTGCCTGCCCATCAGTAGAGGAGTGGATAAAGAAGTTGTGGTACATGAACACATTGGAATACTCCTCAGTTGTAAAAAAGGAAATGAAGGAAATATTATCCTTTGGAACATCATGGATGGAGCTGGTGAGTATTATGCTAAGTGAAATGAGCCAGTTAGATAAATACGAATATAATTTTACTTATTTGTAGAATCTAATCACCAAAATAAACTGACAAAAATATAAACAGACTCATAGATACAGAGAACAGATTGACAGCTGTCAGAAGGGAGGGAGGTTGGGGGGCTGGGTGAAAAAGGCAAAAGGATTAAGCAAAGAGAAAAAAAGAAACCTCACAGACACATATAGCGGTATGGTGATTACCATAGGGAAAGGTGTTGGTAGAAGAGGGGATAGCAAGGATAAATAGTGATGGAAGGAGACCTGATTTGGAGTGTTGAACACACAATACATACACAGATGATATATTATAGAATTATGTACCTGGAAGCTATACATTTTTATTAACCAATCTCACCCCAATAAATTCAATTAAGAGAAAAAGAAAGAAAAGAAAGAAAAGGAAGAAAGAAAGAAAGAAAGAAAGAAAGAAAGAAAGAAAGAAAGAAAGAAAGAAAGAAAGGGAAAGAAAGAAAAAGGAAGAAAAAGAAAGAAAGAAAGAAAGAAAGAAAGAAAGAAAGAAAGAAAGAAAGAAAGAAGAAAGAAGAAAGAAAGAAAGAAAGAAAGAAAGAAAGAAAGAAAGAAAGAAAGAAAGAAAGAAAGAAAGAAAGAAAAAGAGAGAAGGAGGGAAGAAAGAGAAGGAAGGAAGGAAAGAAGGAAAGTAAGGAAGACAGAACATCCTGACACATGCTACAACCTGGGTGCACCCTGAAGACATGATGCTCAGTGAAATAATCCAGTCACAGAAAGACAAACACTGTGTGATCCCTTTCACATGAGGTCTCTGGAGCTGTCAATCATTGAGAGAGAGGTAAGATGAAAGGTCCTAGGGATGGGGAGCTGTTTAGAGGGGGCGGAGTTTCAGTTGGAGAAGATGGCAGCAGGGATGGAGATGGTGATGGTGACAGCTGCACAAAGCTGTGAACAAACTTAGCGCTACTGAGTTGTGCATAAAAATAGTTAAAATTGTAAATTTCATTGTGTATATTTTACTGTGGTAAAAATATCTAAAAATCAAACAACAAAATAGAAGGCAAGGTTTACAAACAGAAACTTGGTAGGACATGCTCAGGCTACTTGAACTCCTGCTCTCACATGGCACACAGTAGTGAGAAGAGCCTGGTGTCCGAGGTCTTCTGAGCAAACTTGGGCAATCCCTGTCTCCCTTGTGTCTACCTTACAGGCTGACTGAGAGAAGCAAAGGATGCCACGTGAAGGGAGTCACCACTGTGAAGACCAGCAACTGCCTTCTCACATTGAGGACAACTGAGCAGCCCACAGTGATGGATGGAACCCCTCATGGAGACTGCACCCCCAACATTCCCTGGAGACCCACGTGAAGAGGCCAGCTGACAAGTGCCAACAGGATTTAAAATGGTGACCTATTTAAAATGATGATGTTAATACATGTTTTAATATGAGGCAATTGATTCCATGTAATTAATGTGCTATTATTACTTTCTAAAGTACTAACTCATAAGGCTGTGTTGGTGCTGAGTCCACTATAAACACACATTAGAAGAGGACGGAATCATTTTTCTGTCAGTGTGGTTGTGTTGTTGTTTGTTAGTTTGATTTAAATGGTTTTCTAATTAATTTTAGAGCGAGTGGAAGGCAGGGAGCGAAACACTGATGAGATGGCTCCTGCGGAACCAGTGACCTTTCAATGCAAGGTATGATGCTCAAGCAACTGAGCCACTCTGGCCAGGGCAAGGCTGTCAGTGTTTTGCTGTGACTTTGTTTAACTTCACCTGAAAATGAGACCAAAGTCTAAATTTAAGGCCTTGTGGTTATAATGAGAAAACTCCCTGTTTGGGGCACCAGTGCAGACACACACACACACACCCACATTCATACACTCCCATTCACAATCATTCATAAGCATTTTCATTCACACATTCACCTTTGCATGCACATGCACACACATATATTCAACTTCATACATGCATACACACATTCACCCATTCATACATTTCACACACAGTCACATCCATTAACACAAACACATATGTTGTGAAGGGCTGGCACACACATAGATGGTTTTGGTCCCAGGGTGATTGTCCTGCTCAGTCCTCAAATCTGGGCCAAAGTCAAGGTCTACATAGAAAATTTCATCAACAGTTTCCTTGGGTTTCCTCATTCTCCCTCCTGGCGGGCCCCTCCTGCAGGTGCCAGGCCACTCTGGCAGAGAAAGAGCAGCACAACAGTAACAGAAGTTAAAAGACAGAAAGAGAAAGGAACAGAGAGCTAGTTGTGAAACCATAGGTCCATTCAGAGCTTAATGAAATGGGGAGCTCTGCAGAATCTTCAGGTCCCATCCTGTCCCTTCCCCGTTGATAATTGTGTTTTCCTTTCTCTTCTAGTTGTCTGCTGAGATGCACCTCCTCTGAGAGAAGAGAGAAAAGTGGGAGCCCTGCCCCTGCCTGAGAGAGGGGAAGGCTGCAGCCTGGCTCCCTCCTCAGGATGCTCCCAGGAGAGTCCAGGCCGCCCCAGTGGACTCCCTGCCTGTCTCCTTCACATGAACTTCCATGGACACCTCAGCGCTGTGGGGAGCAGATGTAGGACCACATTTTCATAACAGCCTTTGCCATGCTCAGTGTCAGTATAGCAAAGGCAGATGGAAGCAGCAGTGAGAATAGCAAAGAAGGTGGAATAGTTACACTTACTATGTGTAGGTTAATAGGGATCAAGAGATAGACATGAATAATGTTAAGGGAATGATTTTATTATCAAACCTGCAGATCGATGAAGCCATCTGTTTATTGCTGTGTCACATTCCTCTGAGAATAAAGGTGTATTGGTTTGCTTCCTAAATAAAGTCCATATCCCATGTTATGGTAAAGGTGTCTCTTACTGTCCAGAGCATTTCTTTATGAAATACCAATATTTCTATTAATAAACAGGATTCCTTTCATTTAGAAACAGAAATCTTAGGAGAAATTACTTACTTCTATGAAGATAATTGTTATTACATTCTTATACTTTAGCTTTTGAATCACTGATCAGGCACCTGAAAACACAAATACAAAGAATTTATTAGAAAGTTTCAGCCAGGAGTATTTTCCACATTGATAAGATAAAACTAGCGGCCAGGTGCATGAAATTCATAATGGAGAGGAGTGTCCCTCAACCTAGCCTGCACCCTCTCCAATCTGGGACCCCTCAAGGGATGTCCAACTTCCTGTTTAGGCCCTATCCCAAATGGGCAGTCAGACATCCCCCTCACAATCTGGGACTGCTGACACCAAACTGCTCGCTTGCCTGTCTACCTGATTGCCCCTAAACACTTCTGCCTGCCAGCCTGATAACCCCTAATCACTCCCATGCCAGTCTGATTGATGCCTAACTGCTCCCCTACCAGCCCCATTGCTCCTAACTGTCCTTCCCTGAACACCTGGGCACCCCTAAATGTCCTCCACTTCAGACCTGGTTGCCCCCAACTGCCCTCTCCTGCAGTCCATCTTGTGGAGGGCATTTTGTGGTGGCCATCTTGTGTGTCGGTGTTACTGTCAATTTACATATTACCTCTATTTATATAGGATTTCAATGCTCTGGCTATAAAACTGCCCTAAATTGAAAATACTAAAACACACATAGACTATCAACAAATGTAACTTTATTAATTGAAACAATAGTTTCAAAGTTTCTATAGTTTTATTTTAGTAGACTTTTACTATATTTCTTACACTATAAATATTCTATTTTACCATGTGCTTTTTTTTATGATCTATTGATTTACCAACTACTTTCGAATTTCGGACCCCTTTCAACACTTCTGACTCCTCTATCTTGTCTTAAAACCATAATTCTCTGCACCTTCTCTCATACCTCCTCCCAGAACTCAGTGTGTGAAATAAGACATGCTGACAGGAATGTAAAGAAATGGATCCGGGTTTTGCTCTATGTAGTTCTGAGAACCTTCTTCTTCTGAAGTTAATGGACCAGATATCTTTCTGGCTGCAATCTGCCTGCTCTTGCCATTCTAGAACACTCTATAACCCACAAAAACCCCTAGGAAGCACAGGAACCCATGAAAGTGAAGAGCCCTGAAGCTGAACTTTCATTAGTTTTGATGGTGAAAACCGCTGGGAGTGTGTTACATGTGAACGTGCTGATGCTATCGAAGGTGAAGCCAGCGGGAACAGTACGAACACGCACACAGTCCAACTTCATTCAAGCCTTCTTAACCAACAACAGAGTTTTGTGCAATCTGACCCCAGCTAATTTGTGAGCTTTGTATCCCACTGGTCTCCCACCTGTCCTGTGCTTCTGTCCGTTACTCCTGTTGCTTCCATGTTCTTTGGAAATAGTAAGCACCACCCTACCTCAGAGTTTTTTCTAGGAAAGGAAGGGAAGATCAGCATGATGGCAGAACAGCCTAGGTTTGAATACTGGCTACATAACTGACTGGCTATGAACTGAGGGTAAGGTGTTTTGTTTTGTTTTTAATTTTTGAAATGTATTTAATAATAGAGAGGGGGGGAGAGAGAGAGAGAGAGAAAAAGCGAGAGAGAGAGAGAGAGAGAGAGAGAGATGAGTCATTTGTTCTCTGATCAGTTGATCAGTGATTTGTTCTCTGATCAATTGTTCTCTGATCTGTTCTCTGATCAGTTGTTCCATTTATTTATGCATTCATTAGTTGATTGTTGTATGTGACCTGACTGGATATGGAACCCATAACTAGAGCATACATGGATGACACTCTTAACAAACTGAACTACCTGGCCAAGACCAAGGGTTAGTTCTTGACCTTCCTGTTTTTCAGTCCACTAATCTGTAAAAACAGATAGAAGAAATATATTTATGACACTAGGACAGTACCTGGTATATAGTAATCAAACCATAAATATTAGGTGCTGCTGCTATTGCTATTAGCACTTTAGTTAGTAAAATATGTTATTTTCATGAAAGCCCTTCCTATTTCTTTCCCCAATCTAGATGTAGACCCCCTTTAGTTTTCATGGCACCTGATATCTTTCCTTTATAGGATTTGCCATAATTTTCATTAGACCATTATCTGTAAAAATCATTTGTTTAATATCTGCCTGGCTGCTCCCCTATTTCCCACTACATGGTGAGCTCCATTTAAGGAACCCTTGTGTCTAGCTCACTGCCTGATCTATACAAAGGGTTTAATAAATATTTTTTAAATGTGTAAACCCTGAAACAAAATGAAAAGACAGCCACTGAATGAAAGAATATAATCACCAATGATACATCTAAAGGGGTTAATATTTAAAATTTATGCAGATATGAAATTCTGTTATAAAATGGAAAAATACAAATGTTCAAGTTATAAAATGGAAAAATAAAACTGCATATACAGTTTCCCAAATAGGACATAGAAATGGCCAAGAGACATATGAAAAGATGCTCAACATCAGTAATCATCAGAAAAATATAAGTTAAAACCACAAAGACCCCTGGCTGGTGTGGCTGAGTTGGTTGAGAGTTGTCCCATGAACCAAGAGGTCCCTAGTTTGATTCCCAATTGGGCCATGTGCCCAGATTGCTGCTCCATCCAAGGCATGCATCATGCAGAAGGCCACAATTGGATGTTCTCTTCCTTACTCTCTCTTCTTCTGTCTCTAAAATCAATAAAAACCTGTTTTGTTTTGTTTTTTAAAAAACTATTAAAAAAACACAATAAGATATCACCTCATACCATTCAGAATGGTTACTGTGAACAAGTCAACAAATATCTGATAGAAAATTAGATGTAGGAAAAGATATTAGTGTGATAATACGTATTTTAAAAGAAATAGAACAAATATTGTCCAGAGTAATAATACAATACAATATTTTAAAATAAGATATGATATATTTATATCTGGTATCATTGATTCTGGTGGCCTTAAGTAGCAGAAAAAAATACTTGTTTGATTAATTGTCCCTATAGAGATTTAATTGTCTGCAAAGGAAAACTAAGATAATCAAAAGACAATTCATTAGAAGTAGTAATAAAATGTGGCAATGATATTTGGGTACATATGTGTACAAACAAATCAATTATCCTTCTTACATAACCATATATAAGTGTTAGAAAATATTTTAATTGATAAAATTAAGGAGCAAAATGTAGTCAGGAATAGATCTTATAAAACATATCCCTAGTTTTAAAAAAAATGGAACAATAAGTATACTTATATATGAGAAAACAGTATTGTATTGATGTAAATTTCCCATATTAATTTAAATATTCAAAATTTATTATTACTAACATATTATTTTTACTAAGGTCTGGAGGCACAAAATTTGTGCACGGGGGTCAGGGTGGGGGTATGGGGTGGGGTATTGTCCCTCAGCCCAGACTGAAACCTCTCCAATCTGAGAGCCCTCAGGGGATGTCCAACTGTTGGGTTAGGCCAAATTCCTGCAGGATTGGGCCTAAACCAGCAGTGAGACATTCCTTTTGCAATCCAGAAATGCTGGCTTCTAATTGTTCCTCTGCCTTATTAATGGCCCTAACCACTCCTGCCAGCCTGATCCCCCTAACTGCTTCTGACTCAGCCTCACCATCATGGCTTTTTCCAGAAGATCATCTGGAAGATGTCTGGTCTAATTAGCATATTACCCTTTTATTATTATAGATATTATTTTCATTTTACTTCACCTTTATCTATAAGCCAATCATATGCACATATTTATGTAAATACATATGTATTTAAATATTTACGTATAAGATATAAGTAGACATAGATATATGGTAACACACACACATCTATAATTAAATATTTAATTCACTTTCAGTGTAGAAATAATTTGAAATATTTCCATGTTAATTCTTTGATAATTTTACAGTGATATGGTATAACATTGAGGGATATTCACCAGTTCACATTTGTTTCAAGGAAATACAAAATATATTTGCATTTCCAAGCAGTTAATGCATCATACTTCAATTAGCAAGGATTGTTCTGTGTAGTATTGGGAAGCTGATACTTATTGAACCATTTAATATCTTCTCTGGTAATTATCACAGAGGTAGCTGGATATGTAAAAAAAAAATGCCAAATGTTCTAATTGATTTAAATACCATAATAATAATTAGCTTCTGCCTTAAGAAGATCAGAAGATAGCATGGATTATTTTTTACTCCTGGTTGAATCATGTAAAGATCCAATTCTAATATGAATCTATGGTCATTTTTTTATTTGTATTTTGTGTACATGTACCATTAATTTTATGTCATGCTAGGATCAATAAAAAATTTGGACATTATGGACCCTGGCTCTTTATACCCTGTTATCTCAAAAATAAGACAGTGTCTTATATTAATTTTTGCTCCCAAAGATGTGCTAGGTCTTAGTTTCAGGGGATGTATTATGTTTCCATGAAGTAGGTCTTATTTTCGGAGGATGTCTTATTTTCAGGGAAACATTTCATATATATATATATATATATATATATATATATATATATATATATATATTTCAACGTGTATTATAAAAAGAGGCATTGGGCCTGAAGCCACTCTATCTCTTATTCTATAATTAAAATTTAGTCATAATATTTAGACTATTTTGAGAATAAAAACAAAAATAAACAAACAAAAAATAGTACCTAATGTTGTTCTAGAAAAAGTTCATAAATACACATTATTTATAAAACAGAGCCATACATAAATCACACATGTTCATTAATTTTTCTTTCCTATTTGCTTTTCTAATTATTTTTACTGTGTCCCCACCTGCTACTGGTAGAAATGGAGCTCTTTGGGTGCCACAGGAACAAGAATTTCCTGAGGCTGCCATGGGAGGATGAGCTATTGTGGAAAGCTTTGTTGATGATGTAAAATTAAGGAAGTTCCCCTCCAAGGTCCCATTTCTGTCATATTGAAAGTATATTTTAGGGATAAATAGGCAGATTAATAAAAGCATAAATTCTAATTAGGCCAGGCAGCTGAATAACCTTCCGACATTCTTCCAGATGACCTTCCAGAAATATATGAAACATGACTATATTTATTCACCGTGATCCAGATTGCACAGGATCATGCAAGGAAGGCCAAGTGATTCCTACACATAGAAAGGGTTGGGTGATAGAAGAATAATATTGAGTTTTGGGAATCTATAATTTTTTATAACAAGCAGAAGCTTGCCAGCTCTCTATTTCAGAAAAAGAAAACAGTTTATCTGTCTTTAAGGCAGTTTTCTCTATACATATTCTTACAAATAGAATCCTAAAAAAAAACTGATCATTGTTACTGCTTGCCAAAATTTTCAGAAATATGAGTCTTCTCAAATAGGACTACCCCAAACAAAAACAAAAAAAGAAAAGATGTTTGAATTCAATATAGTTTCTTAAAGAAAATGCCAATTTAAAAATTACACGTAGATATGCCTTTCTTTCACCTTCCTGGGTGGGATGGTCAGATTCCACCTTTTCATGAGTAGAGACCTAAGAATACCTCCACACCACTACTATCACCATTTCCCTTCTCTCAAACTCATTGAAGTTAGTGATAAATCAACGAATTACTTTTTCTGTTAATTACTTTCCATTTTACCCTTCTATTTTACTGAAGTGCTAGGGACCATGCATCTGGATAAGATAAAAAAAATGGCTCCTTCATTCACTCATTACTCTTTCTTCCTTCATGTAGCAGCAGCTTCTATTAGATAGACTGTCACGCCAAGGCCAAATAGTTCTAGACCTGAGTCTTTCAGCATAGTAATCATTGGTTATATATGTGGCTACTGAACACTTGCAATGTGTCTGAGATGTGCTATTTGAAACATACACCAAATTTTAAAGCTTTAATGTAAAAATATAAACTAATTTAATAAATTTTATATTAATTTGTATAGAAATTATATCACTTGGAATGTATTGGGTCAATAAAATATATTATCAAACTGAATCATGTTCCTTTTTGCTTCTTAATGTTTTTATTACAAAATTTAAAATTAAGAATATGGCTTATGTGTATGGCTCATTTATGTTTTATTTGTACTGCACTTATCTGGAACTATTCTGTTAAGGTGTCTGATCTAATTTGCTACCTCTCTAAGGCAATGCCTATTGGCACTGGTTTTCATTGGGCCACAACTTTTATGCTCAATTAGCTAATAAAAAATGGGTGATTCATATCCATATTGGATGTATCTCTTCTACCCACCCAACCCATATTTGGGGCTCACCCCAGCTAACAATTAAATTGTTAAGATTAAATTTTTATATCTTAAGCTTAGGCTTAAATTTTTATATCTCCTGCATGCGTCTGCCACATTATCTGGTTAAGTGGAGGTTGTTATTTGAGATGAGTATTTCCCGGCTCTGTAATAATTATAACATCCTAATATGGATGTTAGAGGCAGCATAATAAACAATACTATAGAGCCTTAGCATTTATCCACTTTACAAAGGACTGATGATTATCACCAAATGGCTTAGTTGATTCTGAATTCTGGTAAGTGAATAAATTAGTGAAAATTATATTCTATGATGACCATTTAGTCTATAGGGAAGTAATTAGTTATACATACTGAGAGTTCATTTTATTGATACCTTCTGAATTCCTCAAAATTGTGCATTTTTATATTTAGGTATAATTAGAGCTTAATTGAAGATTTTGTGTGTGTACTTTATTTTGATTTTTATGTTTTTGGATTGTTTGAAATGGAAGAGTTCACAGAGGAATTGAAGTATGTGTCTTATTTAATAAGAGGTTACAGAATCATAAAATCTTTTCAATTCTGTTCTTCATGGCTAAATAAAATGATTTAAATAACTTCTTCAAATAATAAAAATGGGATATATGGATTATAGATGATGCTCTAAAACATAAAGTTTATTTAATATTTTATTCAGAATTATTTTGTTCAATGTGATTAGAATTCATTATAATTCTGTCAACTATTTCTAAAAATGTGTTTTAGAATATTGCTGTTGATATAGTTTATACTCAAGAATCAAATAAAATATAAAGAGAACACCCCTAAAAATGAGAAGATTAGATATTATCACTGAGAACCAGGTGCTCTTCTGGAATCTCCAAGCAAAGAAGTTTACCTTTCTGTACAGATAATGTTATGAGTATATTATTTCATATGACTGTTGTAAATATTTTACCTATATTAAAGCAACATATGCAGGACTATGTTTTGTATTCATAAAAATATGACTCCAAAATGCTTGGGTGAGAAATGAATATTAATCAAAAGTAGTGATAATTAGTTTTAGGCAACTGAAAAAGAAACTTCATATCAGGAATAATGTACTTTTGTTGACTCTGTTATCTCTTGTAATATTATACATGTACTAAAATAATGTTTCTCAAGTTTCACCATAATAGAACACCTATATATACTGAAGCATCCATCTTATATAAAAACTGCTGTTTGAAATTTTAACCCTGCTATTTGGCTTCTGTAAAATGTTGCTTGCTAAGACAACTCCCACTTCAGAGAGGCCATTAAACCTTCCCCAGACAAGGGTATCACTGCTGGCGCTAGGCCAGACCTTTGGTTAAGGTTTCAAGACCCTGGTACATTCCGGTTATTTAAGAACTGGCAAAAGGGGATGGAAACACTCCATATTTGAGAGACAAAGAAGGTAAAAACATACGAATAGGGAAAATTTCTGCATGTTGGGGCTCAGAATTTAAGAGACATTTTCCTCTGGACACATGTGTAATAAATATAACTCAATCTCTCTAAGTATTGCTTTGTTCTTCTTCAGTTTACTATAACAAAACAATAAGAAAATGAAAAGAAAATAGAGAAGAGAAACATCTTATAGTACAAAGTGTGAGAATTAAAGAGATCTTGATAACTCAAAGTGTTATGAAACCATATACTATCAAATTCTAATTTATGTGAAGAAAATGAACATCCTCTATTCAGATTTCAAGGATTGAGTAGAAGTTCTACAGTATTCAGTCTTAAATGTTTCTCTAATAACTAATTATCTTTTTCTTTATATTTTTTTTGACTTCATAGAGGAAAGGAGAGGGAGAGAGAGATAGAAACATCAATGATGAAAGAGAATGATTGGCTGCCTCCTGTGCACACCCCACTGGGGATCATGCTGCAACCCAGACAATATGACCTTGACTGGAATCAAACCAAGGGCCCTTTTATAGGGTTAATTAAAAATAACTATTAATAAGGATCAAATAATTAGTTTTATGTTAAAATCAACATTTTTCTATTAGGGGCAAATATATTTTGCTTCCGTAACAGAAAATAGTTTTATTATTATTAATATTACTTCATTGGTTACAAAGATGTCTTTCTATGGTGGAACATCTAGAATAAATTTTCACTTATTTGTAGCATCAAGTGACTACTCCTGTTTGCAAGGATAGTTCTGGTTAATTCCTGTTTCCCTGGAGTGATTTCATAGCTCCCTCTTTTATTCCCAAGTGTTTTTAGAAGAGTAAAATCACATGGATTGAGATTACATAATTCTGCTGGTTCTGGGGGAGAAAAATCTTTGTTATCTAAGAAAAATACTCTACCAACGACAATGAAAATCAGACATACTTGAATTGATCACAGAAGTGTTGTGACTCATAAAATGTTTTCAATTCTGTTCTTCATGGCTAAATAAAAGTTATTTAAATAACTTTCTCAAATAATAAATGTGGAATATATGGACTTTCATGATACATAATTGAAGATAAGCTAGGGGGGAAGTGTTTTACTAATGTAGATGAGAAAGTGAAGAAAAAATAAAATGAGACAGAGCAGGTAAGCAGGAGGTGGCAGAGATAAATTCCAGAGGCATAGGGTGGACATCTGCTATGGTTTCAATGGAAATCTCAATGCAAACTTACATGTGCAAGCCAAGATCATTTAAAGAATAAATCGATAAAAGTAGCTTTTTTTGTCTTTGCTGTTCTTTTTCTCAATAAATTACTGAACCCCTCCCGCAAAAAAATTGAAGAAACAAATAAAAGCACTAAACTAGTTTGGTAGCAGTTGAAAATAGTGGAATTTTATTATGGCCACAATTTAAAGTAAACAAAAGACATATGTAAACATCATAAAAAGGTATGCAAGTTGGTGTTGAGATATTTAAATAAGTGATTTAATTAATCTGAAAAGTTTTAAACACTCAAAACCTGGTTAATAACCACAACCCAGGCAATGTGCCCTTAATTAGAATTGAACCCAGGGCCTTTTGGTCTGCAGGCTAACACTCTATCCACTGAGCCAAACCAGCTAGGTCAAAATATACATAACTTTTTATATATAACTAGAGCACTGGCTGATCAAGGCCAATTGGGGCCTGCTAGCTGTGGGAGAGATTGAGGGTGGAGGGACCATGGGAGGTTGGTTGTGAGAGCACTCTGACCACCTGCATCATAGAGACCTGTTGACAGGTTGTTTGGTCAACTGGTGATAATGGTCACTAAAGCATATATATATATATATATATATATATATATATATATATATATATACATATATAGATGGATAGATAGATCGATAGATAGATAGATATAGATGGTCTGCTGTCATACACATTTGTGCTCTGTGGCTATAGATAGACAACTTTTAGGATCATTCTGTGGCATTTCATAGTACCACATTATTTTCTTCAGAACAAGATTTTTTATCAATAAGTTCTTCTGATAGTGGATGTCAACAATTATGAAACAATCTCTTACTTTTTTAAAAATTTATTTCAGAGAGGAAGAGAGAGGGGAGAAAGATAGAAACATCAATGATGAGAGAGAATCAATGATCAGTTGCATCATGCACCTACTGGGGATGAATCCTGCAACCTGGGTATGTGTCAATGACTGGAATCGAACCTGGATTCCTTAATTACCAGGCTTATGCTCTATCCACTGAGCCAAAGGACCTAGGCCAACCTCTTACTAATCACCTATTGTTATAACATTTTTAACACTAATTTTATACTAGTACTTTTGAATCTAAGATATTATAGTATCTATAATTCTACCTGACAAATACTTTTCCTTTAAGAAATGTATAGGATTATTATATTTAACCTATGATTCTTATTTTTATTTTTGATTTTGTGGTTTATACTTATGTCATTCACTCTCCCAATAGGAGAGACATTTCACATTCAGGTTAGAAGAATGAGCCTTTAGGAAACAATAAACAAAGATGAATAGTGCCCCAGGATAAGAAGCAGATGAGAGCTGTAATTAACCATAGACCTAGAAATATAATGACACAGGAAATTTGGACTGGAAATTTGGATATGTGTTTCCCCCCTGGGTAGAATGGTTCTTGGGGTTTTGTCCAGTGGAGTCAAAGAATGAAACCACAGATGAAAGGTGGCATAGCAAAGGTGGGCATTTATTGAGAAACAAGCACAGACTCCCACATGGGGAGGGGGAAAGAGTCTCACTGAGTCTTTGTCCCTACAGTTTATGAAGGCTGAAGATCTTTGTGCCTTGATAAACCCTCTGATTGGTCACTATCCCTTTCTGATTTGGTCACTATAGCAACTCCAGAGCTCAAAGGTCAACCTCACTTGGGAGAAGTGAGACTCTCCTCCCCACCTCTCTCATTGTTTCCCTATTCCCTCTAGGCTTTCTTCTTCTGCCCTCTGAATGAGGGGCTTCTCTAGCATTGTTTTGTAAATATTGACCTTTTGCTGTTTCTAGTTCCTTTATTTTATGGAAATTTACCATTACAGCTCTGTAACCCTGTGCTTTTTTTCCATGGACTCCTAATTTTTAAAAAATTTCTATTTCACCCCTAAACCTGTCTATTTCACCCCTAAAAAAAAACTTTCAATAAGAGAAGGGAATAGCTATTAGAAACCAAATATGATAGTTTTTATGGGGAGAAATCAACCATTAGTCTTTCTTAAACAAAGCAACAACAACCCATGCAAGTTAGCAGGGGAGGAGTCAGGAAAATAAATACCCCTATTGCATTTGCTTGCCATTTTCACATGGTCTTCCAGTGGCTACCCTTGGCCAAACACAATGGGAAGACTGAGAAATAGTCTGTTGAAGTCTATCATAAGACTTTCTCAGATATCTTAGTGAGCAAATAGAAAATACTCAGCATAATGAGGATCTTTTCATCATTTTGTTTTTGTTTCTCTATTTGAAAGTCCTAAAAAAAAATAATATGTTGACTAATATAATGATATATGTACTTGGTGTCCTTCTGTTGAATGTGGTTTGGTGATATATGTAATTGGTGTCCTTCTGATGAATGTCCTTCTGAATGGATAATTTGATATTGAATTGCATGCAAAAAAAAAGGCATTGATATAAATGAAAGATCTCCAGATGAGAAAACTGAATATTTTAATTTAAACTTTAATATCAATCATCAAAATATTTATTTTATTGTTTATTCTTTTATAATAGTTTAACAGATTGATTCTCAGGATCCTTTATTTAATTATTACTATTATTTTTAGTTCTGTGGAGTTAGTTCTCACCAACTTGCTAAGACCTAAGTAAGTCAGCCACATATTTCCTTCTCATACATTATCTGTCACTCTGGTTCAATCCAATTAGTTTTTAACTGCTTTCTAGACAACTGATGTCCTCATTTACCTTCTGACTATCTAGAAATACTGACTGGTTGATCTTCCTACCATACGCTCTTTCATCATTATTAGTCTTAAATATTTCCAAAATAACTTCTCCTTTCCCAATAAAGACAATAAAACTTTCACTATGGGATCAGAATAAAAACACTTACCTGGACTTTAAGTAGAAATCTTTTAAAACTGGAGTATACTCTTCTATAAAATATATCTTTAAAAGATCTTGGTAATAACATCATAACCTATTCTTTTTACCAATAAAATAGTGCCAGTAATTTGGGGCTGATATTTTGTTGTGGCCCATGTATGCTTTCTTGGTGACATTCTCATCCAATGCAGCTAGATTGATGAAAAACAATTGCCTAGTCTAGAGCAGCATCTATGTATGTATATAAAAGCCTAAGAAATTGAATGATCAAATGATTGGTCGCTATGATGCACATGAACACCAGGGGGCAGACACTCAATGCAAGAGTTTCCGCCCTGGTTGTAAATGTGCTCTCACAGCAAACCTACCTTGGCTGGCAGGCCCCAAAAGGCCTGGATAAAACTGGCTGATCAACTTCCTGTGATCCTTTCTCCTGGTTGGTAAACCTCCCACAGATCTGCCCCCTCCCCCCAACCCCTGCTGGTTGGCCTAATGGCCCCAACTGGGGCTGCCAACCTCCTGATGTCCTTACCTCCCTCCCCCCACAGCCAACCAACCTCCCACAGACATTCCTGCCAGCTGGACAAACTCCACAGCCCAAATTGTGGGCCTGGTCGAGGGACCCCACCCATGAATGAATTCGTGCACTGAGCCTCTAGGATGAAATAACTTGATTGCCAAAATCTGAAATGCATCCTTGTTTGTCTAGGAAAGGTATAAGTTACTGCAGTTTGTTTAGCATTCATGATGATGAAGTTTGAGATTACATTAATGGTAGAGGTGAGTGTGATCATTAATGGCATGATGAAAAATCTCAGTAGCTATAGAACACACATCAGTGATGCTATTCATAAGAGTGAAAAAATGTAAAAATATAAGTCAATAAGATTTGTTACTTATCTAGATATAAGATGTAGAATAGATATAATTTTACTCTGAAGTTAAAATATTGGATACTTTTTAAAAATATATATTTTATTGATTTTTTTACAGAGAGGAAGGGAGAAAGGGATAGAGAGCTAGAAACATCAACGGGAGAGAAACATCGACCAGCTGTCTCCTGCACGTCCCACACTAGGGATGTGCCCACAACCAATGTACATGCCTTGACTGGAATCAAACCTGGGATCTTTCAGTTCACAGACCAACGCTCTATCCACTGAGCCAAACCAGGTTCGGCAACATTGGATAAATTTTGAGAGGTACTAAATGCTTGGGGTGGGGGAGGGAAAGATGAACAACAAATTAATTTTGGATAAGATGGACATTTACACACTAGTGTGTTACTGCCATGTAAATATCTGATAAATGAATCTATTAAAATATATGCAAGGAGAAGAAAATGTGATTTTGAATATTATATGAAAAGGTAGGGCTTTTCACATAATATTTCACATAATGAGAGAGAAATAGATTAGGAAATCATTCTCACGAAGATAGTTAGTTAAGGCTAAGAATTAGTTAAGCCAGAGGAAGGCTTTAGCACAGCAGATCTACTGAATATTTCTTATCAGTAGAAATCTCCAGTGCCACTCAAAAGCTACAAAAAGAATAAACAACTTAATATTCTTATATTACCCTTTCAATAATATTGAATTTTTATACTGCCTTCCTAAAGTGGGTGCAAAGACTATTTTACATTGCACATCCCTCCTATTTTTATTCTCAAATGAGGATGTGTTTTATTGATTTGAGGGAAAGAGAGGAAGGGGGAGAGAGAGTGAAACATGATTGTGAGAGAGAAACATTGATCAGCTGCTTCCTGAAGGCATCTGGACTGGAAATTGAACCTGTAATCTAAATATGTGCCCTGACCAGGAATCAAACCCCAAACCTTTTGGTATACAGGATAATACTCCAACAAATTGGGCCATTTGTTCAGAGCCATCTCTCCTTTTATTAAATAAATTTATTATTTCATAAAGGTTATAGATGTACTAAAAATTGGAAGAATAACGTAGAGATTTGTCATAGTACCATCTCATATTAGTATGGAATTTTTGTCATATTTAATTAAACATTAAACAGTGTAATTAACTGATATCCATGTTTTACTTAGATGACATTAGTTCTCACCTAATGTGCATTTTTTTTTTTGCTTAGGATCCTCTTCAGGCTGTGAGATTATTATTTAGTCATAATGTCTCTTTAGATTCCTCTTTGTTGTGTTAGTTTCTCATACTTTTCTTGCTTCTGATGACCTTGACAGTTTTGAGAAGTTCTGTTGGGCCAAATAATTTGTGGAATGTCTTCTTATTGAAATGTTTGTAATTAAAACAAAATCACCATGCTTATACCTGGCTTATGTGTATTGGAGAGAAAGACCACAGAGATAAATTTTATTTTAATTTTATTATATCAAAATGACCTCATTGTAGATGTTAACCTCAATCAGTTGATCAGTTGGCCATTAGAGGTGTTTCTGTACTGTGAACTTCTCCAACTTTCTCCATCTCTTCTTAATGGCTCATCGATGTTAGTTACCCAATTGTGATTTGGAAAATATTGTACCTACAAATTTCCACAATTTCTCGCCCACCTTCCCTTTTCCAAAAATTATATCCTACATAATAAAGAGATAATATACTAATTAGACCAGATAGCAGAACAACCTTCCAGAATGATCAGTGAGTGGGGTCCAGAGCAACCAGGGCCATGAGGGCTGATCCCCTTGCATGGATTTTGTGCACCATGTCTCTAGTTTATATATATTTCAACAAGCAATATTTTAAAACTTATACTACGTGAGTTTCAATGCCAAGAATATTGTGCAAACACACACACACACACACACACACACACACACACACACACACATACACTTTTCCCTTTGGATGAGATGAGATTTAGAAAATAACAGCAAGGTGATTTTGAAATTGTCTGCACACTGAGTTACTTGAGAAGCCATAAAAATCACTGAAAACCAGAACCTACACCCAGGGATTCTCATTTCATTGGTCTGAGATTTTTCCTCGGCATCAGGGGGAGGGGTAATCTCCCTAGTAAATCCAATGAACAATCAAGAATGAAATCCACTAACCTGTAGCAATTAATTGACTGTGACCAATTTGCCTTATCAGCTGTACCAAAGAGGTAATTAAAAATGGGATGGGGGTTGTTTTACTTTGCTATTCTATTAAAAACACTTTGTTCAATCACCAGTAGATGTAGGTGACACATTAAAATATATTTTAGTTAAGTTTCAAAATATACTTTAAATATGTCAATTATATCTCAATAAAAATCATTCAAACACTTTAAAATCTTGCCTCAAAAAAAGTAGAGGAATCACAAAAACCACTATTCTGAGAGAATTTGCACTTGGGGAAAATAATAAAAAGTAACATATCTGTCATTAAGAACATTTTTTTTAAAAATCATCAAGCTAGTTTTTAGTATCATTTAAAGGAGAGGATCACATTAAAAGCACCAGTGAAATCAATCCTTAGATTGGGTCTTGACACAAGCTGTACTTAATTAAAGTAAACATTTTCTTTACTGTAACAAGGAGATTTTAAAAAATGCTGGAAATAAATACCAATGGGAAACGCACTTTGTTCTGTCGATGAGTATTTCTGAGTGGATGAGGAGGTCTTCTTCCAGTTGTGGGAGTTGAGAGCAAAGTTTCAATTGTTGTGGACAGCCCCTATTGCCAAGGATCCCCCAGGCTGAGAGGCAGCATGGTGGCAGGTGCCAGGCCTGGAGCTGGGCCAGGTGAGACTTTGGTGAAGGGCACTCGCTTAAAGATAACTTGACATCTCTGCTCAAAGCCATCCATATCCCTTAATGAATTGGGTCGGTTGACTTGGTGCATTATAACTACACTCTAGAAAGCCACCTAAGGAGGAAACAAAACTGAAATGTATACCAAAATTTAAAACCTGAGCATTTTCAGGGGAAATCAATTGTGGAAGTATGTGTTAGGATGGGAGGGGAAAAGAGAGGGAGGAAGGGAGGGAGGGAGGGAAGGTTGGTGAGGGTTCCATTCCCAGTTAAGGCACATACCTAGGTTTTGGGTTTAATCTCTGTTCCAGATGCTTTCAGGAGGCAACTGATCAATGTTTCTCTCTCACATCAATGTCTCCCCCTCCCTTTCTCTCTCTCACAAATCAATAAACATATCCAAAGGTTTAAATAAAGTAAAAAGAATAATAAGAAGAAAAAGCATGTGTGCTTTATTTAGAGAGTTGTCCCCCAGAAGAAACCCTACAGAGTGAAATCAGATGAGTGTCTCCTGCAAGACTCAGGGATAGACTGCAAAAAGATAGGTGCTGTTCTGCCTGTATAGCACCTCCATTACCATTCCAAAATTTTAATGGTTCATATCTGCCTTTCAAATAAACCTTTTGTTTTGGAAAAAGCAAGCAAATAAGACCTGACTCATAAGAGCTAGAGGAAATTGTGAGAGTGCCACTCTTTTTCAATTTGCCAAGGTCCACTGATACACTTTATAAGAAGTACCCAGACATGGAATGGAAAACCACTTTAGTCTGGGATTCTCATAAAATTAGATTTTGGTGCAAAGCAAAGGATAGGGGTCCCGGCTGTCATTTCAAGTGTCTCCTCAAAACATAACACAATACGGGGAAATAAATGTTCATGAAATCTTTAAGTGGTTGAAGGAATTTTAATAGAAAAGTGATCAGAAGCAGGGTTGGTAAATAATGTTCCTCCATTTAATGTTGCAAATCTCAAGCATGCTTGCATATTGATACACACTAGGTGTATAGAACAAGCTCCTAAAATAAAGAGTAAGATGTAAGAAAATGGTGCTGTGGACAGTTGTGTCTCTAAGATAAACAGAATCTCTAACTTAAACCACTTGAAAAAAATCAATCTATTAGGATTAAATTCCTAAATTAAAAACTGAGATTTATAATAAAAGGCAATAATAATAAATAAGGATTTATGTTTAAGACTTTCTGAACATTCTGTAGAGGGTCTGGAGTTTGTTGGTGCTAAATAAATGTCCATTCAGAGATTTAAAGAAACACACACACACACACACAAGAACATCTGGCCCACCTTGATGACCTCAGTGGTTGCCAGGTTACACTGGCCCACCTTGATGACCTCAGTGGTTGCCAGTTAGCTCAATGACCAGCCCTACCATTGTGAGCTGTCTTACCTCTCTGAGCTGTTGCCAGCTTATACCCCACACACCTAGGTTGAGGCCTCTTCAGTGTGATGCCCCAAGAGACTGAGGGAAGGGCTACCCAAATTCTTGTCATATCAAACTCAGACTTGGCTGTTGGGACAGAGCCTGCCACATGGAGAACTCAGGAATCCACCACCGAAGGAACAGCAAGTGCCTCGGGAACAGGGAGAGCCAGGCTGGGGCAGGAGATGGCAGGCAGGAGAATGCGGGTGGGCAAATAAAGGGTGGGTTGAAAATGCTGTCACAAACATGAAGGCTTTTAGGCAGGAGAATAGGGTGATCTGATATATATTTTCAAAGATGACTTGGTGATTTGACATTTGAAATGATATTTGACATGTGTCCTGAGAGCCAGGCAGGATTTCAGCAGATGAAGACGGTGAGAAGTACTTCAGGTACAGACAGTGGACACGGCCTGGAGGCAGGACAGATGAACACTGGGGACCGGAGCACATACCTCTCAGAGCCTGTGAGTGACGGGCCAGGGCAGGGAAACAGAAGACCCTGCATGGATGGGACAGGGGAGGGTGAGAGGGGACCCTCCATGGAGGGGCAGGATAGCGGATGAGGGGACCCTCCATGGAGAGGAGAAGGAGGGAGGAGAAAGTCCCTCCATGGAGGAGCAAGAGCAGGGGATAGAGAACCCTCCATGGAGAGAACAGTGTAAGGGGAGAGAGGATTCTCCATGGAGGGTCAGGGTAGGAGAGAAAGGAGAGGAGGCCCTCCTTGAAGGGAGCAGGGAAGAGAGAGGACCCTCCATGGAGGAGACAGGATAGGGGGTGAGGAGACCCTTCATGGAGAAGAGAGGGCAGGGAGGAGAGGAGACCCTCCATGGAGGAGTCAAGGCAGGGGGATAGAGAACTCTCCATGGAGGGGACAGTGTAGGGGGAGAGGACACACTCCATGGTGGGGGTATGGCAGGGAGGGCAAGGAATCCTCCATGGAGGGGCAGAGCAGGTCAGGGTGGACGGAAATAATCCATGAGGGGGTAAGGTTAGGAAGAGAGGAGACCTTCCAAGGAGGGGGAAGGAAGGAGAGGGGGTCCTCCATGGAGGGGGTAGGACAGGACAGAAAGGAGAGGGAACAAGCCATGCAGGGGGGCAGAGCAGGGCAGAGGGATAGAGTATCCTCCATGAGGGGACAGGTTAGGGAGAGAGGGGACCTTCCATAGAGGGGGCAGAGAAGAGAGGGAATTGTCCATAGAGGGGTAGGACAGGGAGGAGAGGGGACCCTCCATAGAGAGGAGAGGTCAGGAAGGAGAGGTGACCCTTTATGCAGGGGACTGGGCAGGGATATAGGGAACTCTCCATGGATAGGACAGTATAGGGAGAGAGGGGACACTCCATGGAGGGGGCAGGAAAGAGAGGGACACTCCATGGTGGGGGCAGAGCAGGACAGAAAGAAGAGGAGACCCTCAATGGAATGAGCAGGAAGGAGAGGGGACTCTCCATGGAGGGGAGATGGTAGAGAGAAGAGGGAACCCTCCATGGAGGGGGCAGAGAAGGGCAGAGGGATAGGGAATCCTCCATGGAGTGGGCAGAGAAGGTCAGAGAAGAGAGGAAATCCTCCATGGAGGGGTTAGGTAGGACAGGGAGGAAAGGGAATCCTCCATGGAGAGGAGAGAGCAGTGAGAGAGGGGAACCTCCATGAAGGGAGTAGAGCAGGGCAGGGAAATAGGGAATCCTCCATGGAAGGTACAGGTTAGGGAGAGAGGGTCCTTCCATGGAGGGTGCAAGAAAGAGAGGTTATCCTCCATGGAGGGTTCAGGGAAGAGAGGGTATTCTCCATGGAGGGGACAGGGCAGGAAAGGGAAGAGATAAGCCCCTCCATGGAGAAAAGAGGGCAAGGAAAAGGGACCCTCCATTGAGGGGGCAGCACAAGGAGGTCAGGCAAATCTCAATGGAGGAGAGAAGGCAGGGCGGAAGGAGGACCCTCCATGGAAAGGGCAGGAACAGGGAGGATAAGGAACTCTTCATGGATGGGAGAGTGTAGGGAGGGAATGTCACCCTCCATGGATGGGTGCAGGCAAGGAGGAGAGGGGACCCTCCATGGAGGGGGCAGGAAGGCAGGGAACCCTCCATGGAGGGAGTGGGGTAGGGGGATAGAGAACCTTCCATGGAGCTTACAGGATAAGGGGTAAGAGGACCCTTCATGGAGGGGGCAGAGCAGTGGGGGGCAAAGAAACCTCCATGGAGGAGAGAGGGCAGGGAACAGAGATGACCCTCCATGGAGGGGCAGGGAGGAGAAGGGTCCCTCCATTGAAGATCCAGGGCAGTGGGATAGGGAACCTTCCATGGAGGGTACAGTGTAGGGGGAGATGAAAACCTCATGGAGGGGGAAGGCCAGGAGGCAGGGAGCCCTCCATGGAGGTGATGTAGGAGGGGGAGAAAGGACTCTCCATGGAGGGGACAGGATAGCAGAAGATGGGGTTCTCCATGGAGGGGGGCAGAGGAGGGAGGACAGGGAAACCTCCATGGAGGGGGCAGGGCATTGAGGAGAGAGGACTCCCACCATGGAAGGGGCAGGGAAGGGCAGGGGTCAGGGAACCCTCCATGGAGGGGGCAATGTAGGGGAGACCTGGGAACCTCCAAGGAGAGGGTGGTGTAGGGAGAGAGCAGGCCCTCCATGGAGGGAGTGGTGTAGGCGGAGAGAGAACATTCCATGGAGCTTACAGGATAAGGGATAAGAGGACCCTCCATGGAGGGGGCAGAGCAGGGGGGGGTGCTAAGAAACCTCCAAGGAGGAGAGAGGGCAGGGAACAGAGATGACCCTCCATGGAGGGGCAGGGAGGAGAAGGGACCCTCCATTGAAGGGCCAGGGCAGGGGGATAGGGAACCTTCCATGTAGGGTACAGTGTAGGGGGAGAGAGGACCCTTCATGGAGGGCGAGGACCAGGGGGCAGGGAGCCCTCCATGGAGGGGATAGAGGAGGGGGAGAGAGGACCAGCCATGGAGGGGACAGGATAGCAGAAGATGGGGTTCTCCATGAAGGGGCCAGAGGAGGAAGGATAGGGAATCCTCCATGGAGGGGACTTGGAATGGAGAGAGGGGACCCCACCATGGAAGCGGCAGGGCAGGGGGCAGGGGACCCTCCATGTAGGGGGCAAGGTAGGGGAGACAGGGAAACCTCCATAGAGATGGTGTTTTAGGGGGACAGCGTACCCTCCATGGAGAGGTAGGGGCAGGGAGATGGGGAACCTTCCCTGTAGGGTACAGTATAGGAGGACAGGGGACCCACCATGGAGGGGGCAGGGCAGAGAGGAGAGGGGACCTTCCATGGAGGGGCCAGAAGAGGGAGGACAGGGAATCCTCCATGGAGGGGACAGGGCAGAGAAGGCAACAAAACCTCCATGGAGGGGAGAGGGCAAGCAGAGGGGTCACTCCATGGAGGGGGCAGGGCAGGGTGATAAGTAATCCTCCATGGAGGGGACAAGCTAGGGAGAGAGTTTACCCTTCCTGGAGAGGGCAGGACAGGGAGGAGAGGGGACCCTCAATGGATGGGGCAGGGAGGTGTGAGGATCCTCCATGGATGGACAGGGCAGGGGGATAGGGAACCCTCCAAGGAGGAGACAGGATGGTGGGGGGAGGTGGCATTCCATGAGGGGCCAGGACAGAGGGAGTAGAAAATCCTCCTTGGAGGGGGCAGGGCAGAGAGGAGATGGGACCCTCCATGGATTGGGCAGTGAATGGAGGAGAGGGAATCCTCCACGGAGGGTATAGGGCAAGGAGGACATGGGCCTCTCCATGAAGGGGCAGGGCAGGGGGAGCGGGAACCCTCCAAGGAAGGCCTATATAAGGGGAGAGGGCACCCTTCTGGATGGGACAAGGCAAGAAGAGAGAACTCTCCAAGGGAGGGAGAGGGCAGGGAGGAGAGGGGACCCTTCATGGAGGGGAAAAGGCTGCGTGATAGGAAACCACCCATGGAGAGAACATGGTAGGAGGAAAATTGGACCCCAAATCAAGATGAATGAGCAGGGGTACAAGGAAATCCCTCTTTGAGGTAGAGAATGATGGAGGGGAACCCTCCCTGAAATGAGGTCAAAGGACTCTTCATGGAGAGAACATGGAGGGGAGACAGGGGATACTCCAAGAAGGAGGGGGGGGGCTGTAGGGGGATTAGGAATCACCCTTCACCTTAACTGGAAAGACCATGAGAGATAGGGGAATCTCCAAGGCAATGTATGGGCAGGCATGCATTTAACCACACTGTGAGGTGACAGTGCAAGAGGGAGGGTTACCTCCATGATGCGGGGAATCACCATGGAGGACAAAAGGAGGGAGGCAAAGGGACCCGCCAAAGAGAAAAATAGTCAGGCATTCAAAGAACCACCTCTCTTTGAGGGGACAAGGGAGTGTGGGGGAGAGAATTCTTCATGGAGGGACAACCTCCATGAAGAGAGGTGCGGGGACCCCCCACAGAGGGCCAGGGCAGGTTGGGAAGCATTCCTTCCATGGAGGGGAATAGGCAGGGGGATAGGGACCCCTCCTTTGAGGGGAAAGGGCAGAGTGGAAATGACACACTCCTTGGAGGGAGATAGGCATTGAAGACAGGGGCCCTCCATGGAGGTGAATGGGCTGAGGGATGGGGAACCCCATTTGAGGTGACAGGGCCCTTGGAGAGTCAGGGAAAGGGAAAAAGGGTACCCAGAAACAAAAATGGGCAGGGGTACAAAGATCCCCTCAAAGAGGACATTCCTCATCCCCCTGCCCATACCCCATGTTCCTTCAAAGATTGGGGGGGAGGGGAACGGTTTCCTTGTGCTCCTGCTTGTTCACCACCATGGAATGTCCCCTGTCTCCCCCCTTTCTCTGTTCCTGGAGCCCCCCCGCCCAGTCCTGTCCTTCCATGTTGGGTCCCCTGGCCTCATTCCATGTACAGTACCCCCGGCCCATGCATCTCAATGGATAGGAAAATGAAGGGTTGAGAAAATACACTCCATGGAGAGAAATGGAGGGGAAAGGGCTGCATGATAGGAAACCACCCATGGAGAGAACATGGTAGGAGGAAAATTGGACCCCAAATCAAGATGAATGGGCAGGGGTACAAGGAAATCCCTCTTTGAGGTAGAGAATGATGGAGGGGAACCCTCCCTGAAATGAGGTCAAAGACTCAGGGCAAAGGAGGAGGGCACCCTCCATGGGGGTTAAGGCAAGGGATAAAGGGGACTCTTCATGGAGGGGAATGGACAGGGGTGTAGGGATCCCCCTTTGAGGGGACAGGGCAGAGGGAGAAGGCACCTTCCATGGATTGGTTGTAGGGAACTCTCCATGGAGGGGACAATAAAGAGGGAATAGGGAATTCTACATGGAGGGGATTTGGCAGGGGGACAGCGTACAAAGAACCCACCCCACTTTTAGGGGACAGGACCGGGGCCCCTCCACCGAGGGACAGGGCAGAGGGGGGATGGGTAGAGAGATAGCGAACCACCCCTTTGAGACATTCCTTGTACCCCTGCCATTCCTCTGTTCAGAGGGTCCTCTTTTCCCCTCCCCAATCGCTCCATGGAGGGTCACCTGCCTCCACCTCACAGAGAGTGCCCACTCCCCTCTTCCCTGCAATTCAAGGCGGGTGGGTCTCTATCCTCATGCATATTTCCCTCCATATGGTCTTCTTCCATGAAAGAGGCACCCTCAGTGAGTGTGGACAGGGCAGAGAGGGGAGGGCACCCTCTGTAGAGGGCCAAATGCAAGATACCTGGACATTCTGTAGATTGTTGCTGACTGGGCCCGGGATATTGGCAGAATCATGTCAGTTGCACTCCCGCCTTGGGAGTGTGGAGATGTGCTTAGTTCCTGGCTTCTGTTTGTCCAGGAGGAAGGAGTGGGTGGGCCCTGGGCCCTCCCAGGCTCCTTGTTTTTCTATGAAACCCCCTTGTTAGATTGGAGTATTAATTGATGTGCTGTGTGGCTCTGGATGTCCTCAGTCTGCCTCTGCAGCAGAGGAGGGCGGCGGCTCCCAGCTCAAAATCTTTCTCTGTGTCTTCTCTCTTTATTTCCAATATTTCTCAGTCCCTGGCCTTCTCCCCTTAGAACCAGTTCTTTAATCTGTCTTTCTGTTGGAAGGAGAAGGGAGATCCCCGCACATCAGGCCCTAGCATTCTGGCGCCCAAGGGTGGGGCATGGGCCCAAAGAGGCAACAAGAGGTAAGGCAAGGGATCACTCTCTAAAATTGCATGCGCCACAGATATAAGGAATTGTACAGTAGAGGGAGTGTATTGTTGCAAAATTGAATCAGCTGGGAGATAAACATGGGTAATCTTTCTAAATGCTTTAAACTATGCTCACGTCTCAAAGAGATTCTGTTAAGCATAGTCAAATTCTTGATTTCTTTCTTAAGGTTTGTTGATGAAACCCGGAAAAAGGTTAGAAAGCTGTTGCATGACCAATATTCAGAAAGCTCAGAGAAAATTCCTATTCCTACTGAAGCACAGGAGAGCTTAAGAATGTTTAAGTGGGGTGCAGCCATGACCTTACAACCTGGAGTGGAAGGGTGCAAATCTTTAAGACTACCATTTGCACTTCCACCACCTCCATGTGTAAACTACTTGTAACCAAGTAAAAAAAGGTTAAAGGAATTTCTTAGCAACTGACATGATTCTGCCAATATCCTGGGTCCAGTCAGCAATAATCTAAAGAATATCCAGGTATCTTTCCATTTGGCCCTCTACAACCCTCCTTGGAGGAAGAAGGGCAAGAAGGGCAATGCCCTGCTCCCTCCATGGAGGGTGCCTGCCCCCTCTTACAGTGGGGGGGAATGGGCAGGTGGGGGGAGAACATCCCTCCTACGAAGGGGCAAGGAAAGGGTGAACAAGGGCTCTCCACGGAGGTAGCAGCACAGGGAGCACAGGGACCCTCCATGCAGAAGACAGAGCGGAGGAAACATGGAGGAGAATGGGCAGGGGACAAAGAACCCCAATTGAGGGATCAGGGGAGGTGTGTCATGGGGACCATGACAGTGGTTTCCTGTCCCCCCATACACTTTTCCCTCCATGGATGGTTCCCTGTCCTCCATGTCTTGCTGTTGCCCTGGACAGTCCATTTCACCCTTTCCTTGCTCCCTCAAAAGGGGGATCCCTATCCCTCTGTCCATTCCCATCACCAAGAGTCCCCATTCCCCCAGCCCTGACCCTCCAAGGAAGGTGCCCTGTCCCCACTCCATGGAGGTTTAAACCTCACCCGGCCCTGTCCCCAGAGGGCAGGGTGCATAGGGGACCTCCCACTGAAGCAACAGGGCAGGGGAGAAGAAGACCCTTCATGGCAATGACAGGGCAGCAGGGAGGGACCCTACTTGGCTACTACAGGGTCCATCCATGGGTGGGATAGCACAGGAGGGAAGGGCAAAAGAACAGGTGATGGGGGACACTGACCCCTTTGTGGATAGTCCCCTGTCCTTACCAAGAAGGGTCCACTGTCCCTGCTGCCCTGTCATAGCCACGAAGGGTCTTCCTTTCCCCTGCCCTGTTGCTTGAATGGAAGTCCCCTATCTACTCTCCCCCATCACTGCCCCTTCCCAGTGTTTCCTGTCCGTACTGCCCACCCCTCTCATGCTGCCCTGTCCCCTACCCTGCCTTCCCATGGACGGCCCCTGTCTCCCCACTTTGTGGTTGGTCCCCTTTCCCCTCCATGGAGGGCCTTCCCTTTCCCTGCCCTGACCCCTCACTCACAGGCATATGTGAGGGGTCCCCTGGGATACAGCTGGTGAGAGAGGCATATGCTGAGGGGTATATGCTCTGGTCTTTCCAGTCTTCATCTCTCCTGCCTCCAGGCTGAGTGTCCCCTCTCTGTACCTGAAGCACATTCTCACCCTCTTCATCTGTCTGAATCCTACCTGAGCCCTCAGGCCTCATCTCAAATATCATTTCAAATGTCAAATCACAAGCAGGGGAAGGGGGAGGGAGGGTGGGAATGGGAGTTTGGGGTGGGGGTTTGGGAGGGGGGGGTGGGATGTGGGATAGTGGGTGGGTGGTGGGTGGTGGCAGGTGTGAGTGGCATGTGTGCCATTGGGAATAAGGTTGGCGAGTCAGGCATGAGGGAAAGGAGAAGAGGACATGGGGGAAATTGGTGATGCAAAGAGACTTGGATTGAAGGCAATGAACACAAAATAGAATATACAGATGATGCATCATGGAATTCCACATCTGACCTATCCAATTTGATTAATGAATGTCACCCAAATAAGGTTGATTACAAATAAAAGGTGGATCTTTTGAGGTAGGTCATGAGGCAGGAGCCCGCATGAATAGGATTCACATAACCTTTTAAAAGAGACCCATGCTAAACTTATCAGGGGGTCACTTTATGTATTATATGAAAGTGTAACTACTATTTTGTACACTTGAAACTAATATTGAATGTCATCTCTAATGAAAATAATGAATTAGTAAAACAATATTTAATACAAATCAGAGTGATCTAGAAAAGATATAAATGAGATCACTTCACTTTGTGCCTAAAAGCCTTCAGAGTTCCAGCAGTGGTCAGCTCCCCACGCAGCACCAGGCCTGTGATGGGGTTGCACTGCAGGGAGGGGAATGCCCTGTCTTCTTCCTCCAGCTGCTCCCTGCACTGCTCTGGTGACATGGGCACTGGTGCAAGGCAGAACTCTGCTTCCTTGAGAGCGAGATAAGCATCACTTTGGTTGCTTTGTTCTAGTGAAGGAACAGACACAGAAAAAAAAACATTTAAAAATCATAATGGTTCTAACAGAATTGTAACCCACCCATGGGACCTTCATCTGCCAGTCCCTGCCCCTAGCCAGCCTGGCTCAACCCAGCCCTGAGGAAAGAATGCAGGATGGTGCTTCATAGGCTGCCAGTGAACATGCAACCAGTCAGACATCGGAAGAGAACTGCCATTATCTTAGGATGGAAATGGAGGGTCGCATCTGCTAGGATCAGGCACACAGGAGGGGACTAAACTGTGTGGCAAATAATGACTGGATCTGAGCTGCGTGACCCCATCATGATCTTTCTCACCAGCTGCATCCCAGGGGACCATGAATAGTCCACAACAGGAAGCAGCTCCATGACCTCTGACAAAGCACAGACCCTCTGCAAAGCCCTTAAGCTCACATGGCTGATATCAGACTATGCTTCCCCGCCAATCTAAGTCCTGCCAAGTGGACTGTTTGGACCTTTAATTCTACTCTTACAAGAAAGCAGGTCTGAGTCTTTTATACTATTCATAGGGATCTCACGATCCAGTAGATAGCAGCTAGACCTGGTTGGTATATCATGGGACATTTGCTAGTGGCCTCAGTCCCTGACAGTCACCATGTTGAAACCTGTATCAATCTGGTGACCACCAATTGCCCCTACCTGAGGACTCACTGAGAAACTAACTCATGCAACTTGAGTACCTCCAGAGGCTCTTTGAGAGACTGAGATTAACAGGCACCCACATGTGGAAGTAGGCACAAGCAGAATTCAGCCACTATCTTGGGACTTTTGCTGACCTTCCCCCAGCTGAGTGCAGGTAAAAGGCAGGCTTGGTGCACTGCTTGCATCTTCCTGCTCTCACTCTGAACCAGCAGAGGCAGCCACCAACTGTGAATTGTTTGCTGCTCCAAATAGAATGCCCAAGGCCAGTCACAGGACACATCTGACATTGGCCAGCACCAGAGTCCCTCTCAGGTGCATCTAGGACCAACTCACACAGTGGCCAACAGAGCATGATGACATCAGAGCATGATCCGATTAGCTTCACAGGTGGCATATCCAAAGGGAGATCTTAGAGGACAGCAGAACCAGCTGAGGAGAATTCTGCTCCCTGTGGTCCGCACCTGTGCATCAGCTCATACAATGTGATCAGGGTTGATCCTCACAGTCAGCCACCCTGAAAGTCAACCACATACATAGACAGGCCAATAGCAATATATACTCAAATACAACAGGATGGTCCACATAACACACAAAGAACATTATTGGAACACTCAGCTCTGGAAAAAAAGAAGACTGTGCCATTAGGTCCCATAGGACACCTACTACATAAGGCCACACTACCAAAATTGGGTATCTAATAGTCTTTAGACTATTACATTCCAAGACAGCCAAAATTGGGTAGACAAAGAAAAATGCCCCACATTAAAGTACAGAAGGAAAAAAAAACTTATAAGAATCCTAATAAAGCTTTGGGGAAGAATGGATGAAATCAATAAGAACTTCAATAAAAAGATAGCAGGCATGAAAAAGAACATATAAGCCATAAAATATTAGAAGTAAATGCTATACTGTCTGAAATGAACAGTAGACTAGAAAAAAAAAATTGGCACTTGGATGAAGCAGAGGATTGCATCTTTTTGAAGACAAGGTAGCAGAAGACAATCAGAGCTAAAAATAAATAAATAAATAAATAAATAAATAAATAATGAGGACTTTTTAATTAATAATAGGGACAAAATGAATACTAACATGAATTGCATCAAATGAGTACAAGAAGGAGGAAAAGAAGAGTAATGGAACGAGAGCATATTAAAAAAATAATAATGATAGTGAAACTTCCCAAACCTTGAGAAAGAAAAAGACAAGTACAGGAGGCACAGAGAGTCCCAAGCAAGATGAACTAAAAAAGGTCCACACCAATCACATCATAATTAAAATGGCAAAGATTAAAATCAAAGAGAAAAATCAGTAAGAAAAAGGTAGTTAGTTACATACAAGGGAACTCCCAAAAGACTACAAGCAGATTTCTCAACAGAAAGTTTTCAGGCCAGAGGAATTGGCAGAAAATATTCAGTGTGATGTAAATCAAGGAACTGCAACCAAGACTCCACCCAGCAAGCCTTTCATTTAAAATTGACAGAGAAATAATTTCCCAGAAAACTAAAACTAAAGAACTTCATTACCACCAAAATAGCATTAACATTGTTAAAGGGTCAAGAAGGAGTAAAAAAAAACAAACAAAAAAAAAAACATTGTTATAAGAATAGAGTGGGAAAATATACATACATAGCAATAATTTTAAATATGAATGCTCCAATCAAACTACATGGTAGCTGAATAGATAGGAAAATAATACCTATTCAGAATGAGATATACAGATTAAAGGGATAGAAAAATATATTCCATGCAAATGAGAATGAAAAAAAAAAAAACCTGTGGGAGCAATACCAATATGTGACAAAATAGTTTTACAAATGCTATCTTAAGAGACAAAGAAGGACCCTACATAATGATAAAGAGAGCAATCCAACAAGGGATCATAAGCACTATAAACATTTACTATGTGGCCAATGTAGGAGCACCTCAATAGATAAAGCAAATCTCATTAGACATGTACAGAGAGATTGACAGCTATTCAGACATAGTAGCGGGTCATAATACCCCACTGACATCAATGGAAAGATATGCCAGAAAGAAAATCTAAAAGGAAACAGTGACCTTAAATTACATACTTTAATTGGTATCTGTAGAGCATATCCCTCCAAAGCTGCAGAATATGCTCTCTTTTCAAATGCACATGAAATGTTTTCTAGGATAGACTACATGCTAGAAGACAAACATTGTCTCAATAAATTTGACAAATTGAAATCATATCAAAAATGTTCTCTGATTACAATGATATAAAACTAGAAATAAATCAGAAGAAAAAAAAGCTGATATACAAGTGATATAAAATTGTACACACCTAAAACCTGTCATCTCAATAAATCAAATAAAAAATAAAGTGAAAACAAAGAGAAGAAAAACAATTAAAAATAAAACCCTATCTGGAGTTGGATGATGGTACAACATCAATGTATTTAATGCTACTGAATTGAATACTTAAATGTGTTTAAAATTGTAAATCTTATGTTAAATTTTGCAATAATGTTATTTATCCGATAAAAAAAGAAAATGTAAAACACAAAGACATGTAGGCTAAATAACATGTAGCTAAACAATAAATGGGTTAATAATGAGATTATATATTTTAAAAAAAGATATCCGAAGATAACTTGCAGCAAATGAAAATGAGAGCACAACAATCCCAAATCTATGGGACACAACAAAAGTAGTTCTAGGAGGGAAATTCATATTACATGTGTACCTTAAAATACAAAAAGAATCTCAATAATCTACCTTTACTCTTAGAACTAGAAAAGAGAAAAAAAATGTTCAAAATGAAAAACAAAGGAAATATTGAAGATTGGAACAGAAATAAATAGAACCTAAAAAAAGAAAGATCAATGAAGCAAGAGTTATTCAATGGTTAGAATAACCACTCACCAAAGTGTTGTGGGTTCAATTCCTGGACAAGTGCATGAACCTGGCATGCAGTTTCAATTCCTGACCCTACTGGGGCATGTGCAGAAGAGAACCAATGATGCCTCTCTCTAACAGTAACCAGGGAACCAATTAAGCAATCGACATCTCTCTCTCTCTCTCCCCCTCTCCTCATCCTTTCCATCCATCTCTTCTACTCTCTTTAAAATAATTCAATAAAAAATTATCCTCTAGTTATAATTCGCAACAAAAACATAACAATGAAAAAACACAATTGACAAAACTTTATCCAGACTCATCAAGAAAACCAAAAGTGGGGAACCCAGTTAATAAAATCAGAAATGAAAGAGGATAATTAACAACTGAATACACAGAAATACAAAGGATTGTAAGAAGACATTACAGAAAACTATATGCCAACAAATTGAATAACATGAACAAAAGATAAATTGCAAGGAATATACACTTTCAAAACACAATTAGGAAGAGGAAGAAAATCTGAATAGATCTACTGCAACTAATGAAATTGAAGAAGTGATACAAAAAGCCCCAACAAAATAAACATGCTGAACCAGATGTCTTTATAGGTAAACTTTACTACACATTCAAAGAAGAACTATTATCTGTTGTTCTCAAACTATTAAAAAAAATTCAAAACAAGGGAAGACTAACAAGCACATTTTATGACACCAGTATTTATCCTAATTCAAAAACCAAATAGAGAAATAAAATTATAAGCCTATATCCCTGATGAACATAGAAGCTAAAATTCTCAACAAATGTTAGCAAAATGGATCCATCAACACATTGGAAAGATCAAACATCATGATCAAGTGGGATTTATTCCTGGGATATGAAAGGCTGTACGATATCTGCAAAATAACACAGCATATAAAAATGACACAGCATATAAAAATGACACAGCATAAATAAAATAAGGAATAAAAATGATATGATCATATCAATAGATGCAGAAAAGGCACTTGGCAAAATCCAGTGCCCATTTATGATCAAAGTTCTTGGCAATTGTGAATAGAGCGAATATACCTCAACATAATAAAGGTCATATATGACAAACCAACAACCAATATCATACTCCCTGGACAGAAAGTAAAAGTGATTCCCTTAAGGTCAGGAAGAAGACAGTGATGTTCACTTTTACCACATTATTCAACATAATACTGGAAGTCATAGCCACAGCAGTTAAAAAAAAAAAAAGAAGAAATAAAAAGCATTTGAATTGGAAAGGAAGAAGTAAAACTGCCATTACTTGCAAATGACATAATGTAGTATATAGAGAGCCCAAAAGATTCCACCACAACATTACCAGAACAGATCAATGAATTCATTACATTAGCAGGATACAAAATAAATATCCATAAAGCAGTTGAATTTTTATACACCAATAATGAACTATCAATCGGGAAACTAAGAAAACAATCTCATTTACATTTTTTGCATCCAAAAAATACCTAAATATAAATTTAACCAAGGATTTAAAATACCAGGACTTGAAAAATTATATGACACTGAAGCAAGAAAATTAATAGTTGGTGGGAGTAGCTCAATGGTTGGAATGCCTGCCCATGCACTGAATGGCCAAGGGCTCTATACCTTGTCAAAGGCACAAGGGCACATACCTCGAAAGCAGCTTCCACCCCAATCCAGCGATTTCTCACATCATTGGATCTCTTTCTCTCTCTCTCTCTCCTCTACTTCTTCTCTTCCCTCCCCCCTAAATTTCTACTCTCTGTAAATAAAGCAATGAAAAAATATCTTTTGATGAGGATTAACAAAAAATGATAGAAGAAAAGAGAGAAAGACATTGAAGAAAGAAAAAAAAACATTGAAGAAGGAAGAAATAATGAATGACATTGAAGAAAATACAAATAAGTTAAATCATATACCATATTCCTGAATAAGAAGAATTTACATAATTAAAATATCCATAATAACCAAAATAATCTATATAATAAACAATATTGCTACCAAGATATTAGTGGTTTAGTTCACAGAACAAAAGTATTCTACAAAAAATAAATAAATAAAAATATAACAATCTTGAAAAAGAACAACAACAAAATTGGAGGAATCACACTACTTAGTATCAAACTATACTACAAGGCTGTAGTAATAAAAAATAGCATGGTACTTCCACAAAAACAGACACACAGATCATTGGAACAATAAAAAGTCCAGAAATAAACCTATGTGTTTATGGTCAATTAATAATTGCCAAGACACAAGAACATACAATGGAGTAAAGAAAGCCTGAGAATATATCTGAAGAAAACTAAACACTGATGCAAAGAGATATATGCTCCACTATGTTCACTGCAGCCTTATTTACAATAGCCAGTATTTGGGAGCTGCCTAATTGCCTGCCCATCAGTAGAGGAGTGGATAAAGAAGTTGTGGTACATGAACACATTGGAATACTCCTCAGTTGTAAAAAAGGAAATGAAGGAAATATTATCCTTTGGAACATCATGGATGGAGCTGGTGAGTATTATGCTAAGTGAAATAAGCCAGTTAGATAAATACGAATATAATTTTACTTATTTGTAGAATCTAATCACCAAAATAAACTGACAAAAATATAAACAGACTCATAGATACAGAGAACAGATTGACAGCTGTCAGAAGGGAGGGAGGTTGGGGGGCTGGGTGAAAAAGGCAAAAGGATTAAGCAAAGAGAAAAAAAGAAACCTCACAGACACATACAGCAGTATGGTGATTACCACAGGGAAAGGTGTTGGTAGAAGAGGGGATAGCAAGGATAAATGGTGATGGAAGGAGACCTGATTTGGAGTGTTGAACACACAATACATACACAGATGATGTATTATAGAATTATGTACCTGGAAGCTATACATTTTTATTAACCAATCTCATCCCAATAAATTCAATTAAGAGAAAAAGAAAGAAAAGAAAGAAAAAGAAAGAAGAAAAAGAAAAAAAGAAGGAACAAAGAAAGAAAGAAAGAAAGAAAGAAAGAACGAACAAAAGGGAAAAAAAGAAAGAAAGAAAGAAGGAAGGAAGGAAAGAAAGAAAGAAAGAAAGAAAGAAAGAAAGAAAGAAAGGAAGAAAGAAAGGAAGGAAGAAAGAAAGAAAGAAAGAGAAGGAGGGAAGAAAGAGAAGGAAGGAAGGAGAGAAGGAAATAAGGAAAGAAGGAAAGAAGGAAAGTCAGGAAGACAGAACATCCTGACACATGCTGCAATCTGGGTGCACCCTGAAGACATGATGCTCAGTGAAATAATCTAGTCACAGAAAGACAAACACTGTGTGATCCCTTTCACATGAGGTCTCTGGAGCTGTCAATCATTGAGAGAGAGGTAAGATGAAGGATCCCAGGGGTGGGGAAGAGGGAGGGGAGCTGTTTAGAGGGGGCGGAGTTTCAGTTGGAGAAGATGGGAGCAGGGATGGAGATGGTGATGGTGACAGCTGCACAAAGCTGTGAACATACTTAGCGCCACTGAGTTGTGCATAAAAAATAGTTAAAATTGTACATTTTATTGTGTATATTTTACTGTGGTAAAAACATCTAAAAATCAAACAACAAAATAGAAGGCAAGGTTTACAAACAGAAACTTGGTAGGACATGCTCAGGCTACTTGAACTCCTGCTCTCACGTGGCACACAGTGGTGAGACGAGCCTGGTGTCCGAGGTCTTCTGAGCAAACTTGGTCAATCCCTGTCTCATTTCTGTCTACCTTACAGGCTGACTGAGAGAAGCAAAGGATGCCACGTGAAGGGAGTCACCACTGTGCAGACCAGCAACTGCCTTCTCACATTGAGGACAACTGAGCAGCCCACAGTGATGGATGGAACCCCTCATGGAGACTGCACCCCCAACATTCCCCAGAGACCCACATGAAGAGGCCAGCTGACAAGAGCCAACAGGATTTAAAATGGTGACCTATTTAAAATGATGATGTTAATACATGTTTTAATATGAGGCAATTGATTCCATGTAATTAATGTGCTATTATTACTTTCTAAAGTACTAACTCATAAGGCTATGTTGGTGATGAGTCCACTATAGACACACATTAGAAGAGGATGGAATCATTTTTGTCAGTGTGGTTGTGTTGGTGTTTGTTAGTTTGATTTAAATTGTTTTCTAATTGATTTTAGAGCAAGTGGGAGGCAGGGAGAGAAACACTGATGAGATGGCTCCTGCGGAACCAGTGACCTTTCAATGCAAGGTATGATGCTCAAGCAACTGAGCCACTCTGGCCAGGGCAAGGTTGTCAGTGTTTTGCTGTGACTTTGTTTAACTTCACCTGAAAATGAGACCAAAGTCTAAATTTAAGGCCTTGTGGTTATAATGAGAAAACTCCCTGTTTGGGGCACCAGTGCAGGCACACACACACACCCACATTCAGACACTCCCATTCACAATCATTCATAAACATTTTCATTCACACATTCACCTTTGCATGCACATGCACACACATATATTCAACTTCATACATGCATACACACATTCACCCATTCATACATTTCACACACAGTCACATCCATTTACACAAACACATCTGTTGTGAAGGGCTGGCACACACATAGATGGTTTTGGTCCCAGGGTGATTGTCCTGCTCAGTCCTCAAATCTGGGCCAAAGTCAAGGTCTACTTACAAAATTTCACCAACAGTTTCCTTGGGTTTCCTCATGCTCCCTCCTGGAGGGCCCCTCCTGCAGGTGCCAGGCCACTCTGGCAGAGAAAGAGCAGCACAACAGTAACAGAGGTTAAAAGACAGAAAGAGAAAGGAACAGAGAGCTAGTTGTGAAATCATAGGACCATTCAGAGCTTAATGAAATGTTGAGCTCTGCAGAATCTTCAGGTCCCATCCTCTCCCTTCCTCATTGATAATTGTGTTTTCCTTTCTCTTCTAGTTGTCTGCTGAGATGCACCTCCTCTGAGAGAAGAGAGAAAAGTGGGAGCCCTGCCCCTGGTTGAGGGAGGGAAAGGCTGCATCCTGGCTCCCTCCTCAGGATGCTCCCAGGAGAGTCCAGGAGCCCCAGCACACTCCCTCCCTGTCTCCTTTCACATGAACTTCCATGGACACCTCAGCGCTGTGGGGAGCAGATGTAGGACCACATTTTCATAACAGCCTTTGCCATGCTCAGTGTCAGTATAGGAAAGGCAGATGGAAGTAGCAGTGAGAATAGCAAAGAGGGTGGAATAGTTACACTTACTATGTGTAGGTTAATAGGCATCAAGAGATAGACAGGAAGAATGTTAAGGGAATGATTTTATTATCAAACCTGCAGATTGATGAAACCATCTGTTTATTGCTGTGTCACATTTCTCTGAGAATAATGGTGTATTGGTTTGCTTCGTAAATAAAGTCCATATCCCATGTTATGGTAAAGGTGTCTCTTACTGTCCAGAGCATTTTTATGAAATATTAATATTTCTATTAATAAACAGGATTCATTTCATTTGGAAACAGAAAATGTAGGAGAAATTACTTACCTCTATGAAAATATTTGTTATTAAATTCCTATACTTTAGCTTTTGAATCACTGATCAGGCACCTGAAAACACAAATACAAAGAATTTATTGAAAGTTTCATCCAGGAGTATATTCCACGTTGATAAGATAAAACTAGAGGCCAAGTGCATGAAATTCATAAGGGAGGGGAGTGTCCCTCAACCCAGCCTGCACCCTCTGCAATCTGGGACCACTCAAGGGATGTCCCACTTCCTGTTTAGTCCCTATCCCAAATGGGCAATCGGATATCCCTCTCACAATCCAGGACTGCTGACACCAAACTGATAGCCTGCCTGTCTACCTAATTGTACCTAAACACTTCTGCTTGCCAGCCTGATAACCCCTAATCACTCCCTTTCCAGTCTGATTGATGCCTAACTGCTCCCCTACCAGCCCCATTGCTCCTAACTCTCCTTCCCTACCCACCTGGGCACCCATAAATGTCCTCCCCTTCAGACCTGGTTGCCCCCAACTGCCCTCTCCTGCAGTCCATCTTGTGGAGGGCATTTTGTGGTTGCCATCTTGTGTTTTGGAGTTACTGTCAATTTACATATGACCTCTTTTTATATAGGATTTCAATGCTCTGGCTATAAAACTGCCCTAAATTGAAAATACTAAAACACACATAGATTATCAACAAATGTAACTTTATTAATTGAAACAATAGCTTCAAAGTTTCTATAGTTTTATTTTAGAAGACTTTTACTATAATTCTTACACTCTAAATATTCTATTTTACCAAGTGGGTTTTTTTTTATGATCTATTGACTTACCAACTACTTTCGAATTTAGTACCCCTTTCAACACTTCTGACTCCTCTATCTAGTCTTAAAACTATAATTCTCTGCACCTTCTCTCACACCTCCTCCCAGAACTCAGTTTGTGAAATAAGAGATGCTGACAGAAATGTAAAGAAATGGGTCCCGGTTTTGCTCTATGTAGTTCTGAGAACCTTCTTCTTCTGAAGGTAATGGACCAGAAATCTTTCTGGCTGCAATCAGCATGCTCTTGTCGTTCTATAACCCACAAAACCCCTAGGAAGCACAGGAACCCATGAAAGTGAAGAGCCCTGAAGCTGAACTTTCATTAGTTTTGATGGTGAAAACCCCTGTGAGTGTGTTACATGTGAGCGTGCTGATGCTATAGAAGGTGAAGCTGGCGGGAACAGTACAAACACACACACAGTCCAACTTCATTCAAGCCTTCTTAACCAACAACAGAGTTTTGTGCAATCTGACCCCAGCTAATTTGTGAGCTTTGTATCCCACTGGTCTCCCACCTGTCCTGTGCTTCTGTCAGTTACTCCTGTTGCTTCCATGTTCTTTGGAAATAGTCAGCACCACCCTACCTCAGAGTTTTTTTCGAGAAAAGGAAGGGAAGATCAGCCTGATGGCAGAACAACCTAGGTGTGAATACTGGCTACATAACTGACTGGCTATGATCTGAGGGTAAGGTGTTTTGTTTTCTTTTTAATTTTTGAAATGTATTTAATAATAGAGAGAGAGGAGAGAGAGAGAGAGAGAGAGAGAGAGAGAGAGAGAGAGAGAGATAAGTCATTTATTCTCTGATCAATTGTTCGCTGATCTGTTCTCTGATCAGTTGTTCCATTTATTTATGCATTCATTAGTTGATTGTTGTATGTGACCTGACTGGATATGGAACCCATAACTAGAGCATACATGGATGACACTCTTAACAAACTGAACTACTTGGCCAAGACCAAGGGTTAGTTCTTGACCTTCATTTTTTCAGTCCACTAATCTGTAAAAACAGATAGAAGAAATATATTTGTGAGACTAGAACAGTACCTGGTATATAGTAATCAAACCATAAATATTAGATGCTGCTGCTATTGCTATTAGCACTTTAGTTAGTAAAATATGTTATTTTCACGAAAGCCTATCCTATTTCTTTCCCCAATCTAGATGTAGACCCCCTTCAGTTTTCATGGCACCTGATATCTTTCCCTTATAGGATTTGCCATAATTTTCATTAGACCATTATCTGTAAAAATCATTTGTTTAATATCTGCCTGGCTGCTCTCCTGTTTCTCACTACTTGGTGAGCTCCATTTAAGGAACCCTTGTGTCTAGCTCACTGACTGATCTATACAAAGGATTTAATAAATATTTTTTAAATGTGTAAACCCTGAAACAAAATGAAAAGACAGCCACTGAATGAAAGAATATAATCACCAATGATACATCTAAAGGGGTTAATATTTAAAATTTATGCAGATATGAAATTCTGTTATAAAATGGAAAAATACAAATGTTCACGTTATAAAATGGAAAAATAAGACTGCATATACAGTTTCCCAAATAGGTCATAGAGATGGCCAAGAGACATATAAAATGATGCTCAACATCAGTAATCATCAGAAAAATATAAGTTAAAACCACAAAGACCCCTGGCTGGTGTGGCTGAGTTGGTTGAGAGTTGTCCCATGAACCAAGAGGTCCCTAATTTGATTCCCAATTGGGCCATGTGCCCAGATTGCTGCTCCATCCAAGGCATGCATCATGCAGAAGGCCACAATTGGATGTTCTCTTTCTCACTCTCTCTTCTTCTGTCTCTAAAATCAATAAAAACCTGTTTTGTTTTGTTTTTTAAAAAACTATAAAAAACACAATAAGATATCACCTCATACCATTCAGAATGGTTACTGTGAACAAGTCAACAAATATCTGATAGAAAATTAGGTGTAGGAAAAGATATTAGTGTGATAATATGTATTTAAAAAGAAATAGAACAAATATTGTCCAGAATAATAGTACAATAAAATATTTTAAAATAAGATATGATATATTTATATCTGGTATCATTGATTCTGGTGGCCTTAAGTAGCAGAAAAAAAATACTTGTTTGATTAATTGTCCCTATAGAGATTTAATTGTCTGCAAAGGAAAACTAAGATAATCAAAAGACAATTCATTAGAAGTAGTAATAAAATGTGGCAATGATATTTGGGTACATATATGTACAAACAAATCAATTATCATTCTTACATAACCATATATAAGTGTTAGAAAATATTTTAATTGATAAAATTAAGGAGCAAAATGTAGTCAGGAATAGATCTTATAAAACATATCCCTAGTTTTAAAAAAAATGGAACAATAAGTATACTTATATATGAGAAAACAGTATTGTATTGATGTAAATTTCCCATATTAATTTAAATATTCAACATTTATTATTACTAACATATTATTTTTACTAAGGTCTGGAGGCACAAAATTTGTGCACGGGGGTCAGGGTGAGGGTATGGGGTGGGGTATTGTCCCTCAGCCCAGACTGAAACCTCTCCAATCTGAGAGCCCTCAGGGGATGTCCAACTGTTGGGTTAGGCCAAATTCCCGCAGGATTGGGCCTAAACCAGCAGTGAGACATTCCTTTTGCAATCCAGAAATGCTGGCTTCTAATTGTTCCTCTGCCTTATTGATGGCCCTAACCACTCCTGCCAGCCTGATCACCCTAACTGCTTCTGACTCAGCCTCACCACCATGGCTTTTTCCAGAAGATCATCTGGAAGATGTCTGGTCTGATAAGCATATTACCCTTTTATTATTATAGATATTATTTTCATTTTACTTCACCTTTATCTATAAGCCAATCATATGCACATATTTATGTAAATACATATGTATTTAAATATTTACATATAAGATATAAGTAGACATAGATATATGGTAACACACACACACATCTATAATTAAATATTTAATTCACTTACCAGTGTAGAAATAATTTGAAATATTTCCATGTTAATTCTTTGATAATTCTAAAGTGATATGGTATAACATTGAGGGATATTCACCAGTCCATATTTGTTTCAAGGAAATACAAAATATATTTGCGTTTCCAAGCAGTTAATGCATCATACTTCAATTAGCAAGGATTGTACTGTGTAGTTTTGGGAAGCTGATACTTACTGAACCATTTAATATCTTCTCTGGTAATTATCACAGAGGTAGCTGGATATGTTAAAAAAAATGCCAAATGTTCTAATTGTTTTAAATTCCATAATAATAATTAGCTTCTGCCTTAAGAAGATCAGAAGATAGCATGGATTATTTTTTACGCCTGGTTGAATCATGTAAAGATCCAAATCTAATGTGAATCTATAGTCATTATTTTATTTGTATTTTGTGTACATGTACCATTAATTTTATTTCATGCTAGGGTCAATAAAAAATTTGGACATTATGCACCCTGCCTCTTTATACCCTGTTATCTCGAAAATAAGACAGTGGCTTATATTAATTTTTGCTCCCAAAGATGCGCTAGGTCTTATTTTCAGGCGATGTATTATGTTTCCATGAAGTAGGTCTTATTTTCGGAGGATGTCTTATTTTCAGGGAAACATTATATATATATATATATATATATATATATATATATATATATATATATATATTTCAACGTGTATTATAAATAGAGGCATTGGGCCTGAAGCCACTCTATCTCTTATTCTATAATTAAAATTTAGTCATAATATTTAGACTATTTTGAGAATAAAAACAAAAATAAACAAGCAAAAAATAGTACCTAATGTTGTTCTAGAAAAAGTTCATAAATACGCATTATTTATAAAACAGAGCCACATATTAATCACACATGTTCATTAATTTTTCTTTCCTAGTTGCTTTTTTAATTATTTTTACTGTGTCCCCACCTACTACTGGTAGAAATGGGGCTCTTTGGGTGCCACAGGAACAAGAATTTCCTGAGGCTTCCATGGGAGGATGAGCTATTGTGGAAAGCTTTGTTGATGATGTAAAATTAAGGAAGTTCCCCTCCAAGGTCCCATTTCTGTCATATTGAAAGGACATTTTAGGGATAAATAGGCAGATTAATAAAAGCATAAATTCTAATTAGGCCAGGCAGCTGAATAACCTTCCGACATTCTTCCAGATGACCTTCCAGAAATATATGAATCATGACTATATTTATTCACCGTGATCCAGATTGCACAGGACCATGCAAGGAAGGCCAAGTGATTCCTACACATAGAAAGGGTTGGGTGATAGAAGAATAATTTTGAGTTTTGGGAACCTATAATTTTTTATAACAAGCAATAAGCTTGCCAGCTCTCTATTTCAGAAAAAGAAAACAGTTTATCTGTCTTTAAGGCAGTTTGCTCTATACATATTCTTACAAATAGAATCCTAAAAAAAAAAAAAAAAAAACCTGATCATTGTTACTGCTTGCCAAAATTTTCAGAAATATGAGTCTTCTCAAATAGGACTACCCCAAACAAGAACAAAAAAAGAAAGAAAAGATGTTTGAATTCAATATAGTTTCTTAAAGAAAATGCCAATTTAAAAATTACACGTAGATATGCCTTTCTTTCACCTTCCTGGGTGGGATGGTCAGATTCCACCTTTTCATGAGTAGAGACCTAAGAATACCTCCACACCACTACTATCACCATTTCCCTTCTCTCAAACTCATTGAAGTTAGTGATAAATCAACGAATTAGTTTTTCTTTTAATTACTTTCCATTTTACCCTTCTATTTTACTCAAGTGCTAGGGACCACGCATCTGGATAAGATAAAAAAAAAAATGGCTCCTTCATTCACTCATTACTCTTTCTTCCTTCATGTAGCAGCAGCTTCTATTAGATAGACTGTCACGCCAAGGCCAAATAGTTCTAGACCTGAGTCTTTCAGCATAGTAATCATTGGTTATATATGTGGCTACTGAACACTTGCAATGTGTCTGAGATGTGCTATTTGAAACATACACCAAATTTTAAAGCTTTAATGTAAAAATATAAACTAATTTAATAAATTTTATATTAATTTGTATAGAAATTATATCACTTGGAATGTATTGGGTCAATAAAATATATTATCAAACTGAATCATGTTCCTCTTTGCTTTTTAATGTTTTTATTACAAAATTTAAAATTAAGAATATGGCTTATGTGTATGGCTCATTTATGTTTTATTTGTACTGCACTTATCTGGAACTATTCTGTTAAGGTGTCTGATCTAATTTGCTACCTCTCTAAGGCAATGCCTATTGGCACTGGTTTTCATTGGGCCACAACTTTTATGCTCAATTAGCTAATAAAAAATGGGTGATTCATATCCATATTGAATGTATCTCTTCTACCCACCCAACCCATATTTGGGGCTCACCCCAGCTAACAATTAAATTGTTAAGATTAAATTTTTATATCTTAAGCTTAGGCTTAAATTTTTATATCTCCTGCATGTGTCTGTCACATTATCTGGTTAAGTGGAGGTTGTTATTTGAGATGAGTATTTCCTGGCTCTGTAATAATTATAACATCCTAATATGGATGTTAGAGGCAGCATAATAAACACTACTATAGAGCCTTAGCATTTATCCACTTTACAAAGGACTGATGATTATCACCAAATGGCTTAGTTGATTCTGAATTCTAATAAGTGAATAAATTAGTGAAAACTATATTCTATGATGAGCATTTAGTCTATAGGGAAGTAATTAGTTATACATACTCAGAGTTCATTTTATTGCTACCTTCTGAATTCCTCAAAATTGTGCATTTTTATATTTAACAGGTATAATTAGAGCTTAATTTAAGATTTTGTGTGTGTACTTTATTTTGATTTTTATGTTTGTGGATTGTTTGAAATGGAAGAGTTCACAGAGGAATTGAAGTATGTGTCATTTAATAATAGGTTACAGAAACATAAAATCTTTTCAATTCTGTTCTTCATGGCTAAATAAAATGATTCAAATAACTTCTTCAAATAATAAAAATGGGATATATGGATTATAGATGATGCTCTAAAACATAAAGCTTATTTAATATTTTATTCAGAATTATTTTGTTCAATGTGATTAGAATTCATTATAATTCTGTCAACTATTTCTAAAAATGTGTTTTAGAATTTTGCTGTTGATATAGTTTATACTCAAGAATCAAATAAGATATAAAGAGAACACCCCTAAAAATGAGAAGATTAGATATTATCACTGAGAACCAGGTGCTCTTCTGGAATCTCCTAGCAAAGAAGCTTACCTTTCTGTTCAGATAATGTTATGAATAGATTATTTCATATGACTGTTGTAAATATTTTACCTATATTAAAGCAACATATGCAGCATTATGTTTTGTATTCATAAAAATATGACTCCAAAATGCTTGGGTGAGAAATGAATATTAATCAATAGTAGTGGTAATTAGTTTTAGGCATCTGAAAAATAAACTTCATATCAGGAATAATGTACTTTTGTTGACTCTGTTATCTCTTGTAATATTATACATGTACTAAAATAATGTTTCTCAAGTTTCACTATAATAGAACACCTATATATACTGAAGCATCCATCTTATATAAAAACTGCTGTTTGAAATTTTAACTCTGCTATTTGGCTTCTGTAAAATCTTGCTTGCTAAGACAACTCCCACTTCAGAGAGGCCATTAAACCTTCCCCAGACAAGGGTATCAGTGCTGGCACCAGGCCAGACCTATGGTTGAGGTCTCAAGACCCTAGTACATTCAGGCTATTTAAGAACTGGCAAAGGGGGCTGGAAACACTGCATATTTGAGAGACAAAGAAGGTAAAAACACACGAATAGGGAAAATTCCTGCATGTTGGGGCTCAGAATTTAAGAGACATTTTCCTCTGGACACATGTGTAATAAATATAACTCAATCTCTCTAAGTATTTCTTTGTTCGTCTTCAGTTTACTATAACAAAACAATTAGAAAATGAAAAGAAAATGGAGAAGAGAAACATCTTACAGTACAAAGTGTGAGGAGAACTAAAGAAATCTTGATAACTCAAAGTTTTATGAAACCAAATACTATCAAATTCTAATTTATGTGAAGAAAATGAACATCCTCTATTCAGATTTCAAGGATTGAGTAGAAGTTCTACAGTATTCAGTCTTAAATGTTTCTCTAATAACTAATTATCTTTTTCTTTACATTTTTATTGACTTCATAGAGATAAGGAGAGGGAGAGAGAGATAGAAACATTAATGATGAAAGAGAATGATTGGCTGCCCCCTGTGCACACCCCACTGGGGATCATGCTGCAACCCAGACAATATGCCCTTGACTGGAATCAAACCAGGTACCCTTTTATAGGGTTGATTAAAAATAAATATTGATAAGGATCAAATAATTAGTTTTATATTAAAATCAACATTTTTCTATTAGTAGCAAATATATTTTGCTCTCATAACAGAAAATAGTTTTATTATTATTAATATTATTTTATTGATTACAAAGATGTCTTTCTGTGGTGGAACATCTAGAATAATTTTTCACTTATTTATAGCATCAAGTGACTATTCCTGTTTACAAGGATAGTTCTGGTTAATGCCTGTTTCCCTGGAGTGATTTCATAGCTCCCACTTTTATTCCCAAGTGTTTTTAGTAGAGTAAACTCACATGGATTGAGATTATATAATTCTGCTGGTTCTGGGGGAGAAAAATCTTTGCTATCTAAGAAAAATACTCTACCATGGACATTGAAAATTAAACATACTTGAATTAATCACAAAAATGTTGTGACTCATAAAATCTTTTCAATTCTGTTCTTCATGGCTAAATAAAAATTATTTAAATAACTTCCTCAAATAATAAATGTGGAATATATGGACTTTCATATACATAATTGAAGATATGCTAGGGGGGGAAGTGTTTTACTTATGTAGATGAGAAAGTGAAGAAAAAATAAAATGAGACAGAGCAGGTAAGCAGGAGGTGGCGGAGATAAATTCCAGAGGCATAGGGTGGACATCTGCTATGGTTTTAATGGAAATCTCAATGCAAACTTACATGTGCAAGCCAAGATCATTTAAAAAATAAATCGATAAAAGTAGCTTTTTTTTTGTCTTTGCTGTTCTTCTCAATAAATTACTGAACCCCTCCCCCCAAAAATTGAAGAAACAAATAAAAGCACTAAACTAGTTTGGTAGCAGTTGAAAATAGTGGAATTTTATTTTGGCCACAATTTTTTAAAATATATTTTATTGATATTTTACAGAGAGGAAGGGAGAGAGATAGAGAGCTAGAAACGTCGATGAGAGAGAAACATCTACCAGCTGCCTCTTGCACACCCCCCACCGGGGAATGTGCCTGCAACCAAGGTACATGCCCTTGACCCGAATCGAACCTGGGACCATTCATTCAGTCCACAGACCTATGCTCTACCACTGAGCCAAACCGGTTTCAGCGTACTTTGGCCACAATTTAAAGTAAACAAAAGACATATGTAAACGTCATAAACAGGTATTTTATGTTTCAAAATATACTTTAAATATGTCAATTATATCTCAATAAAAATCAATCAAACACTTTAAATCTTGCCTCATTTACTTAAAAAAAAGTAGAGGAATCACAAAAACCACTATTCTGAGAGAATTCGCAGTTGGGGAAAATGATAAAAAGTAACATATCTGTCATTAAGAACATTTTTTTTAAATAATCAAGTTAGTTTTTAGTATCATGTAAAGGAAAGGATCACATGAAAATCACCAGTGAAATCAATCCTTTGATTGGGTCTTGACACAAGCTGTACTTGATTAAAGTAAACATTTTCTTTACTGTAACAAGGAGATTTAAAAAAATGCTGGAAATATATACCAATGGGAAACGCACTTTGTTCTGTTGATGAGTATTTCTGAGTGGATGAGGATGTCTTCTTCCAGTTGCGGGAGTTGAGAGCAAAGGTTCAATTGTTGTGGACAGCCCCTATTGCCAAGGATCCCCCAGGCTGAGAGGCAGCATGGTGGCAGGTGCCAGGCCTGGAGCTGGGCCAGGTGAGACTTTGGTGAAGGGCACTCACTTAAAGATAACTTAACATCTCTTCTCAAAGGCATCCATATCCCTTAATGAATTGGGTCAGTTGACTTAGTGCATTATAACTACACTCTAGAAAGCCACCTAAGGAGGAAACAAAACTGAAATGTATACCATTTAAAATTTAAAACCTGAGCATTTTCAGGGGAAATCAATTGTGAAAGTATGTGTTAGGATGGGAGGAGAAAAAAAACGGAGGGAGTGAGGGAGGAAATGTTGGTGAGGGTTCCATTGCCAGTCAAGGCACATACCTAGGTTTTGGGTTCAATCTCTGATCCAGATGCTTTCAGGAGGCAACTGATCAATGTTTCTCTCTCACATCAATGTCTCCCCCTCCCTTTCTCTCTCTCACAAATCAATAAACATATCCGATGGTGTAAATAAAGTAAAAAGAAGAAGAAAAAAAAGCATGTGTGCTTTATTTAGAGAGCTGTCCCCCAGAAGAAACCCTACAGAGTGAAATCAGATGAATGTCTCCTGCAAGACTCAGGGAGAGACTGCAAAAAGATAGGTGCTGTTCTGCCTGTATAGCACCTCCATTACCATTCCAAAATTTTAATGGTTCATATCTGCCTTTCAAATAAACCTTTTGTTTTGGAAAAAACAAGCAAATAAGACCTGACTCATAAGAGCTAGAGAAATTGTGAGAGTGCCACTCTTTTTAAATTTGCCAAGGTCTACTGATAAACTTTATAAGAAGTACCCAGACATGGAATGGAAAACCACTTTAGTCTGGGATTCTCATAAAATTAGATTTTGGTGCAAAGCAAAGGATAGGGGTCCCGGCTGTCATTTCAAGTGTCTCCCCAAAACATAACACAATACGGGGAAATAAATGTTCATGAAATCTTTAAGTGGTTGAAGGAATTTTAATAGGAAAGTGATCAGAAGCAGGGTTGGTAAATAATGTTCCTCCATTTAATGTAACAATTTCTTTGTCTTTCTTACCTTTCCCTTATTTGATAAGCAGAAGATGTCCGGTTGGCCCAGTCTAAGTAGCATATTACCCTGTTATTACTATAGATTATAATAGATGTTATATGGAGGACTAAGAGGCAAGATGGCTTTGAGAGGAAATACTTCAGCTAGAATAATATAAATCAGGGTATTGGTGTAATGGCAAAAATAATTTTAGAAGCACAAAGACAGATGGTAAATCTCAAGCATGTTTGCATATTGATACACACTAGGTGTATAGAACATGATCCTAAAATAAAGAGTAAGATGTAAGAAAATGGTGCTGTGGACAGTTGTGTCTCTAAGATAAACAGAATCTCTAACTTAAACTACTTGAAAAAAAATCAATCTATTAGGATTAAATTCCTAAATTAAAAACTGAGATTTATAATAAAAGGCAATAATATGTATAAGAATTTATGTTTAAGACCTTCTGAACATTCTGTAGAGGGTCTGGAGTTTGTCGGTGCTAAATAAATGTCCATTCAGAGATTTAATGAAACACACACAAGCACACAAGAACATCTGGCCCACCTTGATGACCTCAGTGGTTGCCAGGTTAGACTGGCCCACCTTGATGACCTCAGTGGTTGCCAGTTACCTCAATGACCAGCCCTACCATTGTGACCTGTCTTAGCTGTATGAGCTGTTGCCAGCTTATACCCCACACACCTAGGTTGAGGCCTCTTCAGTGTGATGCCCCAAGAGACTGAGGGAAGGGCTACCCAAGTTCTTCTCATATCAAACTCAGACTTGGCTGTTGGGACAGAGCCTGCCACATGGAGAACTCAGGAATCCACCATGGAAGGAACAGCAAGTGCCTCGGGAACAGGGAGAGCCAGGCTGGGGCAGGAGATGGCAGGCAGGAGATGGCGGGTGGGCAAATAAAGGGTGGGATGAAAATGCTGTCACAAACATGAAGGCTTTTAGGCAGGAGAATAGGGTGATCTGATATATATTTTTAAAGATGACTTGGTGATTTGACATTTGAAATGATATTTGACATGTGTCCTGAGAGCCAGGCAGGATTTCGGCAGATGAAGACGGTGAGAAGTGCTTCAGGTACAGACAGTGGACACCGCCTGGAGGCAGGACAGATGAACACTGGGGACCAGAGCACATACCTCTCAGAGCCTGTGAGTGACGGGCCAGGGCAGGGAAACAGAAGACCCTGCATGGATGGGACAGGGGAGGGTGAGAGGGGACCCTCCATGGAGGGGCAGGATAGCGGATGAGGGGACCCTCCATGGAGAGGAGAAGGAGGGAGGAGAAAGGTCCCTCCATGGAGGAGCAAGAGCAGGGGATAGAGAACCCTCCATGGAGAGAACAGTGTAAGGGGAGAGAGGATTCTCCATGGAGGGTCAGGGTAGGAGAGAAAGGAGAGGGGGCCCTCCTTGAAGGGAGCAGGGAAGAGAGAGGACCCTACATGGAGGAGACAGGATAGGGGTGAGGAGACCCTTCATGGAGAAGAGAGGGCAGGGAGGAGAGGAGACCCTCCATGGAGGAGTCAAGGCAGGGGGATAGAGAACTCTCCATGGAGGGGACAGTGTAGGGGGAGAGGACACACTCCATGGAGGGGGTAGGGCAGGGAGGCCAAGGAATCCTCCATGGAAGGGCAGAGCAGGTCAGGGTGATAGGGAATAATCCATGAGGGGGTCAGGTTAGGAAGAGAGGAGACCTTCCATGGAGGGGGAAGGAAGGAGAGGGGATCCTCCATGGAGGGGGTAGGGCAGGACAGAAAGGAGAGGGAACCAGCCATGCAGGGGGGCAGAGCAGGGCAGAGGGATAGAGTATCCTCCATGAGGGGACAGGTTAGGGAGAGAGGGGACCTTCCATAGAGGGGGCAGAGAAGAGAGGGAATAGTCCATAGAGGGGTAGGACAGGGAGCAGAGGGGACCCTCCATAGAGAGGAGAGGTCAGGAAGGAGAGGTGACCCTTTATGGAGGGGACTGGGCAGGGATATAGGGAACTCTCCATGGATAGGACAGTATAAGGAGAGAGGGGACACTCCATGGAGGGGGCAGGAAAGAGAGGGACACTCCATGGTGGGGGCAGGGCAGGACAGAAAGAAGAGGAGAACCTCAATGGAATGAGCAGGAAAGAGAGGGGACCCTCCATGGAGGGTAGATGGTAGAGAGAAGAGGGAACCCTGCATGGAGGCAGCAGAGAAGGGCAGAGGGATAGGGAATCCTCCATGGAGTGGGCAGAGAAGGTCAGAGAAGAGAGGAAATCCTCCATGGAGGGGTTAGGTAGGACAGGGAGGAAAGGGAATCCTCCATGGAGAGGAGAGAGCAGTGAGAGAGGGGAACCTCCATGAAGAGAGCAGAGCAGGGCAGGGGAATAGGGAATCCTCCATGGAGGGTACAGGTTAGGGAGAGAGGGTCCTTCCATGGAGGGTGCAAGAAAGAGAGGTTATCCTCCATGGAGGGTTCAGGGAAGAGAGGGTATTCTCCATGGAGGGGACAGGGCAGGAAAGGGAAGAGATAAGCCCCTCCATGGAGAAAAGAGGGCAAGGAAAAGGGACCCTCCATTGAGGGGGCATCACAGGGAGGTCAGGCAAATCTCAATGGAGGAGAGAAGGCAGGGCGGAAGGAGGACCCTCCATGGAAAGGGCAGGAACAGGGAGGATAAGGAACTCTTCATGGATGGGAGAGTGTAGGGAGGGAATGTCACCCTCCATGGAGGGGTGCAGGCAAGGAGGAGAGGGGACCCTCCATGGAGGGGGCAGGAAGGCAGGGAACCCTCCATGGAGGGAGTGGGGTAGGGGGAGAGAGAACCTTCCATGGAGCTTACAGGATAAGGGGTAAGAGGACCCTTCATGGAGGGGTCAGAGCAGTGGGGGGGCAAAGAAACCTCCATGGAGGAGAGAGGGCAGGGAACAGAGATGACCTCCATGGAGGGGCAGGGAGGATAAGGGACCCTCCATTGAAGATCCAGGGCAGTGGGATAGGGAACCTTCCATGGAGGGTACAGTGTAGGGGGAGATGAAAACCTCATGGAGGGGGAAGGCCAGGAGGCAGGGAGCCCTCCATGCAGGTGAAGGAGGAAGGGGAGAAAGGACTCTCCATGGAGGGGACAGGATAGCAGAAGATGGGGTTCTCCATGGAGGGGGGCAGAGGAGGAAGGCCAGGGAAACCGCCATGGAGGGGGCAGGGCATTGAGGAGAGGGGACTCCCACCATGGAAGGGGAAGGGCAGGGGCCAGGGAACCCTCCATGGAGGGGGCAATGTAGGGGAGACCTGGAAACCTCCATGGAGAGGGTGGTGTAGGGAGAGAGCAGGCCCTCCATGGAGGGAGTGGTGTAGGGGGAGAGAGAACATTCCATGGAGCTTACAGGATAAGGGATAAGAGGACCCTCCATGGAGGGGGCAGAGCAGGGGTGGGGGGGGTGCCAAGAAACCTCCAAGGAGGAGAGAGGGCAGGGAACAGAGATGACCCTCCATGGAGGGGCAGGGAGGAGAAGGGACACTCCATTGAAGGGCCAGGGCATGGGGATAGGGAACCTTCCATGTAGGGTACAGTGTAGGGGGAGAGAGGACCCTTCATGGAGGGCGAGGACCAGGGGGCAGGGAGCCCTCCATGGAGGGGATAGAGGAGGGGGATAGAGGACCAGCCATGGAGGGGACAGGATAGCAGAAGATGGGGTTCTCCATGAAGGGGCCAGAGGAGGAAGGACAGGGGATCCTCCATGGAGGGGACAGGGAATGGAGAGAGGGGACCCCACCATGGAAGCGGCAGGGCAGGGGGCAGGAGACCCTCCATGTAGGGGGCAAGGTAGGGGAGACAGGGAAACCTCCATAGAGATGGTGGTATAGGGGGACAGCGTACCCTCCATGGAGAGGTTGGGGCAAGGAGATGGGGAACCTTCCGTGTAGGGTACAGTATAGGAGGACAGGGGACCCTCCATGGAGGGCGCAGGGCAGAGAGGAGCTGGGACCTTCCATGGAGGGGCCAGAAGAGGGAGGACAGGGAATCCTCCATGGAGGGGACAGGGCAGAGAAGGCAACAAAACCTCCATGGAGGGGAGAGGGCAAGGAGAGGGGTCACTCCATGGAGGGGGCAGGGCAGGGTGATAAGTAATCCTCCATGGTGGGGACAAGCTAGGGAGAGAGTTTACCCTTCCTGGAGGGGGCAGGACAGGGAGGAGAGGGGGCCCTCAATGGATGGGGCAGGGAGGTGTGAGGATCCTCCATGGATGGGCAGGGCAGGGGGATAGGGAACCCTCCAAGGAGGAGACTGGATGGTGGGGGGAGGTGGCATTCCATGAGGGGCCAGGACAGAGGGAGTAGAAAATCCTAGTTGGAGGGGGCAGGGTAGAGAGGAGAAGGGACCCTCCATGGATTGGGCAGGGAATGGAGGAGAGGGAATTCTCCACAGAGGGTATAAGGCAAGGAGGACATGGGCCTCTCCATGAAGGGGCAGGGCAGGGGGAGCGGGAACCCTCCAAGGAAGGCATATATAAGGGGAGAGGGCACCCTTCTGGATGGGACAAGGCAAGAAGAGAGAACTCTCCAAGGGAGGGAGAGGGCAGGGAGGAGAGGGGACCCTTCATGGAGGGGAAAGGGCTGCATGATAGGAAACCACCCATGGAGAGAACATGGTAGGAGGAAAATTGGACCCCACATCAAGATGAATGGGCAGGGGTACAAGGAAATCCCTCTTTGAGGTAGAGAATGATGGAGGAGAACCCTCCCTGAAATGAGGTCAAAGGACTCTTCATGGAGAGAACATGAAGGGGAGACAGGGGATACTCCAAGAAGGGGGGGGAGCTTTAGGGAGATTAGGAATCACCCTTCACCTTAACTGGAAAGACCATGAGAGATAGGGGAATCTCCATGGCATTGTATGGGCAGGCATGCAGTGAACCCCACTGTGAGGTGACAGTGCAAGAGGGAGGGTTACCTCCATGAGGCAGAGAATCACCATGGAGGACAAAAGGAGGGAGGCAAAGGTCCCGCCAAAGAGAAAAATAGGCAGGCATTCAAAGAACCACCTCTCTTTGAGGGGACAAGGGAGGGTGGGGGAGAGAACTCTTCATGGAGGGACAACCTCCATAAAGAGAGGAGCGGGGACCCCCCACAGAGGGACAGGGGAGGTTGGGAAGCATTCCTTCCATGGAGGGGAATAGGCAGGGGAATAGGGATCCCTCCTTTGAGGGGAAAGGGCAGAGTGGAAATGACACACTCCTTGGAGGGAGATAGGCATTGAAGACAGGGGCCCTCCATGGAGGTGAATGGGCTGAGGAATAGGGAACCCCATTTGAGGTCACAGGGCCCTGGGAGGGTCAGGGAAAGGGAAAAAGTGTACCCAGAAACAGAAATGGGCAGGGGTACAAAGATTCCCTCAAAGAGGAGATTCCTTATCCCCCTGCTCATACCCCATGTTCCTTCAAAGATTTGGGGTGGAGGGCGGTTTTCTTGTGGCCCTTCTTATTCACCACCATGGAATGTCCCCTGTCTCCCCTCTTTGTCTCTTCCAGGAGGGCCTCCTCCCCCCCCCCAATCCTGTCCTTCCATGATGGGTCCCCTGGCCTCATTCCATGTACAGTACCCCCTGTCCATGCATCTCAATGGATAGGAAAATGAAGGGTTGAGAAAATACACTCCATGGAGAGAAATGGGCAGGGCAGAGGAGGAGGGGCACCCTCCATGGGGGTTAAGCCAAGGGATAAAGGGGACTCTTCATGGAGGGGAATGGACAGGGGTGTAGGGATCCCCCTTTGAGGGGACAGGGCAGAGGGAGAAGGCACCTTCCATGGATTGGTTGCAGGGAACTCTCCATGGAGGGAACAATAAAGAGGGAATAGGGAATTCTACATGGAGGGGATTTGGCAGGGGTACAAAGAACCCACCCCCCTTTTAGGGGACAGGACAGGGGCCCCTCCACCAAGGGAAAGGGCAGAGGGGGGATGGGTAGAGAGACAGTGAACCACCCCTTTGAGAGGTTCCTGGTACCCCTGCCATTCCTCTGTCCAGAGGGTCCTCTTTTCCCCTCCCCATTCCCTCCATGGAGGGTCACCTGCCTCCACCTCACAGAGAGTGCCCACTCCCCTCTTCCCTGCAATTCAAGGGGGGTGGGTCTCTATCCTCATGCATATTTCCCTCCATATGGTCTTCTTCCATGAAAGAGGCACCCTCAGTGAGTGTGGACAGGGCAGAGAGGGGAAGGCACCCTCTATAGAGGGCCAAATGGGAAGATACCTGGACATACTGTAGATTGTTGCTGACTGGGCCCCGGGTATTGGCAGAATCATGTCAGATGCACTCCTGCCTTGGGAGTGCTGAGATGTGCTTAGTTCCTGGCTTGTGTTTGTCCAGGAGGAAGGAGTGGGTGGGCCGTGGGCCCTCCCAGGCTCCTTGTTTTTCTGTGAAACCCCATTGTTAGATTGGAGTATTAATAGATATGCTACATGGTTCTGGAGGTTGTCAGTCTGCCTCTGCAGCAGAGGAGGGCGGCGGCTCTCCCAGCTCCCAGCTCAAAATCTTTCTCTGTGTCTTCTCTCTTTATTTCCAATATTTCTCAATCCCTGGCCTTCTCCCAATAGAACCAGTTCTTTAATCTCTCTTTCTGTTGGGAGGAGAAGGGAGAACCCCCACATCAGGCCCCCAAATTCTGGCCCCAAGGGTGGGGCATGGGCCCAAAGAGGCAACAAGAGGTAAGGCAGGGGATCACTCCCTAAAATTGCTTGCGCCACAGATATAAGGTATTGTACAGTAGAGGGAGTGTATTGTTGTGAAATTGAATCAGCTGGGAGTTAAACATGGGTAATCTTTCTAAATGCTTTAAACTACGCTCATGGCTCAAAGAGATTCTGTTAAGCATAGTCAGATTCTTGATTTCTTTCTTAAGGTTTGTTGATGAAACCTGGAAAAGGGTTAGAAAGCAGTTGAATGACCAATATTCAGAAAGCTCAGAGAAAATTCCTATTCCTACTGAAGCACAGGAGAACTTAAGAATGTTTAAGTGGGGTGCAGCCATGACCTTACAACCTGGAGTGGAAGAGTGCAAATCTTTAAGACTACCATTTGCACTTCCACCACCTCCATGTGTAAACTACTTGTAACCAAGTAAAAAAAGATTAAAGGAATTTCTTAGCAACTGATATGATTCTGCCAATATCCTGGGTCCAGTCAGCAACAATCTAAAGAATATCCAGGTATCTTTCCATTAGGCTCTCTGCAACCCTCCTTGGAGGAAGAAGGGCAAGAAGGGCAATGCCCTGCTCCCTCCATGGAGGGTGCCCGTCCCCTCTGACTGTGGAGGGGAATGGGCAGGTGGGGGGAAAACATCCCTCCTATCAAGGGGCAAGGAAAGGGTGAACAAGAGCTCTCCAAGGAGGGAGCAGCACAGGGAGCACAGGGACGCTCCATGCAGAGGACAGAGCGGAGGAAACATGGAGGAGAATGGGCAGGGGACAAAGAAGCCCAATTGAGGGGTCAGGGGAGGTGTGTCATGGGGACCATGACAGTGGTTTCCTGTCCCCCCATACACTTTTCCCACCATGGATGGTTCCCTGTCCTCCATATCTTGCTGCTGCCCTGGACAGTCCATTTCACCCTTTCCTTGCTCCCTCAAAAGGGGGATCCCTATCCCTCTGTCCATTCCCATCACCAAGAGTCCCCATTCCCCCAGCCCTGACCCTCCAAGGAAGGTGTCCTGTCCCCACTCCATGGAGGTTTACCCCTCCCCCTGCCCTGTACCCATAGGGCAGGGTGCATAGGGGACTTCCCATTGAAGCAACAGGGCAGGAGAGAAGAAGATCCTTCATGGCAATGACAGGGCAGCAGGGAGGGACCCTACTTGGCAACGACAGGGGGCCATCCATGGGTGGGATACCACAGGAGGGAAGGGCAAAAGAACAGGTGATGGAGGACACTGACCCCTTTGTGGATGGTCCCCTGTCCTTACCAAGAAGGGTCCACTGTCCCTGCTGCCCTGTCATAGCCACAAAGGGTCTTCCTTTCCCCTGCCCTGTTGCTTGAATGGAAGTCCCCTATCCACTCTCCCCCATCCCTGCCACTTCCCAGTGTCTCCTGTCCCCACTGCCCACCCCTCTCATGCTGCCCTGTCCCCTACCCTGCCTTCCCATGGACGAACCCTGTCTCCCCACTTTGTGGTTGGTCCCCTTTCCCCTCCATGGAGGGCCTTCCCTTTCCCTGCCCTGACCCCTCACTCACAGGCATATGTGAGGGGTCCCCTGGGATGCAGCTGGTGAGAGAGGCATATGCTGAGGGGTATATGCTCTGGTCTTTCCAGTCTTCATCTCTCCTGCCTCCAGGCTGAGTGTCCGCTCTCTGTACCTGAAGCACATTCTCACCCTCTTCATCTGTCTGAATCCTACCTGAGCCCTCAGGACACATCTCAAATATCATTTCAAATGTCAAATCACAAGCAGGGGAAGGGGGAGGAAGGGTGGGAATGGGAGTTTGGGGTGGGGGTTTGGGAGGGGGGTGGGATGTGGGATAGTGGGTGGGTGGTGGGTGGTGGCAGGTGTGAGTGGCATGTGCGCCATTGGGAATAAGGTTGGCGAGTCAGGCATGAGGGAAAGGAGAAGAGGACATGGGGGAAAATTGGTGATGCAAAGAGACTCGGATTGAAGGCAGTGAACACAAAATAGAATATACAGATGATGCATCATGGAATTCCACATCTGACCTATCCAATTTGATTAATGAATGTCACCCAAATAAGGTTGATTACAAATAAAAGGTGGATCTTTTGAGCTAGGTCATGAGGCAGGAGCCCTCATGAATAGGATTCACATAACCTTTTAAAAGAGACCCATGCTAAACTTATCAGGGGGTCACTTTATGTATTATATGAAAGTGTAACTACTATTTTGTACACTTGAAACTAATATTGAATGTCATCTCTAATGAAAATAATGAATTAGTAAAACAATATTTAATACAAATCAGAGTGATCTAGAAAAGATATAAATGAGATCACTTCACTCTGTGCCTAAAAGCCTTCAGAGTTCCAGCAGTGGTCAGCTCCCCACGCAGCACCAGGCCTGTGATGGGGTTGCACTGCAGGGAGGGGAATGCCCTGTCTTCTTCCTCCAGCTGCTCCCTGCACTGCTCTGGTGACATGGGCATTGGTGCAAGGCAGAACTCTGCTTCCTTGAGAGCGAGATAAGCATCACTTTGGTTGCTTTGTTCTAGTGAAGGAACAGACACAGAAAAAAAAACATTTAAAAATCATAATGGTTCTAACAGAATTGTAACCCACCCATGGGACCTTCAGCTGCCAGTCCCTGCCCCTAGCCAGCATGGCTCAACCCAGCCCTGAGGAAACAATGCCGGATGGTGCTTCATAGGCTGCCAGTGAACATGCAACCAGTCAGACATGTAAAGAGAACTGCCGTTATCTTAGGATGGAAATGGAGGGTCGCATCTGCTAGGATCAGGCACACAGGAGGGGACTAAACTGTGTGGCAAATAATGACTGGATCTGAGCTGCGTGACCCCATCATGGGCTCTCTCACCAGCTGCATCCCAGGGGACCATGAATAGTCCACAGCAGGAAGCAGCTCCATGACCTCTGACAAAGCACAGACCCTCTGCAAAGCCCTTAAGCTCACATGGCTGATATCAGACTATGCTTCCCCGCCAATCTAAGTCCTGCCAAGTGGACTGTTTGGACCTTTAATTCTACTCTTACAAGAAAGCAGGTCTGAGTCTTTTATACTATTCATAGGGATCTGACGATCCAGTAGATAGCAGGTAGACCTGGTTGGTATATCATGGGACATTTGCTAGTGGCCTCAGTCCCTGACAGTCACCATGTTGAAACCTGTATCAATCTGGTGACCACCAATTTCCCCTACCTGAGGACTCACTGAGAAACTAACTCATGCAACTTGAGTACCTCCAGAGGCTCTTTGAGAGACTGACATTAACAGGCACCCACATGTGGAAGTAGGCACAAGCAGACTTCAGCCAGTATCTTGGGACTTTTGCTGACCTTCCCCCAGCTGAGTGCAGGTAAAAGGCAGGCTTGGTGCACTGCTTGCATCTTCCTGCTCTCACTCTGAACCAGCAGAGGCACCCAACAACTGTGAATTGTTTGCTGCTCCAAATAGAATGCCCAAGGCCAGTCACAGGACACATCTGACATTGGCCAGCACCAGAGTCCCTCTCAGGTGCATCTAGGACCAACTCACACAATGGCCAACAGAGCATGATGACATCAGAGCATGATCTGATTAGCTTCACAGGTGGCATATCCAAAGGGAGATCTTAGAGGACAGCAGAACCAGCTGAGGAGAATTCTGCTCCCTGTGGTCCGCACCTGTGCATCAGCTCATACAATGTGATCAGGGTTGATCCTCACAGTCAGCCACCCTGAAAGTCAACCACATACATAGATAGGCCAATAGCAATATATACTCAAATACAACAAGATGGTCCACATAACACACAAAGAACATTATTGGAACACTCAGCTCTGGAAAAAAAAAGACTGTGCCATTAGGTCCCATAGGACACCTACTACATAAGGCCACACTACCAAAATTGGGTATCTAATAGTCTTTAGACTATTACATTCCAAGACAGCCAAAATTGGGTAGACAAAGAAAAATGCCCCACATTAAAGTACAGAAGGAAAAAAAAACTTATAAGAATCCTAATAAAGCTTTGGGGAAGAATGGATGAAATCAATAAGAACTTCAATAAAAAGATAGCAGGCATGAAAAAGAACATATAAGCCATAAAATATTAGAAGTAAATGCTATACTGTCTGAAATGAACAGTACACTAGAAAAAAAAAATTGGCACTTGGATGAAGCAGAGGATTGCATCTTTTTGAAGACAAGGTAGCAGAAGACAATCAGAGCTAAAAATAAATAAATAAATAAATAAATAAATAATGAGGACTTTTTAATTAATCATAGGGACAAAATGAATACTAACATGAATTGCATCAAATGAGTACAAGAAGGAGGAAAAGAAGAGTAATGGAACGAGAGCATATTAAAAAAATAATAATGATAGTGAAACTTCCCAAACTTTGAGAAAGAAAAAGACAAGTACAGGAGGCACAGAGAGTCCCAAGCAAGATGAACTAAAAAAGGTCCACACCAATCACATCATAATTAAAATGGCAAAGATTAAAATCAAAGAGAAAAATCAGTAAGAAAAAGGTAGTTAGTTACATACAAGGGAACTCCCAAAAGACTACAAGCAGATTTCTCAACAGAAAGTTTTCAGGCCAGAGGAATTGGCAGAAAATATTCAGTGTGATGTAAATCAAGGAACTGCAACCAAGACTCCACCCAGCAAGCCTTTCATTTAAAATTGACAGAGAAATAATTTCCCAGAAAACTAAAGCTAAAGAACTTCATTACCACCAAAATAGCATTAACATTGTTAAAGGGTCAAGAAGGAGTAAAAAAAAAAACAAAAAAAAAACAAACATTGTTATAAGAATAGAGTGGAAAGATATACATACATAGCAATAATTTTAAATATGAATGCTCCAATCAAACTACATGGTAGCTGAATAGATAGGAAAATAATACCTATTCAGAATGAGATATACAGATTAAAGGGATAGAAAAATATATTCCGTGCAAATGAGAATGAAAAAAAAAAAAAAACCTGGGGAAGCAATACCAATATGTGACAAAATAGTTTTACAAATGCTATCTTAAGAGACAAAGAAGGACCCTACATAATGATAAAGAGAGCAATCCAACAAGGGATCATAAGCACTATAAACATTTACTATGTGGCCAATGTAGGAGCACCTCAATAGATAAAGCAAATCTCATTAGACATGTACAGAGAGATTGACAGCTATTCAGACATAGTAGGGGGTCATAATACCCCACTGACATCAATGGAAAGATATGCCAGGAAGAAAATCTAAAAGGAAACAGTGACCTTAAATTACATACTTTAATCGGTATCTGTAGAGCATATCCCTCCAAACCTGCAGAATATGCTCTCTTTTCAAATGCACATGAAATGTTTTCTAGGATAGACTACATGCTAGGAGACAAACATTGTCTCAATAAATTTGACAAATTGAAATCATATCAAAACTGTTCTCTGATTACAATGATATAAAACTAGAAATAAATCAGAAGAAAAAAAGCTGATATACAAGTGATATAAAATTGTACAAACCTAAAACCTGTCATATCAATAAATCAAATAAAAAATAAAGTGAAAACAAAGAGAAGAAAAACAATTAAAAATAAAACCCTATCTGGAGTTGGATGATGGTACAACATCAATGTATTTAATGCTACTGAATTGAATACTTAAATGTGTTTAAAATTGTAAATCTTATGTTAAATTTTGCAATAATGTTATTTATCTGATAAAAAAAGAAAATGTAAAACACAAAGACATGTAGGCTAAATAACATGTAGCTAAACAATAAATGGGTTAATAATGAGATTATATATTTTAAAAAAAGATATCCGAAGATAACTTGCAGCAAATGAAAATGAGAGCACAACAATCCCAAATCTATGGGACACCACAAAAGTAGTTCTAGGAGGGAAATTCATATTACATGCCTACCTTAAAATACAAGAAGAATCTCAATAATCTACCTTTACTCTTAGAACTACAAAAGAGAAAAAAAAATGTTCAAAATGAAAAACAAAGGAAATATTGAAGATTGGAACAGAAATAAATAGAACCTAAAAAAAGAAAGATCAATGAAGCAAGAGTTATTCAATGGTTAGAATAACCACTCACCAAAGTGTTGTGGGTTCAATTCCTGGACAAGTGCATGAACCTGGCATGCAGTTTCAATTCCTGACCCTACTGGGGCATGTGCAGAAGAGAACCAATGATGCCTCTCTCTAACAGTAACCAGGGAACCAATTAAGCAATCGACATCTCTCTCTCTCTCTCCCCCTCTCCTCATCCTTTCCATCCATCTCTTCTACTCTCTTTAAAATAATTCAATAAAAAATTATCCTCTAGTGATAATTCGCAACAAAAACATAACAATGAAAAAACACAATTGACAAAACTTTATCCAGACTCATCAAGAAAACCAAAAGTGGGGAACCCAGTTAATAAAATCAGAAATGAAAGAGGATAATTAACAACTGAATACACAGAAATACAAAGGATTGTAAGAAGACATTACAGAAAACTATATGCCAACAAATTGAATAACATGAACAAAAGATGAATTGCAAGGAATATACACTTTCAAAACTCAATTAGGAAGAGGAAGAAAATCTGAATAGATCTACTGCAACTAATGAAATTGAAGAAGTGATACAAAAAGCCCCAACAGAACAAACATGCTGAACCAGATGTCTTTATAGGTAAACTTTACTACACATTCAAAGAAGAACTATTATCTGTTGTTCTCAAACTATTAAAAAAAATTCAAAACAAGGGAAGACTAACAAGCACATTTTATGACACCAGTATTTATCCTAATTCCAAAACCAAATAGAGAAATAAAATTATAAGCCTATATCCCTGATGAACATAGAAGCTAAAATTCTCAACAAATATTAGCAAAATGGATCCATCAACACATTGGAAAGATCAAACATCATGATCAAGTGGGATTTATTCCTGGGATATGAAAGGCTGTACGATATCTGCAAAATAACACAGCATATAAAAATGACACAGCATATAAAAATGACACAGCATAAATAAAATAAGGAATAAAAATGATATGATCATATCAATAGATGCAGAAAAGGCACTTGGTAAAATCCAGTGCCCATTTATGATAAAAGTTCTTGGCAATTGTGAATAGAGCGAATATACCTCAACATAATAAAGGTCATATATGACAAACCAACAACCAATATCATACTCCCTGGACAGAAAGTAAAAGTGATTCCCTTAAGGTCAGGAAGAAGACAGTGATGTTCACTTTTACCACATTATTCAACATAATACTGGAAGTCATAGCCACAGCAGTTAAAAAAAAAAAAAAGAAGAAATAAAAAGCATTAGAATTGGAAAGGAAGAAGTAAAACTGCCATTACTTGCAAATGACATAATGTAGTATATACAGAGCCCAAAAGATTCCACCAAAACATTACCAGAACTGATCAATGAATTCATTACATTAGCAGGATACAAACTAAATATCCATAAAGCAGTTGAATTTTTATACACCAATAATGAACTATCAATCGGGAATCTAAGAAAACAATCTCATTTACATATTTTGCATCCAAAAAATACCTAAATTTAACCAAGGATTTAAAAGACCAGTACTTGAAAAACTATATGACACTGAAGCAAGAAAATTAATAGTTGGTGGGAGTAGCTCAATGGTTGGAATGCCTGCCCATGCACTGAATGGCCAAGGGCTCTATACCTTATCAAAGGCACAAGGGCACATACCTCGAAAGCAGCTTCCACCCCAATCCAGCGATTTCTCACATCATTGGATCTCTTTCTCTCTCTCTCTCTCCTCTACTTCTTCTCTTCCCTCCCCCCTAAATTTCTACTCTCTGTAAATAAAGCAATGAAAAAATATCTTTTGATGAGGATTAACAAAAAATGATAGAAGAAAAGAGAGAAAGACATTGAAGAAAGAAAAAAAAACATTGAAGAAGGAAGAAATAATGAATGACATTGAAGAAAATACAAATAAGTTAAATCATATACCATATTCCTGAATAAGAAGAATTTACATAATTAAAATATCCATAATAACCAAAATAATCTATAAATAAACAATATTCCTATCAAGATATCAATGGTGTAGTTCACAGAACAAAAGTATTCTACAAAAAATAAATAAATAAAAATATAACAATCTTGAAAAAGAACAACAACAAAATTGGAGGAATCACACTACTTAGTATCAAACTATACTACAAGGCTGTAGTAATAAAAAATAGCATGGTACTTCCACAAAAACAGACACACAGATCATTGGAACAATAAAAAGTCCAGAAATAAACCTATGTGTTTATGGTCAATTAATAATTGCCAAGACACAAGAACATACAATGGAGTAAAGAAAGCCTGAGAATATATCTGAAGAAAACTAAACACTGATGCAAAGAGATATATGCTCCACTATGTTCACTGCAGCCTTATTTACAATAGCCAGTATTTGGGAGCTGCCTAATTGCCTGCCCATCAGTAGAGGAGTGGATAAAGAAGTTGTGGTACATGAACACATTGGAATACTCCTCAGTTGTAAAAAAGGAAATGAAGGAAATATTATCCTTTGGAACAACATGGATGGAGCTGGTGAGTATTATGCTAAGTGAAATATGCCAGTTAGATAAATACAAATATAATTTTACTTATTTGTAGAATCTAATCACCAAAATAAACTGACAAAAATATAAACAGACTCATAGATACAGAGAACAGATTGACAGCTGTCAGAAGGGAGGGAGGTTGGGGGGCTGGGTGAAAAAGGCAAAAGGATTAAGCAAAGAGAAAAAAAGAAACCTCCCAGACACATATAGCAGTATGGTGATTACCACAGGGAAAGGTGTTGGTAGAAGAGGGGATAGCAAGGATAAATGGTGATGGAAGGAGACCTGATTTGGAGTGTTGAACACACAATACATACACAGATGATGTATTATAGAATTATGTACCTGGAAGCTATACATTTTTATTAACCAATCTCACCCCAATGAATTCAATTAAGAGAAAAAGAAAGAAAGGAAAGAAAAAGAAAGAAGAAAAAGAAAAAAAGAAGAAAGAAAGAAAGAAAGAAAGAAAGAAAGAAAGAAAGAAAGAAAGAAAGAAAGAAAGAAAGAAAAGGAAGAAGGAAGGAAGGAAGGAAGGAAGGAAGGAAGGAAGGAAGGAAGGAAGGAAGGAAGGAAGAAAGAAAGAAAGAAAGAAAGAAAGAAAGAAAGAAAGAAAGAAAGAAAGAAAGAAAGAAAGAAAGAGAAGGAGGGAAGAAAGAGAAGGAAGGAAGGAAAGAAGGAAGGAAGGAAAGAAGGAAATAAGGAAAGTAAGGAAGACAGAACATCCTGACACATGCTGCAATCTGGGTGCACCCTGAAGACATGATGCTCAGTGAAATAATCTAGTCACAGAAAGACAAACACTGTGTGATCCCTTTCACATGAGGTCTCTGGAGCTGTCAATCATTGAGAGAGAGGTAAGATGAAGGGTCCCAGGGGTGGGGAAGAGGGAGGGGAGCTGTTTAGAGGGGGCGGAGTTTCAGTTGGAGAAGATGGGAGCAGGGATGGAGATGGTGATGGTGACAGCTGCACAAAGCTGTGAACATACTTAGCGCCACTGAGTTGTGCATAAAAAATAGTTAAAATTGTACATTTTATTGTGTATATTTTACTGTGGTAAAAACATCTAAAAATCAAACAACAAAATAGAAGGCCAGGTTTACAAACAGAAACTTGGTAGGACATGCTCAGGCTACTTGAACTCCTGCTCTCACGTGGCACACAGTAGTGAGAAGAGCCTAGTGTCCAAGGTCTTCTGAGCAAACTTGGGCAATCCCTGGCTCCCTTGTGTCTACCTTATAGGCTGACTGAGAGAAGCAAAGGATGCCACGTGAAGGGAGTCACCACTGTGCAGACCAGCACCTGCCTTCTCACATTGAGGACAACTGAGCAGCCCACAGTGATGGATGGAACCCCTCATGGAGACTGCACCCCCAACATTCCCCGGAGACCCACATGAAGAGGCCAGCTGACAAGAGCCAACAGGATTTAAAATGGTGACCTATTTAAAATGATGATGTTAATACATGTTTTAATATGAGGCGATTGATTTCATGTAATTAATGTGCGATTATTACCTATTTTCTAAAGTACTAACTCATAAGGCTGTGTTGGTGATGAGTTCACTATAGACACACATTAGAAGAGGATGGAATCATTTTTGTCAGTGTGGTTGTGTTGGTGTTTGTTAGTTTGATTTAAATTGTTTTCTAATTGATTTTAGAGCGAGTGGAAGGCAGGGAGAGAAACAATGATGAGATGGCTCCTGCGGAACCAGTGACCTTTCAATGCAAGGTATGATGCTCAAGCAACTGAGCCACTCTGGCCAGGGCAAGGTTGTCAGTGTTTTGCTGTGACTTTGTTTAACTTCACCTGAAAATGAGACCAAAGTCTAAATTTAAGGCCTTATGGTTATAATGAGAAAACTCCCTGTTTGGGGCACCAGTGCAGGCACACACACACACCCACATTCAGACACTCCCATTCACAATCATTCATAAACATTTTCATTCACACATTCACCTTTGCATGCACATGCACACACATATATTCAACTTCATACATGCATACACACATTCACACATTCATACATTTCACACATAGTCACATCCATTTACACAAACACATCTGTTGTGAAGGGCTGGCACACACATAGATGGTTTTGGTCCCAGGGTGATTGTCCTGCTCAGTCCTCAAATCTGGGCCAAAGTCAAGGTCTAATTACAAAATTTCACCAACAGTTTCCTTGGGTTTCCTCATGCTCCCTCCTGGCGTGCCCATCCCACAGATGCCAGGCCACTCTGGCAGAGAAAGAACAGCACAACAGTAACAGAAGTTAAAAGACAGAAAGAGAAAGGAACAGAGAGCTAGTTGTGAAATCATAGGACCATTCAGAGCTTAATGAAATGTTGAGCTCTGCAGAATCTTCAGGTCCCATCCTCTCCCTTCCTCATTGATAATTGTGTTTTCCTTTCTCTTCTAGTTGTCTGCTGAGATGCACCTCCTCTGAGAGAAGAGAGAAAAGTGGGAGCCCTGCCCCTGGTTGAGGGAGGGAAAGGCTGCAGCCTGGCTCCCTCCTCAGGATGCTCCCAGGAGAGTCCAGGAGCCCCAGCGGACTCCCTCCCTGTCTCCTTTCACATGAACTTCCATGGACACCTCAGCGCTGTGGGGAGCAGATGTAGGACCACATTTTCATAACAGCCTTTGCCACGCTCAGTGTCAGTATAGGAAAGGCAGATGGAAGTAGCAGTGAGAATAGCAAAGAGGGTGGAATAGTTATACTTACTATGTGTAGGTTAATAGGCATCAAGAGATAGACAGGAAGAATGTTAAGGGAATGATTTTATTATCAAACCTGCAGATTGATGAAGCGATCTGTTTATTGCTGTGTCACATTTCTCTGAGAATAATGGTGTATTGGTTTGCTTCGTAAATAAAGTCTATATCCCATGTTATGGTAAAGGTGTCTCTTACTGTCCAGAGCATTTTTTATGAAATATTAATATTTCTATTAATAAACAGAATTCATTTCATTTGGAAACAGAAAATGTAGGAGAAATTACTTACCTCTATGAAGATATTTGTTATTAAATTCTTATACTTTAGCTTTTGAATCACTGATCAGGCACCTGAAAAAACACAAATACAAAGAATTTATTAGAAAGTTTCAGGCAGGAGTATATTCCACGTTGATAAGATAAAACTAGAGGCCAAGTGCATGAAATTCATAAGGGAGGGGAGTGTCCCTCAACCCAGCCTGCACCCTCTGCAATCTGGGACCACTCAAGGGATGTCCCACTTCCTGTTTAGTCCCTATCCCAAATGGGCAATCGGATATCCCTCTCACAATCCAGGACTGCTGACACCAAACTGATAGCCTGCCTGTCTACCTAATTGTCCCTAAACACTTCTGCCTGCCAGCCTGATAACCCCTAATCACTCCCTTTCCCGTCTGATTGATGCCTAACTGCTCCCCTACCAGCCCCATTGCTCCTAACTGTCCTTCCCTACCCACCTGGGCACCCCTAAATGTCCTCCCCTTCAGACCTGGTTGCCCCCAACTGCCCTCTCCTGCAGTCCATCTTGTGGAGGGCATTTTGTGGTTGGCATCTTGTGTTTCGGAGTTACTGTCAATTTACATATTACCTCTTTTTATATAGGATTTCAATGCTCTGGCTGTAAAACTGCCCTAAATTGAAAATACTAAAACACACATAGATTATCAAAAAATGTAACTTTATTAATTGAAACAATAGCTTCAAAGTTTCTATAGTTTTATTTTAGAAGACTTTTACTATAATTCTTACACTCTAAATATTCTATTTTACCAAGTGGGTTTTTTTTTTTATGATCTATTGACTTACCAACTACTTTCGAATTTAGTACCCCTTTCAACACTTCTGACTCCTCTATCTAGTCTTAAAACTATCATTCTCTGCACCTTCTCTCACACCTCCTCCCAGAACTCAGTGTGTGAAATAAGAGATGCTGACAGGAATGTAAAGAAATGGGTCCCGGTTTTGCTCTATGTAGTTCTGAGAACCTTCTTCTTCTGAAGGTAATGGACCAGAAATCTTTCTGGCTGCAATCTGCCTGCTCTTGTCGTTCTATAACACTCTATAACCCACAAAACCCCTAGGAAGCACAGGAACCCATGAAAGTGAAGAGCCCTGAAGCTGAACTTTCATTAGTTTTGATGGTGAAAACCCCTGGGAGTGTGTTACATGTGAACGTGCTGATGCTATAGAAGGTGAAGCTGGCGGGAAAGGTACAAACACACACACAGTCCAACTTCATTCAAGCCTTCTTAACCAACAACAGAGTTTTGTGCAATCTGACCTTGGCTAATTTGTGAGCTTTGTATCCCACTGGTCTCCCACCTGTCCTGTGCTTCTGTCAGTTACTCCTGTTGCTTCAATGTTCTTTGGAAATAGTCAGCACCACCCTACCTCAGAGTTTTTTTCGAGAAAAGGAAGGGAAGATCAGCCTGATGGCAGAACAACCTAGGTGTGAATACTGGCTACATAACTGACTGGCTATGATCTGAGGGTAAGGTGTTTTGTTTTGTTTTTAATTTTTGAAATGTATTTAATAATAGAGAGAGAGGAGAGAGAGAGAGAGAGAGAGAGAGAGAGAGAGAGAGAGAGAGAGATAAGTCATTTGTTCTCTGATCAATTGTTCTCTGATCTGTTCTCTGATCAGTTGTTCCATTTATTTATGCATTCATTACTTGATTGTTGTATGTGACCTGACTGGATATGGAACCCATAACTAGAGCATACATGGATGACACTCTTAACAAACTGAACTACTTGGCCAAGACCAAGGGTTAGTTCTTGACCTTCCTGTTTTTCAGTCCACTAATCTGTAAAAACAGATAGAAGAAATATATTTGTGAGACTAGAACAGTACCTGGTATATAGTAATCAAACCATAAATATTAGATGCTGCTGCTATTGCTATTAGCACTTTAGTTAGTAAAATATGTTATTTTCACGAAAGCCTATCCTATTTCTTTCCCCAATCTAGATGTAGATCCCATTCAGTTTTCATGGCACCTGATATCTTTCCTTTATAGGATTTGCCATAATTTTCATTAGACCATTATCTGTAAAAATCATTTGTTTAATATCTGCCTGGCTGCTCCCCTGTTTCCCACTACATGGTGAGCTCCATTTAAGGAACCCTTGTGTCTAGCTCACTGACTGATCTATACAAAGGGTTTAATAAATATTTTTTAAATGTGTAAACCCTGAAACAAAATGAAAAGACAGCCACTGAATGAAAGAATATAATCACCAATGATACATCTAAAGGGGCTAATATTTAAAATTTATGCAGATATGAAATTCTATTATAAAATGGAAAAATACAAATGTTCACGTTATAAAATGGAAAAATAAAACTGCATATACAGTTTCCCAAATAGGACATAAAAATGGCCAAGAGACATATAAAAAGATGCTCAACATCAGTAATCATCAGAAAAATATAAGTTAAAACCACAAAGACCCCTGGCTGGTGTGGCTGAGTTGGTTGAGAGTTGTCCCATGAACCAAGAGGTCCCTAGTTTGATTCCCAATTGGGGCATGTGCCCAGATTGCTGCTCCATCCAAGGCATGCATCATGCAGAAGGCCACAATTGGATGTTCTCTTCCTCACTCTCTCTTCTTCTGTCTCTAAAATCAATAAAAACCTGTTTTGTTTTGTTTTTTAAAAAACTATAAAAAAAAATAAGATATCACCTCATACCATTCAGAATGGTTACTGTGAACAAGTCAACAAATATCTGATAGAAAATTAGGTGTAGGAAAAGATATTAGTGTGATAATATGTATTTAAAAAGAAATAGAACAAATATTGTCCAGAGTAATAGTACAATAAAATATTTTAAAATAAGATATGATATATTTATATCTGGTATCATTGATTCTGGTGGCCTTAAGTAGCAGAAAAAAAATACTTGTTTGATTAATTGTCCCTATAGAGATTTAATTGTCTGCAAAGGAAAACTAAGATAATCAAAAGACAATTCATTAGAAGTAGTAATAAAATGTGGCAATGATATTTGGGTACATATGTGTACAAACAAATCAATTATCATTCTTACATAACCATATACAAGTGTTAGAAAATATTTTAATTGATAAAATTAAGGAGCAAAATGTAGTCAGGAATAGATCTTATAAAACATATCCCTAGTTTTAAAAAAATGGAACAATAAGTATACTTATATATGAGAAAACAGTATTGTATTGATGTAAATTTCCCATATTAATTTAAATATTCAACATTTATTATTACTAACATATTATTTTTACTAAGGTCTGAAGGCCCAAAATTTGTGCACGGGGGTCAGGGTGAGGGTATGGGGTGGGGTATTGTCCCTCAGCCCAGACTGAAACCTCTCCAATCTGAGAGCCCTCAGGGGATGTCCAACTGTTGGGTTAGGCCAAATTCCCGCAGGATTGGGCCTAAACCAGCAGTCAGACATTCCTTTTGCAATCCAGAAATGCTGGCTTCTAATTGTTCCTCTGCCTTATTGATGGCCCTAACTACTCCTGCCAGCCTGATCCCCCTAACTGCTTCTGACTCAGCCTCACCACCATGGCTTTTTCCAGAAGATCATCTGGAAGATGTCTGGTCTGATAAGCATATTACCCTTTTATTATTATAGATATTATTTTCATTTTACTTCACCTTTATCTATAAGCCAATCATATGCACATATTTATGTAAATACATATGTATTTAAATATTTACATATAAGATATAAGTAGACATAGATATATGGTAACACACACACATCTATAATTAAATATTTAATTCACTTACCAGTGTAGAAATAATTTGAAATATTTCCATGTTAATTCTTTGATAATTCTAAAGTGATATGGTATAACATTGAGGGATATTCACCAGTCCACATTTGTTTCAAGGAAATACAAAATATATTTGCGTTTCCAAGCAGTTAATGCATCATACTTCAATTAGCAAGGATTGTTCTGTGTAGTTTTGGGAAGCTGATACTTACTGAACCATTTAATATCTTCTCTGGTAATTATCACAGAGGTAGCTGGATATGATAAAAAAAATGCCAAATGTTCTAATTGTTTTAAATTCCATAATAATAATTAGCTTCCGCCTTAAGAAGATCAGAAGATAGCATGGATTATTTTTTACGCCTGGTTGAATCATGTAAAGATCCAATTCTAATATGAATCTATAGTCATTATTTTATTTGTATTTTGTGTACATGTACCATTAATTTTATTTTATGCTAGGGTCAATAAAAAATTTGGACATTATGGACCCTGCCTCTTTATACCCTGTTATCTCAAAAATAAGACAGTGGCTTATATTAATTTTTGCTCCCAAAGATGCGCTAGGTCTTATTTTCAGGGGATGTATTATATTTCCATGAAGTAGGTCTTATTTTCGGAGGATGTCTTATTTTCAGGGATACATTATATATATATTTCAACGTGTATTATAAAAAGAGGCATTGGGCCTGAAGCCACTCTATCTCTTATTCTATAATTAAAATTTAGTCATAATATTTAGACTATTTTGAGAATAAAAACAAAAATAAACAAACAAAAAATAGTACCTAATGTTGTTCTAGAAAAATTTCATAAATACACATTATTTATAAAACAGACCCATACATAAATCACACATGTTCATTAATTTTTCTTTCCTAGTTGCTTTTTTAATTATTTTTACTCTGTCCCCACCTACTACTGGTAGAAATGGAGCTCTTTGGGTGCCACAGGAACAAGAATTTCCTGAGGCTTCCATGGGAGGATGAGCTATTGTGGAAAGCTTTGTTGATGATGTAAAATTAAGGAAGTTCCCCTCCAAGGTCCCATTTCTGTCATACTGAAAGGACATTTTAGGGATAAATAGGCAGATTAATAAAAGCATAAATTCTAATTAGGCCAGGCAGCTGAATAACCTTCCGACATTCTTCCAGATGACCTTCCAGAAATATATGAATCATGACTATATTTATTCACCGTGATCCAGATTGCACAGGACCATGCAAGGAAGGCCAAGTGATTCCTACACATAGAAAGGGTTGGGTGATAGAAGAATAATTTTGAGTTTTGGGAACCTATAATTTTTTATAACAAGCAATAAGCTTGCCAGCTCTCTATTTCAGAAAAAGAAAACAGTTTATCTGTCTTTAAGGCAGTTTGCTCTATACATATTCTTACAAATAGAATCCTAAAAAAAAAAAAAAAAAACCTGATCATTGTTACTGCTTGCCAAAATTTTCAGAAATATGAGTCTTCTCAAATAGGACTACCCCAAACAAAAACAAAAAAAAACAGAAAAGGTGTTTGAATTCAATATAGTTTCTTAAAGAAAATGCCAATTTAAAAATTACTCGTAGATATGCCTTTCTTTCACCTTCCTGGGTGGGGTAATCAGATTCCACCTTTTCATGAGTAGAGACTTAAGAATACCTCCACACCACTACTATCACCATTTCCCTTCTCTAACTCATTGAAGTTAGTGATAAATCAACAAATTAGTTTTTCTTTTAATTACTTTCCATTTTACCCTTCTATTTTACTGAAGTGCTAGGGACCATGCATCTGGATAAGATAAAAAAAATGGCTCCTTCATTCACTCATTACTCTGTCATCCTTCATGTAGCAGCAGCTTCTATTCAATAGACTATCACGCCAAGGCCAAATAGTTCTAGACCTGAGTCTTTCAGCATAGTAATCATTGGTTATATATGTGGCTACTGAACACTTGCAATGTGTCTGAGATGTGCTATTTGAAACATACAGCAAATTTCAAAGCTTTAATGTAAAAATATAAACTAATTTAATAAATTTTATATTAATTTGTATAGAAATTATATCACTTGGAATGCATTGGGTCAATAAAATATATTATCAAACTGAATCATGTTCCTCTTTGCTTCTTAATGTTTTTATTACAAAATTTAAAATTAAGAATATGGCTTATGTGTATGGCTCATTTATGTTTTATTTGTACTGCACTTATCTGGAACTATTCTGTTAAGGTATCTGATCTAATTTGCTACCTCTCTAAGGCAATGCCTATTGGCACTGGTTTTCACTGGGCCACAACTTTTATGCTTAATTAGCTAATAAAAAATGGGTGATTCATATCCATATTGAATGTATCTCTTCTACCCACCCAACCCATATTTGGGGCTCACCCGAGCTAACAATTAAATTGTTACGATTAAATTTTTATATCTTAAGCTTAGGCTTAAATTTTTATATCTCCTGCATGTGTCTGCCACATTATCTGGTTAAGTGGAGGTTGTTATTTGAGATGAGTATTTCCTGGCTCTGTAATAATTATAACATCCTAATATGGATGTTAGAGGCAGCATAATAAACACTACTATAGAGCCTTAGCATTTATCCACTTTACAAAGGACTGATGATTATCACCAAATGGCTTAGTTGATTCTGAATTCTGGTAAGTGAATAAATTAGTGAAAATTATATTCTATGATGACCATTTAGTCTATAGGGAAGTAATTAGTTATACATACTGAGAGTTCATTTTATTGATACCTTCTGAATTCCTCAAAATTGTGCATTTTTATATTTAGGTATAATTAGAGCTTAATTGAAGATTTTGTGTGTGTACTTTATTTTGATTTTTATGTTTTTGGATTGTTTGAAATGGAAAAGTTCACAGAGGAATTGAAGTATGTGTCTTATTTAATAAGAGGTTACAGAATCATAAAATCTTTTCAATTCTGTTCTTCATGGCTAAATAAAATGATTTAAATAACTTCTTCAAATAATAAAAATGGGATATATGGATTATAGATGATGCTCAAAAACATAAAGTTTATTTAATATTTTATTCAGAATTATTTTGTTCAATGTGATTAGAATTCATTATAATTCTGTCAACTATTTCTAAAAATGTGTTTTAGAATTTTGCTGTTGATATAGTTTATACTCAAGAATCAAATAAGATATAAAGAGAACACCCCTAAAAATGAGAAGATTAGATATTATCACTGAGAACCAGGTGCTCTTCTGGAATCTCCAAGCAAAGAAGTTTACCTTTCTGTACAGATAATGTTATGAGTAGATTATTTCATATGACTGTTGTAAATATTTTACCTATATTAAAGCAACATATGCAGGACTATGTTTTGTATTCATAAAAATATGACTCCAAAATGCTTGGGTGAGAAATGAATATTAATCAAAAGTAGTGATAATTAGTTTTAGGCATCTGAAAAAGAAACTTTATATCAGGAATAATGTACTTTTGTTGACTCTGTTATCTCTTGTAATATTATACATGTACTAAAATAATGTTTCTCAAGTTTCACCATAATAGAACACCTATATATACTGAAGCATCCATCTTATATAAAAACTGCTGTTTGAAATTTTAACTCTGCTATTTGGCTTCTGTAAAATCTTGCTTGCTAAGACAACTCCCACTTCAGAGAGGCCATTAAACCTTCCCCAGACAAGGGTATCACTGCTGGCGCTAGGCCAGACCTTTGGTTGAGGTTTCAAGACCCTGGTACATTCCGGTTATTTAAGAACTAGCAAAAGGGGCTGGAAACACTCCATATTTGAGAGACAAAGAAGGTAAAAACATATGAATAGGGAAAATTTCTGCATGTTGGGGCTCAGAATTTAAGAGACATTTTCCTCTGGACACTTGTGTAATAAATATAACTCAATCTCTCTAAGTATTTCTTTGTTCTTCTTCAGTTTACTATAACAAAACAATTAGAAAATGAAAAGAAAATGGAGAAGAGAAACATCTTATAGTACAAAGTGTGAGAATTAAAGAGATCTTGATAACTCAAAGTGTTATGAAACCATATACTATCAAATTCTAATTTATGTGAAGAAAATGAACATCCTCTATTCAGATTTCAAGGATTGAGTAGAAGTTCTACAGTATTCAGTCTTAAATGTTTCTCTAATAACTAATTATCTTTTTCTTTATATTTTTTTTGACTTCATAGAGGAAAGGAGAGGGAGAGAGAGATAGAAACATCAATGATGAAAGAGAATGATTGGCTGCCTCCTGTGCACACCCCACTGGGGATCATGCTGCAACCCAGACAATATGAACTTGACTGGAATCAAACCAAGGGCCCTTTTATAGGGTTAATTAAAAATAAATATTAATAAGGATCAAATAATTAGTTTTATGTTAAAATCAACATTTTTCTATTAGGGGCAAATATATTTTGCTTCCGTAACAGAAAATAGTTTTATTATTATTAATATTACTTCATTGGTTACAAAGATGTCTTTCTATGGTGGAACATCTAGAATAAATTTTCACTTATTTGTAGCATCAAGTGACTACTCCTGTTTGCAAGGATAGTTCTGGTTAATTCCTGTTTCCCTGGAGTGATTTCATAGCTCCCTCTTTTATTCCCAAGTGTTTTTAGAAGAGTAAAATCACATGGATTGAGATTACATAATTCTGCTGGTTCTGGGGGAGAAAAATCTTTGTTATCTAAGAAAAATACTCTACCAATGACACTGAAAATCAGACATACTTGAATTGATCACAGAAGTGTTGTGACTCATAAAATGTTTTCAATTCTGTTCTTCATGGCTAAATAAAAGTTATTTAAATAACTTTCTCAAATAATAAATGTGGAATATATGGACTTTCATGATACATAATTGAAGATAAGCTAGGGGGGAAGTGTTTTACTAATGTAGATGAGGAAGTGAAGAAAAAATAAAATGAGACAGAGCAGGTAAGCAGGAGGTGGCAGAGATAAATTCCAGAGGCATAGGGTGGACATCTGCTATGGTTTTAATGGAAATCTCAATGCAAACTTACATGTGCAAGCCAAGATCATTTAAAGAATAAATCGATAAAAGTAGCTTTTTTGTCTTTGCTGTTCTTTTTCTCAATAAATTACTGAACCCCTGCCGCCAAAAATTGAAGAAACAAATAAAAGCACTAAACTAGTTTGGTAGCAGTTGAAAATAGTGGAATTTTATTTTGGCCACAATTTAAAGTAAACAAAAGACATATGTAAACATCATAAAAAGGTATGCAAGTTGGTGTTGAGATATTCAAATAAGTGATGTAATTAATCTGAAAAGTTTTAAACACTCAAAACCTGGTTAATAACCACAACCCAGGCAATGTGCCCTTAATTAGAATTGAACCCAGGGCCTTTTGGTCTGCAGGCTAACACTCTATCCACTGAGCCAAACCAGCTAGGTCAAAATATACATAACTTTTTATATATAACTAGAGCACTGGATGATCAAGGCCAATTGGGGCCTGCTGGCTGTGGGAGAGATTGAGGGTGGAGGGACCATGGGAGGTTGGTTGTGAGAGCACTCTGACCACCTGCATCATAGAGACCTGTTGACAGGTTGTTTGGTCAACTGGTGATAATGGTCACTAAAGCATATATATATATATATATATATATATATATATATATATATAGATGGATAGATAGATAGATCGATAGATAGATATAGATGGTCTGCTGTCAAACACATTTGTGCTCTGTGGCTATAGATAGACAACTTTTAGGATCATTCTGTGGCATTTCATAGTACCACATTATTTTCTTCAGAACAAGATTTTTTATCAATAAGTTCTTCTGATAGTCAACAATTATGAAACAATCTCTTACTTTTTTAAAAATTTATTTCAGAGAGGAAGAGAGAGGGGAGAAAGATAGAAACATCAATGATGAGAGAGAATCGATGATCAGTTGCATCATTCACCTACTGGGGATGAATCCTGCAACCTGGGTATGTGTCAATGACTGGAATCGAACCTGAATTCCTTAATTACCAGGCTTATGCTCTATCCACTGAGCCAAAGGACCTAGGCCAACCTCTTACTAATCACCTATTGTTATAACATTTTTAACACTAATTTTATACTAGTACTTTTGAATCTAAGATATTATAGTATCTATAATTCTACCTGACAAATACTTTTCCTTTAAGAAATGTATAGGATTATTATATTTAACCTATGATTCTTATTTTTATTTTTGATTTTGTGGTTTATACTTATGTCATTCACTCTCCCAATAGGAGAGACATTTCACATTCAGGTTAGAAGAATGAGCCTTTAGGAAACAATAAACAAAGATGAATAGTGCCCCAGGATAAGAAGCAGATGAGAGCTGTAATTAACCATAGACCTAGAAATATAATGACACAGGAAATTTGGACTGGAAATTTGGATATGTGTTTCCCCCCTGGGTAGAATGGTTCTTGGGGTTTTGTCCAGTGGAGTCAAAGAATGAAACCACAGATGAAAGGTGGCATAGCAAAGGTGGGCATTTATTGAGAAACAAGCACAGACTCCCACATGGGGAGGGGGAAAGAGTCTCACTGAGTCTTTGTCCCTACAGTTTATGAAGGCTGAAGATCTTTGTGCCTTGATAAACCCTCTGATTGGTCACTATCCCTTTCTGATTTGGTCACTATAGCAACTCCAGAGCTCAAAGGTCAACCTCACATGGGACAAGTGAGACTCTGCTCAACACCTCTCTCATTGTTTCCCTATTCCCTCTAGGCTTTCTTCTTCCCCCCTCTGAATGAGGGGCTTCTCTAGCATTGTTTTGTAAATATTGACCTTTTGCTGTTTCTAGTTCCTTTATTTTATGGAAATTTACCATTACAGCTCTGTAACCCTGTGCTTTTTTTCCATGGACTCCTAATTTTTAAAAATTTTCTATTTCACCCCTAAACCTGTCTATTTCACCCCTAAAAAAAAAACTTTCAATAAGAGAAGGGAATAGCTATGATAAACCAAATATGATAGTTTTTATGGGGAGAAATCAACCATTAGTCTTTCTTAAACAAAGCAACAAAAACCCATGCAAGTTAGCAGGGGAGGAGTCAGGAAAATAAATACCCCTATTGCATTTGCTTGCCATTTTCACATGGTCTTCCAGTGGCTACCCTTGGCCAAACACAATGGGAAGACTGAGAAATAGTCTGTTGAAGTCTATCATAAGACTTTCTCAGATATCTTAGTGAGCAAATAGAAAATACTCAGCATAATGAGGATCTTTTCATCATTTTGTTTTTGTTTCTCTATTTGAAAGTCCTAAAAAAATAATATGTTGACTAATATACTGATATATGTACTTGGTGTCCTTCTGTTGAATGTGGTTTGGTGATATATGTAATTGGTGTCCTTCTGATGAATGTCCTTCTGAATGGATAATTTGATATTGAATTGCATGCAAAAAAAAAGGCATTGATATAAATGGAAGATCTCCAGATGAGAAAACTGAATATTTTAATTTAAACTTTAATATCAATCATCAAAATATTTATTTTATTGTTTATTCTTTTATAATAGTTTAACAGATTGATTCTCAGGATCCTTTATTTAATTTTTACTATTATTTTTAGTTCTGTGGAGTTAGTTCTCACCAACTTGCTAAGACCTAAGTAAGTCAGCCACATATTTCCTTCTAATACATTATCTGTCACTCTGGTTCAATCCAATTAGTTTTTAACTGCTTTCTAGACCACTGATGTCCTCATTTACCTTCTGACTATCTAGAAATACTGACTGGTTGATCTTCCTACCATATGCTCTTTCGTCATTATTAGTCTTAAATATTTCCAAAATAACTTCTCCTTTCCCAATAAAGACAATAAAACTTTCACTATGGGATCAGAATAAAAACACTTACCTGGACTTTAAGTAGAAATCTTTTAAAACTGGAGTATACTCTTCTATAAAATATATCTTTAAAAGATCTTGGTAATAACATCATAACCTATTCTTTTTAACAATAAAATAGTGCCAGTAATTTGGGGCTGATATTTTGTTGTGGCCCATGTATGCTTTCTTGGTGACATTCTCATCCAATGCAGCTAGATTGATGAAAAACAATTGCCTAGTCTAGAGCAGCATCTATGTATGTATATAAAAGTCTAAGAAATTGAATGATCAAATGATTGGTCGCTATGATGCACATGACCACCAGGGTCAGACACTCAATGCAAGAGTTTCCGCCCTGGTTGTAAATGTGCTCTCACAGCAAACCTACCTTGGCTGGCAGGCCCCAAAAGGCCTGGATAAAACTGGCTGATCAACTTCCTGTGATCCTTTCTCCTGGTTGGCCAACCTCCCACAGCTCTGCCCCCTCCCCCCAACCCCTCCTGGTTGGCCTAATGGCCCCAATTGGGGCTGCCAACCTCCTAATGTCCTTACCTCCCTCCCCCCACAGCCAACCAACCTCCCACAGACCTTCCTGCCAGCTGGACAAACTCCACAGCCCCAATTGTGGGCCTGGTCGAGGGACCCCACCCATGAATGAATTCGTGCACTGAGCCTCTAGGATGAAATAACTTGATTGCCAAAATCTGAAATGCATCCTTGTTTGTCTAGGAAAGGTATAAGTTGCTGCAGTTTGTTTAGCATTCATGATGATGAAGTTTGAGATTACATTAATGGTAGAGATGAGTGTGATCATTAATGGCATGATGAAAAATCTCAGTAGCTATAGAACACACATCAGTGATGCTATTCATAAGAGTGAAAAAATGTAAAAATATAAGTCAATAAGATTTGTTACTTATCTAGATATAAGATGTAGAATAGATATAATTTTACTCTGAAGTTAAAATATTGGATACTTTTTAAAAATATATATTTTATTGATTTTTTTACAGAGAGGAAGGGAGAAAGGGATAGAGAGCTAGAAACATCAACGGGAGAGAAACATCGACCAGCTGTCTCCTGCACATCCCACACTAGGGATGTGCCCACAACCAATGTACATGCCTTGACTGGAATCAAACCTGGGATCTTTCAGTTCACAGACCAACGCTCTATCCACTGAGCCAAACCAGGTTCGGCAACATTGGATAAATTTTGAGAGGTACTAAATGCTTGGGGTGGGGGAGGGAAAGATGAACAACAAATTAATTTTGGATAAGATGGACATTTACACACTAGTGTGTTACTGCCATGTAAATATCTGATAAATCAATCTATAAAAATATATGCAAGGAGAAGAAAATGTGATTTTGAATATTATATGAAAAGGTAGGGCTTTTCACATAATATTTCACATAATGAGAGAGACATAGATTAGGAAATCATTCTCACGAAGATAGTTAGTTAAGGCTAAGAATTAGTTAAGCCAGAGGAAGGCTTTAGCACAGCAGATCTACTGAATATTTCTTATCAGTAGAAATCTCCAGTGCCACTCAAAAGCTACAAAAAGAATAAACAACTTAATATTCTTATATTACCCTTTCAATAATATTGAATCTTTATACTGCCTTCCTAAAGTGGGTGCAAAGACTATTTTACATTGCACATCCCTCCTATTTTTATTCTCAAATAGGATGTGTTTTATTGATTTGAGGGAAAGAGAGGAAGGGGGAGAGAGAGTGAAACATGATTGTGAGAGAGAAACATTGATCAGCTGCTTCCTGAAGGCATCTGGACTGGAAATTGAACCTGTAATCTAAATATGTGCCCTGACCAGGAATCAAACCCCAAACCTTTTGGTATACAGGATAATACTCCAACAAATTGGGCCATTTGTTCAGAGCCATCTCTCCTTTTATTAAATAAATTTATTATTTCATAAAGGTTATATATGTACTAAAAATTGGAAGAATAACGTAGAGATTTGTCATAGTACCATCTTATATTAGTATGGAATTTTTGTCATATTTAATTAAACATTAAACAGTGTTATTAACTGATATCCATGTTTTACTTAGATGACATTAGTTCTCACCTAATGTGCATTTTTTTTTTTTTTTTTTGCTTAGGATCCTCTTCAGGCTGTGAGATTATTATTTAGTCATAATGTCTCTTTAGATTCCTCTTTGTTGTGTTAGTTTCTCATACTTTTCTTGCTTCTGATGACCTTGACAGTTTTGAGAAGTTCTGTTGGGCCAAATAATTTGTGGAATGTCTTCTTATTGAAATGTTTGTAATTAAAACAAAATCACCATGCTTATACCTGGCTTATGTGTTTTGGAGAGAAAGACCACAGAGACAAATTTTATTTTAATTTTATTATATCAAAATGACCTCATTGTAGATGTTAACCTCAATCAGTTGATCAGTTGGCCATTAGAGGTGTTTCTGTACTGTGAACTTCTCCAACTTTCTCCATCTCTTCTTAATGGCTCATAGATGTTAGTTACCCAATTGTGATTTGGAAAATATTGTACCTACAAATTTCCACAATTTCTCGCCCACCTTCCCTTTGCCAAAAATTATATCCTACATAATAAAGAAATAATATACTAATTAGACCAGATAGCAGAACAACCTTCCAGAATGATCAGTGGGTGGGGTCCAGAGCAACCAGGGCCATGAGGGCTGATCCCCTTGCATGGATTTTGTGCACCATGTCTCTAGTTTATATATATTTCAACAAGCAATATTTTAAAACTTATACTACGTGAGTTTCAATGCCAAGAATATTGTGCAAACACACACACACACACACACACACACACACACACACATACACTTTTCCCTTTGGATGAGATGAGATTTAGAAAATAACAGCAAGGTGATTTTGAAATTGTCTGCACACTGAGTTACTTGAGAAGCCATAAAAATCACTGAAAACCAGAACCTACACCCAGGGATTCTCATTTCATTGGTCTGAGATTTTTCCTCGGCATCAGGGGGAGGGGTAATCTCCCTAGTAAATCCAATGAACAATCAAGAACGAAATCCACTAACCTGGAGCAATTAATTGACTGTGACCAATTTGCCTTATCAGCTGTACCAAAGAGGTAATTAAAAATGGGATGGGGGTTGTTTTACTTTGCTATTCTATTAAAAACACTTTGTTCAATCACCAGTAGATGTAGGTGACACATTAAAATATATTTTAGTTAAGTTTCAAAATATACTTTAAATATGTCAATTATATCTCAATAAAAATCATTCAAACACTTTAAAATCTTGCCTCATTTAATTAAAAAAAAGTAGAGGAATCACAAAAACCACTATTCTGAGAGAATTTGCAGTTGGGGAAAATAATAAAAAGTAACATATCTGTCATTAAGAACATTTTTTTTTAAATCATCAAGCTAGTTTTTAGTATCATTTAAAGGAGAGGATCACATTAAAATCACCAGTGAAATCAATCCTTAGATTGGGTCTTGACACAAGCTGTACTTAATTAAAGTAAACATTTTCTTTACTGTAACAAGGAGATTTTAAAAAATGCTGGAAATAAATACCAATGGGAAACGCACTTTGTTCTGTCGATGAGTATTTCTGAGTGGATGAGGAGGTCTTCTTCCAGTTGTGGGAGTTGAGAGCAAAGTTTCAATTGTTGTGGACAGCCCCTATTGCCAAGGATCCCCCAGGCTGAGAGGCAGCATGGTGGCAGCTGCCAGGCCTGGAGCTGGGCCAGGTGAGACTTTGGTGAAGGGCACTCGCTTAAAGATAACTTGACATATCTGCTCAAAGGCATCCATATCCCTTAATGAATTGGGTCGGTTGACTTGGTGCATTATAACTACACTCTAGAAAGCCACCTAAGGAGAAAACAAAACTGAAATGTATACCAAAATTTAAAACCTGAGCATTTTCAGGGGAAATCAATTGTGGAAGTATGTGTTAGAATGGGAGGGGAAAAGAGAGGGAGGAAGGGAGGGAGGGAGGGAAGGTTGGTGAGGGTTCCATTCCCAGTTAAGGCACATACCTAGGTTTTGGGTTTAATCTCTGTTCCAGATGCTTTCAGGAGGCAACTGATCAATGTTTCTCTCTCACATCAATGTCTCCCCCTCCCTTTCTCTCTCTCACAAATCAATAAACATATCCAAAGGTTTAAATAAAATGAAAAGAAGAAGAAGAAGAAAAAGCATGTGTGCTTTATTTAGAGAGCTGTCCCCCAGAAGAAAGCCTACAGAGTGAAATCAGATGAGTGTCTCCTGCAAGACTCAGGGATAGACTGCAAAAAGATAGCTGCTGTTCTGCCTGTATAGCACCTCCATTACCATTCCAAAATTTTAATGGTTCATATCTGCCTTTCAAATAAACCTTTTGTTTTGGAAAAAAAAAGCAAATAAGACCTAACTCATAAGAGCTAGAGAAATTGTGAGAGTGCCACTCTTTTTAAATTTGCCAAGGTCCACTGATAAACTTTATAAGAAGTACCCAGACATGGAATGGAAAACCACTTGAGTCTGGGATTCTCATAAAATTAGATTTTGGTGCAAAACAAAGGATAGGGGTCCCGGCTGTCATTTCAAGTGTCTCCCCAAAACATAACACAATACGGGGAAATAAATGTTCATGAAATCTTTAAGTGGTTGAAGGAATTTTAATAGGAAAGTGATCAGAAGCAGGGTTGGTAAATAATGTTCCTCCATTTAATGTTGCAATTTCTTTGTCTTTCTTGCTTTCCCTTATTTGATATGCAGAAGATGTCCGGTTGGCCCAGTCTAAGTAGCATATTACCCTTTTATTACTATAGATTATTATAGATGTTATATGGAGGACTAAGAGGCAAGATGGCTTTGAGAAGAAATACTTCAGCTAGAATAATAAATCAGGGTATTGGTGTAATGGCAAAAATAATTTTAGAAGCACAAAGACAGATGCTAAATCTCAAGCATGCTTGCATATTGATACACACTAGGTGTATAGAACAAGATCCTAAAATAAAGAGTAAGATGTAAGAAAATGGTGCTGTGGACAGTTGTGTCTCTAAGATAAACAGAATCTCTAACTTAAACCACTTGAAAAAAATCAAGATTTATAATAAAAGGCAATAATACGTATAAGCATTTATGTTTAAGACCTTCTGAACATTCTGTAGAGGGTCTGGAGTTTGTTGGTGCTAAATAAATGTCCTTTCAGAGATTTAAAGAAACACACACAGGCACACAAGAACATCTGGCCCACCTTGATGACCTCAGTGGTTGCCAGGTTACACTGGCCCACCGTGATGACCTCAGTGGTTGACAGTTACCTCAATGACCAGCCCTACCATTGTGAGCTGTCTTAGCTGTATGAGCTGTTGCCAGCTTATACCCCACACACCTAGGTTGAAGCCTCTTCAGTGTGATGCCCCAAGAGACTGAGGGAAGGGCTACCCAAGTTCTTCTCATATCAAACTCAGACTTGGCTGTTGGGACAGAGCCTGCCACATGGAGAACTCAGGAATCCACCACCAAAGGAACAGCAAGTGCCTCGGGAACAGGGAGAGCCAGGCTGGGGCAGGAGATGGCAGGCAGGAGATGGAGGGTGGGCAAATAAAGGGTGGGTTGAAAATGCTGTCACAAACAAGAAGGCTTTTAGGCAGGAGAATAGGGTGATCTGATATATATTTTTAAAGATGGCTTGGTGATTTGACATTTGAAATGATATTTGACATGTGTCCTGAGAGCCAGGAAGGATTTTGGCAGATGAAGACGGTGAGAAGTGCTTCAGGTACAGACAGTGGACACGGCCTGGTGGCAGGACAGATGAACACTGGGGACCAGAGCACATACCTCTCAGAGCCTGTGAGTGACGGGCCAGGGCAGGGAAACAGAAGACCCTGCATGGATGGGACAGGGGAGGGTGGGAGGGGACCCTCCATGGAGGGGCAGGATAGCGGATGAGGGGACCCTCGATGAAGAGGAGAAGGAGGGAGGAGAGAGGTCCCTCAATGGAGGAGCAAGGGCAGGGGATAGAGAACCCTCCATGGAGAGAACAGTGTAGGGGGAAAGGAGATTCTCCATGGAGGGTCAGGTTAGGAGAGAAAGGAGAGGGGACCCTCCTTGGAGGAGACAGGATAGGGGGATAGAGAACTCTCCATGGAGGGGACAGTGTAGGGGCAGAGGGCACCCTCCATGGAGGGGGTAGGGCAGGGAGGGCAAGGAAGTCTCCATGGAGGGGCAGAGCAGCGCAGGGTGATAGGGAATCCTCCATGAGGGGGACAGGTTAGGAAGAGAGGAGACCTTCCATGGAGGGGGAAGGAAGGAGAGGGGATCATCCATGGAGGGGGTAGGGCAGGACAAAAAGGAGAGGGAACCAGCCATGGAGGGGGGCAGAGCAGGGGAGAGGCAGAGAGTATACTCCATGAGGGGACAGGTTAGGGAGAGAGGGGACCTTCCATAGAGGGGGCAGAGGAGAGAGGGAATAGTCCATAGAGGGGTAGGACAGGGAGGAGAGGGGACCCTCCATAGAGAGGAGAGGTCAGGAAGGAGAGGTGACCCTTTATGGAGGGGACTGGGCAGGGATATAGGGAACTCTCCATGGATAGGACAGTATAGGGAGAGAGGGGACACTCCATGGAGGGGGCAGGAAAGAGAGGGACACTCCATGGAGGGGGCAGGGCAGGACAGAAAAAAGAGGAGACCCTCCATGGAATGAGCAGAAAGGAGAGGGGAACCTCCATGGAGGGTAGATGGTAGAGAGAAGAGGGAACCCTGCATGGAGGGGGCAGAGAAGGGCAGAGGGATAGGGAATCCTCCATGGAGTGGGCAGAGAAGGGCAGAGAAGAGAGGAAATCCTCCATGGAGGGGTTAGGTAGGACAGGGAGGAAAGGGAATCCTCCATGGAGAGGAGAGAGCAGTGAGAGAAGGGAACCTCCATGAAGGGAGCAGAGCCGGGCAGGGAAATAGGGAATCCTCCATGGAAGGTACAGGTTAGGGAGAGAGGGTCCTTCCATGGAGGGTGCAAGAAAGAGAGGTTATCCTCTATGGAGGGTTCAGGGAAGAGAGGGTATTCTCCATGGAGGGGACAGGGCAGGAAAGGGAAGAGATAAGCCCCTCCATGGAGAAAAGAGGGCAAGGAAAAGGGACCCTCCATTGAGGGGGCAGCACAGGGAGATCAGGCAAATCTCAATGGAGGAGAGAAGGCAGGGAGGAAGGAGAACCCTCCATGGAAAGGGCAGGAACAGGGAGGATAAGGAATTCTTCATGGATGGGAGAGTGTAGGGAGGGAATGGCACCCTCCATGGAGGGGTGCAGGCAAGGAGGAGAGGGGACCCTCCATGGAGGGGGCAGGAAGGCAGGGAACCCTCCATGGAGGGAGTGAGGTAGGGGGAGAGAGAACCTTCCATGGAGCTTACAGGATAAGGGGTAAGAGGACCCTTCATGGAGGGGGCAGAGCAGTGGGGGGGGCAAAGAAACAGAGATGACCCTCCATGGAGGGGCAGGGAGGAGAAGGGACCCTCCATTGAAGATCCAGGGCAGTGGGATAGGGAACCTTCCATGAAGGGTACAGGGGGAGATGAAAACCTCATGGAGGGGGAAGGCCAGGAGGCAGGGAGCCCTCCATGGAGGTGATGGAGGAGGGGGAGAAAGGACTCTCCATGGAGGGGACAGGATAGCAGAAGATGGGGTTCTCCATGGAGGGGGGCAGAGGAGGGAGGCCAGGGAAACCTCCATGGAGGGGGCAGGGCATTGAGGAGAGGGGACTCCCGCCATGGAAGGGGCAGGGAAGGGCAGAGGTCAGGGAACCCTCCATGGAGGGGGCAATGTAGGGGAGACCTGGAAACCTCCATGGAGAGGGTGGTGTAGGGAGAGAGCAGGCCCTCCATGGAGGGAGTGGTGTAGAGCGAGAGAGAACATTCCATGGAGCTTACAGGATAAGGGATAAGAGGACCCTCCCTGGAGGGGGCAGATAAGGGGGGGGGGGGTGCTAAGAAACCTCCATGGAGGAGAGAGAGCAGGGAACAGAGATGACCCTCCATGGAGGGGTAGGGAGGAGAAGGGACCCTCCATTGAAGGGCCAGGGCAGGGGGATAGGGAACCTTCCATGTAGGGTACAGTGTAGGGGGAGAGGGGACCCTTCATGGAGGGCGAGGACCAGGGGGCAGGGAGCCCTCATGGAGGGGATAGAGGAGGGGGAGAGAGGACCAGCCATGGAGGGGACAGGATAGCAGAAGATGGGGTTCTCCATGAAGGGGCCAGAGCAGGGAGGACAGGGAATCCTCCATGGAGGGGACAGGGAATGGAGAGAGGGGACCCCACCATGGAAGGGGCAGGGCAGGGGGCAGGGAACCCTCCATGGAGGGGGCAAGGTAGGGGAGACAGGGAAACCTCCATAGAGAGGGTGGTGTAGGGGGACAGCGTACCCTCCATGGAGAGGTTGGGGCAGGGAGATGGGGAACCTTCCCTGTAGGGTACAGGATAGGAGGACAGGGGACCCTCCATGGAGGGGGCAGGGCAGAGAGGAGAGGGGACCTTCCATGGAGGGGCCGGAAGAGGGAGGACAGGGAATCCTCCATGGAGGGGACAGGGCAGAGAAGGCAAAAAAACCTCCATGGAGGGGAGAGGGCAAGGAGAAGGGTCACTCCATGGAGGGGGCAGGGCAGGGTGATAAGTAATCCACCATGGAGGGGACAAGCTAGAGAGAGAGTTTACCCTTCCTGGAGGGGGCAGGACAGGGAAGAGAGGGGACCCTCAATGGATGGGGCAGGGAGGTGTGAGGATCCTCCATGGATGGGCAGGGCAGGGGGATAGGGAACCCTCCAAGGAGGAGACAGGATGATGGGGGGAGGTGGCATTCGAGGAGGGGCCAGGACAGAGTGAGTAGAAAATCCTCCTTGGATTGAGCAGGGCAGAGAGGAGATGGGACCCTCCATGGATTGGGCAGGGAATGGAGGAGAGGGAATCCTCCACGGAGGGTATAGGGCAAGGAGGACAGGGGCCCCTCCATGAAGGGGCAGGGCAGGGGGAGCGGGAACCCTCCAAGGAAGGCATATATAAGGGGAGAGGGCACCCTTCTGGATGGGACAAGGCAAGGAGAGAGAACTCTCCAAGGGAGGGAGAGGGCAGGGAGGAGAGAGGACCCTTCATGGAGGGGAAAGGGCTGCGTGATAGGAAACCACCCATGGAGAGAACATGGTAGGAGGAAAATTGGACCCCACATCAAGATGAATGGGCAGGGGTACAAGGAAATCCCTCTTTGAGGTAGAGAATGATGGAGGGGAACCCTCCCTGAAATGAGGTCAAAGGACTCTTCATGGAGAGAACATGGAGGGGAGACAGGGGATACTACAAGAAGGGGGAGGGGGCTGTAGGGGGATTAGGAATCACCCTTCACCTTAACTGGAAAGACCATGAGAGATAGGGGAATCTCCATGGCATTGTATGGGCAGGCATGCAGTGAACCCCACTGTGAGGTGACAGTGCAAGAGGGAGGGTTAACTCCATGAGGCAGAGAATCACCATGGAGGACAAAAGGAGGGAGGCAAAGGGACCCGCCAAAGAGAAAAATAGGCAGGCATTCAAAGAACCACCTCTCTTTGAGGGGACAAGGGAGGGTGGGGGAGAGAACTCTTCATGGAGGGACAACCTCCATGAAGAGAGGAGCGGGGACCCCCCACAGAGGGACAGGGCAGGTTGGGAAGCATTCCTTCCATGGAGGGGAATAGGCAGGGGGATAGGGATCCCTCCTTTGTGGGAAAAGGGCAGAGTGGAAATGACACACTCCTTGGAGGGAGATAGGCATTGAAGACAGGGGCCCCTCCATGGAGGTGAATGGGCTGAGGGATAGGGAACCCCATTTGAGGTGACAGGGCCCTGGGAGGGTCAGGGAAAGGGAAAAAGGATACCCAGAAACAAAAATGGGCAGGGGTACAAAGATCCCCTCAAAGAGGAGATTCCTCATCCCCCTGCCTATACCCCATGTTCCTTCCAAGATTGGGGGGGGGAGGGCAACGGTTTCCTTGTGCTCCTGCTTATTCACCACCATGGAATGTCCCCTGTCTCCCCTCTTTCTCTGTTCCTGGAGCCCCCCCGCCCAGTCCTGTCCTTCCATGTTGGGTCCCCTGGCCTCATTCCATGTACAGTACCCCCTGCCCATGCATCTCAATGGATAGGAAAATGAAGGGTTGAGAAAATACACACCATGGAGAGAAATGGAGGGGAAAGGTCTGCATGATAGGAAACCACCCATGGAGAGAACATGGTAGGAGGAAAATTGGACCCCACATCAAGATGAATGGGCAGGGGTACAAGGAAATCCCTCTTTGAGGTAGAGAATGATGGAGGGGAACCCTCCCTGAAATGAGGTCAAAGACTCAGGGCAAAGGAAGAGGGGCACCCTCCATGGGGGTTAAGGCAAGGGATAAAGGGGAATCTTCATGGAGGGGAATGGACAGGGGTGTAGGGATCCCCCTTTGAGGGGACAGGGCAGAAGGAGAAGGCACCTTCCATGGATTGGTTGCAGGGAACTCTCCATGGAGGGGACAATAAAGAGGGAATAGAGAATTCTACATGGAGGGGATTTGGCAGGGGTACAAAGAACCAACCCCCCTTTTAAGGGACAGGACAGGGGCCCCTCCACCGAGGGACAGGGCAGAGGGGGGATGGGTAGAGAGATAGCGTACCACCCCTTTGAGAGGTTCCTTGTACCCCTGCCATTCCTCTGTCCAGAGGGTCCTCTTTTCCCCTCCCCATTCCCTCCATGGAGGGTCACCTGCCTCCACCTCACAGAGAGTGCCAACTCCCCTCTTCCCTGCAATTCAAGGGGGGTGGGTCTCTATCCTCATGCATATTTCCCTCCATATGGTCTTCTTCCATGAAAGAGGCACCCTCAGTGAGTGTGGAAATGGCAGAGAGGGGAGGGCACCCTCTGTAGAGGGCCAAATGCAAGATACCTGGACATTCTGTAGATTGTTGCTGACTGGGCCCCGGGTATTGGCAGAATCATGTCAGTTGCACTCCCGCCTTGGGAGTGCGGAGATGTGCTTAGTTCCTGGCTTGCGTTTGTCCAGGAGGAAGGAGTGGGTGGGCCCTGGGCCCTCCCAGGCTCCTTGTTTTTCTATGAAACCCCCTTGTTAGATTGGAGTATTAATTGATGTGCTGTGTGGTTCTGGAGGTCCTCAGTCTGCCTCTGCAGCAGAGGAGGGCGGCGGCCCTCCCAGCTCAAAATCTTTCTCTGTGTCTTCTCTCTTTATTTCCAATATTTCTCAATCCCTGGCCTTCTCCCATTAGAACCAGTTCTTTAATCTCTCTTTCTGTTGGGAGGAGAAGGGAGATCCCCCCACATCAGGCCCCAGCATTCTGGCTCCCAAGGGTGGGGCATGGGCCCAAAGAGGCAACAAGAGGTAAGGCAAGGGATCACTCCCTAAAATTGCATGCGCCACAGATATAAGGAATTGTACAGTAGAGGGAGTGTATTGTTGCGAAATTGAATTAGCTGGGAGTTAAACATGGGTAATCTTTCTAAATGCTTTAAACTACGCTCATGGCTCAAAGAGATTCTGTTAAGCATAGTCAGATTCTTGATTTCTTTCTTAAGGTTTGTTGATGAAACCCAGAAAAAGGTTAGAAAGCAGTTGCATGACCAATATTCAGAAAGCTCAGAGAAAATTCCTATTCCTACTGAAGCACAGGAGAGCTTAAGAATGTTTAAGTGGGGTGCAGCCATGACCTTACAACCTGGAGTGGAAGGGTGCAATTCTTTAAGACTACCATTTGCACTTCCACCACCTCCATGTGTAAACTACTTGTAACCAAGTAAAAAAAGATTAAAGGAATTTCTTAGCAACTGACATGATTCTGCCAATATCCTGGGTCAAGTCAGCAACAATCTAAAGAATATCCAGGTATATTTCCATTTGGCCCTCTACAACCCTCCTTGGAGGAAGAAGGGCAAGAAGGGCAATGCCCTGCTCCCTCCATGGAGGGTGCCCGCTCCCTCTGACTGTGGAGGGGAATGGGCATGTGGGGGGAGAACATCCCTCCTACGAAGGGGCAAGGAAAGGGTGAACAAGGGCTCTCCATGGAGTTATCAGCACAGGGAGTACAGGGACCCTCCACGCAGAGGAGAGAGCGGAGGAAACATGGAGGAGAATGGGCAGGGGACAAAGAACCCCAATTGAGGGGTCAGGGGAGGTGTGTCATGGGGAACATGACAGTGGTTTCCTGTCCCCCCATACACTTTTACCTCCATGGATGGTTCCCTGTCCTTCATGTCTTGCTACTCCCCTGGACAGTCCATTTCACCCTTTCCTTGCTCCCTCAAAAGGGGGATCCCTATCCCTCTGTCCATTCCCATCATCAAGAGTCCCCATTCCCCCAGCCCTGACCCTCCAAGGAAGGTGCCCTGTCCCCACTCCATGGAGGTTTACACCACCCCCGGCCCTGTCCCCAGAGGGCAGGGTGCATAGGGGACTTCCCATTGAAGGAACAGGGCAGGGGAGAAGAAGACCCTTCATGGCAGTGACAGGGCAGCAGGGAGGTACCCTACTTGGCAAGGACAGGGGGCCATCCATGGGTGGGATAGCACAGGAGGGAAGGGCAAAAGGACAGGTGATGGGGGACACTGACCCCTTTGTGGATGGTCCCCTGTCCTTACCAAGAAGAGTCCACTGTCCCTGCTGCCCGGTCATAGCCACAAAGGGTCTTCCTTTCCCCTGTCCTGTTGCTTGAATGGAAGACCCATATCCAAACTCCCCCATCCCTGCCCCTTCCCAGTGTCTCCTCTCCCCACTGCCCACCCCTCTCATGCTGCCTGTCCCCTACCCTGCCTTCCCATGGATGGCCCCTGTCTCCCCACTTTGTGGTTGGTCCTCTTTCCCTTCCATGGAGGGCCTTCCCTTTCCTTGCCCTGACCCCTCACTCACAGGCATATGTGAGGGGTCCCCTGGGATGCAGCTGGTGAGAGAGGCATATGCTGAGGGGTATATGCTCTGGTCTTTCCAGTCTTCATCTCTCCTGCCTCCAGGATGAGTGTCTGCTCTCTGTACCTGAAGCACATTCTCACCCTCTTCATCTGTCTGAATCCTACCTGAGCCCTCAGGACACATCTCAAATATCATTTCAAATGTCAAATCACAAGCAGGGGAAGGGGGAGGGAGGGTGGGAATGGGAGTTTGGGGTGGGGGATTGGGAGGGGGGTGGGATGTGGGATAGTGGGTGGGTGGTGGGTGGTGCCAGATGTGAGTGGCATGTGCGCCATTGGGAATAAGGTTGGCGAGTCAGGCATGAGGGAAAGGAGAAGAGGACATGGGGGAAAATTGGTGATGCAAATAGACTCGGATTGAAGGCAGTGAACACAAAATAGAATATACAGATGATGCATCATGGAATTCCACATCTGACCTATCCAATTTGATTAATGAATGTCACCCAAATAAGGTTGATTACAAATAAAAGGTGGATCTTTTGAGGTAGGTCATGAGGCAGGAGCCCTCATGAATAGGATTCACATAACCTTTTAAAAGAGACCCATGCTAAACTTATCAGGGGGTCACTTTATGTATTATATGAAAGTGTAACTACTATTTTGTACACTTGAAACTAATATTGAATGTCATCTCTAATGAAAATAATGAATTAGTAAAACAATATTTAATGCAAATTAGAGTGATCTAGAAAAGATATAAATGAGATCACTTCACTCTGTGCCTAAAAGCCTTCAGAGTTCCAGCAGTGGTCAGCTCCCCACGCAGCACCAGGCCTGTGATGGGGTTGCACTGCAGGGAGGGAGGGGAATGCCCTGTCTTCCTCCTCCAGCTGCTCCCTGCACTGCTCTGGTGACATGCGCACTGGCGCAAGGCAGAACTGTGCTTCCTTGAGAGCGAGATAAGCATCGCTTTGGTTCCTTTGTTCTAGTGAAGGAACAGACACAGAAAAAAAAACATTTAAAAATCATAATGGTTCTAACAGAATTGAAACCCACCCATGGGACCTTCATCTGCCAGTCTCTGCCCCTAGCCAGCCTGGCTCAACCCAGCCCTGAGGAAAGAATGCAGGATGGTGCTTCATAGGCTGCCAGTGAACATGCAACCCGTCAGACATCTGAAGAGAACTGCCATTATCTTAGGATGGAAATGGAGGGTCGCATCTGCTAGGATTAGGCACACAGGAGGGGACTAAACTGTGTGGCAAATAGTGATTGGATCAGAGCTGCGTTACCCCATCATGGTCTCTCTCACCAGCTCCATCCCAGGGGACCATGAATAGTCCACAACAGGAAGCAGCTCCATGACCTCTGACAAAGCACAGACCCTCTGCAAAGCCCTTAGGCTCACATGGCTGATATCAGACTATGCTTCCCCGCCAATCTAAGTCCTGCCAAGTGGACAGTGTGGACCTTTAATTCTACTCTTACAAGAAAGCAGGTCTGAGTCTTTTATACTATTCATAGGGATCTGACGATCCAGTAGAGAGCAGCTAGACCTGGTTGGTATATCATGGGACATTTACTAGTGGCCTCAGTCCCTGACAGTCACCATGTTTCAACCCGTATCAATCTGGTGACCACCAGTTGCCCCTACCTGAGGACTCACTGAGAAACTAACTCATGCAACTTGAGTACCTCCAGAGGCTCTTTGAGAGACTGACATTAACAGGCACCCACATGTGGAAGTAGGCTCAAGCAGAATTCAGCCAGTATCTTGGGACTTTTGCTGACCTTCCCCCATCTGAGTGCAGGAAAAAGGCAGGCTTGGTGCACTGCTTGCATCTTCCTGCTCTCACTCTGAACCAGCAGAGGCACCCAACAACTGTGAATTGTTTGCTGCTTCAAATAGAATGCCCAAGGCCAGTCACAGGCCACATCTGACATTGGCCAGCACCAGAGTCCCTCTCAGGTGCATCTAGGACCAACTCACACAGTGGCCAACAGAGCATGATGACATCAGAGCATGATCCGATTAGCTTCACAGGTGGCATATCCAAAGGGAGATCTTAGAAGACAGCAGAACCAGCTGAAGAGAATTCTGCTCCCTGTGGTCAGCACCTGTGCATCAGCTCATACAATGTGATCAGGGTTGATCCTCACAGTCAGCCACCCTGAAAGTCAACCACATACATAGATAGGCCAATAACAATATATACTCAAATACAACAGGATGGTCCATATAACACACAAAGAACATTATTAGAACACTCAGCTCTGGAAAAAAAGAAGACTGTGCCATTAGGTCCCATAGGACACCTACTACATAAGGCCACACTACCAAAATTGGGTATCTAATAGTCTTTGGACTATTACATTCCAAGACAGCCAAAATTAGGTCGACAAGAAAAATTCCCCACATTAAAGTACAGAAGGAAAAAAAAAAACTTATAAGAATCCTAAAGGAGCTTAGGGGAAGAATGGATAAAATCAATAAGAACTTCAATAAAAAGATAGCAGGCATGAAAAAGGACATATAAGCCATAAAATATTAGAAGTAAAGGCTATACTGTCTGAAATGAACAGTACAAAAAAAAATTGGCACTTGGATGAAGCAGAGGATTGAATCTTTTTGAAGACAAGGTAGGAGAAGACAATCAGAGCTAAAAATAAATAAATAAATAAATAAATAAATAAATAAATAAATAAATATGAGAACTTTTTAATTAATCATAGGGACAAAATGAATACTAACATGAATTGCATCAAATGAGTACCAGAAGGAGTAAATGAAGAGTAATGGAACAAGAGCATATTAAAAAATAATGATGACAGTGAAACTTCTCAAACCTTGAGAAAGAAAAAACAAGTACAGGAAGCACAGAGAGTCCCAAGCAAGATGAACTAAAAAAGGTCCACACCAAACACATCATAATTGAAATGGCAAAGATTAAAATCAAAGAGAAAAATCAGTAAGAAAAAGGTAGTTAATTACCTATGAGGGAACTCCCATAAGACTACAAGCAGATTTCTCAACAGAAAATTTTCAGGCCAGAGGAATTGGCAGAAAATATTCAGTGTGATGTAAATCAAGGAACTGCAACCAAGACTCCACCCAGCAAGGCTTTCATTTAAAATTGAAAGAGAAATAATTTCCCAGAAAACGAAAACTAAAGAACTTCATTACCACCAAAATAGCATTAACACTGTTAAAGGGTCAAGAAGGAGTAAAAAAAAAAAAAAAAAAATTGTTATAAGAATAGAGTGGAAAAATATAAATACATAGCAATAATGTTAAATATGAATGCTCCAATCAAACTACATGGTAGCTGAATGGATAGGAAAATAATACCTACTTCAGAATGAGATATACAGACTAAAAGGGATAGAAAAATATATTCCATCCAAATGAGAATGAAAGAAAAAAAAACACCTGGGGAAGCAATACCAATATGTGACAAAATAGTTTTACAAATGCTATCTTAAGAGACAAAGAAGGACCCTACATAATGATAAAGAGAGCAATCCAACAAGGGATCATAAGCCCTATAAACATTTATGTGGCCAATGTAGGAGCACCTCAATAGATAAAGCAAATATCATTAGACATCTAGAGAGAGATTGACAGCTATTCAGACATAGTAGGGGGTCATAATACCCCACTGACATCAATGGAAAGATATGCCAGAAAGAAAATCTAAAAGGAAACAGTGACCTTAAATTACATACTTTAATCGGTATCTGTAGAGCATATCCCTTCAAAGCTGCAGAATATACTATCTTTTCAAATGCACATGAATTGTTTTCTAGGATAGACTACATGCTAGAAGACAAACATTGTCTCAATAAATTTGAGAAATTGAAATCATATCAAAAATGTTCTCTGATTACATTGATATAAAACTAGAAATAATTCAGAAGAAAAAAAATCTGATATACAAGTGATATAAAATTGTACACACCTAAAACCTGGCATCTCAATAAATCAAATAAAAAAGAAAGTGAAAACAAGGAGAAGAAAAGCAATTAAAAAATAAAAACCTATCTGGAGTTGGATGATGGTACAACATCAATGTATTTAATGCTACTGAATTGAATACTTAAATGTGTTTAAAATTGTAAATCTTATGTTAAATTTTGCAATAATGTTATTTATCCGATAAAAAAAGAAAATGTAAAACACAAAGTCATGTAGGCTAAATAACATGTAGCTAAACAATTAATGGGTTAATAATGAGATTATATATTTTTAAAAAAGATATCCGAAGATAACTTGCAGCAAATGAAAATGAGAGCACAACAATCCCAAATCTATGGGACACCACAAAAGTAGTTCTAGGAGGGAAATTCATATTACATGCCTACCTTAAAATACAAGAAGAATCTCAATAATCTACCTTTACTCTTAGAACTAGAAAAGAAAAAAAAAATGTTCAAAGTGAAAAACAAAGGAAATATTGAAGATTAGAACAGAAATAAATAGAACCTAAAAAAGAAAGATCAATGAAGCAAGAGTTATTCAATGGTTAGAATAACCACTCACCAAAGTGTTGTGGGTTCAATTCCTGGAAAAGTGCATGAACCTGGCATGCAGTTTCAATTCCTGACCCTATTTGGTCATATGCAGAAGAGAACCAATGATGCTTCTCTCTAACAGTAACCAGGGAACCAATTAAGCAATCGACATCTCTCTCTCTCTCTCTCTCTCTCTCTCTCTCTCTCTCTCTCTCTCTCTCCCTCTTCCCCTCACCTCATCCTTTCCATCCATCTCTCTACTCTCTTTAAAATAATTCAATGAAAAATTTATCCTCTAGTGATAATTCGCAACAAAAACATAACAATGAAAAAACACAATTGACAAAACTTTATCCAGACTCATCAAGAAAACCAAAAGTGGGGAACCCAGTTAATAAAATCAGAAATGAAAGAGGATAATTAACAACTGAATACCCAGAAATACAAAGGATTGTAAGAAGACATTACAGAAAACTATATGCAAACAAATTGAACAACATGAACAAAAGATGAATTGCAAGGAATATACACTTTCAAAACTCAATTAGGAAGAGGAAGAAAATCTGAATAGATCTACTGCAACTAATGAAATTGAAGAAGTGATACAAAAAGCCCCAACAAAACAAAAATGCTGAACCAGATGTCTTTATAGGTAAACTTTACTACACAGTCAAAGAAGAACTATTATCTGTTGTTCTCAAACTATTCAAAAAAATTCAAAACAAGGGAAGACTCACAAGCACATTTTATGACACCAGTATTTATCCTAATTCCAAAACCAAATAGAGATACTACAAAGAAATAAAATTATAAGCCTATATCCCTGATGAACATAGAAGCTAAAATTCTCAACAAATATTAGCAAAATGGATCCATCAACACATTGGAAAGATCAAACATCATGATCAACTGGGATTTATTCCTGGGATATGAAAGGCTGTACGATGTCTGCAAAATAACACAGCATATAAAAATGACACAGCATAAATAAAATAAGGAATAAAAATGATATGATCATATCAATAGATGCAGAAAAGGCACTTGGCAAAATCCAGTGCCCATTTATGATAAAAGTTCTTGGCAATTGTGAATAGAGAGAATATACCTCAACATAATAAAGGTCATATATGACAAACCAACAACCAATATCATACTCCCTGGACAGAAAGTAAAAGTGATTCCCTTAAGGTGAGGAAGAAGACAGTGGTGTTCACTTTTACCACGTTATTCAACATAATACTGGAAGTCATAGCCACATCAGTTAAAAAAAAAAAAAAGAATCAAAAGCATTTGAATTGGAAAGGAAGAAGTAAAACTGCCATTACTTGCTAATGACATAATGTAGTATATAGAGAGCCCAAAAGATTCCACCAAAACATTACCAGAACTGATCAATGAATTCATTACATTAGCAGGATACAAACTAAATATCCATAAAGCAGTTGAATTTTTATACACCAATAATAAACTATCAATCAGGAAACTAAGAAAACAATCTCATTTACATTTTTTGCATCCAAAAAATACCTAAATATAAATTTAACCAAGGATTTAAAATACCTGTACTTGAAAAATTATATGACACTGAAGCAAGAAAATTAATAGTTGGTGGGAGTAGCTCAATGGTTGGAATGTCTGCCAATGCACTGAATTGCCAAGGGCTCTATACCTTGTCAAAGGCACAAGGGCACATACCTCAAAAGCATCTTCCACCCCAATCCAGCGATTTCTCACATCATTGGATCTCTCTATATATATATATATATATCTCTTCCCTACTTCTTCTCTTCCCTCCCCCCTAACTTTCCACTCTGTGTAAATAAAGCAATGAAAAAATATCTTTTGATAAGTATTAACAAAAAATGAAAGAAAGAAGAAAAGAGAGAAAGACATTGAAGAAACAAGAAAAACATTGAAGAAGGAAGAAATAATGAATGACATTGAAGAAAATACAAATAAGTTAAATCATATACCATATTCCTGAATAAGAAGAATTTACATAATTAAAATATCCATAATAACCAAAATAATCTATATAATAAACAATATTGCTATCAAGATATCAATGGTGTAGTTCACAGAACAAAAGTATTCCACCAAAAATAAATAAAAATATATATAACAATCTTGAAAAAGAACAACCACAAAATTGGAGGAATCACACTACTTAGTATCAAACTATACTACAAGGCTGTAGTAATAAAAAATAGCATGGTACTTCCACAAAAACAGACACACAGATCATTGGAACAATAAAAAGTCCAGAAATAAACCTATGTGTTTATGGTCAATTAATAATTGCCAAGACACAAGAACATACAATGGAGTTAAGAAAGCCTCAGAACATATCTGAAGAAAACTAAACACTGATGCAAAGAGATATATGCTCCACTATGTTCACTGCAGCCTTATTTACAATAGCCAGTATTTGGGAGCTGCCTAATGGCCTGCCCATCAGTAGAGGAGTGGATAAAGAAGTTGTGGTACATGAACACATTGGAATACTCCTCAGTTGTAAAAAAGGAAATGAAGGAAATATTATCCTTTGGAACAACATGGATGGAGCTGGTGAGTATTATGCTAAGTGAAATAAGCCAGTTAGATAAATACAAATATAATTTTACTTATTTGCAGAATCTAATCACCAAAATAAACTGACAAAAATATAAACAGACTCATAGATACAGAGAACAGATTGACAGCTGTCAGAAGGGAGGGATGTTGGGGTGCTGGGTGAAAAAGGCAAAAGGATTAAGCAAAGAGAAAAAAAAGAAACCTCACAGACACATACAGAGGTATGGTGATTACCACAGGGAAAGGTGTTGGTAGAAGAGGGGATAGCAAGGATAAATGGTGATGGAAGGAGACCTGATTTAGAGTGTTGAACACACATTACATACACAGATGATGTATTATAGAATTATGTACCTGGAAGCTATACATTTTTATTAACCAATCTCACCCCAATAAATTCAATTAAGAGACAAAGAAGAGAAAGAAAAAAGAAAGAAGAAAGAAAGAAAGAAAGAAAGAAAGAAAGAAAGAAAGAAAGAAACAAACAAACAAAGAAACAAAGAAAGAAACAAAGAAACAAAGAAAGAAACAAAGAAAGAAACAAAGAAAGAAAGGAACAGAGAAAGAAAGGAAAGGAGAAAGAAAGAAAGAGAAGGAGGGAAGAAAGAGAAGGAAGGAAGGAAAGAAGGAAATAAGGAAAGTAAGGAAGACAGAACATCCTGACACATGCTGCAACCTGGGTGCACCCTGAAGACATGATGCTCAGTGAAATAATCCAGTCACAGAATGACAAACACTGTGTGATCCCTTTCACATGAGGTCTCTGGAGCTGTCAATCATTGAGAGAGAGGTAAGATGAAGGGTCCCAGGTGTGGGGAAGAGGGATGGGGAGCTGTTTAGAGGAGGCACAGTTTCAGTTGGAGAAGATGGCAGCAGGGATGGAGATGGTGATGGTGACAGCTGCACAAAGCTGTGAACATACTTAGCGCCACTGAGTTGTTCATAAAAAATAGTTAAAATTGTAAATTTAATTGTGTATACTTTACTGTGGTAAAAATATCTAAAAATCAAACAACAATATAGAAGGCCAGGTTTAGAAACAGAAACTTGGTAGGACATGCTCAGGCTACTTGAACTCCTGTTCTCACGTGGCACGCAGTGGTTCAGAAGAGCCTGGTGTCCGAGGTCTTCTGAGCAAACTTGGGCAATCCCTGGCTCCCTTGTGTCTACCTTACAGGCTGACTGAGAGAAGCAAAGGATGCCACGTGAAGGGAGTCACCACTGTGCAGACCAGCAACTGCCTTCTCACATTAAGGACAACTGAGCAGCCCACAGTGATGGATGGAACCCCTCATGGAGACTGCACCCCCAACATTCCCTGGAGACCCACGTGAAGAGGCCAGCTGACAAGTGCCAACAGGATTTAAAATGGTGACCTATTTAAAATGATGATGTTAATACATGTTTTAATATGAGGCGATTGATTTCATGTAATTAATGTGCAATTATTACCTATTTTCTAAAGTACTAACTCATAAGGCTGTGTTGGTGATGAGTTCACTATAGACACACATTAGAAGAGGATGGAATCATTTTTCTGTCAGTGTGGTTGTATTGTTGTTTGTTAGTTTGATTTAAACTGTTTTCTAATTGATTTTAGAGCGAGTGGAAGGCAGGGAGAGAAACACTGATGAGATGGCTCCTGCGGAACCAATGACCTTTCAATGCAAGGTATGATGCTCAAGCAACTGAGCCACTTTGGCCAGGGCAAGGCTGTCAGTGTTTTGCTGTGACTTTGTTTAACTTCACCTGAAAATGAGACCAAAGTCTAAATTTAAGGCTTTGTGGTTATAATGAGAAAATGCCCTGTTTGGGGCACCAGCACAGGCACACACACACCCACATTCAGACACTCCCATTCACAATCATTCACATTTTCATTCACACATTCACCTTTGCATGCACATGCACACACATATATTTAACTTCATACATGCATACACACATTTACACATTCATACATTTCACACACAGTCACATCCATTTACACAAACACATCTGTTGTGAAGGGCTGGCACACACAAAGATGGTTTTGGTCCCAGGGTGATTGTCCTGCTCAGTCCTCAGATCTAGGCCAAAGTCAAGGTCTACATAGAAAATTTCATCAACAGTTTCCTTGGGTTTCCTCATGCTGCCTCCTGGCGGGCCCCTCCCACAGGTGCCAGGCCACTCTGGCAGAGAAAGAGCAGCACAACAGTAACAGAAGTTAAAAGAAAGAAAGAGAAAGGAACAGAAAGCTAGTTGTGAAACCATAGAACCATTCAGAGCTTAAGGAAATGCGGAGCTCTGCAGAATCTTCAGGTCCCATCCTCTCCCTTCCTCATTGATAATTGTGTTTTCCTTTCTCTTCTAGTTGTCTGCTGAGATGCACCTCCTCTGAGAGAAGAGAGAAAAGTGGGAGCCCTGCCCCTGGCTGAGGGAGGGAAAGGCTGCAGCCTGGCTCCCTCCTCAGGATGCTCCCAGGAGAGTCCAGGAGCCCCAGCGGACTCCCTCCCTGTCTCCTTCACATGAACTTCCATGGACACCTCAGCGCTGTGGGGAGCAGATGTAGGACCACATTTTCATAACAGCCTTTGCCACGCTCAGTGTCAGTATAGCAAAGCAGATGGAAGCAGCAGTGAGAATAGCAAAGAAGGTGGAATAGTTAAATTTATTATATATCAGTTAATAGGGATCAAGAGATAGACAGGAAGAATGTTAAGGAAATGATTTTATTATCAAACCTCCAGATCTATGAAGCCATATGTTTATTGCTGTGTCACATTCCTCTGAGAATAACAGTGTATTGGTTTGCTTCGTAAATAAAGTCTATATCCCATGTTATAGTAAAGATGTCTCTTACTGTCCAGAGCATTTCTTTATGAAATACTAATATTTCTATTAATAAACAGGATTCCTTTCATTTAGAAACAGAAAACTTAGGAGAAATTACTTACCTCTATGAAGATATTTGTTATTACATTCTTATACTTTAGCTTTTGAATCACTGATCAGGCACCTGAAAACACAAATACAAAGAATTTATTAGAAAGTTTCAGCCAGGAGTATTTTCCACATTGATAAGATCAAACTAGAGGCCAGGTGCATGAAATTCATAAGGGAGGGGAGTGTCCCTCAGCCCAGCCTGCACCCTCTCCAATCTGCGACCCCTCAAGGGATGTCCTACTTCCTGTTTAGGCCCTATCCCAAATGGGCAATCGGACATCCCTCTCACAATCCAGGACTGCTGACACCAAACTGCTCACCTGCCTGTCTGCCTGATTTCCCCTAATCACTTCTCTGCCAGTATGATTGATGCCTAACTGCTCCCCTACCAGCCCCATTGCTCCTAACTGTCCTTTCCTGCCCACCTGGGCATCCCTAAATGTCCTCCCCTTCAGACCTGGTTGCCCCCAACTGCCCTCTCCTGCAGTCCATCTTGTGGAGGGCATTTTGTGGTGGCCATCTTGTGTGTCGGAGTTACTGTCAATTTACATATTACCTCTTTTTATATAGGATTTCAATGCTCTGTCTATAAAACTTCCCTAAATTGAAAATACTAAAATACACATAGATTATCAACAAATGTAACTTTATTAATTGAAACAATAGTTTCAAAGTTTCTATTGTTTTATTTTAGTAGACTTTTACTATATTTCTTACACTCTAAATATTCTATTTTACCCAGTGTTTTTTTTTTATGATCTATTGATTTACCAACTACTTTTGAATTCAGGACCCCTTTCAACACTTCTGACTCCTCTATCTTGTCTTAAAACCATAATTCTCAGCCACCTTCTCTCAGACCTCCTCCCAGAACTCAGTTTGTGAAATAAGAGATGCTGACAGGAATGTAAAGAAATGGGTCCCGGTTTTGCTCTATGTAGTTCTGAGAACCTTCTTCTTCTGAAGGTAATGGATCAGAAATCTTTCTGGCTGCAATCTTCCTGCTCCTGTCCACCTAGAACACTCTATAACCCACAACAACCCCTAGGAAGCACAGGAACCCATGAAAGTGAAGAGCCCTGAAGCTGAACTTTCATTAGTTTTAATGGTGAAAACCCCTGGGAGTGTGTTACATGTGAACGTGCTGACGCTATAAAAGGTGAAGCCAGTGAGAACTGTACGAACACACACACAGTCCAACTTCATTCAAGCCTTCTTATCCAACAACAGAGTTTTGTGCAATCTGACCCCAGCTAATTTGTGAGCTTTGTATCCCACTGGTCTCCCACCTGTCCTGTGCTTCTGTCAGTTACTCCTGTTGCTTCCATGTTCCTTGGAAATAGTAAGCACCATCCTACCTCAGAGTTTTTTCTAGGAAAGGAAGGGAAGATCAGCATGGTGGCAGGACAGCCTAGGTTTGAATACTGGCTACATAACTGACTGGCCATGAACTGAGGGTAATGGTTTTTTTTTTATTTTAAAATGTATTTAATAATAGAGAGAGAGAAAAGAGAGAGTGAGAGAGAGAGAGTGAAAGAGAGAGAGATGAGTCATTTGTTCTCTGATCAGTAAATTTTAGTAGTTATTGTATTTTATGTTTTTCTATATCTTTTACCCTTCTTTCTTTCACTTTACCCTCAGATTTACATTAATGGTAGAGATGAGTGTGATCATTAATGGCATGATGAAAACTCTCAGTAGCTATAGAACACACATCAGTGATACTATTCATAAGAGTGAAAAAATGTAAAAATATAAGTCAATAAGATTTGTTACTTTTCTAGATATAAGATGTAGAATAGATATAATTTTACTCTGAAGTTAAATATTGGATACTTTTTAAAAATATATATTTTATTGATTTTTTACAGGGAGGAAGGGAGAAAGGGATAGAGAGCTAGAAACATCGATGAGAGAGAAACATCGACCAGCTGTCTCCTGAACACCCCACACTGGGGATATGCCCACAACCAATGTACATGCCCTTGACCAGAATCAAACCTGGGACCTTTCAGTTCACAGACCGACGCTCTATCCACTAATCCAAACCAGTTTCGGCAATATTGGATAAATTTTGAGAGGTACTAAATGCTTGGGGTGGGGAGGGAAAGATGAACAACAAATTAATTTTGGATAAGATGGACATTTACACACTAGCATGTTACTGCCCTGTAAATATCTGATAAATGAATCTATAAAAATATATTCAAGGAGAAGAAAATGTGATTTTGAATATTATATGAAAAGGTAGGGCTTTTGACATAATATTTCACATAATGAGAGAGACATAGATTAGGAAATCATTCTCATGAAGGTAGTTAGTTAAGGCTAAGAATTAGTTAAGCCAGAGGAAGGCTTTAGCACAGCAGATTTACTGATTATTTCTTATCAGTAGAAATCTCCAGTGCCACTCAAAAGCTACAAAAAGAATAAACAACTTAATATTCTTATCGGTGTTCAGATGGAATGACGAAGCTCAAATTGTCCTGAAGCACTTCAGTAATTAACCAATTTGCTCCCAAATCAGTTAACACCTTCAAGACTTACCTCTGCTAGCGACCGATTCATCGCATCCAGAGGTTGGGTGCAGCTCCCATGTAAGAAGGCAGCGTTGTTGCTGGCCTTTGTCCTGGGTAGATCGATGGGGCAGGTAATGGAGGTGAGGAGGGGAGGGAAGACCTACCTCCAACTACTTTTCTTGCTCAGATTGACCTGGGGGAGCTGAACTTTATTTCCTAGCCTGGTGCTTTTCAAACTTTGAAAGATTTATTGATTCACTTAAAAATATGCCATATGTATGGGGAGAGGATTCACTAGGTCAGTGGTCGGCAGACTCATTAGTCAACAGAGCCAAATATCAACAGTACAATGATTGACATTTCTTTTGAGAGCCAATTTTTTTTTAAACCTAAACCTCTTCTAACGTCACTTCAAAATAGACTCGCCCAGGCCGTGGAATTTTGTGGAGGAGCCACACTCAAGGGGGACAAAGAGCCGCACGTGGCTCGCGAGCAGCAGTTTGCTGACCATGGCACTAGGGTTATGCTGTTCCCAGAGCAGCTCTTGGATTTCTCTGCGGCAAAGGCACAGGGCCAGCATCTGGCTGGAAGGAGGGGGCCGGGCATTTTCCATGAAGCTACATGGATGCTGCACAGCCAAGATGCTGTTTCTCCTTTAATTATTTATTTATTCGGGGTGGTTCGGGGTGAAGATCCAGCTCTGGGGGTTCAAAGAGGGGGCGGAAGCCACCCTTCGCCCTGCTGTTAAGTGCTAAACACAGCAAACGTGATGCCTCCCTGCAGGGGAGTGACAGCCTGATGGTGGAAGAAGGAGGCACTAAATGAGGGAGCAAACAAACAACTGGATAAAGATGGCAAGGAGTGCTACGCAGGGGATGGATGAGGTCCGTGATCGAGAACAATGAGGAAGGACGGGGGTGACATTGGAGAAGCGATTTGAAAACGCTGAGCTCAGGCACACAAAGAACAAAGGATCAGGTGTGTCAGCAGGTGCAACAGCACGTGGGCCTCCAGGCGGGAGCAGACAGGCAGTGGCACTCAGCGTGGGAAACCAAGGACGAGGAGGTAAGGCCAGAGAGGAGACAGAGCCACATCCCAGGGACTCCACACCGAGGGGGTTGTGTTCTGTACCCCACGCAATGGAAAGCCATCAAAAGGTCTAAAGGGCAGGACCCCACCCCTTTTTCACTTAAATGAAATCTTATTTGGGAGACCGATATTTAAAGTAATTAAAGCAGACCTTCTCTGATTGGAGGGAGCATGGGGACCCAGGATCTGCCTGAGAACTATTCCTAAGGCCCCTCCCTGGAGCCTTAACTCGCACGACAGTTAACTCACCATTCTGGAGTACGGGGAGCCACAGCCCGCTGATATGGATGCTGGGATTAATGCTGAAGACATTGATGTTAAAGGCTACGGATGGTTTCAACTAGGAGTATATGAGAAGATGTGTCAGACCCTATTGCCCAGCTGCTCTGGAGAAAATGAATTTGAAATGATGCAGGACAGGACTGTATTGTGATTTATGTTAGCCCTAATCTACATCCTACGCCAGGATTAGAAAAAAAGATGGCAAGGAGTGCTATGAATATTGTCCCAAAAAAAGCAGATTGGAATTAGGCAAGATAGAAATGACCAAAGCTCTAAACTATTGGCTATGAGTCCAGATAAGTTAAAAAAAAAAAAAAGAAGAAGAAGAAGAAGAAAATAATTCAGGAGAGGATTGGAAGAATAAAGTAGATGAAGAAAATAAAGTAGATGAAGAAATTGACCTCCCACAAGGAGGTCAAAGTGAAGATTAGCTGGACAAGAGCATGGGAGGAGAAATGAAGAGAAAGAAGAAGAAAAGAAAAAGGAAGAAGAGAAGCAGAAGCAGAAGGAGAAGGAGAAGGAGACAAGTCAGGTATTGGACAGAGATCCAAATATTGATGACAAGATCCAAAATGCAGCCCGAGAATAACTAGGGCAAGGGATGTTCGAGGTTATACTAGTAGGAGAACCAATAACTATGGGTGTCTGAGTAGTGGGGCTACTAAAGTCATGCAGGTGATGGTAGGAGGAGTGGAGAAGAAAATTGCATACTGGGTATAGGTGTGAGTTCATCAATAGATGATGGTGACAGAGTGGGAAATGGGGGAGATGACTGAGTTAGGTGGTCTTTGTGTCTATCACTCAGCTTAAAATAAAGCTCTGGACCAAAACCATTGCAGCCCCCCTGTGTAAATACTCATAGATTCATCCTCTCTCCGACTCCCACCAAAATAACTGCTGTCCTAACTATGATGCTCATCAATGCCATGCATCCTTAAACAACATTTTATTTGCCAGATTTTTAAACTTTATATAAAGGATATACTATATATTTTTCTACAATTTGCTTTTATTAATTCAACATTAAATTATGAGTTTATTCAAGTTCAATGCATCAATAAAAATATATATACTTAAACACATACATCTATTTCAATTTCATTTTCATACAACTGCTGAATCATTTTCACTGCATGAATATACAGTTTAGGTATCTTTTTTTAAATGTTTTTGAAATTTTATTTTTTGTAAGGGCAGTAATACAAAAAATGTCCTTCTCTTCTTAATGAATATTCACTTGTTTCACACTTTTGTCAAATCATTGTTCCATTGAACGTGTTGGTATGTATCTTCTTGTACGTCAGGAGAGAGCTGCTCTGGACTTACCTAGCAATGAATATGCTTCTGGATCATTGGGGAAGGCCTCTTTAGCTTGGGCGGGTACTTCCAAGTTACTCTCCAATGTGGTCATAAACATTTACACTCCTTCCAGGAGCCTAGTTTCCATTACTCCATAATGTCATCCCTACTGGATATTGTCCAACTATTTCATTGGGTGTGAAATGGCATTTGCTAGGGTTTTGGCATCTATTTCCTTAATTAGTAGTGCCGTTGAGCATCTTCTCATTTTTTGTGCAAGATAATCATGTATCCTGGTCTGTGAATTGCCTCAATTGATCACGTTTTTATTTTCTTTAAATTGGATTTTTTTTCTTTTTTTTTTAATTGATATTTTACAGAGAGGAAGGGAAAGAGATAGAGAGCTAGAATCGTTGATGAGAGAGAAACATCGACCGGCTGCTTCTTTCACACCCCCTACTGGGAATGTGCCCGCAACCAAGGTACATGCCCTTGACCGGAATCAAACTCGAGACCTTTCAGTCCACAGACTGACGCTCTACCACTGAACCAAACCGGTTTTGGCGGATTTTTTTTCTTTTTTATTGACATTAGAATTTCACTATATATTTCAGGCACTAAGCCTGAGTGGGATTTGCATTTAAAAACTGGTTTTTCATTTTGCTTTTTGCTGTCAATTGTTGAATCTAAGTTCTTAATTAATGTTGACAAGTTTATCAAACATTTCAGTGGCATATTTAAGAAATCCTTCAAGGAAATGTTCTACAACAAATGTGATCTGGAAGCATCCATAATAAGTGAGGGGAAACCTGCTCCTTACATTTTGTTCTGAACTACAGAAAGTAAAGAAGAGTGACTGGCATCTACGCTGAAAAGAGACTTCTATTATTAAGGGATGAGAAGTTCCTAGGAAAAAAACTATAATATACACTGAGTGGCCAGATTATTATGATCTCTGAACACATAATAATCTGGCCACTCTGTGTATGTGTCTGTGTGTATACATAGAGAGGCCCAGTGCATGAATTTGTGCATGGGTGGGGTCCGGCCAGCCTGGCCAGGGGGAAGGGACACAGGCAGTTGGCCGGCCTGCCTGCTGCTCAAACTCCTGGTCGAGGAAACAATCTGCATATTAGCCTTTTATTATATAGGATATACACTGAGTGGCCAGATTATTATGCATTCAGAGATCATAATAATCTGGCCACTAAATGTAAAATAGTATTTCATGTCAAACACATAGGACTCCAAGGACTTAAATGGAAGGGGGTTGGTGGTGAACAGGTAGGACAGGAAACTGAAAGAGAAGGAAAGCAATGAGCCAGGTGGAGGTGGAAAAGAAAAGACATGGTTGGAAAGGGCTGCCTCTGACCCAGAGACCATGGGGATAGGGGAGGCAGGATTAAAGAGGGCCCGTGGGCATCTTCCAGCCCAGGGCTCTTCTCAAACCTCAGTGTGCACACGTGTCACCTGGGATCTTGTTAAAATTCACATTCTGGTTCCGTGCGTCTGAGGCCCAAAATTCTGAATTCCTAATGCGATCCCAGGTGATGCTGACGCTGCAGAATTATGGAGCCCCAAGATAGCACCCCATGCTTCTAAGTCAAAACTTGAACAGTATTTCTCACGATAGAGTAAATGGTCTAAGAGAGAGTATTCACAAACCAAGAGATCTAGAAAGGTTTTTTTTTGACCCAGAACATTCCCATTGTTCCTTCCAGGGATTGGTTCTTCGTTCCTACAGCCCCCAGACCATGAGACTAAAGCACTTGGGTAGTTGCTCTGATATGAGAGAGGTGGGTTAACTTCCCAGTCCAAACGCGTGCCTGGGACCCATGATGAGAACTAGACTGGTCTGTCTAGGGTTTGGGTGGCTGAGGAAGCTGAGTGACCTCAGGCACAAGTACCTTAAAAGGAAACATAAGAAAACTGTCTGAAAAGTAAGACGAGACTCCAGCAGGGCGGGGAGAAGAGCTGATCTGACTTGCCAGGGAAGCTGAGCAGGCTGCAGAGTTGTTCCAGAACAGATATGCAGACACATGTGACACTGCAGGTATCAAACCGAACAGTGACTTGAACAGGTATCAACTCGTTCAAGCACTGGGACTAGCTGAATTGGGATTGTCACCCTTAAGAGATGTTAAAAAAAATCATGAGAACAATAATAATTTTCAGAGTTTATTTTTCACCAAAATGTAATTTAGACAGGTTAGTAAGCCAGGACAGGCAGAATAGGGAAGCTGAGACAATATTTAAATGGCCAAACAGTGTATAGCCATCTAGTAAATTGCAAAATCCTGTCATCCTAACCAAGGACAATTAAGAGTAAATGGTTTACACTTCTCTTCCCCAACCAGAGGGTGAATAGCTTAAATCACCCTACTCAGAGAGACAGATAGCAGAAATCCAGTTAGTGTCTTTTGTGCCAACCACAGATGAAATCAGGGCAATAAATCTCATACTGGTGCATCAGCATAAAGCTGATGAATATTCTATTGAGATCTTCCCCTACAATTGCAGCTTTTTTAGGAACATTTAAGAACCCTCAAAACAGAAACCCAGAAAGAGCTCTCTCTGGAGCACACCCACGCCTTTCCTCCCTCTTAAATGTAACTTTTCTCTCCTAAACTCTAAGGGACCCCATGAGACTTGCAACCCGGGGAACAATGGGGGCAGCAGCTCTTCCAGGGCCTGCCCCCTGAATCTGTCTCCAAAGCCCCCTGTTCTCTCACTTTCTCTTGGAGCACTTTTTTCACTGTGACTTTTCCTTCTCGGTGAGCCCATGCAGCGCAGTGTGGCCCACTTCTTCCCTAGTCTCTCCTGTTACTTCTGCTACCCTAAGCCCGTGGTCGGCGAACTGCGGCTCGCAAGCCACATGCAGCTATTTGGCCCCTTGAGTGTGGCTCTTCCACAAAATACCACGGCCTGGGTGAGTCTATTTTGAAGAAGTGGCATTAGAAGAAGTTTAAGTTTAAAAAATTTGGCTCTCAGGACAAATATGTGATACCTTAATCAATAAAGAAATAAAAAAATGTGGCTCTCAAAAGAAATTTCAATTGTACTATTGATATTTGGCTCTGTTGACTAATGAGTTTGCCAACCACTGCCCTAAGCCCTTCCTTTGGTTCACTGTTCCAGCTTTCATAAACATACCCTCCAAATCACCGGGATACATGCTGTGAAATGTTTCCTGCATGAAGTCAAGAACCCACATACTCCTGGCTGGCCCAAGGCAGATCCACTTCCTGCCCGTCCCTTTCCAGTGACATCATTATCATGATCCACTGGTTTGTTTTTAAGTAACCACTGTCTATGAACTAGTTGGTATCCATAGGGTGTACTAATGAGTAAGTTTAGATCAGGAAATAAGGAGCAACTTTAGGGCTTTGAAGAAATGGAGGAAATCAAGTCCTCATTGAGTTTGTCATTAACTAGCTACAATCTGGGCCAAAGACACTTCACTTCTGTAGGTCTCGGTGTTTTCACCCATAAAATGAGAAACATGGTGCTAATACTGCCTGAAGACACAGCCCAGGGTTTCCCTTTCATCTGGGTATTTTTAGCTTGTCTCAGTGGAAATTTCTAAAGAGGAAGGATGGTCTGAGCTCCCATGTGCGCAGCAAATGCCTGGGTCGTACAGCCTGACGATCGGAGCCACAGGAAAAAGGAACCGCCTCTGGCAGGAGCAGTGGAAATATTCTGGCTCAAACTAGAATGCTGTCGTTCTGTCGCTTTGTGGATACTCTGTCCAAGGCCATTTTAGTTTCTCTTTATGAACACAACAACCAACCAGGACTCCTATCTAGAATGCTGTTGGCGTTCAATGGACATAGTTTTAAGATGGTTTTATTTTCTTCCATGAAATTCACTTATTATTCATCTAAATGGGCTCAGCCAGCTAACTGATTTTTTTTATTATGTTCACTGAAGAGGCAGCTTTCCATTTGTAGGTACTTAATGCTTTAGACATTAATTCTTTACATTGGATATATCTTATGGTGGTTGTTTTCCTATTTATTTATTTATTTTTAATAGTCTTTGGTGGTATTGATCACATTAGTAGAAAAATGAAGATCAAAAGACTTGCAGCCGAAACCGGTTTGGCTCAGTGGATAGAGCGTCGGTCTGCGGACTGAAAGGTCCCGGATTCGATTCCGGCCAAGGGCATGTACATTGGTTGCGGACACATCCCTGGTAGGGGGTGTGCAAGAGGCAGCTAGTTGATGTTTCTCTCTCATCAACGTTTCTAGCTCTCTATCTCTCTCCCTTCATCTCTGTAAAATATCAATAAAATATATTTTTTTTAAAAAAAAGACTTGCAAATTGTCTTGGATTTAGTACTAGGCTTTTTAAAACCAAACCTTGGAATTAAGCGCATCTGGGTTCCTTCCTCTTTGTTGTTGCCTCTTGTGCAAAAAGGGAAACCAGGGTAAGCCCTTAGAAACACTAAACCTCATAGCATAGAAATGCTCATTGTCTTGCAAGATCCTTCGCAGGTTTCCAGACTTTGACATGAGGACAGAAATTACTGTTTTTAAAAAAAGACACTTGGATTCATCTGGGAAGCAAAGGCTGAGTTTTGGGCAATGAGAGCAACCCCCCACCACCACCGTCATTGACATTTCAGAACTGGTCCTTGCCAAAAGGGAAACTATGAGAGGTGGTAGGGGTTCTCTCAGCAATGACCACCAGTGCTAAAATAATGAGCTGCTCTTAAAGCTCAAGGAGATGTCCAGCTGGAAATATTTGAGAGGATTTTGATACCCAGTGGAAACCTCTAGAAGGGGTTCCAGGGTTAGAGGTCACGTGTGTCGCCTTAAAGGCTATGTATGACAAAGTTGTTTTTCTATCAGCACTTGACAGGTGAGTCATAGATATCACGTCTGACTCCTCGCGGGAGCTGACAAAATGTCAAGGTTCTATGCCCAGCTTAGTTTAGCTGTCAGTCACGGCAGGCCCTTGTACAAACACTTAAGAGTCTCCTTTTTAAAAGTTAAACAAAGTCGCTGACCATCACAAAGAAAAGATTCAAAGCATTGTATGGGGGGGGAAAGAGGGGTGCAAAATGAAACTGTTTACTCTGCTGTGCTTGGATTATAAACAAATATTCACACCTGTGCTGGCCTCCGGCTGGTGAAGAACTCAGCCAACTATTTGAAACAAACACAGTTTCATACCTCTCATAACTCCACGCCATTTCAGCACACATTGCCAAGACCGAAAATTAAAACATGAAAAAGAAAAAAAAGCTAAATATCCCTTAGGTGATTAACCACAGGAAGAATCTTACTAAACTAGTTGAATCTCACAACCAATCTTGATATGTTTCATTTCTATATTCAACAATCTTGGTGCCGGTGGAATATCTTTAAAGCATTTAGAGAACCGATGGTGCTGATAGCCTGCTCCAGCACATGAAATGAGAAGGGAATGAGTGCATTTCATCACAGTACTCATGCCAACGGTTAAAACTAGAATACAAAGTAAGGTCAGGAAAACTAACATGGTCGGTTGAGTGAAAAGTGGGTCAGGTTAGCCTCACGGAGGGTACCTTCTTATTTTTAACTATGGTCAGTCCAGTAGCATAGTAACGGCACAGCACCCAAATATTGATTGGGTTCCCAACACTGTGAAGTCCGCTGGCTACATAGAGACAGCCCCTATCAACAAACAAACCGCTTCCCACTCTACAGTTAAGTGTATCTTCTTAAATGATCTTCAAAGGCAATTACGGGCTATTTTTAGAGCCACTGAGGGCACTGTTTCTTGCCCAATTCCTTTGCAGACCTGTGTATAGTTATTAGCTGGATTTTGATTTCCTGGAATTTGGGATAGGCTCAGGGATTGAGTTAGTTTGCTCAAAGGTGCCAACTGGTAGCCAGATACTACAGCAAACACAGCCAGCAAGGTTCCTGATGTGACCGTGGAGCTCCCTGGCTGGCCCACGTGCTCACACAGCTGACTCACCTACAGACACCCCAGCAGGTCCAGAAGCACCTGTAATATTGGGTGAATGTTGGAAAATTTATATAGAGAGAGAGCCAGTTTCTTAGAGGAAGACTGGAAGATTTGTATTAAACTTTTATTTATTTATTTATATTTATTTTTAAATATATATATTATATTATTATTGATTTTTTTACAGAGAAGAAGGGAGAGGGGTAGAGAGATAGAAACATCAATGAGAGAGAAACATCGACCAGCTTCCTCCTGCACACCCCCCACCGGGGATGTGCCCGCAACCAATGTACATGCCCTTGACCGGAATCGAACCTGGGACCCTTCAGTCCGCAGTCTGACCCTCTATCCACTGAGCCAAACCGGTTTCGGCTGTATTAAACTTTTAGACTGAAAATTAAGCTCTAGATTATTCTTCTCCCTGTAGATACTAGTTAGCGTTAGCAGTCACAAAACCATTTTGTGGTCACTCCCAGAGAGTATTTTAAGGGAATATTCACAGAGCAAGGATTGCATGCTGGAGAAGGGGTGAGGCTGGACTCAGAAATGACTGAAGCAAGGATACTGGTCTGCAGAAAGTGTTATTCCCTCAGGGAGATGACCCCACAGAGAAAGATTATTTTTAACATGAGGAAGAGCTAAGGATGTTCTAAAGAGGGGCTGCCTTTCTTTGAGGCCAGCAGAGCATGAAGCTGATTCAGAAGAGATGTTACTCCAGTGCAGAGTTTCTCAACCTCCACATGTTGGGCTGGATAATTCTTTGTTGTGGGGCTGACCTGTGCCCTGTAAGATAGTCAGTAGCATCCCTGGCCTCTACTCACTAGATAGCTGCTGTGCTCACAGCAATTGTGACCTTCAAAAATGTCTCCAGACATTGCCAAATGTCCCATGAAGGCAAAACCACACACACACACACACACACACACACACACACACACACACACACGCACACTCACACGCACACGGACACACAACAGCAACAACAACAAACACAAACAAACAAAAACAACAACAACGACCTTTGTTGAGAAGCACTGGTCTAAGTCACTGTTTCTTGAAGTTGGATAAAGGGCAAGTTGGGTCCAAATCCCCTAGGAGTGTGTTAAAAATAGAGCATCCCTGGCCCTTTTAAATCAATAATGCCTAAAGGTAGGGCCCAGGAGTCTGCCTTTTAGCAAAATCACCAAGTAATTCTTATGCTCACATAGCTGTGAAGACAATTGCAGGCACAAATTTTACCTGTTTAGTAAAGTTGCCTTTCTGGTCAAAGGACAAAAGATGACTAACCCCAAGGACAGCTGTTGTGAACTTGAAATATTGTGTTTCTATAGATGAGACTCAGGCTGACATCCCTATATTGAATTTGCCTTATTTCAAATTGTGCCAGAGAGGCTCACATCATCACCTTGACTGCATATTAGAATCCCCTGAGGAGCTTTAACATTATGGATGCTGGACTCTCTCTCTCTCTCTCTCTCTCTCTCTCTCTCTCTCTCTCTCTCTCTCTCTCTTTTTCTCTCTCTCTCATACACACACACACACACACACACACACACACACACACACGGAGTCAAATTGACTAGACTTAGAAATATGGCCTAGACTTAGAAATATAGCCTGGTCATCAAATGTTTTTAATGTAATTGGGTAACTAATATTTTTCTAAGGTTGAGAGTCAAAAATTTTAAATCAGAGATTCTCAAATTTGAATACAAACACATGGATGACACAAAGATTAATAAAATCAGCCCCTTCTCTAAGGAGAGTGTCCACGTTTATCATAAATCCCTGGTCACAAACTTGCAGACAATGGAAGCAGTTCCCTGAAAGAGGAGATGGCCAGTGAGCACAGAATATGTGACACTTCAAAACGAATGAGCTTTTTAAATTTTTTTCATATTTTGCTCTTTGAGACACTAAGTTAATGAAATAAAGAAAACAAATAAAGAAAACTCCCAAAAGGCAGCCAGTCTTCTTAGGAATTATTCCTCTTAAAGAGATTGATATTAAATATGAGGCTCAAAAACCCAAAGTAGTCACCTCCAGTGACTCAATGAGAGGTGCTATCCCCGCTGAGAGTCAGGTTCAAACTCTAGCCACCTGGGGGCTGGTCTGGCCCTGCCTGTGTGTATTCTGGAATCCCTGTTCCACAGCTGGGCAAGCCCTTTGGATGGTCTCCAAAGAGCCAGCTCACTTTCCCTTTTCCAATGTATTTCGCTCAGGCTGGTCACACCTGCAGCAATAAACTTGGAGATTCCATTTCCCAAATGACCTGTCTGTTCCATTTCCCAGCCCCATTCCCTGGAGCAGCCAGGCTCCTGTGATCTCCTGAGAGGCATCTGTGAGCAGACCGTTACTATTCCCGACACAGTGGGGCTCAGTGGATATGGGGACAGCATCTGCATCCCAGCCTCTCTGAGCCTCATTCCCCTCCTCTTTGAAACAGGGTTGGTAGAGTGATCATGAGCATTAAGTTGTGCCCCCTCCCCCTCAATGAGGTGGAACTCCCTTTCATTAAGATTTTAGCTTCAATATAGCCCAACAGAGGGCCCTTTCTTGACTGCCCAACCTCTCCCTAGCTCATGGTGTATTTTCATTCTCTGCAGAGCACTGGCTCTCTTTGTGTTTGTTTATGAACTTGTCGTCTGTCTCGTCTGACTAGAATGGAAGCCTTAAAAAAAGCAGGGACTCTGGCTATCTTGTTCACTGCTCTATATTTAGCACCTAGAATAATGCCTGGCACATAGTAAGCTCTCATTAAGCACTGATTGATTTACATGTGCAAAGGACCGAATACAGAGCCAGACACTCAATTGGTGCTCAGTATATGATAGTCATAATTGTTACTTATAGGTAATTGCATTGAGATGACATAGATTTTCATTTGGAAAGTCTCACTATGTTCATGAAGAAGATGCTGGAGACTTTGTGGGGAGGTGCCATGATTGGTAGGACTGGTTATAGGTTGGAGGCCGGGGAAGGTACCAGACAAAACTTTTTTGTTATTATTTCTAATATTTCTAGTATCAAATTTAATGCTACCTACTCCGTTTTCTTTAATGCTAATAAAACATGACCACTTCAAAGTTTTAAGTGAATTCTATCACAGACACGAATGAGAGATGCAAGTTCTTTCTCTTCATCTAGCTTTTTATTTTCCTGCTTTGCTAATCTTAGGTCACTGAGAATTGGCTCATGTTACCTACTTCTAGCAGCCTAAACTAACTTCATTGATTTTGTTTCCATCTTCCCTTGGGACAAAGAACAATGCCATAAATCTCAGTCCAGACCAAGAGCCAATTTCACCCCTTGTTTCCCACCCCCCCCCTCGCCCCCAAAGTCCATGTTCCAAATCATAGTACACACATGAGCCACAAATGTTCTCACACAAAAAAAGGTAAGTTTCAGCAGAAAAGGTTTAGTATTATTTGTTGTTTGGGGTGCTGTGTGTGTGTGTGTGTGTGTGTGTGTGTGTGTTTGGTTGGTTAGTTGGTGTTTGGAGTTTTTATTTACAACTGTCTTATAATTAACCAGATAAAGCAGACAGTAGCATTATTATCACTGGTAATGAATGTGTGGCCCACATGTCGCTGTTTTGTAGCTTTTACACTGTGTATCTAAAGAGGGTGGTTGAGTGAACTGCATTATCAAGTTGACTATTTGTTTCTAAAACTCACAGAGAGTTACAGCCAGAGGAATGGAAACCTTTAAGGAATGGAAACCTGGTTATCATTGCATGTTCTGTGGTTCAAGCCACCCTGTGCCATGCACAGGTCTTTTTCAGCAGAGACATGGACCAGAACAAAAAAACAACAATAATGACATGTCAGCAGCTATTATTTACAGAGCACATACTCTGTCCGAGGCTCTGAGCTGCAGCCATTACAAATGTGGCCTCAGAGTCAAACCGTCTTCCCTATTCTCTAATACAGTGTTGGACCTAAAATTACTCAAGGTCCTCTGCTAGAATTGTACTTTGTGTAGAGAACTACCTCATACCGTGTGTATTAAGTATACATACCTCATAACCTCTCCGAGAGGTTATGGAAAGGAAAGATACACAGATTCAAAATAATGTGGTAAAAAGACAAGTACTGTATGATCTCATAACCTCTCCCGTGGAGAGGGCATGGAAAGGAAAGATACACAGATTCAAAATAATGTGGTAAAAAGACAAATACTGTATTATCTCATTTATGTATGGGATTGAAAACAAACAAAGTGCAAAATGGTAGCCAAAGGCAGGTAGTAGGGGGTAGGCAAAATGGATGAAGGGGGTCAAAAAGAATAAACATCAACTTATGAAAGAAATAAGCCTGGGTATGTAATGTACAATGTGGTGACTATCCTATATAATAAAGAGGTAATATGCAAATTGACCATCACACCCTCACAAGACGGCTGCCTATGGCCTGGAGGGGGGTTATTGAGGGATGACCAAACGACTGAACAGCAGGCTATGTGGGGAAACCAGGCCAGCAGGGGGAGAAAATGGTGGTGATTAGGCTGGGGGGTAGTGGGGGGCAGTGAAGGGCAACTATGCTGGCAGGGAGGAGGCAGTTGGGGGGCAGTTAGGGGCCATCAGGCAGACAGGCAGTTAGAGCAATTAGGAGCCAGCAGTCCAGGATTGTGAGAGGGATGTCTGACTGTCAGTAGTCGTACATCCCCTAGGGGGTCCCGGATTAGAGAGGGTGCAGGCTGGACTGAGGAGACACCTCCCATGCACAAATTTTGTCCACTGGGCCTCTGTATGTTTAAAAGTTGCTAAGAGAGATTTTTTGAAATTCTCATCACAAGAAAAAAATCTGTCATTATCTATGGTATGCTGGCAGAAATTAACCAAACTTACTGTGGTGATCATTTTGCAATACAAATACAGAATCATTATGTTGTATACCTGAAAGTGAGATAATGTTATATGTTGATTATTTGGCAATTAAAAGGGGGAAAAGTAATAAATATTATAATAGGCAAAAGTTATATATTAAGAATTGCTTACTGCAACATTATTTGTATAAGCAAAAAATATTAAATGACTATCAAATAAGAGACTGGCTGGTAAATGATGGCATATTCATATTTGCAATACCATGCAGCTATTAAAAATTATGGAAGTCCATATTAATTGATACGAAAACATGTTGCATGAAACAGAAAATACACACATGTCAATCCTTATTTATGGAAATTTATACACATACTGGTTTGGGCAGAAAAATGCCTTCTTAAGAAATGTTCACTTAAGCACTAACTCATCTCACATGAGGAACAGAAGGATACTAAGGGATTTTTACCTTCCTCTGTACTTCTCTACAATTTTGGCAAGTTTTTCCAATGAATGTGTATAACTTCTTAATAGAATTTATTGCAGTTTTAGATTCACAGTAAAATTTATCTATGAGTTTCCATATCCTGCCCCCCACACATGCAGGCACACACACTGCATGCACAGCCTCCCCACTATCAGCATCCTGAGCCAGAGTGGCACATGCTATAGCTGGTGAACCAACACTGACATGTGACTATCGCGTGTCTTGGTTTACATTAGAGTTCACTCTTGCTGTTGTACATTCTATGGGCTTGTATGTTTTTTTAAAAAGCAGTATAAGTATTTTAAAGGTTTTGGAGATTGGATTAATGAAATAATCTGAATTATTAATGGAAATCAGAATTTTATGCTATCATCTCATCTCTGCCTACCCTAATCTCCTGGGGATCCCTAAATGAGAATGAATCATCAGAAGGGAGAGTGTAGATTTAACTCACTATAGCAATATTTTTTTAAAATCTCTTCTCCCTACCTTGGGGTTGCTTGGGAAGCTAAAAAAACAAAAACAAAAAACAAAAACCAGCTACTCCCCAACCCTTCGTTAGCCTATATCCCCATGGATCAAAGAAGCTAAACTTGGAGTGGTGGTTTTAGGGGCTGGAAGAGGAGTTGGCGAGGCAGAAGAAACTCCCAAAAAGGTGATTCCTAGGACAAAACTTCAAACGGTGAGGCAAACTCCCTGGCATATGCCATGTTGGGACCCTAGAAACATTTTGGATCTCATTTCAATAATACCCTGCACACCCAGCATAGAACTGAGGAGGTCACAGTTCGACTCCCCGTAGGGACACATGCCCAATGCCAGTTAGATCACCAGTGGTAGGAGCAGCCAGTCAACGATTGCCTCTCATCATGATGTTTCTATCTCTCTCTCCCATTCCTTTCCTCTCTGAAATCAATAAAATTAAAATTAATAAAATAATATTTCCTGTATTCTCCATTCCCACAAGTAGGAAATGGAAAAAGTGATCTTAGGGTGGGGGTGGTCTGGAGGAGGTCAATGGGAAAAAAGGGGTATCTATGTGATACTTTCAACAATAAAGATTTACTTGAGATGGGTAGAGAGAGAGAGAGAGTGAGAGAGAGAGAGATTTCAACATGAAAGCCCTAAACTTAAGATCCTGGAGACCAAGATACATGTCTTTTTGTCTTTATAGCTCCAAGGTCTCACATAAAGCCTGGCCTTTAGTCAGCACTCAATAAATGTGCAAGTGAGTGAGAGGAAGGAGAAGAAAAGGTGAAAGGCAAGAGGGGTCAAAGAACAGGAGGGCCTTTTTATTGTAGAGCAATTATCACTGACCTTTTGTTGAGCTCCATTATTGTAGAGCAATTATCACTGACCTTTTGTTGAGCTCCATTACATTTTAACAGGCTCTGCATCACTTAAAGAATACTTCTGTTCTTAAAGCTGACTTTGGCCACACTTCACCTTGTCATACAGATTTGGGCTTCGTTTACAATGGTTCTCCAATGAAAATAGAATTTCATTTGTTCTTTCATTCCTATTCCACCATCACCTTCCAGATTCCCACCATCTTCATTTTCATTTGAAATGATAACCAAAATAATTGTTCAGGGCACAGTGGTTAAGCTTATGTAAACCGTCCTGGCCTTGTGGCTTAATTGGTGGGAGCATCGTTCCATACACCACCAAAAGGCGGTGGGTTCGATTCTCAGTCAGGCCACATACCCAGGTTGCAGATTAGATTCCCTGTCTGGGCACATAAAGGAGGCAACGGATCGATATTTCTCTCTAGCATCATTGTGTATCCCCCCCCCCCCCCCCCCGCCTCTCTCTCTCCCTGCCTTTCTCAAAAATAAACAAACAAACAAACAAAAACCCACAAAACATATTCTCAAGTGAGAACTAAAAATAAATTTTAAAAACTATTATATAAACCAACTTTCATTTATTATAAAATTCTCTAAACTTCTGACTATATGCTATCAATAGGTACTGAGCACAGAGGACTCCGTCAGCCCTCACCCATGCTTTTGCTGGGAACCACAGCGTAGAAAGCACAGAACCTCGGCAGCTCATCGGTGGGAGGGTGAAAACCCCTCTCTGGGTTGTGAGGCTGCACTAAATGTGTATCTGGAAACTTCTGTTTCAGGAATCTTCCCAGCAAGGCGCTATCCCCAAAGCCGGGAAGGAGCGTCCTTTTTCTCAGTTCTGCCTTGCAGTGAGAGAAGAGCACAGGGCCAAACCTTCAGTCCTTCTTTAAAAATATTTATTTTAAAATGTTTTAAAGTTCAGGGTGGGGTTTTAAGGAATGCCTAGGAGGTCTGAACGCTTGGGTCTGATGAACTCACTGAGACACCTGGCTCCAGATTTTCACACAGGGAGTCAACTTCACAAACAAAGAGGCATACCACCTGCTGACTTCTTTGTTGGGAAACCAAGAATTATGTAACTCAAAATCATAAACAATCCGCCTACACAACGAGAAGGCGTACACGGGACAAGTTTAGTCAAGTTGTGAGCGTTTTGAGACCTGCATCCACAAACAAGCCCAGGTGAAGAAGTGTTCGGTTATAAGGCTGCTGTAGGCCAAGTCAGCCTCGGGACAGGCAGAGGGGAGGGGGTTTGATTCAGCTCTGGCAAAGAGAGCAAAAGGGCATGGCCGTGGGAAGCCGGAGCTGAAAATACTTGGACTGTTCCGCAACTTTGTTTATGGAAAGTTATCTCCGGTCGTTAATTTAGTGGCCGTGATGCAGGAAGAGTTCCAGAGAACAATAACGCGTTGGGTGTTGGTGACGTGATAACCGAGCTGCGGCCGCCTCTCCCCGGTAGGAAAGGCAGGTGTGTAAACATCAGCGTGCCACACTCAGCTCGGGCCAGGTTTTCTTTTAAAGGATCTCATTTGGCATCAGAACATCTTTCCATTAGACCGGGGGTCAGCAAACTTTCTCTGGAAAGGGCCAGGAGGAAATGCTTTTGGTTCCTCAGGCCATCCGGAACCTGTTGAAACCACTCACTTGTGTTGCTGTAGTATGGACACAACAATAGACGGTCCACACACAAATGAGTATGACTTCCCTCCAATAAAACGTATTTATATGGCCCTGGCTGTTCTGGCTCAGTGGATAGAGCATCGGCCTGTGGACCAAAGGGTCCTGGGTTCAATTCCAGTCAAGGGCACATACCTTGGTTGCAGGCTACTCCCCAATCAGGGCCCTGGTCTGGGCTCGTGCAGGAGGCAACTCACATTGATATTTCTCTCCATCTTTCCCTCTCTCTTCCACTTTCCCTAAAAACCAATGGAAAAATATCCTCTGGTGAGATTAAAAAACAAAAAAACAAACAAACAAACAAAAACACCTTATTTATATAAACAGGTCTTGGACCATACTTGGTCTATGGGTCATAGTTCGCTGACCCCTGCTTTACATCAATATACTCTATTTTAGTCACCCCAGATCCCAAACAACTCCCGTTACCTGCTGACATCCTATCTTTCATGTTCCAGAAGTTAGCTGGGTTTCTCAATAGAATGGATCTGGGCTGTGTATTTTCAATTGGTGACTTAGCCTAAGATATGTTCCTACCGTAAAAACATCACGGCAGGATTATGTGTTCTCTTCTTACATTTTTGCCCTTGGGTGGTTTTTCCGGACATTGCTGTAAACTGCCTGGTTCAATTTGTATCTCTAGTTGTAATCCCATCTTTCAACAGATTCTGCAAGCACCAATAAACCTCCATCCTCCACACAGTAGAAGCTCCCGTTTATTTGTTTTTTCCAAACACACTAAATGAGCAAAGACAAATGTGTTTAAGACGATGTCTTATCACTGTACACTTCAAAGTGCCGTGTTCCTTATGTGTTCAGTGACTGTTCAGTGAGCAGTGAAAAAGGAAAGAAAGCGGAGAGGGAGGGACGGGGCGGGGGGGGGGGGGGGGGGCGGAGGAAGTAAGGGAAGGAAAAGAGGAACATTGTTGAGCACTATTGCGTCCATGAGCTAGCATGTCTGTCAGATCAATGCATCTGGTTCTTTTGGAGGCAGATTTGTAGCCAAGAACTTTCTGAATAAAAGTGTTTAAAAGATTCCGCAATAAGGAGGGTAGTTCCTTATTCCTTCACTCACACACATTTATTAAGGAGTGTCTTTGGGCCATTATTCGAGGATGTGGGGAACAAATGAGACAAAATTCCTGCCCTCATGGAGCTTGCATTCTGTTGTTGGAGGCAGACAATAGACAATAAGCAAATCGGTGTATAATCGGATGCCAAGTGAAGGGCTTCCGGCTCTGCTACAACCCTCAGCAGTTGGCACTGCCTCGCCCTCAGCAATTTTGCAAAACAACCCATCCAAGTCTGTGAGCCATCCCTCTCTGCCTCAGTTTCCCCCCTGCAGGTCAGCTCTGCACTGAGGTCACGGGGAGGAGCAGCGAGGACTGGGTCTATCCCTGCACACTGCAAAGAGCCCTCTTCTCAGGCTGCGGGCAAGGAGCTTCCCTCCAGCGACTGCACCTCCCCAGGCCGGGGCCGGCAGGAACTGCACATGCGGGTGGCAGCCTCAGTAACTGGCGCCAGGGGGCTGTGCTTGGCCCCTTGAAGCGGATACCTTCTTGGAACATGTCACTAACAGCAGCACAAACATGGCTGGTGCCGAGGCAGCAACAGACTTGGAAACATCTGCTTTTTCTCTCGGGAAGCTCCATGCTGCAGGCCTCGAGCCTCCGCTCCTGACAGATGGACAGAAAAGCAGTCCCACCCTCACACCGAGAGAAATAGCCAACCAGCCGCCGCTCGTCCAGAGCTCGCCCTGGCTGCAAAGGAGAGACCTCATCCCAGTCCGCTGCCCGGGGCTTACTGCATGTGCCAGCCGGCGCGTCCCAGTAGCTATGGGGGCTTCCCCTCCCCATAAGACAACAAGAGACAATTATATATTGACTTGCTTATGTCTGCCTCCAACAATAGAATGCAAGCCCCATGAGGGCAGGAATTTTGTCTCATTTGTTCCCCACAAATAAAGGTCCAAAGACACTCCTTAATCTATTTAACATCAATCACTGCGGCACTGAGTTTAATAAAAATGCAGTGGGCTGTGTCCTTTTGGTTATTTCATTCCTATACCGGCAGACCTCAGAGATATTGCAGGTTTGGTTCCAGACCACCGCAATAAAGTGAGTATCGCAATAAAGCGAGCCATGATCTTTTTGCCGGGAGAGGGTCTTGCCTTCAATCTGTAAAAAGTAAAAGCAACATCTTTGAAGTGCGGTGAAACGAGCTAGGACTGCAGTTTATTTTGTAGCTGGATAATACATTTCAGACCAAAGAGAGGGTAAAAACAGCAGAGGAACTCAGGGAAGGTGACTGGGTTTAGGGAGGCTTAGCCATGAAAGCAAACGCACTGGCTCAGCAAATAGCTACTGAGCTCTCTTCCAACTAAGCTTAGAGAGCTTAGAGCTCTAACTAGTTAACTAGATGGCTTCTACTTCCTACCATCCATCCCTTAGGACATGTGTCAGCATTGCTGGGACAAATCATCCCAAAACTCAGCAGCATAAACAAACAACCATTCATTCTCATACAGTTCCTCAGGGTCAGGCAGGCAGTCCTGACTTAGGAGGGTGGTTGTGGCTCAGAGTGTCTTATGAGGCAACAGCCAAGCTGTCAGTGGGGTCCAGGCATCTCAAGGCTCAGAGGGCGCCCGGGAGTCCACCCCCAGGCCACTGGGTGGCTGCAGGCCTCACTCTCGCACCAGCTGTTGGCTGGGGGTTCCAGCCCTCTACCCCGGGGTCTCCCCAGGGCAGCTCACACCACCAGCTGGTTTCTCCACAGCCAGGGAGCTCAGAGAAGGAGCTCAGGGTGGAAGGCACAGGCTGCTGCAACCTAACCTCAGGAGGACCTGTCACCACTTCCGTCACGTGCAGGTGGTCACGCTGACCGCGCTGGCCAGTGAGAGAGGAAGCACAGGAGCACGGCTGTCAGAGGCAGGGAACCCCGGGCGTCTCCAGGGCTGCATGACAGCTCTGAAGCCTGCCCCCGACAGTTAGAGTGCACCCCTCAACCGCCCCCTCCACTGCTCCCGGGCAGTGTTCGTGTCCTACAATCTGCTGCTGCTTCACTCTGATGGCCCTGCGATTTCCACAGCCGCATCCTCTCACTGCATGAGTGGTCTCTCAAAGCTGGGGTCTTCCTGTCTCTACACACACATACACACACACACACACACACACACACACACACACACACACACCCTCTGCTCGAATCCCGCTGCCCAGGTGACGAGGCCCAGCTCCTCAGCAGGGCTCTGAGTCCCTCCTCATGCTCCAGCTCCCCCTCCCCATCCCCCACACCCTCTGAGTGGACTTTCCACTCTGGTAAGCAGGGACTGTCTCCAGCACCATTGTGCAGCGTCACCCCCCAGGCCTTTGCTGCCCTCTCCCCTCGGTCTGTCCCTCCTTCATCTCTCCCCACAGAGCAGTGCTGTCTGTAATCACGAGCGCAACCTGGAGACCCCACCATGGGGTTCAGACCCAGCTCCACCCTCACTCAGGGTACAACGCCGCCAACTATTGAGGTCCCACACACGGGGCATTGGTCAAATCATTTATTTCTGTATAACTTATATTTCCACACAACAGCCTAAAAGTAGATTATTATCATCACCATTGTGCAAACGAGGAAACCACGGCTTCCACAGTGAGAGCCAGGAAGGGGTCTGCAAGTACAGCTGTTCTTGTTCAGGGCGAAGCCAGAACCGTCTCCTCCTCTAAGCTCCCGCCTTCCCCAGACGGCTCCTCCGTGCCTCCCATGGCACCGGGGACTCCAGCTCGTAGTGAACGTTGTGTTGGCATGGCGTGCTCTGTGTCTGCCTCTTTAGAACTCAGCTCTTTGAGGGCAGGGAGCCTGTCTCAGCCATCTGAGCCAGTCCACCGCCATCGCGTCTCCGCGGATCCAGCTGGTGGTGCCCACTGAGTACCCTGGTGACGCTGCAGGCAAAGGCCAAAAGAGGAGGAAGAGGAAGGGGAGAAGCGGAACATGGGGCCTTAAGCAGAAAGAGAAAGAAGAGGCAGTGAAAACACCTGCTTGGTGTTTTAAGAGCAAATGTAACGTTTTCCTTAATAAAACTAAAATGACTCTAAACCACTAACCTGAAACGCTATTGGAATGGATTCAGACTGAGAACCGGCTATAAATGTGACTCTTCCCAGCTCTTTCCTCGGGGAGAATGGTCACATGGGTGCACAGGCTCAGGCTCAGCAACCAAATAACCACACCCACAGGCCGGCTCCCCAGCTCGCCGCCTCCACCCCTGCAGGAGCCAGGGGTCACCCCATTGCTGCAGGCAGGCTGGTCTGGGGGCCAGGAAAGTGGTCACACTCAACTATAACCTCAACTCTCGGAAGAAGTTTAGGAAAGTAATAAACGTTTAATATGATTTCTTTTTTTTAATAAATTATTTATTTGTTTGTTTGTTTTTGCAGATTTGCCTTTATGAGAAAAACATCAAATCAGAGAGCCTTCAGACTATTGTGAGTTTTACAAAAATGTCTTTGGGTCCTCTGAAAATGGTGGCTTGTGACCATAAAAGCCCATTCCAGCCATAATCAGAAATAATATGGGAGTTAGAGTAATTAACCTTTAGTGATCTCATCTGTTCCAGACTGGCATCTCAGACACACTCATGTTTTGTTGTGTTAAATTCATGTGGGGGAAAAAAATCAATCCCCAAAATTGGCCCTGTCAGGTGTTTCTAAAAAATAGTTTCCATATGATATCAGCACTTGTCAAGATCCTGCTAAAGAATAAAACATGTTTTAAACGTGTATACAGCACTGACCTGGCCCAGGGCTCCTTCCGTTGCCCTGCCGCCAGTGATATCACTGCAGACATTTGCTTTCTCAAAGTGACAGTGCTCTGCAGAACTCTACTTGAGCTGCTTCTTGGCAAGTTGCTGTGGAAATATTAAATCATCCCACATGTGCATGCGTTGGCCTCTCCAGGTATATTCTGGAATGTACTTGAGAACTGGTGGTCGAGTCTCCTTGGCCTCCACCTCCTCCTTCTCTCTTTCTCACTCTCTTTTCTTCAGGATCCTCCATAGTGTTCACCAAGCAAGAACTCAATCATTCTCAACGGATCAATTTTCCAATTAAAGTTTTAAAACTACAATTTGTTGGCTAGTGTGTGTCATAGGTAGAATAAAGCACTTTCCATGTGTTCTTTCTTTGTCCTCACAACAGCCCCAGAGGTGTTATCCCTCCTCCCCAGAGGCTTAGCGAGAGAAGGCGACTTTCCCAAGGTCATGGCTGATGGGTGAGAGGCAGCGCAGGGAGTCAGACTGGTTCTATCTGACTCCAGAGCCTGCAACCACTTGTGCAAGACCACCCTCATTCTCTGTTCTTTGCAGATTAGAAAGGAAAGCATGCTCTTTAGGCTAATGCCCCTGACCTCTCTGACGCTGGGTAGGATGCTTGTTGTTAAATCTATGGATTCCTTCTCTGGTAGTTATTTCTAGAAGCTTCTTGTTCCATCCCCTTTAGAACAGTGCATGCACCTCACCGTTGTGCCCAGGCTGGTTGTCTATGCGGCCATTGGTTAAGTAGCCCGCCCTCCAGCACCTGCTTGCTGCTAGAAGTGTGATCCGTGGGCCAGCAGGACCGGCAACTCCGAGAATGTCAGAAATGCAGCCACAGGTTCCCTCAGAGTTACAAGTCAGAATCTCCATGTTAGCACTATTTCTAGGTGCTTTGTGTATGCCTGAAAGTTTGAAAAGTTTGTCCTACTTGTTGGTTGTCACACAAAGTGGAATTTCTCTTCCTGGGACTACCGGCAGAGAAGTCAGCATGGTCAGCAGACCTCGATTCAAGCGAGCGCTGCCTGCCACATAGACCCCAGCGGTGGGGCTGGCTTTCCCTCATGAGCCCACGCCAGGGCCACCAGGCATTCCGGTCTCCTGCCTCTACATTGCTATTTCAAGATAGTTGAAAACAATCTAAAGATTGAGTCATGTGTTCAGATTAAAATATAAAACTTTCTGATGATAGCCTTTAAATGCATAGCACTTTCTAGAGCTTGTCCCTAATGCCTCTCAGTGATAGCCAAAGTTCAATACTAAATTATGTGAAATTTTAATCCAGCCTGATGTCCAAACATAATAACTCTGTTAAAGGAAAGGTAAGTTTAGCATCCCAGCACCTTTTAGGACGCGCATTAAGAAGTGTTCACGTAGAGAATAGATTGACAGCTGTCAGAGGGGAGTGGGTTGGGGGACTGGGTGAAAAAGGTGAAAGGATTAAACAAAGACGAAAGATAAAAGAATACAAAAGAAAAATCCCATAGACACAAACAGCATGATGATTATCAGGAAGGAATTGGGGTGGGAGGAGGTAGAAGAGGGTGAAGGGGGACACGTGGTGATGGCAGGAGACTTTGACTTGGGTGGTAAATATACAATACAGTACACAGATGATGTATTATAGACTTGTACTCCGAAATCTAAATAATTTATTAATATCACCCCCCAATAAATTCAATTTAAAAAATTTTTAATAATAAAAATAGAAGACAATATTTAGAAGAAAAAAAATAAAGGCAGTGCTCATACCACCATCTCCCACGTGTGCCGAGTGGTGTTGTTGCTAGGGAGTCACTAGAAGGCCGCGCCACTCCTCTCTCTAACCTGGCCAGAGCTCTCCTTCCTGTGCAGCTTTGTCCTTGCACTGGTATGAATGCGCAGTTACTTTGTAAATAGGACTAGTGGTTATTCTGCAAGGACCAAACATGTTTCGCATTACAATTTAGGCCCTGTAAGAGGAAGTAAAACTCTCATTATTCACAGATGACATGATATTGTACATAGAAAACCCCAAGGACTCCACCAAAACACTATTACATTTGAAAAATGGATTTGACAATGTAGCAGGATACATAATTAACACCCAGAAATCAATGGCATTTTTATACAGAATTTTCATAAAGAAAAACTAAACAAACAATTGCACTTACCATTGCAACAACAACAACAAAATTAAGATACTTAGGAATAAACTTAACCAAGGAGGTAAAAGACTTGTACTTGGAAAACTACAGGATGTTAGAAAAACAGATAGAGGAAGATATAAACAAGGGGAAGAATAAACCATGTCCATGGATTGGTGGAATTAAAATGTCCATACTACCAAATCAATCTACAGATCCAATGCAATCCCTATTAAAATACCAGTGGCATATTTCACAGATCTAGAACAAATACTCCAAAAAACTTATATGGAACCAAAAATGACCCCAAATAGCTACAGCAATCTTGAGAAAAAAGAACAAAGTTGGAGGGTATCACAATACCACATATAAAGTTATACTACAAAGTTACTGTAATCAGAACAGTATGATACTGCCACAAGAACATGCAAATAGATCAATGGAACAGAACAGAGACCCCAGAAAACAACCCACGCCATTACGCTCTATTAATATTTGACAGAGGAGGCAAGAGCATACAATGGAGTCAAGACAGTCTCTTCAATAAATGGTGCTGGGAAAATTGGACAGATAAATGCAAAAAAAAAATGAAACTATACTACCAATTGACACTACCCACAAGAATAAACTCATAATGGATAAAATACTTAAATTTAAGTCGTGAAACCATTAAAATCCGAGAAGAAACCATAGATAGCAAAATCTCAGACATGTCTCATAGCAGTATGTTTGTGGATACATCTCCTAGGGCAGTGGTCGGCAAATTCATTAGTCAACAGAGCCAAATGTCAACAGTACAAGGATTAAAATTTCTTTGTAGAGCCAAATTTTTTTAAACTTAAACTTCTTCTAATGCCACTTCTTCAAAATAGACTCATCCAGGTCATGGTATTTTGTGGAAGAGCCACACTCAAGGGGCCAAAGAGTCACAGTTTGCCCACCACAGTCCTAGGTTGTGAGAATGCCATCGACAGCCACCACAGCAAAAATGCGTCTGACTTCCCCCCCTTCACCTGATCCCCATGACTGTCCTGGGAAGCCCCGAGGGTGAGAGCCACGTCCCCTTCTACACTGCACAGTGAGTGTGGGAGAGGCGTGTCAGTCGGGATCTTGCCAGCAAAGAAACAGCACCCAATGGAGTCCCTTGAGGCGAGTCAAGCAGAGGGGCAGTTTGCAAAGATGAAAGAAATGGAGGGGACAGGGCAGGGCAGGAGAATTACCCCCAGGCCTGAAGGGACATGAGGACGAAGGGAGCCAGAGAGACAGACAGACAGACAGACAGACAGACAGAGAGCTACCTTTGTCCAAGGAATACATCCACCGTGTCAACTCCCCACAGTGTGAGAACTGGGGATAGAACCTACCCACGTTCTCCTCCCGCCCTCTGAGCCCCTTCCTGGGGCTAGCGGCTTGACTGGCCTGGAGTCCACAGGGCACAGGAGCCTGTGGGTCTTAACTCACATCCGTCAGCCTCCTGGAACACAGAAGACTCTAGAAGGGAGAGGAGTGGAGCTGGGGGGACAAGAGAAGTTATCCAGCCCAGGGCTGTGTGACTGACTTCCAAGAAGGATTGACTGCCCCCTGTCTATGGGCCAGCATCAGACCTCTCAAGTTAAGCAGACTCTTGGCCTTCGGGGACTTTAAAAGCACCAAACCCTCTGGGTCGCATAGAAATTCTCTCAGGTATCCTCAGCAAGGGGCTGCTCAGCCACTCTTACTGCCTCTGCTGACGGGGGATCACCACATGTCAGAGGCCTTCTAATTGAAGCCGTCACCGCCCAGGTCCCGTGGAGCTCCTAGTGTTGTCCTCAGAGGCTACCAGAATAAGTCTAACCCCCAACTCCCGTTCACAAGGAGGAATTCTACATCTTGTCTCTGGACAACCACCTCCTTGTAAGGAAGTGGGGTCGAGGGCAGAAGCTACAAACCTCGAGCCTACCTTCCAGGCAAAGGCAGAAAGAACGCAAGCTGTGGGGAGGGAGGGGCACCCACTTTTCTCCTGAATCCCACCACAGTGCATCTAAAGTTCAGAGCACCCTAAAAAGGAGGACGTGGCTATGACATCCCTGAGAACAGAGCTGGGACCCTGCAGGCACGCCTCACTCTATCCCAAAGCCGCCCGCTCCCCTCAGCGAGCAGAAGAAGCAGGAGCAGCCAGTGTAATGCCTGAAGTCCCCAGTGCCAGTACCCTGGGCCAGCTCCGGGACCAGTCATTTTTTTTAACCCAGCCTGCAGAAAGCACTGTGCGTGGAAAGGGCCAGTTCGTCTGCAGGAATCAGTGTAAAACTTAGACAGAAGTTTATTTGTTAGCCGGTAACACACGAGAAATGGAGGGGAGATTTGTTTTCTGCAGCCGTAGGCAGATTAATCCAGCTGGCACTGTGCCTGCTGCCAATGACCAAGGCACAGCCAGGCCAGTGTTGGTGGGCCAAGGAGGGGCTGCAGCGGAAGAGCTGGTGGGTGCACAGAGGACCCACATTGCCCAGGTCTCTGGCTGGTACGCCCGCAGCACAGAGAAGAGCGATTAGCTGAGTCCCGCCCGGCCTGGTCTCTGTCACGGTGTGGGCGCTCCAGTAGGAGCCTGGGTTTGGTCCTGCTTCCTTTCACCGGTTTAAGAGTTGGTATGAAACTTAGTTGGTTCCATTTCTTATACTTCTAGAAATACCTAGTTGGGAAGAGGTTTCAGCTGCACTTAGGAATAAGTCGAAGCAAGCTGGGGCAGTTGGGGAGATGCCCAGGTCACCCCGCTACAGGACAGAGCGGGCATGGCAGTGCGAGGCCGCTGGTTCCCAACCTCGTCCTTTCTCCCAGGACTGGCTGCAGCCGCCCTGGCCTCCAGGACTGGCCTCGGCGCCCTCCCTCCCTCACTGGGAGGGGGAGGGCGGCGCTATGAGATCCTGAGGGGCACGGCGGCGTGGCTGACTGCTTCTGCCAGGGTTTGTCCCCAGGAAGGGCCTGAGCTCCCCAAATCACCCTGCTGGCCTTGGTGCCATGCCTGTGAACCAGAATCAACCTGCTTAAAGAAACACACACTCACACACACACACACACACACACACATACACCATACACACACACACCATACACACACCCCACACATACACACACACCATACACATACACCACACACACACACCATACACACACATACCACATACACACACCACATACACACCACACACACACACCACACACACACACCACACACACACATACACTATACACACACAAACCACATACACACACATACCACATACACACACACCACACACCCCATACACATACACATATACACACACACACCATACACACACACCACACACACCACATACACACACCACACACACTTCTGCTAATGCTAGAAGCATCTCCGGATGTCCCAGGACCCCCAGGAAGAAAGAACCGAGCTTTCCTCAAAAGAGACGAAGCCACAGATTTATTTAATGGGATTTGGGCTGTCCGGGTGTGCTGGCCATCTGAAGGGATTTTTCTCTCTCAGGTCCTGAAAGTAACTGCCACGAGCTGAAATTTGACTTGACAATTATGTCACAAGAAGTAAACATCGTCTGCAGGCCTGGTGGCTTGGAAGCTTCTCTCTAAACCGCTGCTGCCAGTAGGCCCCGAGATGTTTGCTTTCGGGCTGCAGCCGGCCGCCGCGTGTTTAGAGAAGCGCAGGCCGCAGCCGCGGAGCAGACCCCGGCGAAGGGCTGCGGCTGCGGCTTCCTCACGCCACACACACACACACACACATGCACACACACACCACACCACACACACACACACACACACACACACACCACACACACACACACACACACACCACACCACACCACACACACACACACACACCACACCACACCACACCACACCATACCACACACACACACACACCACACCACACCACACACACACACACACACACACCACACCATACCACACACACACACACACCACACCACACCACACACACACACACACACACACACCACACACACACCACACCACACACACACACACACCACACCACACCACACCACACACACACACACACCACACCACACACACACACACACACACACCACACCACACCACACACACACACCACACACACACACACACACAGGCGGTGCTCTGCCCCTGCTCCCGGCCAGGGGCCTGGAGGTCTGCGGTCCTTTGTCACGGCTGGGGGCTGCCCTTTCAGGAATCCACACCAAGGCTCAGAGAGACCGCGAAGCTCCAGCGCTGCCCTGTGGGCAGGTGATCACCAAACATACGATTTTAAATGTTTAGCGCTGATATTTTGGGAAGTAAAAAGAAACAGTTGAAATTCATTTTAATCATGTATTTTTAAACCAACATATGCCAAATATGCAACCAGTGCATCATTATTAATGAGATATTTTGTTATTTTTTTACAGAGAGGAAAGGAGAGGGACAGAGAGCTGGAAACATCAATGAGAGAGAAACATCGACCAGCTGCCTCCTGCACACCCCCTACCAGGAATGTGCCCGCAACCAATGTACATGCCCCTGACCGGAATCGAACCTGGGACTCTTGAGTCCGCAGACCGATGAGCCAAACTGGTTTTGGCGAGATATTTTATAATATAATTTTTTTCTTTATTAAGGTCTTACATATGTGTCCTTATCCCCCCCCCTTCCCTTGCCCTCCACCCTCCCCTCACCCACCTGTTGTCCGTGTCCATTGGTTAGGCTCATATGCATGCACACAAGCCCTTGGCTGATCTCTCCTCCCTACCCCCACCCTCTCCTACCTTCCCTCTGAGGTGTGACGGTCTGAATAATATATATGTTAAATTTCCAAAACCCAGTGTGTTTTATACCCACAGCACAGCTCAACGTGGACCAGCCCCATCCCAGCCTGTGGTTGGTGACTACTGTGTGAGAGGCGGAGGTGATTCAGGTCCCCACCGAGCCTCGATAGCAGTGGGACCTTGGACAAGTGATTTAAACTCCTGCACCTTGTTTTTCTCAGTCAAGAAAATGGCAATGTTGTCCTCTCACAGAGTGGGTGTGAGGATCAAACAAGATAACACCAGTCAAGTGCCCAGCAGGTGATAAGCAGTCCATAAATATGAGTTGTTATTACAGCACTAGAAGCCCGGTGCATGAAATTTGTGCTTGGGGGAGGGGTCCCTTCAGCCCAGCCTGTACCCTCTCCAATCTGGGACCCCTTGGGGGATGTCCGACTGCCGATTTAGGCCTGAACCCTGCAGGATTAGGCCTAAACCTGCAGTCGGACATCCCTCTCACATTCTGGGACCACTGGCTCCTAATCACTCACCTGCCTGCCTGGTTGCCCCCAACTGCCCCCCTCCTCTGGCCTAGTCACCCTTCACTGCCCCCCTGCCAACTAATCACCCCAACTGCCTCAACTGCACCACCCCACTGGCCTGGTGGCCTATTACTGGCCCCTCTGCCAGCCTGGTCACCCTCAACTGCCTAGTCTCCCCTAAATGCACCCCCCTGCTGGCCTGGTCACCTCCAACTGTCCCCCTGCTGGCCTGGTCAACCCTCATGGCCCTCCACTAGCCTAGTCACCCCATGCAGCCTGCCTGTTCAGTCGTTTGGTTGTCCCTCACTAACCCTTATGCTGGCCTGGTTGTAGGCAGCCATCTTGTGAGGCTGTGATGATCAATTTGCATATTTCCTTTTTATATATAAGATAATTATCACTGTATTTACTGGTATCATTATCACTGTTACCATTGCTGTTGAGAAGTCAAACTTCACTTGTCTGCTCTTGGACTCTTCAGGGAAATCAAAATCAAAACTGGAAGCAGTTTCTCTAGCTCCAAGGTCAAGGGGAATTAGGAAAAAGACAATGGAGGGTGTAAATCATATTTGTGCACCCTTAAGAGTTTACAAAACTCCTTTCCTCTATCTTATGTGTTTGATGGTCACAATTGATCTGTAACTTAGAAACTGTATTTATCCTCTTTGTGGATGAGGAAAGTGAGGCTCAGAAAAGTTGGGCAAAGTGCTCAGTGTCACCAAACCAGAGCAGGGGAGTTGGGACTTCACTACCAGGTTTTTTATCATTAACCAATAGTTTTAAAGACACACTTACCGAGATCAGAAAAGTCACTGAGGGTTGGGGTGAGCACTGGCATCATGCCTTTTGCACGTGTTGATTGACTTCAAATTGCCCCTCTGGCATCACATGCTTTTCTTTTGCTGCAAACCATCCCTGGTCTCACGGGTCTGTGAAGAGGCCTCATCTTGAAGCCACACCGCACGCTCAGCTCTTCCGTGATGGCTTGAGGGGGGAGCACCCCATCACAAGAGAAGTGCGGCTTGGGGTCCTGCCAGGACCTCCGTGGCTCCCTGCCCTGGGACAGTGCAGCAGAACTCAGTAAAAGTGCAGTGCTGCTTCTAAAACGGTGGGGAGGGTTTAGGGAACCCAGCAAGGGGTGGCGCAGAAGACAGCAGGGGAGGGCTGTTTCAGCCCAGCCGGGAGGGGTGAGAGGAAGAACAGCGTCACCTGGAGAAAAGCTCTAGCTGTACGGCGTGGCCTTCAGTAAGACACACCGAAGTGTGGCAGAAGGAACACGGGAGGAAGAAAGAAAACGAGCATCAGGACCTCGCCTCAGATCTCCTGGCAAGACCCCTGATGGGCTGCATTCAACAGGGAGTCGGAGGGGAGGGAGTCCGCTGAGGAGCACCCAGCTCGGGGGAGAGGCCAGAGGAGTGCACCTGGAGGGGCAAATAAAAGCTTCCAGCACAGAGATATCATTTGGTTGGGATGTTGGAAACTTTCCTAATGCCTCACTCTACAGCTCCTAAATTTGGGAGGTGTTTTGGAAGAAAGCATGATTATCCAAGGCCCTTGAAGTTCTACCCTTATAAATTCTAAAAGGCTCACACTCATCCGAAAGAACTGACTTAGATCAAGAAAAAGGAGTTGATATGATGGAAATCTGAAGGAGGTGACATGGTATTTGTGTGAACAAGAGGAAAGACGTGTATTTCACACAAACCAAAGTATTGGCCAAAATGTCTTAGTCCCTGGCCCTGATTTCTTTCTTTCCTTCTTTCTTTCTTTCTTTCTTTCTTTCTTTCTTTCTTTCTTTCTTTCTTCTTTTTTCTTTTCTTTTCTTTTTTTTGGCTCTGCCTGATTTATTTCAAGCTTTTAAGGTATTTACCTTAAATAAAAATACAGAGTAAATCAAAATACAGAAGCCACCCCCACAGAGGCAGCCCAGAGGACTTACATAACTGCACCCCTGACCCTAAACTTGATCAGAGAAAAGCCAGAACAGCCCACAAATACACTGGTCACACTGCACAAGAAGGAGCAGAAGGGAGGAAATTGGCCATGTCCTATTTTATAATCCCAACAAAAATAGATGCTTGTTTACTTTTCAACTGACTCTGAGCACAGAACACATTTTGCCACAATGACAAGGAGCTCAGTGTAGTAGAAGCTGGGATTGGGGGTAATCTCTAGTTTTAAAAACATGAAATCCCTCTTCTTGTAAAAAAAAAATCAATTGATTTACTTATAAAAGATTATAAAAATGTATGCTGATTAATAGTAAATATCTAATACTCATATGGAAAACTTGAAGTAACACACACAAATATCTGCATCTGCTGACGACTTTCTGGTGAGTCTGTGCACACTTGGTCGGTGTGCCTATTTTCTCTTTTCTTTGACGCATTTGGAATTATATGCGCATGGGCCACAAAGTTTCAATCGCACTGTACATGCGCGCCTGCATGTGGTATTTTGTGGAAGAGCCACACTCAAGGGGCCAAAGAAGCCGAGGTTTGCCGACCACTGGGCTAGGGCTACACTATTTTTTGTTTGCTTGATTGCCTAGCTAGGGACTCCAGTGCAATGGTGGGTAGGTGGGGTGAAAGAAGACACTAGTGCTTGCTTCAGATTATAAAAGGAGTATTTCCAAGAGTTTACTGTTCAATATTGTTTGACTTACTTTTTTTGTAGATACTTATTGTTAATAATTAATTATCACTTCTTTTTATTTGCCTGTGCTGAGGTGAGTATATGACTTTTCTATGTTACGTTTACTGATTTTCTAAAGTTCAGCAAATCTTACATGTCAAGAATAAACTCAACTTGCTCATGATGTGTGAATCATTTGCTATGTTGCCAGACCCTACACATATTCAGGTGTGTCTTCAGTCTTTACCAGCTACCCTTTGAGTTTTACTCTCTAATTCAGTTATAATCAGAGAATGTTCCTTGCATAATTTTAATTATCTTAATTTATTTTATTTGTTTTACATCCTCAAATGTATTTTATCTTGGTGAACATCCTTTGCAAACTTGAAAATAATTTATATCTGTATTTTATTTAACTCCCATTATTTTTATTATGGAGAATTTCAAGAATATGCAAAATAAATATAATAACATTATAAAACCCTATGAATTCATCACCTAAGTTCAACACTATTTAAAAAAAATAAAACACACAAAAGAAATGTCAAAGAAAAGAGAGAGAGGAAATTAGTAATCCTTCCACTTATTAATTTATGACTTAGTCTCTATCACTAAAATAAGTATAAAATAATAATAATAATGTTATTTTAAAAATAACATGATAGAGGGGAAAAAAACAGTCATTCCAGAAAAGCTAGCTAAGAAGAGCTAGGGGTAACTGAACAGAAAATAGATGAGACTCTGATATTCCTGGAAGGCAAGACGAAAGAAAACCTAAGTTGCATAAGAAGCATGTGTGTTCATGAGGAGTGATGAACCTTTTCTTTATTGGACATTCAGCGAGGAATGTTATATTTAAACAACATTGAACAAAATGGACAATGTCTTCCAAAGTAGAGCTGCAAAAGATAACATAGATTACTTTTGCTTTTTTCAACTTTGGATAAAAACCAAAGTCTGTTTTCAATCACTGTCTTGAGTACATTTCAACCAAGAGCTAAAGTAATATCATCCAGGTATAAAGTTTTGTTAAAGTTGCTTACAGAATCTAAGAACTTAAGTAAAACATCTTTAACTAATGTTAACTGTGTCATGACTAAAAGACAAATAAACATGGTCATTGTTCTCTTACCAAAAACTGGGAGATGGAACTACCTTGCTTTTGACTAGTGATTCTCCCAGTGTGGGGTAAGGCTTTTTGTGATAGGCGTTAAATGAGTTTTAAAATGCACGTTTGCCCCCTGGCTGGTGTGACTCAGTTGGATGAGCGTGTCCCATGCGCCAAAAGGTCACCACTTTAATTCCGGGTCAGAGCACAGGCCCAGGTTGTGGGCTCGATCCTCAGCAGGGGGAGTATAAGACACAGCTGATAATGTTTCTTTCTCATATCCATGTTTTCTCTCTCCCTCTCCCTTTCTCTCTCACTAAAAATCAATAAAAACATATGTTTAAAAAGTACAAATTATTTCTAAAAATGCATGTTTTAAGATTCTTGTTCCAGGCAAGATGGAATAAGCACACTCCACCCTGTATCTCCCATCGAAGGAAACCTGGACAGAATGCACACAGCCACAGTCTCAGGACTTTGAAAAGTAATCAGTAGCAGGTGGATTAGGGAAGTCTTGCATTTCAAGTACCACCAAAATGGTTATCAGTTCATCTTTTTTTTTTCTTCCCAGCATCCCCTGGCCTGTGCACCCTACGGCACCCCAACGGGAACACTGGGCTGCAGACAGGGCTCCACAAGAGTCCTCGTTCTGGCTTCACAGGAGGTGGAAGGGAACTCCCTAACGCTTGGAGACAGTGTGGAAAGCCCCCTTGTTTGCCTTTTATCTCTTCTCTTGGTTTTATCCCCTCCCCTCTCCCTTCCCCAAGCAATGCCATGGCGGGGGGGACTAAAACTGCACCTGGATATGCCAGAGACCAGAAGTGAGGGGAGGGCACCTTCCTCTCTGGCCGGTAAAGATGAGATCCCAGGCGAGTGGGGCAGCCCTCTACTGCATGTCATTCTTTCTCCATCCTCTTACTGCCGGGCCCAGACCTGGGTGCAGTTGCAGAGACGCATGACAGAAGGGTTAATATAACCCCACTTCCCAGGCCGGAGGACCAAAATGAGGAGCCCCAGGGAGAATGCAAAGGAGGGGTTTAAGAAAGCAATTTCACAAAGTTATGTATAAACATGTGGGCTCACCCTGATCTATATTTGTAGGAGTCTGATTCTAATCAGCAAACCAGATTGTGAAAATTGAAGCAACAGATAAAACATGGCCGAAGTCCCAAACTCTGACTGATAGTCATAAATCAAACCTTAACATTGAAAAGATCTGAAATGTAAACCATGTTTATCAGACAATGATGAAATTGGACAAGAAATCAATAAAAGAAAGATAACAAAAAATTTTTCCCCAAACATTTGAATATTAAACAACTCACTTCTAAGTAACTCATAGCTCAGAAGAAGTCTCAAGGGATATTAGAAAATATTTCAAACTGATAAAAAAAAAAATGTTGTTGGATGCAGTTAAAACAGACCTTAGAGGAAAACCGGTAGCATTAAATACTTATATTAAGAAAGAAGAGCCGAAACTGGTTTGGCTCAGTGGATAGAGCATTGGTCTGCAGACTGAAGGGTCCTAGGTTCAATTCCAGTCAGGGGCATGTACATTGGTTGCAGGCACATCCCTGTGCCTGTGTGCAGGAGGCAACTGATCGATGTCTCTCTCTCATCGATGTTTCTAGCTCTCTATCTCTCTCCTCTCCCTTCCTCTCTATAAAAAATCAGCAAAACATGTTTTTTTAAAAAAGAAGAAAGGTTTTAAATCAATTATCTAAGTTTCTACCATTAAAAAAAAACTTTAAAAAGAAGAGCTAAACAAATATAAAGCAAATATGTGATAAAGAGCAGAAATCAATGGAATTAAAAATATAAAAATAATACTGAAAATTAATAAAATCAAAAGCTGTTTTTTTTAATGTAGTAAAAAATAATAATTCTGGCTCTGGCAAGTGTGGCTTAGTTGATTGAATGTTGTCCAGTACATCTGCTGGACAGCTGCAGATCAAACCTTATTACAAATCTACACATCCACAAGTGACACACTCAAGGGGCAGACTCAGTGAGCACCAAAGCCCCACTGAATCAAGTCCTGCTCCATAGCACAGCAGCTCTTCCACTGTAGTCACAGCTGGTCCTCACAACCAAATGGCCAGGGGTTCAATTCCTCCCAGTAACACCAGCAACAATCAAGGCCAAACTACAACAGGACAATGCACACAGACCACACCGGAGAGCACCTACAGTGCTCAGCTCAGGTAACTGGGGAGGCTGAGCCACTGAACCCTACAGAAAACTTACTACACAAGGCCACTCTATCAATTCCAGGAGACATAACAGCTCTATCTAATACATAGAAACACACACAGGGAAGCAGCCAACTGTGTGTGTGTGTGGGGGGGGGGGGGGGACCAAAACTAAATGAAATGGAAGCAAGCAAACTCCTAGATACAGAGTTCAAAACAATGGTTATAAGAATACTAAAGGAACTTAATGAGTGTTTCAAGGATCTTAGAGAGAATGTCAAGGAAATTAGTGAGAATTTCAAGGAAATTAGTTAGAACATCAAAGACATTAAAAGGGACAAGTAGAAATGAAGGTTACACTAACTGAAATGAAGAATAATTTACAGGGAATCAACAGTCAAGTAGAAGATTCTGAGAATCAAACCAGTGATTTGGAATATGAGGAAGCAAAAAAACACCCAATTATAATAGCAAAAAGAAAAAATAATCCAAAAATATGAAGAGAGTGTAAAAAGCCTCTGGGACAACTTCAAGCACACCCCAACATTCTCATTATGGGGATGCCAGAAGAAGAAAAGAGAGCAAGAAATTGAAAACCTATTTGAAGAAATAATGACAAGAAACTTCCCCTGTCTAGTGAAAGAAATAGACATACAAGCCCAGGAAATGCAGAGTCCCAAACAAGGTAAACCTGAAGAGGTGCACACCAAGACACATCATAATTAAAATGCCAAAGGTTAAAGACAAAGAGAGAATCTAAAAGCAGCAAGAGAAAAGCAGTTAGTTACCTACAAGAGAGTTCACATACAACTGTCAGCTGATTTCTCAACAGAAGTTTTTTAGGCCAAAAGGGAGTGGTAAGAAATATTCAAAGTGATGAAAAACAAAGACCCACAACCAAGATTACTCTACCCAACAAAGCTATCATTTAGAATTGAAGGTCAGATAAAGAGCTTCACAGATAAGAAAAAACTAAAGGAGTTCATCACAACTAAAATGAGGAACAAGGTAGGGATGCTCACACTCACCACTTTTATTCAGCATGGGGCTGGAAGTTCTAGGCAGTGCAATAAGGAAAGGAAAGGAATAAAGATCTAAAAGGAAGAAAAAGAGAACATCCAAGATGGCGGCCTAGGCAGTCTCCTAAGCTGCCGCCTCATCAACAATTTAATTAAAAAAACAACTAAAATCAAAAAGGACTTCACCAAAACGTCAGGAAAGCTGGCGGAGTGGAATAGCTACAACTAGAAAGAAAGAGAGAGGCTCACGGATCGGACTGGGAGCCGAAAAGCACTGAGGTAGGAGACGCTCGCGCACGCGGCTGCCGAATACCTGCCTGGCGGTGGGAGGGGAGGAATCCCCGATTGCACGGAACCCTTTCCGACTGCACTGAACCCAGCCCCGGCTGAAATTCCGTGGTCCCAGGCTCATACGGGTGGAGTCTGGACTGCAGAGAAAGGCACCCAGAGACTCAGAGACTCAGAGACCGGGGACCGGGAGTCGCAGTCGCAGCCGGCAGGGTCTGCAGACTCGCGTGCGAGCAAGTACGCGCTGAGGTCTGACCGCCGCCCCTCCCCCTCCGGAGCGGAAGGAGTCAGAAGCTCCAGGTCTGACTGCGGAGGCTGCCGCCGCCTCTCTGTACAAGGTGGCAGCCTCTCCGTAGCGGAAGGAGTCAGAAGCTCCAGTCTGACCACGGAGGCTGCCGCTGCCTCTATGTACAAGATGGCGGCCTCTCTGTAGCGGAAGGAGTCAGAAGCTCCAGACTACAGAGACCAGCCCAAGTCCGGGTGAGCCCCTGCGGCACCCACGCTCTTGCTTGGGGAACCTGGGCCGGTCAGGCGGAAACTCAGGCGAGCGCACAAGGGCAGGGCAGAAGCCTTCAGCCCTGAGACTCCGCCCCATCCAAGCTGAGCAGAGGCTTCTGCAGTTTTTCAAGTCTGATCCTATAAGACTGTCTCCAATACAGAAGTTATCCCAGAGTAGACACAGCTGATACCCACATCCAATTGGCCTGAAGGTCAATTCACAACAATAGAGACTTAGCTACAACAAAGCTGTGCACGCAGTCCACAAAGGGGATCACCAAGAGTGTCTACCTCAGGTAACTGAGGAGGTTGATCCACTGTGCTATATAGGACACCAAACACACAAAGCCATCCTACCAACTCTGAAAAACAGTGATAATGCCGAGACAAGGAAACAGATCTCAAACAAAAGAGATGGAGGATATAGAGTTCAGAACTACGGTTCTAAGGTTATGCAACAATATCCTAGAAAAGCTCGATAAACTCCATGAGACCCAACTAAAAAGTATAGATAAACTGACTAAATTGGAAAATATTATGCAGAGATCCAACAGCAGAATGGAAGAACACAAGAATCAGATCAAAGAGCCAAAAGACACTCCGCTGGAGAAGGAAGAAGAAAAGAGGATCCAGAAAGTTGAAGATAGTGTAAGGAGCCTCTGGGACAACTGCAAGCGCACCAACATCAGAATTATGGGGGTGCCAGAAGAAGAGGGAGTGCAAAATACTGAAAACATATTTGAAGAAATAATATCAGAAAACTTCCCTCACCTGGTGAAAGAAATAGACTTACAAGTACAGGAAGCCTACAGAACCCCAAACAAGAGGAATCCAAAGAAAAATTCTTCTCGACACATCATCATCAATATGCCAAGGGTAAAAGACAAAAAGAGGATCTTACAAGCAGCAAGAGAAAAGCAGTTGGTTACCTATAAGGGAGCACCCATACGACTATCGGCTGATTTCTCAACAGAAACCATGCAGGCCAGAAGGGAGTGGCAAGAAATATTCAAAGTGATGAATAGGGAGAACCTACAACCAAGATTACTGTATCCAGCAAAGTTATCATTCAGAATTGAAGGGCAGATAAAGAGCTTCACAGATAAGAAAAAGCTAAAGGAGTTCATCACCACCAAACCAGTATTATATGAAATGCTGAAAGGTATTACTTAAGAAGAGGAAGAAGGTCAAGTGAATTAAAAATCTCAGGAATAGAATAAACTGGTGAATATAATAGAATTAGGGGCAAAGAAAGGGAGTGGATAGAAAATTATCAGGGTGAAGGGGTGTGGGGTGCAGAAAGAGACTGGATTAAAATTGTATAACCTATGGATGAGGACAATGATGGGGGAGGGGGTAAGGGCAGAGGGTGGGGTGGGAATCGGGTGGAAGGGAGCTATGGGGGAGAAAAAGGAGAAACAATTGTAATAATCTGAGCAATAAAGATTTATTAAAAAAAAAATAAAAAAAAATAAAACAATAGCCAACATAAAAAAAAAAAATAAAAAAATAAAAGGAAGAAAAAAATAGTCGCTCGCTCTCTCTCTGCAGGTGACACAATTTTCCACTAAAAACAAACAAACAAACAAACAAACAAAAAAAAAAAAAAAAAAAAAAAAACCTCAAGAACTCTACCAAAAAAAAAAAAATCTAGAAAATAATAAGTGAGTTTAACAAGGTCATAGGATACAAAATAAACATTTAAAAAATAATTTTATTTCTATATACCAACAATGAACATGTTGACATTAAAATTAAACATATAATAGCATTTAAGAAGTGTAAGTATACTTATTAAGATGTATAAAATATGTGCAGGACTTGTATTCTGACAAGTACAAAAAGCTGATTAATAAACTAAAGAAAATCTGAATGACATACTGTGTTCATGGATTAGAAAACTCAACACAATAAAGATGTCAATCCTTTCCAAATTTAACACAGGCTTAATGCTATTCCTTTCAAAATTTCAGCAATTTTTTTACATACAAAGAAAAGATTATGCTAAAATTGATAATGAAAGGTGAAGAAACTAGAATAGCTAAAGTGATTTTAGAAAAGACTAGACAGGTAGAATCAGTCTACCCAGTTCTGAAACTTATTACATAGCTGCAGTAACCAAGGCTCTGAGGTACTGCTATGGAGGGCAGACACACAGGCCAGCGAAACGGAAAATAGAACCCAGACATAGATTCACACAAACAAGCTCAGTTGATTTTAGGTGTAAAAACTATTTAATGGAGTAAAATAACCCTTTCAACAAATGATTCTGGAGAAAAGCAGACATCCATAACCAAAACAGAACCACACCCTAAACCTCATACCTTATACAAAAACAAACTCAAAACCAATCCCAGAATTAAAGGGAAAATGTACAACTATAAATCAATTTTTTTTAAATGGGAGAAATGTTTGGGATATAAGGCTAGACAAAGAATTCTTAGCTTAGACTTGACACCAAAAGTGTGATTACTGAAAGGAAAAAGTATAAGAGGAGCTTCATCAAAATTAGCTCAGCAAAATGCCTGTGTGAGAGTGATAAGACAAACAACAGACTGAGAAAATAATATTTGCAAAACACATATCCAACAAAAGACTACTATCTAGACTATAAAGGAACTCTTAGATGCAACAGTAAAAAAAAGAAAATGATTTTTAAAAAATAAAAGTAAATAAAGCCAATTAGAAAATGGGCAAAACACGTTTTCCTGAAGATACTATACTGATGGCAGTAAGCACATCCAAAGATGTTCAACATCATCAGCCATTAAGGAAATGCAGTAAGATATCACTACACACCCATCAGAACAGCTCATTAAAGAGAGACAGTGCTGAGTGCTGGTGAGGATGTGCAGAGCCTGAGTCACTCGTGCATTTGTGGTGAGAGGGTGAAATGGGACAGTCACTCTGGAAAACGATTGGCATTTTCCAAAAAGGTTACATACAGTACCATTTCACGGATCTAACATTCTGGAGATGAGGGAATTATATACACTGAGGCCAGGGTACCGGTTGCCCAGGATTAAGGAGAAAGTGGGGCCGGGAGAGAAGCGGCTATGGCTAAGGACAACATTAGAGATTCCTGTTTTGATAGAAATGTTCTGTCTTTAGTGCATCAGTGTTAATAGTGTGGCTGTGATACTTATAGTTTTGCAAGATGTTCCCATTGGGGGAATCTGGGTAAAGGGTACACTGGACCTCTGTACCATTTTTGACGACTGCATATGAATATATAATTACCTCCAAATAAAAAGTTAAAATTTTTAAATGTATGTTTTTATTTTGTGGCTTCTGGGTGAATGATTTGTAATTCTATGGTCATTGATTTTTATATACAATCGAGGTCTACTTGATAGTAACCTAATAAGTGTTCCTAAAAAACTTGATATTCATTTATTAGAACGAGAAAGATACTGTAACTTTTAATTCCGGATTCTGACAGAAAGCTGCCCGCTGGCAGAGCTTCCCAGGGATGCTTGCACTGCATCATAGGATCCTGGGACCTCCGAGCGATGGGAGCAGAGCACATCACACTGCTGTCGTACTTGAGGGTACTTCCAGTCCTCCTCCTGGTGTTTGTTTTGCTATTGTTGACCTTCCATTGCTCTTGGGTTAGCCCTCACAGTGACTCACTGAATATTGTCAGCGCTGCGTGCTTAACTTGATCATATGCAGAAAGTCCTATCTGGGTGAGCAGTATGTCTACCTAAGATTTTCCAGGCACTCGACTTGCACCCATCTGCTGCATTGTGGCTCAACATGACCCAGCCTCAACTGTACTCCCAATGCCAATAGATGCAGAATCCCTAAGGAATCTGCTTGAGCACCGACTCTTCACTGTTACCACTCAATTAATGAGCTCTCCACTGGAACGTGCCAGGAGCTTGGGTGGATGGGTCGCGAGGTCTTTGGCTCCACTCACTGCCAATGCGAAAAGGAGAATGAAGGCGTTGGCCTCAGACTCTCCGGTTCGACTAGTAATTGTCCAGGCTGAGCTAACAGCGAAACGTTCAGATTGGGGCTGCTCACAGGTGCAGATGTTGTGCTATTGAGAGAAACAAGACCCAGAGCCGCTGCACCCCGAGATCATGAAGGCATTGGGGGCTGGTTTCAAACGGGCGTGACTCTGCCTTCATTAGTGGCCAGGTGGAGGCTCTTCCCGTTTCAGTCCGAGGATGCCCTGTTCACGTGCCTTCCACCCCCCCGCAGAACAAAGTGGCTTTGTGCACTTGCCGGTGCGTCGGCGGCAGGGAAGGCCTTTCTCGGATTGCTTTGGAATGATGAAGAGTGCGTCTCTCATCCAAGAACTGAAACGATACCTTCAGGTGAGTCCGCAGTCCAAATCCTCAAAGGACGGATTTAGGAAAGCATTTGAGAGGATCAGGTTTAAACCAAACAATCCCTTAAGAAGAAATTCCATTCAGGTTCTTTCTTTAAAACAGGAAATTAAACGGAGTCATTATAAAGCATACTCAGGAGACTGGTCGCACCATCCCGCCCCGCTGCTAGATGCATGAATTTTATTTTGGGTAATCTGTGATTTGAAAACTCTAGTTAAATTCGATCCTGGTAACCGTAGCTCCTTTAAAGTGCAACAATCAGAATTCTGGGCAAAATGCGTCATTTTAGGAACATGTAATATACCTGAACTACAGCTCCTCGCATAATTATCAAGATTTAAGCCTCCTGGAGTATTATTTTAAGTATTTCATTAAATTCATGGGCCTATTTCCAAAACTCCCGATGCAGAGAAAAGGCCAGATTATAGAACATGAATTCTTTCAAGACCCTGGTTGAGTTAACATACTTTATTAAAATTACTTGAGGCAAGCCAGAAAGCTAGGCTGGTGAAACAGGCACAGGTTGGCACACTTTCCAGATGTTTTTATTTTTAAGTTTCATTATATGAATATCAGCAGAATGGCCGATGCTGTGTGAAGGCAGCACCACTGAAACCCCACCCTGTGCATAACTCTCTCAGCTGCTTTCCAGAAATCCTCCCCTCCACACTGAATTGCACATTGTTCTTCATGAACACAAGAAGAAAGGCTTCATACACATCCCCTGAAATTCTTACCAGGGCAGAATGCTGGTGCAAACTCCTCTGGAGACGTTTAACGGTGAATGCTTAAAATTAATCTGATTTTATTGCTGTTTTTCTTTGTGCGAAACACGAGGGATTTGGGGGAAGCTGTTCAACCCAGTGCAGGTCTTCCACTCGTTTTATTCCGTGAGATGTCCCCTAGCAGATCAGTTAGAGAGGCCTCGAGGTGGGCGCATGCCTGGCATATTTAAGGAAGGGCAAGGGGCCAGGGCAAATGGGCAGAGTGGGGCGGGGAAGTTGTCAGAGATGAAGTTAGGGTCCCAGGGCCAGACCGAGTTAAGCCTTGCAGGCCAGTGGGAAGACCTTGGGTTTTACCCCGAACAAGAAAGGGAGCCACGGGAGGCTTTCCTGCGGAGGAGAGGCAAGACATGGAGCTGGATTTGGAATCAACATCCCTGGAATCCCAGATCCCCAAATGGGAACGGGCCCTGCTGGGAAGCAGGGAGGGGAGCAGATGCTGGGGAGCAGCCAGCCATGTGCAGAGCACACTCCATTTTCCCACAGTGACTGATAGAAGGAAAATAAAACAAAGTATGCTTTTGAATCCAGGAATACTCACACATGTGTGACACACACTTACACAGAGAGAGGGAGAAAGAGAAATTTTACATCCCAAACACCTTCGTTCACATGACAGAGTGAGCAAAGTACAGAAACAAAAGAACTAAAAAAATCAATGAAGGGCTTTGATCAAATTAATTATCTTTCTAGTAAGGGTCATGCTGAGGTGCTCAGACTTCTCAGGAGTTCATCTCCTTGCTTCCTTCCATGTGTCCAGTGCTTCAGGAAACAGTCAGCTTCGCAGTTAATGGGGGTCTAGAATTCTTACATGAAATATGTTAAACATCTGTCCCTGGGATCAACTTAAATATCACTGCTTTTATCATGTTTAACGCTTGCCCATCAAAATATAACTTACAAGAGAGATTTGATTTTTTGTTTTGTTTTGTTTTCCTAGCCCATCTTAAGAACTCCTTTTTTATGGCATAATCATTCTCTCAGGACTAAAAGGGAAAACTTGTAAGTGTGATAATTACTCAGTTTCTTTGTAGACAGAGATCATTAATTTGGGGATCACATGAGGTGAATTTAACCCCTGTTTAAATATATGTGCACTCTTGTTTGCAGCTCGTACACCAGATATATTTCTTTTTGTCAGGCAAGACAAGACTGAACCCATCTTCCATGAGTGAATGAGTTTCCATCAGTATTAACATGTTGGCCGTAACTCTGACCCCGCCCCCAAGGCAGTACCTTAAGAAAAGTACTCTCTGCACAACACAATGAGTGCTAACCATTTTGACATTCCTGTGTGCCAAGTACTGAGTTTTTCATATTCAATGGTCCAGTTTCACTTTGTAGCTATGACCTTGGGTAATGTACTTAGTATCTCTGGGCCTCCGTTTCCTCATCCATAAAATGGGGAGAACTTACAGAGACCTGAGAGTTAAGTGAGTTAATGTATGTAAAGCCCTTAGAAAAGTACTTGGCACATCATAAGTACTACATACATAGCCTACCAATATCTAATTTAATAATCTTAACAAAGTTATAAGATAATGCCATAATGGTCACCACCTTACTGATTGAAGGTAAGAGAAGATAAATGACAATAGCAATGACTAATTGGTCATGACTAATACCAATACTGGGCTAAGCAAGTGATATGCTTAATCACTAATGTTTACCACACTCTTATTACCACTGGGAAACAACATGCAAGTCCCATGGATGGATTGGTGGAGCTGGGATCCAAATCAAAGCCTTCTGATGGGAATATCTGGGCCCTCTCAGTTTCACTGGGCTACCTCCATCCTTCAGGAATTTGGTCTGCATGGCAAAAGTCAGTTCTGAATTACATTTTCACTGAATTGGCCAGCGGGCTCTGCATACCTTGTTTTCTTCAAATCAGTAAGTTTGACATCTTAAAATAATGATTTTTAAAATATTTTTTTTACTTAAATGGTATCCTTTTTCTCAAATGCTATAGTTTTTTTTTTAATTTCTTCTTTCAGTTAAAAAGTAAAAGTCATTTTTTTAAATGGACTTTGAAAGTGTTTCTTTTTTAAATATATTTTTATTGATTTCAGAGAGGAAGAGAGAGTTAGAAACATCAATGATGAGAGAGAATCATTGATTGACTGCCTCCTGCACACCCATTACTGGGGATGAGCCCACAACCTGGGCATGTGCCCTTGACCAAAATCAAACCCAGAACCCTTCAGTCCACAGGCCGACGCTGTATCCACTGAGCCAAACCAGTTAGAGCTAAAAGTGTTTCTTGATATTGATTCCTGTCCAGGGAAATGACCTGGCTGTGGGAGGAGGGGTAGTGGTCACGTGGCTTGAATGCAGCCTCTACACGCCTGAGCCCATGTACTCTGAGGTTAGCAACAAGCTTTAAAGATGGGTTAGAACCATGTTTCTCACAATGAAGTTCAGGATGCTCCTCATTGGATCACCTGGGCTGGTGCTTAGAAAAGGGGCAGATTGTGGGGCTGGACTGAGTCCAGAGAGTGGAGGGAGGAGCCAGCCACCTGCATGGTCACAAGCCTACCTGTGATCCGCATGCTCATACAGGTTGGAACTGCTGCTTTACATACACAACTTTTCCTCATCCTCATCATGTTTAGAACAAGCACCCAGAATTGAATGGAGACCTTTACACATAGCCATCAGGCAAAAGGAAATCTTTTACCACCAGCCAAGGAAATACTGAGAACAGAGAGAACGGGGAATTACAGTCAGGAGAGACCATATCTCCCTCATGCTCTAATCCCCTAAATCTGGCTTATGTTAGAAATCCAAACCCATAATCTCAAAGGCCCAAAGAACTCAGACGCAGGCTTTGCTCCCCTCCCTCTCCCATCCCCACCCCCCAAATTCACGCCATTGCGAAGACACCAGACGCACAGGCTGCAGTAGAGGAGAAGCGGGGCCCACTTCCAGCCTGCCCGGTGCTGTTAGCATCCTCACAGATCTGTAAGTGCAGGTGACATTTGCATATCCGGATTAGAACCAGGCTCACAATGAGCTGGTGGAAATGGCAGGGGATGTAGAACTAATGGCTGAGAGCTCAGGATGGGCTCTCTGGCTAAATGCTTTATGTGCAGCACCTCATTGTGTCCTGAAACTCAAGAGGTAGTTCCTCTTTTATCTTCCCTCCCCTCACTTCCCCCCATTTTGTCCACGAGGAAACAAAGGCACAGAGAGGTTAATGTCCCTCAGGGAAATTAGACAGTGGGATGGAAGCACAAAACTCCTAATTATTCTAGAGCCTCCACAGGTTTGGCCTCAGTGAGACACAGGATCCCATAAGGTCATAGCCCACCAATTAATCCAGTCAGATACACAAAGTAGAAGACAACAAGAAAGGGAGTACGTTTTCACCCACATGGTTTTGACGTTTGAATGCAGTTATGACTGGGTCTGAGTTGAACCTGACCTGCAGCAGTGTCTGAAGAGCAAACAGACCATAGCTTTGTGTGGACCAATCATGTTTCAGTTTCGGGGATTCTATTTTATTTTTTTCTGGGATTGGCAGCAAGGCTACCGTCAGCTCTGGGTTTGTGTTGTTACAGCAGCTGACGTTGGTTAGTAATCACCACGTGTGAAGCACTGGTAACTTCCCATACATCTCCTCATTTAACCATCAAAACCACCCAGGACAGTAGTAGTAACTATTGTGTTCCCATTCTCCAAATGAGGCAGATGAGGTGCAGAGTACATCCAGGCGTCCAGTAAGGCCTGCACGACCCCAGAACCTGAGCTACCCTGTGGTGTTAGGGTTCTCCAGAGAAGCAGAACCATTAGGACATGTGTAATAGATGTAAAAGGAGATTCCTTATAGAAATTGGCTCACACAATTGTGGAGGCTGAGAAGTCCCATGCTCTGCCATCTATCTGTAAGCTAGACACCCAGGACAGCGGTGGTATAAGTCCATCCAAGTTAAGACAAGAACCAGGGAAGCCAGTGGTGTACATTCCTGTCTGAGTCCAAAGGCCTGAGCACCAGGAGTGCCAATGCCCAAGGGCAGCAGATGGATGTCCCAGCTCAAGCAAGAAGAGCAAGTTTCCCCTCCCCCCACCTTTTGGCTCTCTCCTGGCCTCTGCAGATTGGATGACGCCCGCGGCATTGATGAGGGAGAGCTTTACTCCGTCTACACATTCAAGCGCTAATCCCTTCCTGACACACCCTCACAGGTACACCCAGAAGTAATATTTTGACAGCAATCCAGACGTCCCTTAGTCCCATTCAAGTTGATTTATAAAAGCACCCATCACCCCTGCCTTTCCAGTATAAGATAGTCAGTGGGAAGAAGCAGGTGATGGAAATTCCATTCAAACATGGCCGTTCCCACACTTGGCAGTTTTGTGCCAGTCCCTGTGATCTTTCTGGATTTCAGCCTCTCCCATTTGTCAAATTATCCTACAAGCCACCAATAACTCCTTCAAACACCTGGAACTTACCATGATAGAAACCAAAAGTCTATCTTTTTTTCCTGAGAAATACAATTTTATGGGCATCCTGTTGTCATTGGGTCCACAAAGGAAGAGTTTTAAGGAAGGAAATTGCATTCATTTTACAGAAATGCATTCTATGGTGACAATCCAATTTTGTCTTCTAACTAGAATAAAATTCCCACATTCTCCCAAGAAATCTTCTGCCAATGTATGGGGTGAAAACTGCTCCATTAACTAAATAAAATTATAATTTCATCCTTTCTGAGATACCAGCATACACTCATGTTTCTCAGTGAAAGAACAATTTGCACATGACGGTCCATTTATCTATTGCTTTTTTAATCCAGACAACATCTTGGCAGTGAGGACACCGGGGAGATAGAGAAAGCATTGTAAGATGTTTAAAGTGTGCTGAGAAACAAGGGCACCACTGATCATTAATAAAGCGTATCATTGAGTAGAACAGGTAATTAGCCATGATAATGGAAATATAAACAGCACCTAATTAGGAGGACTTTCCATTACTATCTCTTGGTGTGGATAACAAACATTTGATAGATTGCTATTACACCCAGGTGCATAATTTCTCAGCTGGTTTTGGCCCAATTAACTGGGTAGCAGTGAAGACGTCCAAAACAGTTGAGGGCAGTCACAATGCTAATGTTTTTCTATTCACACCACTTCCAGTGAGCCAAAGATAATGTAAATATGAATTGGAAATGTTCTATGTTACCAAAATTGCCTCCACCTGATTCTGTGTTCGGCAGTTTCTGCATTCCCATAGACACACCCTCCGCCCCCTGCCTTCCATGGGAGCAGAGGCTTGGTTCCTCAGGCAGCTGCGGTCTGGTCCGTGCCCATCAGATCTGCCCGGAGTAGTTTCCAAGGACCACCGTGTTGCCAAGGCAATAGATACATTTCCTCCTTGTCCTTCTTGACTCTTTCGGTGGCCTTTACTCTGTTTTCCAGCCCCTCTTTAAGGCTGTTCTGTGATGCCCTCTCCCCTGCTCTTCCTTCTCCTTTTGGATAGACCTTCAGCTCTCCTTCTTCAGACCCCTTGAAGTGACACTTCATTGGTAAGCGTCCCTTCTTCCCTCCATGAATAATCCTATGAAGCTCACGCCCACAATAATTATAACTAAGCTATTGCCTCCTTTACATTATTTTGGCAGAGCCTTCATTTCAGCTCTTGTCACTGGACTCCTGGATTATTTTGATGCCTTCCTCATTTTTCTCCTTACTCCTAATTTGATATCTTTTCTTTTCAATCCACCCTGTACCAATATTTTCAAGTTGCATATTTTAACTTGTTGTTCTTTGTCCTGGGCCCTCTGGACTCCTTTGAACAAGGTCGTCTTGAGAATGAGGTAGCGAAGGTAGGCTGTAACTCCTCAGAGGAAGTGACTCCAGGGGCTGGGTAACAGCGGATGGTGGCGGTCACAAGCAGGCCTGCTTTCTGGGAGGAAGCTGTGCAAAGGCCAGACTGCGGGGAGGGCGGCTCTCCCAGGATCTTCCAGGAGCAGGAGGTTGGCCACTTGACATATGACAGCCTAAATGCATTCTTATAAATTCTGATAAATTCTCCCTTGTCAAGTTCATTCTGACTTAAGCACGGTTTATGGACCAAGTAGGGAGAATCAGTAACCATCTGACTCAAGGGTACCAGGGAAGTCACTGGTCCTTGTTTTTATCTTCCCACCAGCCTGTCCTGGTGCCTGTTACATTAGGATTAGATTAAGCTAATCCTAATGAAACAGGCCTTGTGGGCACCATACTGGGTGGCACAAGTCTATGCCATAGTCTACCTTTCATTCCTTTGTCTTTGAAACACACATACACACACACACACACACACACACACACACACACACACACGCACACCAAACAAACAAATAAACAAAAGACACAACAACAACAACCAGAAACTCAGATGGAAGCTGAATTCTCTCTCACATAAACAAAGTCCAAAGGTAAGATGCTCAGGGCTGGTGGGGTGCTCCCTGATCACCAGACACAGGCTTCTCCCGGCTTCCTGCTCCATCGTCGTCAACACAACTTTAATCTCATGATCCAAACTGACTGCTTGGGCCCCAGCCTGCATGTCTGAGTTCCAGCCAATAGGAGCAGACATAAAGATCATAACACCTTCCAGTAAAGACTCTTCCTGGAAGTTGCACAGACCACTCTCTGTATACCATTGGTCAAAACTCAATGTCATGGTCACCTTAGCTACAAGGGAGACTGGCGAGTGCAATTTTTCTTTTGGGGCAGTCATGGTCTCAGCTACAAAATGGTGTTTTGTTATTAGGCAGTGGGGCACACTCACTTGCAGGAACAATACCAACCTTTGCTGCAGCACCTGGAAGCCCTGGTCAGACTGCAGACCTGCGTGCTGAGAGACTTTCAGGGGCAGAGCCAACACTCGCTCTTAGGGAACATCACGAGTCCTCAGCAGGCATTCGTTTTCAGTTCCCTTCTGATGTGACATCGAGATCCAGGGATGTCAGGGCAGGAGGGAAGGTCACCACTGAGGGACGGGGATTTCTAAAATGGAATAAAATGTCCTACACACGCAGCTCATCGGTGATTTCAGGCGAGGGGTGGGACCATAAGACAGAGACATTAGGACCACTTCTGGTCTACTGTGTGGACTGGGGTCAGTTTCCTCCTCTGTAAAATGGGGGAAATTGTGTTATTGAGAGGAAAAATACCGAGTCTGCTTTAATGCCTTGATGGATAGTAGACATTATTCATTGCTACCATGGCTAGCTACAACTGTTTGGTTGAACAAAAGCCACCGGAAAGAAACCAGGTCCAAAATACAGATCTGCCAAAACCGGTTTGGCTCAGTGGTAGAGCGTCGGTCTGCGGACTGAAAGGTCCCAGGTTCGATTCCGGTCAAGGGCATGTACATTGGTTGTGGGCACATCCCCGGTAGGGGGTGTGCAAGAGGCAGCTGGTCGATGTTTCTCTCTCATCGACATTTCTAGTTCTCTATCTCTCTCCCTTCCTCTCTGTAAAATATCAATAAAATATATATTAAAAATATATATATATATACAGATCTGAGGCGCTTCTGTCAATTAGCTGATGGCAGTTTGCGTGGTGTCTGCTTCATGAACCCGGAGCAGGAGCAGGACCTGCTCGGCTCACCACTGAATCCCGGTGCCTAGCCCCGCACCGGCCCGTGGCAGGTACACAGGAAGCATGCCTGGAGTTAAATGGGTGAGTGACCCAAAGGGACCAGATCTGGAGCAGAAAATGTTTAGGGGCCTCAAAGGGGAGACTGCCCGGAGAGGTCCAACTCAGAATAAGGAGAGACTAGTGAAAGGGGCTGGAGGGCTTGAGGGGAAGGCCGTGGGAGGAAGAGCTCATTAGTACATTTGGCGCTGGTGAATATTTGGCAAAATAGTGGTTATTTTTTATACAACCTTGAGAGCTTGACCTTGTTCTATTTTGAATGTTAGGGTTTATTTTATTTTATTTTTCAATTACAATTTGAATTTGGGATTTTAAAGTTCTCATTTGATACTTCATAAATTAGGGAAGGATAAAATATAAACTGGCATTAATGTGATGAATCAGTCAAACAAAAACAAAAACCAAAAACCTGCCGCGTGGATTCTTATTAAGTGACACACAGGAAGAATTAAAAGCCCCCGAGCTACTGGCAGCTTCCTCTGGCCCAGATTGTTTTCCTCTTAAGTTCACCAGATCTAAATGTTTGTCAAATTCTTGAGAAGCCCGAATCCTTCACCACATGAATACTGTCAGTGACAGCTTTCTTTTTGCAGGTGGAGGCACTCTGTGAGCGAAGTGTTCACGGTGACAGTACCACCATTCCAGATTCGCCACAAGGCCTTCAGCATCCGCCTGGACACTGCATCCTGTGGCCACTGCAGTGTGTAAATGCTTCTCACCAGCCATTACCAATAGCTAGTACTGGACCAAAACCGTATAATTCTTTTTTTCTTTTTTTTACTTTATAAGAAAGTCATATATATTTGTCGCCAAGTGTCCCTTTTCCCCCTCACATACACTTTGACCCCACCTTTATATGAAGTTGCTGTACCTTAGTAATCACTAAAACAAGGAGCGAACCTCAATCCAAGATTCAGGTCTTCAAGGACTATAATTTCACTTTTCAATGCCTTGCTTTACTTACCATTTCATATCCCCTCTCAAGAAAGACGGAGGACACTTAATCCCCGCCCACTGGTGGCCTCCCCTCCTCCCGGGGGCTGCTGAGCTCCCAGGATGAGCACTGTGCTGAGCGAGGCCCTGGCAGGAGCTTCCGCTGCGCCCGCTGACACCGGCCCGCACAGGGGCTGTGGGTGCCCCAGGGGCCACTGGGCTTCTCTGAGAGGAGTGGCTCCAGTTGTGGAGGCCTCGTGGGCACCAACTGGGCAACACACGTCTATGCCATAGGCTTCCTTTCATTCCTTTGTCTTTGAAACACAAAATCCAGAAAAGCATCCTTATCTGCTGCTACATCTGCTCTCTGACACAGTGAGCCCAGAACGGACAGCTTCCCCAACGGGGACCATGGTTACGGGGTGAAAAGAACGCCTGGGAGAGGGGAGCAAAGAGTAGTAACTCACAGCTATTTTTGTGCCAGTTTTTATCCATTATTTTATATTTACTTACAGTAAATTTACCATGTTTACTTTACTATATTATATTTTATTACATTAATGTAAACTATAATATATTACTATATACCAATTAATAAACATTATTAAACAATAGCATGCTATCCAACTACTATTTATTGAATGCCACCACATGTTCTTTATAGAACTTAATTCTAGGACTGAACCCACACTGAAGTTATATTCACACTTATCAACTGAAGACACAGGCTCATAGAGGATAAATAATTGGAACATGGTTGGGGCTGACTGCCATGATTCAAAACCAGATCTTTCTGGTGGCCCCCAAATCCTCTGCCCCTTCCGCTGAGCCATACCAACTTCTTTCTCCTCTTGCTTGAACTAGTTCTGGGCGCTCCCCCTCCCAGTGAGTGCAGCAGAGCATATGGGAAAGCCTGCCGATGCCCCTTCATGACCTTGGCTGAATCAGCTCTCAGAGTCGCCCAGCAAAGGGACCCAGCGTGGCCCGGAGGCAGCTGCTGGAATGGCGGGTTCAACCAGTGATTGCCCTGGCCTTCGGTTCCATCTCAGAGCGGGGCCATTGATGCTTCTCGTGTCAAGAGACCCTTCCTTTCTGATAAATGATGGTGGCCGGGATTGGAAAACTCATGCCCAGCCTTTGGCAGCAGCTACAGGTTCGCGCCCTCAAACTGACCGCCTACAGGTGCCTGGGCATAATTGGATGTGAGCGCTGGGTTCTCAGCCGCCCCTGGGGCACAATAGGGACCTGACTTGGAGTTTTAATCCTAACTTAATCTTTTCTATAACAATTTTCATTCTTTATCGGAAGACATGTATTTCTTCCAATCCTGCTCTGTGCGATACAGATTGAATTTTCTCTTTTCCTTTTTGAGAGAGGGCAGTCCACGAGGGGCAAAGGGCTGCGTGAATTACCTATTTCAGTTCTAGTTAACATTGAGGTGGGTTTTCAGCATTTGGATTTGATTTTCTCCTTCTTGTTGGGAAGGTCCTGGGTTGGATCACTTTTTCATTTATCTGCTACTATATTAATAATTAGTTAAGCATCTAACTTATTCCTTTTTAGCAACCTACGAGAAGAGATCTTACCTTAGCAGTTTTGTTTCCTCTTCTTCAATGTACTTCTTCAGCATATATTTATCAAGGACCTCCAGTATCCCAGGAACAGGCCAGCCAAAAAGATGTAAGAAAGAGCACAATGTGGTTCTTACCCCAAAAGAGCTTAGAGCAGTGTTTCTAACAGTGGGGTGTTAACCAATTTTATAGGCAAGAGAGAGTCCTTGGGCAAATAAACTTGGAAAATGGTGTCTTAAATTAACACCACATCACCCTCTTGACACCACAGGACTTCTCAATCCTGTGAAGGAGTAGGAGGGTTTAGGCTATTGTGCACCATGAGTCTCCAACAAAGGAGGGTAATGCGTGTAGTGTTTCCTGAAACGTTTTGACCATATAACTGTGTTGTGTGGTATATTCTCATGGAAGATGTGTTTTGTGAAACCTGGTTTGGGGAGTGGTGGTGTAGAGGCTAGTAGAAGAGAGAAGCACGGAAAGGTGATTAAAATAATTCCAGCTAACACTTATGGAGTTCTTATTCTGTGCCAGGCTCAGGGTAGGTGCCTAGGAGAGAAAACGGACCTGGGAGGAGCAGAGAAGACATCAGCAAGAGGAAGCTCTTAGGCTGACAACTGAAAGGTTGGGCAGAGACGTGCATAGATCCTTAAGAATAGCTGTTCACAAAATTAATAAGATAATATGTATCTGGCCCAGACGGCTTGGCTCAGTGATTGAACATTGACCTATGAACCAGGAGATCACTGTACGATTCCCGGTCAGGGCACATGCCTGGGTTGCAGGCTCGATCCCCAGTGTGGGGCATGCAGGAGGCAGCCGATCAATAATTCTCTCTCATCATTGGTGTTTCTAGCTCTTTCTCCCTCTCCCTTCCTCTCTGAAATCAATAAAAATATTTTTAAATAAATTATATATATCTGCATTCACTTTGATATATACTGTTAGGAATTTTCATTGTTTTGTTTATAGGCTAAGGATCCAATTTGTGAACTACTCAAAATGGAATTGTTATAGGCTAACTAGCGGCTCCCAAGATATCCCTTTCCTGTTCCCCAGAAACCGCGAGTAGATTCTCTTACATGGCAAAAGGGATTTCCAGTTGTGATTAAACTAGGGACCTGATGGGGAGCCGGTTTCCTGGCTCACCCAGGTGGACCTTGTAACTAAAGGATCCTGTAAGAGGGAGGCAGGAGGTCCGAGAGACAGAGGACACTGACCACAAAGGGGAAAGGTTTAAGAGGCTGCGCTGTTGCTTTGGAGGACGGAGGGAGAGGCCGGCTGGGAGGCTGGGAGGCAGGCCGTGGCAGCCGCTGACAGGATAGGAAGCAGCCGTCTCCTCCCCCCATGGCCCACCCCCCTCCCAGGAGCCGCCAGAGGCAGCACAGCTGGGGACCTGCTTGAGACTTTGGATCTCCAGTGCAGGAAGAGAACACATTTGTGCTCTTTTTAAGGCGCTGTACATTTGGGCTGTTTTGCTATGGCACTTGTGTAGCAATAGGGAACTAATGCAAGATCTGATCTTTTTTCTTTACTTTTAAATCTCACTCTTAAAAATTATCGACCTCGCCACGTCATGTTTGAGTATGTGAGTTAGAGCCTCCGCTATTTGCCGTACTTTAAATTCAAACTGAGAGTGTGTCAAGTAACCATCGTTCATGTACTTCAGAGAGCAATAAGCTTCTTCCATGTTAAAAAAAAAAAAAGCATATTTTATGAAAAAATAACTGTATTTTTTAAATCAGGACAAAAGTGAGAGAGAAGACTAGCATTATTTTACACTGATGCAAAAATTTTTAATGGTGGGCTTAATCCCAGGCAGCTGGATTCTCATAACCGCTGCTGCATTCAATCTGCAACAGTATCACACGTCATGTGGCTTCTGGAAAACTCCCTTGGACGCTCATGAGAGAGTCAGAGTGAAAGGGTAAATAATACCTTAGGATTATCATGGAAACAGCTTTGGCCTTGCAGACTCCTCCTGACAGACTCCCCAGGGGTCTCCAGGCCACCCCGCATGGGTCCCCCAAACAGAGAATGAGTGTGTCCGGGCTCTCTGTGCTGAACGGCAGTCTGCCCTGCCACTCACAGCAATGCTCGATGGGGGACCAAGCTAAACCCATTATTAACGAGGGCCCCGAGACTAGGAAGGGTAGGGCTACACAGCGGTAGACTCCATATGCTGCGCCATTTCCTGCCTCCACTATCCCCAGTTATCCAGGGATAGTGCCATAGGCAGCCTTAATCCACCTATGTAAGACTCTCTCCTTTCTGCCTTTCTCTCTTTCAGATTAGACCACATGCCAAGCACTTCAGCCCACCCACCACATTTTTTCAGGATGTCTGCTTTTAAATCATTAACCAACTGTAGAATCATAAAGCTGAAAGGCAGTTAAAATACCTTCCCCCTTCATTGTACCTGTGGGGAAACTGAGGCCCAGAGGAGGAAAGGCATGCCCATGGTCATGTATGAGCAGAGCCAGAGCAAAGCTCACCCCTCCGGCTGTGGTCTTATAATCTCCCAGCTATTCTGGGTCCCCTGATTCAAAATAAGATTTATAAACAGGATAAAATATTATATTTATACTAGAGGCCCAGTGCATGAAACTCATGCATGGGGGAGGGTGTCCCTCATCCCAGCCTGCACCCTCTTCAATCTGGGACTCCTCAAGGGATGTCCGACTGCCCAATAGGATTGGGCCTAAATGGACAGTCGGACATCCCTCTCACAATCCAGGACTGCTGGCTCCCAACTGCTTGCCTACCTGATTGTCCCTAACTGCTTCTGCCTGCCAGCCTGATCACCCCCTAACCACTCCCCTGCTGCCCTCCCCAACTGCCCTGCCCTGCAAGCCTAGTCCCTCCCAACTGCCCTCCCATGTAGACCTGGTTCCCACAAAACTGCTCTCCACTGCAGGCCTGATCATCTCCAACTGCCCTCCCTTGCAGGCCTGGTCCCACCCAATTGCCCTCCCCTGCTGGCCTGATTGCCCACAACTGCCCTCCCCTACAGTTCATCTTGTGGTGGCCATCTTTGACCACATGGGGGTGGTCATCTTGTGTGTTGGAGTGACAGTTAATTTGTGTATTTCTATTTTATTAGATAGGACTAGAGTTCCAATGAATGACATTAGTGCACTGGCTGGGGGTGGGGGGGAGGGTGGTACTTCAGCCTGGCCTGTGCCCTTTCACAGTCCAAGAGCCCTCCGGGAATGTCTGGCTGATGGCTTAGGCCCACCTGCAATCTATGGGGAGAGGGCCTAAGCTGCAGTTGAAGATCCTTAGTGCTATTGCAAAGGTCAGCTGCTGTGCTCACCAGCCGTCAGCCCGGCTTGTGGCTGAGCAGTGTTCCCCCTGTGGGAGTGCACTGACCACCAGAGGGCAGCTCCTACATTGAGTGCCTGCCCCCTGGTGGTCAGTGCACATCATAGCAACCGGTTGTTCTGCCATTAGGTCGATTTGCATATTACCCTTCTATTATATAGGACTAGAGGCCCAATGCATAGAAATTCCTGTAAAAGTAGGCCTTCCTTCTCCTGGCTGCCAGCACTGGCTTCCCTCCAGCACCCAGGACCTGGGTTTCCCTCCTCCAGCCACTGGCAGACACCTGGGACCCGGGCTGCTTTCCTTCCGGAGGCCAATCATTGTTTTAATGATAGAGAGCTGTAGACAGGGAATTTGGAGGGCTGGTCAACCTTAACTGCTCTAGAGCAGTGTTTCCCAAACTTCTCTCATGATGAGAATCACCTGGTGGAGTTGTTAAAATACAGATTCCTGAATCCCAACTAAGAAGTGCTAAATAGAATTTTTGGGAACATATAGGTAAAATTGTATACTTAACTACTGCTCTAAGCTTAGAGCACTAGTTAAGTATACAATTAGTTGGGATTCAGGAATCTGTAGTTTAACAACTCCACCAGGTGATTCTCATGATGAGAGAAGTTTGGGAAACACTGCGAAAGGGTCAAAGCTAATTACTAGAAGACGCCCCCACCTGTTAGTCCTAAATTCACTGATTGGCTTTTACTGGAGTTTCCTGCTTAGGGCCTATGGGTGTATCTTATAATTTTAATCTTAATAAAAGGGATGGAAAAGCCAGAGTGAGTAGTTCTCCCACTAGAGTTGGATTACCACCTGGCCCCCATTTCCCAAATAAAATGTTTTCTAAGTCTCTATGCATTTGTGTGCGGCCTTCTCCAGAACCCGAACCCTGAACCAGAACCTGAATCAAGCAGGACGTGAAAGGGGCTTCCACACTTCGCTCCTCCAGCCACCGGCAGGAACCCGGAACCCGGGCTGGTTTCCCTCTGGCCCCAGCTTCCTCAGAAAGGACGTCCAGAATGACGTCCTGTCTAATTAGCATATTACCCTTTATTATTATAGATGTACCATTCTCACATAACATTTCCACTTTATCAGCTCTTCTCCAAAGGGCGAACGGCATGGGGAGTTATGAAGGACTGAGGTCAGCTAATGAAGGAGATGTCTTTGCTCCCCTGCAGAGAGTGTGTCCAACTCTGTTCACAGGTACCTTAGCCCCCAGCACCTAGTGGGTGCTTACCAAGCATTTGGGAGGGGGGGGTGAGTGGACGAGTCACCCCAGGCGCCCATGCCCGGCCCGGGCATGCGGAGCCCTGTCTGCAGGAACATGGCGGACTCGCACCTCCCTGAGGACCCAGCGGGCTTTCTCATGGGCAGAGGCCACCAGGCCATTCCAGCGGGAAAGCCGCCCTGCTCTGCCCTTGTTTCCCTGTCAGACTCCAGCGCCTGCCAAAGCCTCCACCTCCCAGCCAGAAAAGAGGGAGGGGGGTTTTCTTAAATAAAATAACTTTTTTAAAAAGAGAAAAAAATGACGATAAAGTGCCTTTGTAACAGCTTAGACTTTATCTGCAGCTTCCTCTGATGGCCACCCAGCCCTTCCCTCCCGATTGTCATAGCTGGGCCCTTTTTAAATGTTTCTTATCGAGGGGAAAGGAAGGAAATACGTGCCTCTTCAAAGGCTCTCAGGAGTCATCCGGTTGCATCTCTGGAAGGAGGGGATGCCCCGACATCCAGGGAGTCAGGCCCAAGGCAGGGCTCCCGCCCACGGCCCGCCTGCTCCGGGCAGTTCCTGCTCCCACGCCGGGGCCGGCCTCTGAGCTCGCGGAGCAGCTGTTCGCTTCAGGAAAGCAGCTCACACTGCAATTCTCCAAGGCCCCGTGTGTGCCTGGTGCACAGAAAGCGTGGTTCCAGCGCAGCTGCAGAGCCTGACCCTGACCGAGGCTTAGGGAGCCCATGTTCAGAAACGCTCGGTGCCTTTGACGCGGCAGCAGATTGCCTTGCCCGGTGGACTTGGCCTGTTTTCCTTTTCACTTCAAGTGCTCAGGCTCTCGGGAGAGCTGAAAGCAAGCAGGGCCCACCAGGTGCTGTGAGGACAAGGACAGAGCTGCCGCGGGACCTGAAAGCATCAGTGATGTAGGCAATGTCCCCCTCTTTTTCAGATGAGACCTGGGATTAAATGCTCGGAGAAGCCATCACCGTTTATCTGGCAGGTGGTTTCTTGGGCGATGCGTTTAACGGGCCAACATCAGTGGGTGTTATCCAAAATTTGATTTGTTTTAGAAAACAGGAAGTAGCCAACAGATACCAGAATTCTCTGAAAAGAAGAAAAATCGGTAAACATTTTAATAAAATCTCTCTTACAAGCTTCTCCACACTTAAAACCACAGCCTTCGCTGGAGCTGAAAGGAGGGCCTCTTTGTCCCAAGAAAAACTCCAACCCCAAATTAGTGCTAAAACCAGTCAACCCTAACCCAGGGACCCAACAAATGACTCAGACATTTGCTATTCTGACAGTTCTGTTCTTTATGGCCACCTCCCTTTGTTTCTCTCATTTCTTCCCCCTCCAAAAAGAATGGTTGAAATTTATGGCTAAGAGAAATAACTGATTGCTGCTGGCAAGTCCACTGAAGGGACCGATTGTTCCATACGGCAAAGGCCAGCGAGCCATTCACCAGGAAAGACTGATGTGCGAAAGGGCAGAGCGGCGTTCCTTTCACTGTGTGGCCCCGAGTTCCATGTTTGCCTCCACATTCCTGCAGGCGGCCTGGTGCGCGGGGCTGAGCCACCGGGAGAGCATGCGAAAGCTGCAAGTGCGAGCTTCACACAAGACCGGGGTCAGCTTCCGGGAGACAAAGGTTTCCTGTTCGCTTTGCCTAGGGTGGTCCAGACCTTTGTGGGATTACCAAGACCGGGGCAACAAAATGACCACTTGGATATTTTCACATGCAGCCTGAATGGCCCCGTCCCCATCAGACTCCGGCTGGGAATGAGGTCAGAGAGACCGCTGGGACACACACAAACTCACAAGCAAACACCCCAAAGTGTTTCTACTGGTAAAGACCCAGGGGCGGCTCGCCTGTGCGGAAGCTAACGTACCTGCGTGCGGCTGCGCCAGCAAGTGCAATGTGTTGCCAGAACTCCTCTGTCATTGACAGGGGCAGACATAGAATGCTGGGGAACCAGCCAGAATTGTAAAATATTAATCATGCTGTTAGCCGCGATTGCTTTATTCTGATTAAAAAAGGCACATTCTAGCCTGGCTGGCAGCTGCACGTGGGACCTGGGAGCTCACCTGGAAATGCAGCCCACCCTCCCCATTGGGGCTGCCTGTTACCATGGGAAGATACAACTCTGCTAGGAACCAGCACGGCCAGCCCTTTGAAGATCCCCAGCCCTTTTGGCACATCACTAAGCCCTTTGAAGATGCCAGCCCCCTGCTTACCTGTTCACTGCCCATTTGTCCTTTTGCCTACTTCCCATGTCATGCTTTGTACTTCTACCAGTGTAAGCAGCCGGTGCGTGGTGGGTGCTGAGCAGCTTTTGTGGCTGACCTGCTGCTCTCCCATGCTGCCGCGGTATTGGAATAAACATTCGTATGTGATCCAACCCTGTCTCTGCTTCATTGGCTCAACAGTGGCAGGCAGCTCAGACCCATTGATTGTCCAGTTACACCATCTCCTACCAAGACAGCAGAATCTCAGCCCGCCGTTCCTCCGGGCACGGCCACAAACGGATACGGACTCCCGTGCAGCCAAGGCATAGCTTGGTTCCACCCAGAAGTGGGAGAGGGCTCTGCCTCACATGGTGCCACCTGACCCTGAGCAACAGAGGATGTGCCATGTTCCCAGGGCCTGCCTCGGAAATACCCGTGACCTCTCCATGTCCCTGGAGAACAGACCCACCTGGGGCTGGCCATCCCTCTTCTGCCCCCTCCCCTCCCCCCGTGCCTGCTCATGAAACGTCTTTCTTAGTCAATCATTTTTCTGCCCAAGTCCGTCTGTGCATGCAAGAAGGCCCTAACTCCTAAGTCAGCAGCAGCCAGCCATACTCTGTACCCCGCTGAAAATCGATGTGCTACACATAATAGTTCCAAGTGGGCCTCAACTGTAAAACGGGTTTGTTTGAGTAGCAGCTCACTCTCTGACATATTCCTTAATATTTTATTAGTCATTTGATGAATGTGTTGTTAAGAATGAAAAAGTCATAGAATTAAAAATCTATAATAATAAAAGTGGAATATGCAAATCAACCGAACAGCCAAACAGCGAAAGGACCATCCCGAAGACCATGCTACGATACCCAATGGCACCAGGCCAGCCAAGGTGGGTGCAATGCAACTGGTTGGGGGCCCCGCCATCGCCCCATGATCGCCCCGCAGAGGAAGGCCCAGGCCACCAGCTGGCAGGGTAATCGATCAATCAGGGGGTTCCACAATTGCCCCAAAGAGGGAGCCCAGGCCACCGACCAGCAGGCTCCCTCTGTGGTGGCGATCGATCATGAGGCTCCGGACTGTGAGAGGGAGCAGAGCAGGCTGAGGGAACTTCCCCTCCCCTGCCCAGTACACAAATTCTGTGCACCGGGCCTCTAGTGTTATAAATAAATAGGAGAAGCCACGAAATGATCGCACACAGCCCACTGTGGGAAGCAGAAACCTCAAACCTTCTGTCCTCGGCGTGGCCGTAATAACAATAGCCACTCTAATCACGAGCAGGCGTTGATGGCTTCAGAATTTATGAAGCATTTTACATACATTATTTCATTTAAATAATGAACTGAACCCAACCCTTTGGACCCCTAGTTGTTAAATAGCAATGAAATGGGACTTTCTGTTTCTAAGTAGGGAGGCTTTAAAAAAAAATCTTATTAAAAATAGCTCCAAAGGCAATTTGAACATCAAAGAGCTTTTTATGAAACAGCATTTTGATGAGTTAAGTGTAAATGAATCAGAAACATATGGATTAAATTTATTTAAAATAAACAAGGGCTTAAGAATGAAGAGGCAACATAGTTTGAAAACACGTCTGACTTGGTCCAAAGTGTCAGAGCGCAGAAAGGACGAGATGGCTGTGAGCCGGTCACCTGGAGCTCTCCTCAGGGTTCCGGACAAAGGAGAGCTACAAGCCTTCCTGGTGACCTAGAAGTTATTTTGAAATTTATTTTTAAGGTATGGAATATTGTATTAATACCAGATGACTAAAACCATGAGCAGAGCTACCTACAGATGGATAATGTCCTTGAGCTTCCGTTTTCCTCACGTCATTGTAGCTCTCCCCAGGAGCAGCCGCTAAGTCTTCAAAGACGGTTTTGGGGTGAATAGCTCTTTCTCTCTGTTAGTACCATCCAAACATTTATTTTGAGGTGAATATGATTTGCCTCGTGTTATTTTTTTCCTTCCAAAATGAGTCCACAGTCCACAGACTCTGAAGTTTTTTGTTTTCACTTTATTCACCAAAATGGTGGGGTGGTGATGAGCCAGGCGTTCAAAGCACAGCTGTGGCTCCTCTGTGGCCAGAGCTGCTTTCCGGTCATAGACGGATCCTTGGTTCTAGCCAGACGCCAGAGCTGACAAAGTTTTGGTTTGCACAAGATGTTTTCCTCTTGTTGTGCGAAATGTGTGCCTTGCAGACAGCCCTTTATTTGTCTTTAGTGAGCGTTACAGCTGGGCAGTTTGGCAACTGTTCCTCGTGTCGGGAGATCAGTCTTCCTTCCCCAGCAGGAAGCTCCCTGCAAACCTCACGTTTCACGCTCAAAGGAAGCCTCTTCCTCAAAGTAATGGCCCACCTGAGTCCCGCCCCGGCGGCTACTGGACACATACTGCTTAGTAGTCACGATACTTCACAGAGTTCTAGGAAACATCATGGTAAGGCCTGGGTGTCTGCAGTAAAGCGGTGGAGACGGAGTTTCGCATGCCACGTACCCGCTGCCCGCCCAGGTCGTCTCTCCTCTCCTGGGCTCCAGAAGCCAGCGCAGCGGAGGCGAACCCCCAAACTGCCGAACTTGGTCTCCGGCGGTCCGCCAGTTTCTCATATTCGTCTCCAGCTCCTGTGCCTACAAGGCCCGTGCCCTCAGGGATGGAATGGAAGCCATTGAATTTGAACTGAGACGGCGTCTAAGACTACACTGACCACGTTCTGGATTCACTAAAAATGTTCCCATAAAACATGGCACTTCCCTTCCTGGGCTTCAGGCGAAACGTGCTGCCACATGGTTCCCACGATGCTGCCTGTCAGGAGGGCTGTACCCCAAGGGGTACAGCTGTGCAGGCTGAACACACTGAGCTCCTGTGCCCCTGCCCCCCCCCCCCCGTGTCCTCATGCTTCCTCTCCTGGACGGTCCTCCCCCACCTCTGGGCGGCCCTGCTCTCAGTCTGTGCGCCCTGCAGGCTCACCTCTCCCAGCATTTCTGGGAAGTTCTCCTGTGCCACAGCTGCGCCCTCCACACACTCACACACACACACACTTACATGCATGCACACACGTGTGTTTACATGTCCGTGTGCATGTACTCACATGCACACCAATGCACATATGCAAACACACTCACTCATGTGCGTGCATACATACACATGTACAGACATACACACATACTCACAGGTACACACACACACACAGTCAATATTTGGTCTCCATCAGTCTCCTCCTCTCCTAAATCTGCCCTGTCCAGTCTGGAGCCATGAGCGGTGTGCAGCATCTTAATTGCAAGTAAAATTAGAATGAACGCGAGTTTAAAATCCGTCACCTCGGCTGCAGCAGCACCAGCTCAGGCACTCAGGACCGCACGTGGCTCCTGACTGTCCCCTGGGCAGCGCGGACGTGAGAGTTCCCGCCAGGGAAGCTCCAGGGCCGCCGTCTGGGCGCCGGAGAGCGGGGCCCATACTCCTTGTTCTCGGCCGCATCCACCGCGTGCTGCCGGCCTGGCACCGAGGTTCCATCCACACCGCACCTCCCCGTCTGTCCTGGCCCACGCGGGACCTTTTCCAGAGCAAAGACAGTGAAACCCTACCATTTCCAGTGCCTTGTGCCCCTGAGCGCCTTCCGGGTGGCAGGCGTGGAGCTCTTTCTGCAATGACGGAGCTCAGCGCTGCCAGGCCGCCTGCCCGGCCTTTCTGCCCGCAGAGCCGGGCCTGGCCAGGAGCCGGGGAGCCTCAGCCCCTCTGGGACAGTCTGCCCTGGGGACCTCCTGTGCGCTGCAAGCTGTTTAGCAGAATCCCAGCCTCTGCCTTCTCTGCGCCAGTTGTTGCCCCCGCCCCCCGCCCTATTTATTGCTGAAACCCTAACTGTCCCATGCCATTGCCCTGTCCCTGATGTGTGTGTGGGGGGGGGAGGATAAGCCCCCTGACTGAGACCCGGCTCCAGGAGGCCAGTTACCGTTGGTCAGAGGGATGAGGAGATGCCTCTGGAAACACTGGCCTCCTTTCCGCAAGTGAGAGGCTCGTGTGTGTCCACCTCCTCTTCCGGGAAGGCAAGAGTCATCCCCTCATCCTCCCGTGTCACCACAGGCCACATCTCAGGCCGCTTCCTTCCACGTGGGGCAGAAACAGCCTGGGGCCCAGGTGCGCTCCCTCCCCGGCCCTGCCCGGCCCTGCCCTGCCCTGCCCTGCCCTGCCCTGCCCTGCCCTGCAGCTTTGCCGGGAGACCGCGTGGGCAGATGGCAGAGCAGCGGCGGCTCCTGGGTGGGGGCTGGGACGGTGGCAGGAGGTGGGAGGTGGAAGAGGTGGGAGGTGGGAGAGGTGGGAGGTGGGAGGGAAGAAGAAGGCGCTCATGCCTGACCATTCAGCTCAGCCAGAGAGACCGCAAGCTAGTCTGAGCTGTGTGTGAGGCCCGGGACCTAGCAGCTGGCTCCCAAAGCAGAACCAGCAGCCCATGGCTGATATTCCAGTCACGAGAGGATATGCAAATAAGATTATTTTTATTTTATTTTTTAATATGTTTTTATTGATTTCAGAGAAGAAGAGAGAGGGAGAAAGAGACAGAAACATGGATGATGAGAGAGGATCACTGATGGGCACGCCCCCCTCTGGGGATCGAAACCACAACCCCAGCATGTCCCCTTGACTGGAATCCACCGGGACCCTTTAGTGCACAGGCCGGTGCTCTATCCACTGCTCGGCTAAGGTGATGACGCCTGTCCTACAAGCCTGGTAGGAAAAAGACGCCAGCAGCGATAGCAGATCTGAACGAACTCTTCAATGTTGAGGTACTAACACCTGGCAGAACCCACAAAGGTTGCTTTTGCAAGGAAGCAGGAAAACCCTGAATTATGGAACCACTGGGTTCAGAACAAGCTTCACAGGTCCAAAAAAAATTTTTTTTAAGTATTTTTCCCCGTGAGCATACAAAGCTTTCTTCTTTCTTACAAAAATAATCTGTTTAAAGAGTTATTTTAGGTTCAGAATTTCAGATGCTCTCCATGTCTCTCTTATGTCTCCTGACTCCAATTAAGGACCTTCTACGCTCAGCTTCTAACAAGCAATAAAGCATAGAGCAGCTGTGGGCAAACTACAGCCCATGGGCCGGATCTGTCCCGTTCGGCTGTTGTTCTAAACTATTGAAATAAATTAAAAATAAAAATAAAAGACCTACCCTTTTATGTAATGATGTTTACTTTGAATTTATATTAGTTCACACAAACACTCCATCCATGCTTTTGTTCCGGCCCTCCGGTCCAGTTTAAAAACCCATTGTGGCCCTCGAGTCCAAAAGTTTGCCCACCCCTGGCTAGAGACTGAGCAGTTAGACTGATGACTAATGATCTGGGTCATAGGGGGAACCATCAGGACCATCTGAGCTGTTTCCTCCTATTCCCTGCCCTGCCTAGCTCTCTGTCCGCTTCCAGGCCAGGCTGGTGGCAAAGCTGTCTGCCTGCTATAATAGAAAATAAAAATAAATAAATAAATAAACCATAAAATAAATAAATAAATCATCCCCTCTTCCCCACGCCGCCCCTCGAAAATGACAGCAAAAGCCACAGCAACAATAGTAGAATGTAGAGACTGTGTTATAGAATTGTACACCTGAAACCTATATAATTTTATTAGCCAATGTCACCCCAATAAATTCATTAAAAACCAAAACAAAATCAGAATTAAAAAAAAGGAATGAGTGTTTTTTCACATTGTTTTGGAGGTTCTAGTTCATGCAATAAAATAAAAAACTAAATAAATGTATAAATATCTGCCTTTACCCTCTTCTACCACCTCCAACCCCCTTTGCTTTTAGCATTTTAATATTGAGTCTGCTGTTTGGTTAAAGGCTTTTGTAGATAATGTGTTGTTGCTGTTCTTAATATTTACCATGAGTTTTTACCATCAATGTTTATTGAATTTTATCTAATGTTTATTCTTTAGCTAATGAATTTAATTTAATGTGTTGCCTATGTTTTGTTTATGTGGTGAATTAGTAGATTTTCCCAGGTTGAGTTAACCTTGCTTTCCTGAAATAATCTCCTCTTAGTTATATGTGTTCTCTTTTTTTGTATAGTTACAATTTAGGGGTTTTTTGTGTGTTTTTTAAGTAAGCCAGCCCTAGCCAGTTTGGCTCAGTGGCTAGAGCGTCAACCTGCAAACTGAAAAGTCCCAGGTTCAATTCCAGTCAAGGACACATGCCCAGGTTGTGGGCTCAATCCCCAGTGGGGGCAGAGGGGGCAGGAAGGAGGTTGCAGGAGGCAGCCAATTAATGATTCTCTCTCATCATTGATGTTTCTATCTCTCTCTCCCTCTTCCTTCCTCTCTTACACACACACACACACACACACACACACACACATACACACACACAAAGCAGGTCAGTGTCCAGAGCTCTGTTCCATGTTGCAGCCGGGTATAGTTCAGCATCCCAGCTAATTAGCGTCCACTAGCCCACGTGTGGAGTTCCGTATGGCCATAGCCACGTGGGCACTGGGGAGCATATCCCCTGCCCCAGGAGAGCCAGGAACCCAGTGCCCAGTTGCAATTTAATTTCCTTAAATTTTGCTGAGCATTTTGTGTTGATGATCCCCAGTGCATTTGGGCTATTTTCTTCTCTCATACTATTTTTGTCTAATTTTAGTATCTGGGTTTTCCTAGCCTCACAAAAAAAATGAATTGTGATGCAGTCACAAAAAAAAATGAATTATGATGCAGGCCCTCTTTTTCTCATTTGGAAGAAATTATGTTTGATTGGATGTATCTGGTCCTTGAATGTTTGGTAGGACTTGACTGTAAACACCTCTAGGCCAAGTGTTTTTTTTAGTTGAAGAAGACTTTTTAACTGCTGAGTCAGCATACTTAATGGTTTTAGGATGGAATAGATTACAAAATGCCCACAATCCTTCATTCTTCTCTATATCCACTAGAGAAAAAGTACCTGTCCCCTCATCCTTTGAATCTTGGCCAGCCTTGTGAATTTCTTAGTGAACAGACCGTAGCTCTTCCACTGGACCAGTTTTCACCAGGGGCCTCGAGAGACCTTTCACCCTCCGCTAACTCTCTCAGAACCTGCCACCACCGAGGAGCAAGTCCAGCCTCACCTGCTGGAGGATGAGACCCTACGGAGGTCAGCTCAGTTGTCACAACAGAAGCCACACTCTACTGGCCCACAGCCAGAGGCCCTGGGATGAGTGTGAGGAGTGTGCAGCCTCCATTCGCAGAGAGACCACCCAACCTGCCGCTGAGCAAAGATAGATGAGTGAGCCTCACCAAGACCAGGGAATGCCCTCGCTGACCTGCGGACTTCTGAGGGATAATAAATACTCGTTGTTTTAGGTTATAGGGTGTAGGGTGGTTTGTCCTGCAGCAATAGATACGACCATTCATATTTTCTGTTTCTTGAATCAGTTTGGCTAATTCATACTTTTCTAAAAATGTATCCATTTCACCTAAATTTTAAAGATGTATTGGCATAGATGTGTCTATAACAGTCTCATATTATATTTTCACTAGAGGCTCGATGCACAAAATTCATGCAAGAGTAGGCCTTCCTTCCCCCCAGCTGCTGGCACTGGCTTCCCTCTGGAACCCGGGGCCCAGGCTTCCCTCAAAGCCTTGGCTTCATCCGGTAGGTCATCCTGAGAGACATCTGGAAGGTCGTTTAGCTAATCAATCTAATTAGAATATTACACTTTTATTATTATACTAGAGGCCCAGTGCATGAAATTCATACATGGGGGTGTTGTCCCTCAGCCCAGCTTGCACCCTCTCTTCTGGGACCCCTCATGGGATATCCAACTGCCCAGTGGGATCAGGCCTAAACAGACAGTTGGATATGCCTCTCACAATCCAGGACTGCTGGCTCCCAACCACTCGCCTGCCTGCCTGATTTCCTCTAACTGCTTCTGCCTGCCAGCCTGATCACCCCCTAAATACTCCCCTGCCAGCCTGATCAATGCCTAACTGCTCCCTTTCTGGTACAATTGCCCCTTAACTGCCCTCTCCTGCAGGCCTGATCACCCCTAATTGCCCTCCCCTGCAGACCTGATTGCCCACAACTGCCCTCCCCTGCTGGCCTGATTGCCCACAACAGCTCTCCCCTGCTGGCCATCTTGTGGCAGCCATTTTGTGTCCACATGGGAGCAGCCATCTTTGATGACATTGGGGACCATCTTGTGGCAGCCATCTTGTGTGCTGGAGTGATAGTCAATTTGCATATTTCCTCTTTATTAGATTGTTTGTTTTTTATGCACCTATTCTTTTTCTCCCTTTAGTTGTTTTGTTTGGGCTTTCTTTTTACTTGCTCAACCTCATAAGAGGTTTGTCAATTATATCACCTCAAGAAATCAACCAATATGTGTCTGTGGAAATAATCTCTATTGTATATTGTGTTATTTTACAGTACTGTCTGCCTTTTCATTATTATGTCCCTCATTCTACTTTCTTTGGCTTTTTATCTGTTTGTTTGTTTTTATTTGAATTGTTTTGTTTCAAATTAATCTTATCCCTAACATTTTCTATTTTTAAATATAATAATTAAGGATATAAATTTCCCTTGATAAACACTTCAGTTGCATTTCACAATTTTCACCTTACTAGTATAGTGTTTTCATTATCTCTCAAGTTGAATTATAATTCTGCCTTTGGCATATGTGCCATTGAGAAGTATGTTTTTAATATCTAAGTGAATGAGGGGTTTAGTTGTACTTTTGTTATTAATAGCTAACTTTATTTTTTATAATTGGAGAGTGCTGCAGCCAATTTGCAGTGACTCACAAGATTAAATTTTTTAATGATTCAGGGATTTTGCAAATCCATTGTTAAACTATTGATAGATTGAAATCAGCTCTGGTAGAAATATTTATACTACAGAAATCTGAAAACATTCTAAATCACGGCTTTTTCTTTTCCTACACAGGTAGCATACCAGCATACCATTGTCTGCATGATACCAATTGATTGAAATTTGTTGATAATTGCTTTATGCCCCAGTACATGGCCAAATTTTATATGTTGCATATATGCAGACACACAAAATAAGTTTATTCCAGTTGTTAGGAATAGTATTGATTATGTCCACTAGATTATTTTTGCTAATTATGTTCTTTAAATATTATATATTCTTATTACTTTTTAATTTCCTTTATCTATTAAAAATTTTAGTTATTTTATCTGGACTTATCAATTATTGATAAATTATTGATAAATAAGTTTTTACTCACTATAGTGGGGAGTGGGGTTAATTTTTCTTTGTGGTCCTGAAACTCTTGCTTTAGATATTTTGGAGTTATATTTTTGGAAACATAAGTTTAGAATTATTCTATCTTTCTGATTGAAACTTTTATCAAAATATAGTGACCCTCTTATTTTTACTTATTTGATTATGACTACTGATATATTTGGATTTATTTCTGCAATCTTATTTTAAGCCTTCTATTGACTGCATCCTATCTCTGACTGGGCAAGACTTCCTAATTCCCTATTTTTCTCTTACGTGGTTTGGGAATTTTATACGTACTCTTGTTTCTCCCTACACTTAAAATTATTTCATTTCCTCATGTTTGTAGTGACATTTTTTTATCTTTACTGTTGAGAGTATTGTGGATATATCCCATTTTCCCCCATTGCTAGTGAATGTTAGTTTCTAGATATTCTTTGAGACCTGGCTTGAAATTGGTTGCGTTTCCATTCAGAGAATTTCAGATTTTCCTTCCTCTAGCCATATTAGGACCACCTAAAATTACATTTTCCATTGGGATTGTTTGTCAATAACATAGTTTATTTGCCCTTACCATTGGTTTATGATAAGAAATCCTCAAAGGATTCGTTATCTTCATCTTCACCTAAAGCCAAGGTGGAAGCAGGCACTATACCCCCAGAGTCCTCCCGAGGCCAGGATTCGGTTTGGTTTTTCCCCTTCTTAGTACACTCCCTAAGACTGTGGCCCTTTTGTCTCCTGGTTGTGTATAGATGTCCATCTATCCAAACCTTTGCTCAGTCTTGTGCTATGCTCTACCTTTTGTCTCCTACACATGGCCAATTAAAATGCAAGATTTAGGCTGCCAGAGGAAAATTTACCCCACGGCGAATGACAACTCCAGTGTTACCTCTCCCTGATGATTCTTGCTTCCAGGTCATTTCTGCCTCCACAGAACACTCTTTGAAAGGGCAGGGCAGGGCGAGGCTAACTCCTGACTCCATTTTGTACTGTGGGGCAGGACGAGCTATCCTCCATTTTGTGTGGCTGGACCCTAGCCCTCACCCAACCAATGAGGGTCAGCCAGAGCGGTGATATCACCACCCCTATAAAACCCCTTGACTTGTCAAGGTTCAGTCTCTTGTCCGCCATGCTGTCAGTGTGAGTGGGACAGAGCCCATGCTAGCATGGAAGAGGCTCTTTTGTTTGTTGCATCAGACTCGGCTCCCTGGTGGTCTTTGGGGATCACGAAGTCTGGGCGTAACACCTTACTCTGCTGCCCATCAAGCCATGTGGGTTTTTTTGTTTTGTTTTGTTTTGTTTTGTTTTGTTTTGTCTTCATCATTTTACTTAGCAACTTTTGTTGCACTTTACTGAGTGGATTTCTGCAAACATCCAGTCTACCATAAGGCCAAAAACTGAAATCCCTGCCTACTGAAAGGTTCTCCCCCTCCCAAACTGGTGGGCGGAGTTTAACACATGACCCCTTAAGGTTATCTCCCCCTCCCAAACTGGTGGGCGGAGTTTGACACATGACCCCTTAGGGCTTCCCCCCTCCCAAACTGGTGGGTGGAGCTAACAACATGACTGACACCTGCCAAGGGGACATCTCCAAGACAGTGAGCCACCAATTAACACGGGCCATGGTGCCCTTGGGCCCATCCCTTCCTGTTCCACCCTGGGCCCAACCCCCTCCCTTTAAAAGGAACTCCAGGCTGGCCACGTGCGTTCTTTGGAGGGGAACCTCCATTGGCCCGGTTGGGTTCCGATCTCCTGTCCCCTCTCCCCTAATTCTGATCTTTACCTCAGTGATGGCTTCCGCCCATTACCGGGGAATAAACTCTCTTTAAAACTCCTGTTGTTCTGTTTCCTGTTTCCTTTCAAACTTAACACCTACTCTTCCCTTTCTTGGTCCCTCATGTATTCCCTTTGAAACACACTTGTTTATTTTTTTGTCTTCCTCACTAGAGTACGTCACCGCCTAGGAGAGTCACCTTCTTTACCTTTGTCACTTCATCCTGTCACCTTCTTTACCTTTGTCACTTCATCCTGTAGCTAGCACTGCTACCTTGTAAAGGTGCTGGGCTCTGAGCACGTTTTAGGTTTTAGTAATTTTATATGTGAACGAATGAATGAATGAATGAATGGAAGTTCAGCAAGCTGGGGGGCTAGTACGGGGTGATCAAGAGAAGGCAGGTCCTTGGAGAGGGTATTTGCTCCACACCCTGGATTTGAGGGGAAGGCGTAGAAGGCTACACAGCTGATGCATTCAGCAGCAACTGTGGGAGAAACTAAATCCAGATAATCTGCAGAATTTCCACATAAAAGAAACCTGTGGCTCTACTCTCAGGTGTCAGACCACTGCAGGTTTCACAATGGAGTGAGGAGAATGGGTTTGAGAGGCTGAGATTGTCTAAAAAGATTTACTGCCTTTAAGCAAACTAGAATCGCTAATTTGATGACCATGTTGTAAAGTGTTTTGGGCCCCTTTTGTCTTAACTGACATTTGTGAAAGGCTTGGTGCACTGGTTCAGGGGGGGAGGGGGGCTGGAGGCCTCCAGGAACTCATGTGCAATGTGTGAACCAAGTACTCGCAACACTGTTCACCCTTCGACCTTCTAGTCCCAGTTTCTGCTCCAACAGGTTTTATTTATCTTAAGATTAAAGCAAATCACCAGTGGACACGTAGTTACTGCTTTGTGGTGAAAGACACACATGTAAGCCGGCAGCATCCTTAGATAGTGTCACCTATGAAAAATTATTTGCTCTTTTATGGGCTTTGTTTTTCACTCATGGAAAACCTGATAACATTTCAGAGCCTGAAATCCTTCCCTAAGCTAAAAGAACCTGTTGGAAGTAAATACACACCAAGTGAAGACTAAAGGAGCAGAGATATAATTTTTTAAATTTTATTTTCAATTAAAGTTTACATTAAAGATTGCTTTTCTCAGTTTCAGGTGTGCAGCATAGTGGTTAGACCAGCCGTGGGCAAACTACGGCCCGAGGGCCGAATCCGGCCCGTTCGGCTGTTCTATCCGGCCCGCGGAGCCGAAAGAGCGGAGGGTTCTCTTGCTCTCCCCTCCGCTCCTTCACCAGCAGCCCAAGAGGAGAGTGCCAGCATGGTCAGGTTGCTTTTGTTCCGGCCCTCTGGTCCAGTTTAAGAACCCATTGTGGCCCTCGAGTCAAAAAGTTTGCCCACCCCTGGGTCAGACAGTCATATACTTGGCAGTGTTCAACCTGGCACTTCCAGGCCCCACCTGGCACACAGTTCTGACAGCACTGCTGACGGGGCCCTCCACTGCACTCTGCATCCGCATGACGAGGCTGTGGCGGCCTGTTTGTAGTTTTTAATCCCCTCACCTTTGTCACTCCCTCCAAGCCCCCCGTCCATCTCTTCTCTGTGCCTATGAATCTGTTTCTATTTTATGTTTGTTTATTTTCTCTTTAGATTCCACAAATAAGTGAAACATGTGGCATTTATCTTTATCTATCTGGCTTATTTCATTTAGCATAATACCCTCCATGCTGTCACAAATGGTAAGATTTCATTCTTTTTATGGCCAAGTAGTATTCCATTACATATGTTTACCATCACTTTTTTAAAAAAACTATATTTTATTGATATTTTACAGAGAGGAAGGGAGAGAAATAGAGAGCCTGAAACGTCGATGAGAGAGAAACATCGACCAGCTGCCTCCTGCACACCCCCCACCGGGGATGTGCCCGCAACCAATGTACATGCCCCTGACCGGAATCGAACCCAGGCCCCTTCAGTCCGCAGACCGACGCTCTACCACTGAGCCAAACCGGTTTCGGCTGTTTACCATCACTTTTTATCCATTCATCTACTGATGGGCACTTGGGGTGTTTCTATAGCTCGGCTATTGCAAATAACGCTGCAATGAACATAGGGATGCAAATAGTTTTTTGAGTTAGTGTTGTGGGTTTCTTTTGATATATTCCCAGAAGCAGAATTGCTGGGTCATAAGGCAATTCCAGTTTTAATTTTTTGAGAAACCTCCATACTATTTTCCATAGTGGCTGTACCGATCTACATTCCCACCAGCAGCGCACAGAGTTCCCTTTCTCCACGTCCTCACCAGCACTTGTCACTTACTGACTTACTGATCATAGCCATTCTGACAGGTGGGAGGTCTGTCTCATTGTAGTTTTAACTTGCTTTTCTCTTATGATTAGTGACATCAAGTATCTTTTCATATGTCTATTGGCCATCTGCATGTCCTCTTTGGAAAGGGGTCTATTCAGGTCCTCTGCCCATATTTAATTCAATCGTTTGCTGTTTTGCTATTGAGTTATGTGAATTCAATGTAAATTTTGGATATTAACTTGAATCTGGAAACAGATTCTGTCTGGTCATACTACTGCAATACAGAACATAAGTCATAACTGGATTTCACTGAGTTACAGCTTACCCTGAATCTAGCTCATTGCATTGTGTTAGAAAAAATTAAGGCTCATAAGTGCCCGTATTCTTACATCTGCTCTGGACTCTGTGCCGTCGTTAAACAATGGCAGAGCTCCTCCACGGGCCTCTGATGCTCCTCACAGGAGCCGCAGCAGAAACGTCAATGGCTGAGTGCCATTCCTGGTTCTCAGCGAAAAGGGCATCACGGCCACGTGCCATGTGCCAGCAGAGCAGACGCTTCACTCGCCTCCTCAGAGTAGATTCTGGATTTTACGTTGGTTAACTTACACTTGGCAGTCCAGGGTTGATCTCAGAAGTCTGGTGGTATTTTCTATGTTTCTTTTTCATATAAATAATATTTTTTTGCCTATTCTGTCTCTATCCTACCATAGCTTATTTCTTTATAATAATTCAAAACTACACACACACACACACACACACACACACACACACACACACGTATAATTTACAAAGGAAGTGTATTCCTCACAGCAGAGAAATGTGCAATCATACAAGAGAAATAGCCTCGTTTTCCATAAAATGGACATAGTGGCTCTGGTTCCCTCCTGAAAATGCTGGAGGAGAAAAGCTCTGTACAGCAGCAGCGAAAATGGTGATAACCATCAGCAAGTGATTTTTCCACAATGAGGAGATTTTCCATCAGATTCCATTTGACCTTGAACACTGTGTTAGCAATGAATAATTAATAGTTCCTGGTACAGTAATGCCCATTTAACTGACATTATCAGGGAATTAGATGCCCTAAATAAGTGAATTTGCCAGATACTGAAACTTGCTTCCTTTATACACACACAGAAAAAAAATCCCACATTTATTATAACCATTTCTGATGCTTATTTTTCTAAAATGTGTGGCAATATTTTGTGACTTATTGGCATTTATAAAACATAAACATTTTATTCATTGAATAAATGCTTACTGAAGCCTATTATGTGCCAGGCGCTATGGCTGCTGTGGGCAATATAGCAATGAATGAGCGAGAGGCAGAGACCGATCCTTATTAAACCTTGTTTTGGTGGAGAAGAGAGATAAGCAACGGGCCATACTGAAGTGCTCAGAGAAGCATAGATGGTCGTGAGCTACACTGAACTGAGTAGCAAACAGTTGAATTCACACTTGCTGAGTTCTCTAGACTGCTTGCCTCTCCGCTAAATGTCCTCTGCTCGCCATGGCTTGAGTTCTTGTGATTGATCTTGGTCACTCATCTTCTCCTTTAAAGTCAGTCCAGTTTCTTGCTCCTTTCTGGGTGTGTGGTGCTGCTCCCACTCTTTTGTTGTTGCTGTTGTTGTTACACAATAATGTGCATAAAGTTATTAAACTAAGGATGGCAAATACCTGGTGTATTAGTTATTTATTGCTGAATAACCAATTACAACAAAGCTTACCAGCTTAAAAGAACACACATCTGTTGTAGTTTCTGTGGGTCAGGAATCTAGCATGTTTCACTGGGCCCTCTAGCTCAGGTCTCTGACACGGCTGCATGAAATCCAGGGGGCAGCTAGGATGGGGTCACACCTGAAGGCAGGACCGCGTTCCTCAAGGACTATGGACGGACAGCCTCCATTTTTGGCAGGTTGTTGTCTGAAGGCCACCTCAGTTCCTTGTTATATGAGCCTCTCCAACAAAACCAGCAAGAGAACATCTGCTAGCAAGATGGAAGCCATAGTCTTCTGTAGCTTACTCACAGAAGTGACATTCTGTCACCTTTGCTGTATTCTAGTGATTCCAATCAAGTCATTGGGTCCTACCCACACTCAAGGGGAAGTGTACGAGGAGGGGGATCATTGGGGCCACCATAGAGGCTGCTTACCCCACATACCAAGCATATCATCATTTTTCATAGCAAGCATCACTAATCACTCCTAGTGCTCTCTCCCACTGAGCCCAGAAAGAACTTCAAAATCCCACCTAGTGGAGGGCTCTAGGAGACCTGTTACTGACCAGTTGGTGGGATGAAGGTAATTTGTTTTCTCTCATTTAAACAGTGGCTATTCCAAACAATTGCTAAGGGGGAAATATTAGTCTAGAATATGGACAGAAACAGGTGGCTCTAGCTGGTAACAGAACCACAGCATGGCCATCATGTACCAAGTCAATGGAAGGAAGCTCAGCCTACCGCAGAAATCAGTTGATAAAGCCTCAAAGACAACTGTCTCCGTGTAAGGACCAAGAATCGTGAAGTGCACGTTACAGCATGCAAGAGCCCACATGAGATCAGACACACCCCAGAAGAATCCAGTCCTCATAAGTCATAAATTCATGCTTTGTGTGAAGACACTCTGAGGCTCCAGCGCTGTCCTATTCCTCATCAGACTTTCCCCAGCCAGGTCCAGCCTCTTGCCTAGATCTGTTGTTATTCTGGGAGTTGCCACAAAGATTTTCAAGGGCAACTTTGGCATGAGTGGCTTTAAAGGAGTAATTTTCAGATTGTCAGTTCCTCACTGGATGCTTCTAAAACTGTTCTCAGAGCATGCTGGCTCTCTCTCCAAGACCTGCAGGGGACACCCTCTGCAGGATCCCCCAAAGTGAAGGGTGCCCCTGGGGTTATGCCATGGACCCCAGCTGGTCCCTCTCCACGGCTGCCTTGTCCCCCTTTACCAAAGAAAGACCCACCGCGCACCCACCTGAGTTTTGCGGTGGCGTGTTCTGCCAGGTGAAAAAGCCAGGGCTCTGAACAAAGGAGGGATTCAGAGCCGAGCAGGTAGTGTTGGGAACGTGAATTGTCCTAATGATTGGGTTACAAATCCTTTTCAATTCTCTGCTTTCAACAAAACTGAAGCATAATCTCATGGAGTTGGTAGATCATTAAAAAATAATTTTTGATGATAGATCACCATATGATTTTTGGTAAATAACTTGAAAAAGTATAAAGACTTGAGTGATATTGCTATAACAAAATTCTTTCCATTCCCATCGACTTACGTGAACAAAGTTTTTCAGTTCTTAAACACAACTGAAAGAAAAAGAGGGGGAATAGCATTTGGACAACAAGAAATGTTCAGGAGTTAGTGGGGGGAGTTCTCATCCATCTCATCCAATACAATTTTACTTCTCATGTCTCATAATTATTAACAAAAATTGATAATGTATTTGTTGTTTAGAGTAAGTACAGATAAAAAATTGATAACAACACGTAAAAATTGTTTAACATTTAACATCAAATTCACAGAAAATATGAAAGATTTTAAAGTTTAACTTTGTGTAGAATCTTGATCCAAAAAAGAGTGTCAGAGTTGATTAATAAAAAGCCTTTAAAACATTAAATTATATCCCATTGTGGTAAATTCTGTGCAGGGAGTGGCATGGAAACAGAACGAGAAGCAATATTTAGCTTCCCTGGGATGAATTTAAGAGTGATGGCTATCCCCCTGTGACACTCCCAGAGCTGTGGAAGCACCGAGCTCCCTACTGCTGGCCCGCCGCCCACAGCCACACCCTTCTCCACCCACAAGGCGCCATGCCCTTCTCCAACAGCCACAATAACCACATGGCCAAGGTACTGACCCCCCAGCTGTACACCTGTGGAGAGGCTTCATGTTGGACGATGTCATCCAGACCAGAGTGGACAACCAGGGCCACCCCTTCATCATGACCGTGGGCTCCATGGTGGGCCATGAGGAGTCCTACAAAGTGTTCAAGGAGCTCTTAGACCCCATCATCGAGGACCATCATGGTGGCTACAAGCTGGGAGATGAGTACAAGACCGACCTCAACCCTGACAACCTGCAGGGTGGCGACAATCTGGACCCCTAGTACATACTGAGCTCTCAGGTGTGCACGGGCCACAGCCACAGCATCCACAGCTTCTGTCTCCCCCAACCCAGTCCCCACATCCCCCCTATCCCTGCACTGCAGCCCCAGGGAGCACTGCACCAGTGAGAAGCTCACGGTAGAAGCACTGCCAAGCCTGGTTGGCCACCTGGCAGGCAAGTATGACTCGGTCAAGAGCATGATGGACCAGAGCAGCAGCAGCTCCTTGATGACCACTTCCTCTCCTACAAGCCTGTGACGTCACTGCTGCTGGCCTCAGGCATGGCCCGACGCCCGTGGCATCTGGCACAATGATAATAAGACCTTCCTGGTGTGGATCGACGAGGAGGACCACCTGCGGATCATCTCCATGCAGAAGGGGGCAACATGAAGGAGGTGTTCACCCAGTTCTGCAATGGCCTCACTAGATTGAAGCACTCTTCAAGTCTAAGAACTGCAAGTTCCTATGGAACCCTCACCTGGGCTACATCCTCACCTGCCCGTCCAACCTGGGCTGCGGGCAGGTGTGCACATCAGGCTGCCTCACCAGACAAGCACGAGAAGTTCTTGGAGGTGCTCAAGCGTCTGTGGCTTCAGAAGCGAGGCACAGGTGGTGTGGACACAGTCGCAGTGGTTGGAGTCTTTGACATCTCCAACGCAGACCACCTGGGCGTCTCGGAGGTGGAGCTGGTGCAGATGGTAGTGGATGGCGTGAAGCTGCTCACTGCCCAGAAGTGAAGCTGTCCAGCACCTGCCACTGATACCAGCCCTGCTGCTTCCCAATGTATCGTCTGGGCAGTGCCCACACGCACCCTAAGCTCACCGCCACGGCCGAGCCTTAGCCTCACTGTAGAGACTCCTGTTGCTCCAGGTAGAGTTTACTTTTGTGATGACTAAGATGTTGCTGATGCTAAAATAAACTAGGGTTTTGGCCTTCCTTGAGCCTTCCCCCCAAAAAAGAAAAATAATAATCCTATCTAATAAAGAGGGAATATGCACTGTCACTCTATCACAAAGATGGCGGCACCCATAGCCACAAGATGGTGACACCCAGTCCCTTCAGCCTCCCTCCCCTCAGGGCCCCCCAGTCCTTTTAGCCCTTACCACAGTGAGGGGCAAGCAGGACCATGCAGAGAGCAGACAGCAGGGCCTGTGGCAGCATCAAGCAGGCAGGACCGCAGAGAGTAGAGAACCATAGGGAGTGGGCCAAGCCATCTGTAGGACATCCCCTGAGGGCTCTGAGATTGGAGAGGCTGAGGAACTCACCCCCCATCCTTACCCCCCCATGCATGAATTTCGTGCACCGGGCCTCAAGTAATAATAATAACAATAATAAAAGAGTGATACTTTGCAGCATCAATGTTTTCACATGTGCTAGGAATTGCACAACTATTCAACCTTATGATGAAATATGTTAGCCCTCAGTTATAAAATGTGAGGGATAAGTGATTTTTCAAAATGCTTTAGGGGCCACATGAACAACAGTATTTGAAGAGCATTGCAAACTAGGGCACTTCCCCTCTGACTGTATTACTCCAGTATTTCTCTGTGGCTTCACCTCCTGTTTTCTTTTACATGCCTTTTTCTTGTCTGTCTCCAATTTGCTTTATGAGCACCCACACACATCACACCCCACTCCTACCCCAACCTCCAGCAAGGCTGTACCTCCAAGTCAAATACCAGCCTGTCCATTGGCAGCAAACGCATCCAGATCATCTTTGTAGATTCTCAAATTAAAGATCAGCCTCCAGGTATTGTATTTATTATACCATATTCCTAGGACATAGGAATTGACTCAGGCTTGACTCAGGCTTCTCTCTGAGTCAAGATCTCATATCCAAAGAGGAAAACTTTGCCCTTGTGACAAGTTCCCCTCATTACTATTCTGATTGTGTACGGGCCATCTTGTGGGGACATGCACACCATGTCAGGCCACTAGACTGTGGGTAAAACACAGAGTCAGCAGGAAGAAGAAAGTCAATAACGATGCCCACATTGCAGGATCCCAATTAAAATGCAGGCTCCCAGGTCTCACTAAAAAGATAACCTAATTGTGTGGGGGGGACAAGACCCAATACCCCAAGCACAGCTCCACCCAGGTGTCTGTTGGGTGTTGTCCTTGGACTATCTCTGGGGGATCACTGTCTTAGGGTGTGGTCTTTGGTCCTGATTTAGGCTTCTCAAATCCATTCTTTTGACTCTTTAGGTACTCAATATTCTGAAGAGTTAGAATGGATTAGTAAATCAGCCAAGAGAAAGTGAGCTGTTAATGTACAACATATTTTTGTCATTTATTCCAGCCTGATTATTTATATCAAATGTCCCTGTATATTATATTTAAAATATTATTTTAATTTGAAGTACAATCAAGTACATCACATAAATGATATCAATAATTACTTAAGTTTAGTTGACTATTCAAGATCCATAAGTAGTACATGGATTAGGAAAAACAAAGTTCTAGTGAAAGAAATATGTGATAAACACATTTTAATTGATCCTTTTAATTAAATATAGAAGTATTATGTGATATTGGTGAAAGCCCTCATAAGGGTGTGGAAAAATAGGTACAAATAGAGTTAGGAACCTGGATCTATACTTCTACACAGTTAATATAGCCACGCCTATAAACAATATCTTAAAATTCTATATTCTTTTAGCCAATAATGCCACCTTAATGAATCCACTTAAAGGAAATTCGGTTACCTAATTTACTCATTGTAGAATTGTATGTTAGTTGTAAAATGATAGTAACTATGAAGAGAAACAACTAATATAAGGAATTGAGGTAAACTCATTGGAACAGTATAGTATAGTTCTTTTCAATCTTGTCAAAACACATTTAATGTTAAGAGATAATTTTTAGGATAAAATGCTGAATGGGTCCCAAATGTGTTAAAGAGAAAGAAATAAAAGGAAGAAAGAAAGGGAGGGAGAGAGAGAATCTAAAAAACATACAGATGAGAGAAAAACCATGATGGTTATTTCTTATTTACATTTTCTTTAGTTTTTAAATGCTTTGCAATACCTGCACCAATTTCATAATCCAAAAGAGTATTGCTTTAAAAATCATACTCAATACGTATTCCAACTTCTGAACTGCTGGCTTTGAGGAAACACAGATTTCACAGTCCACTGGCTGCAGATTTGCACAGAACTAGTTCAATCCCTGTTCCCCCGATCTGTGGACAGCACCTTGATTTAGAATTAGGCCTAGACTGATGTCTCTCTCTCTCTCTCTCTCTCTCTCTCTCTCTCTCTCTCTCACACACACACACACACACACACACACACACACACAATCAGAGGAGGATATTCTAGCATGTCCCTTGAGAGCCTACTTCCTTTCCCTTATCCTGAATAATTTAAATGCAGCTGAAGGAAGCTATTCTTTTCCATGAGCTGATATTAATGGGTGGGGAGAACCATGCCATTTCATTTATCAGTATTATCATGATTAAATGTCCTCTCTTACATTATTAATTCAACAAATAGTTTGAAGTGCCTGTCAGACACTCAGGTAATCACTCTGATGAAGACAAAGATGTGTTCATCCATTCATGTGTTTAGCCAGTGGGTTGTGTTTCCTACAGCATGTACCCTGTGACTGTGACAGGCTGTTCAAGACGCTGCAGGCACAGTGGGAAACTAGACAGCTCCCTGCCCTCAAGGAGCTCCTGGCCTGCTAGGAGAGAGAGCCAGTTCCACAACAAATAAGAATGGTCCCAGTGTGCAGTGTGTGCCACGCAGGACTAGCCGAGCTTCCTCGGGGGATTACAGTAAGCAGCCAGCACCTCCTCTCTAAGCCAGACTTGGGGTGTGAGGAGGAGGAGACACCAGCCAGGGACCAGCTGAGCTCCAGGCAGGGAGGGACAGCAACGCCAGCCTGAGACAGGGCAGGGGCGCGGGAACAGGAAGGGGTGCACGGATGACACTCAGCACGCCCTAAAGATGGGGAGGCAGCCTTTTGCAGGGTAAAGAGTTTGACTGGACCCAACCCAGAGCAGAACAGTTGTAGTTATAATTTTGACATAAATCAGAGGTCAACAGCTTTTTCTCCAAGGGCAGGAAGTAGATATGTTGGCCTTGCAGGGCCGTTAAGGTCTCTGTTGGGACCACTCAACTCTGCCTTTTTCGAGGGAGAACTGCGGAAGAGGGGACGGGCCTGGGTCTGCCATAAAGGGAACAGAAATAAACCCCTGGGGATTGCTGTACACAGCAGCGGCGAAGATGGCCTCCTGAGATGAGAGCGGAGCTGGAGACAAGGAGACCCAAACCTGAGATACCGTGGGAGGGGAGGGAGAGGTTCGGCGGCGGGAGAAGCAGGAGGGACAGTGGGGCCGAGGCCGGAGGCAGGGAGGGCCAGAGTGCCGGGAGGCAGTCACTAGGGCCGTCTGGCTGCGGAGTGATGAGGATTTTGGTTTTTTATTTCAGGCATTTGGGGTGCCTTTGAAGTAGAGGGCATTGTGCTAGACAGTGGGGGACAGGGATGCGGGGTGAATAAAGGGGAGCCCTGTTTCCAGTACCTCATGGAGGAGAGGAGTTGACAGATACGCACAGTCAGGACACAGTAGCAGCCTGCGAGCCAGGAAAGGCTTCCGAGGCGAGAAGTTAACTTTCTTCCCTTTGTTGTGATTGTTTCACTTGCTGAGTGAGCAGGAAACACGGCCATACACTGGGAAATTACCAAGGTAAGAAGGGGTTTACAACTGTCTCTCCCTCGGGCCCACAATACCCCTCCGAGACCCGCCATGCCACTGCTCCTCCTGGATCCCTCCGAGATGGTCTGCGCAGACCCACACAGGAACACATCTGGGTCCTGTGGTCACCCTCCCTCCCAGTGACCTGAGCTGGGTCTCTGAGTGCCAGTGCTCAGAGGTGAGGGTGTGGGGAACGGAAGGAAGAGAAAGGCAGCGGTGGCCACGAGAAAGCACGTCTGTGTTGTTGAAACGCAAAGTGTGAGGCCGAGAGGCAGGGGCGCCTGGTAGTGGCTGGCTGCCTGCCAGGCCACGGGACACAGATTTGACCTGGTCCACAATGGCTTCCAACCGAGCCTTCTAACAAAGGTGACCTAGCCCGGCAGCGTTTTCTGTGATGGCCCAGCAGGGGTGGGAGGCGGGTGTCCAGGTGAGCCTCGGGAGCCAAAGGGAAACGCTGATCGTCTTTCCGTCACTCAGGAGGAGCCAACAGACACGTGTTTTTTTGTTGTTGTTGTTTTTGTTTATATATATATATTTGATTTTTTACAGAGAGGAAGGGAGAGGGATAGAGAGCTAGAAACACCGATGAGAGAGAAACATCGACCAGCTGCCTCCTGCATGTCCCCCACCGGGGATGTGCCCGAAACCAATGTACATGCCCTTGACCAGAATCAAATCTGGGACCTTCCAGTCCACAGACCGACGCTCTACCACTGAGCTACACCGGTCTCGGCAACAGACACGTTTTAAATAGAGAAGGGCCCACACCAGAGGTGTGTGCGGGCTGCTCTATCAGGCCGGGCTGTCCTTAAATGCAGCAGCGTTAACGGAAAACTGAGAGGAAATCAAATAAGTGACAGTCTAATCACAAACATGCGGCAGAAATCTACTTTCACTTATACTTTTTAACCCTAAGAAGAAGCCTGGATTAGAATCTATTGCTGCAGACCAAGCTCCTCTGAAGCCTGGCGGCTTACAACAGCCCCATGTATCAGAGCTCGGCTGTGGGTCCGGGCGTCTGGGAGTGCGGTCCCTCTGCCCAGGGTCACCCCAAGCTAGTACAAAGCCCAGTCAGAACCAGATCCAGAGTTTGGGGGGAAGGCTCTTCGGGGAGGCATTCCACACTCATGTCCACCGCTGTCGGCAGGATTCGGTACATGGTTGGGCCTTAGTTCCTAGACAGGTGGGTCTTCTTCCAGAAAATGAACCAGCTAAGAAGGCGAGAGAGAGAGAGAGAGAGACTGTCTGCTAGTAAGATGGACATTAGACATGCCTATAACCTCATCATGCGAGTGGTGTCCCCTCACCTTTGCCCTTTTCTGTTGGTTAAAAGTAAGTCTCTAGGGCCCTACCTGACTTGGCTCAGTACCGTGGTTGGCAAACTGCGGCTCGAGAGCCACATGGGGCTCTTTGGCCCCTTGAGTGTGACTCTTCCACAAAATACCACGGCCGGGGCAAGTCTATTTTGAAGAAGTGGCTTTAGAAGAAGTTTAAGTTTTAAAAAATGTGGCTGTCAAAAGAAATTTCAATCGTTGTCCTGTTGATATTTGGCTCTATTGACTAATGAGTTTGCCGACCACTGGCTCAAGTGGATAGAGCGTCAGCCTGCAGACTGAAGGAGGCAGCTGATGTTTATATATATATCTCTCTCCTTCTCCCTTCTTCTCTGAAATCAATTAAAAAAATACTTTTTTAAAAAGAATAAGTAAGTCACTAGGTCCACACTCATGGGAAGGGGGTTACGCAGCGTTGTAAGGAAGGCAGCATCTTTGGGGGTCAATTCAGAAGCTGCCCAGTGGGACTCACCGAGAGCTGTCCTTGCAGCTACGGCGACCCAGGGCCAGGTCTGGAGGAACAAGGCCGGCATTGTTCCCTGCCACCATCTAGCCAGGAAGCCGTCTCCTCTCCAGCCTGCTGGTTGCCAGCCTGTGCTCTGCATGAGCACTGCCACAGGCTGTCACGGCTGCCCACTGCTCCGGACTGCACAGCGCCCCTGGCGGCAGAGCACCTGGGGGTGGGGGGCATATCCCTGCAGGCCGGGCCGGCCGGCTCTCCTGGGGGCCGGGCTGCTGTGAGAAGTCCCGTCCCTGCTGGCCAAAGGAAGCACCTTTCCAAGGGAGGGCAAATCTTAACGCATCCCTCCCTTCCCAAGCAGAGCGGACTGGCGTTTTGCAGAAGGACTTGCCTCCCCTCCCAGTAGTAGGGTTCTATAAACCACAGTGCAGGGAGGGGAGGGGATGGGGGTGGAAGGGAAAGGGGGAGGATCTCAGAACAAGGCCTTGGGAAGGCTTCTGGCTCAGAACCCAGGCTGCGGGCTTGGCCATTCCACACCAACTAGGAATGGCAACCTTATGGCTGTGTGCGTACTGCGGGCCACGGCCTGGGGTGGGAGCCTGACCTTCATTACCTTCAGTTCAGTTCACCGACTGGGCCAGGTGGGTGCTAGTGTCCCATTGGACAGAGGGGCAGCCTGAGGCCAGGGAGGGGAAGTGGCCAGGAAGGAGGCAGCGGAACCAGGATCCCGGCACTCAGCCCCGTTGCCTGCTCTCACACCGGAACCCAGCGCTGGTGAGTTCCTCTTTGTAATCATGTTTGCCCCGCATTGCGGGCAGGCCCCACCAGCCAAGAACACTTTGGAGAGGAGAGAGGCAGGCATCACTTGGAAGAAATCAACTGAAAAGGGAAATCAAAATGCCAATGTAACTAACGGAGATGGAAATTTATTAGAACTATATATTTTAAAAAAGAAAAAGAAAAAGTTTATTTCAAAAACCATGTTAGGCCCAGAGTCACAGACGTTTTCTGTGAAGGGTCAGGTGGTAAATATTTTTGGCTCTGTGGGCAATCAGATCTGCCACTGCCCCCGAGTCCTCTCCTAAGATGCCAAGAGGGTGCCCACCATGGTCTCCCCCCACCTGCCCCAGCAGCGTGGACAGTGAGCAAGAGCGGGCACAGCTGGATTCCACCAGACCGGTTTGGAAGGCAGGTGGCTGCCCAGATTTGGCCTCAAGCTATCGTTTGCTGACCCTTGATTTGGATCATAATTGTAATGTGTGCTTATTCTTAGAAAAAGCAAGAATCATGGTTTTTAACTTAATGTTTTTGACAAAATGTGTGCTAATGGAATACAATATCATCTCTTGCTGCTCCATGTCAGCAGTTTTATAACATCAATAAGCAAATAAAAAGTCAATTGTGCAAAATATTGAGGGCTTCCTCACCTTCCCCTGAGCCCTGCGCAATCCTTTGGCAGCCGAATACTTACCTTTTGAAACTGTTCTAGCATTGTCTTCTGGATTGTCTCTTCTTTGGGTATAAATGTATGCCCTAACTGGTTTGGCTCAGTAGATAGAGCGTTGGCCTGTGGACTGAAGGGTCCCAGGTTCACTTCCAGTCAAGGGCATGTGCCTTGATTGTGGGCACATACCCAGTAGGAGGTGTACAGGAGGCAGCTGATCGATGTTTCTCTCTCATTGATGTTTCTAACTCTCTATCCCTCTCCCTTCCTCTCTGTAAAAAATCAGTAAAATATATTTATAAAAAAATAAATAAATGTATCTAACAGTGAGGTCCTTGTTCACCTGCGGCCTCTCTAACAACTTTTAAAAATACAAATGCAAAGTTAGAAGGAGAGAAGTGCAGGGGGCAGGGGGTCTGGGAGAGTGGGAGGGAGGGTAATTCTTTTTATTGATTTTTATTTTTTCTGTTATATCTATCATTTTTTGAGTATCTACTCGGTGAAAAGCCACTTTATGTGTGCAAATATTCTTCTCTGTCCAAACTCTAACTATCAAGTTCAGTAACCAAATAAACTGAGATACCTTTTCCAATAAAATCCTCACTACCTAAAATTCAGGGGCTCAATAGCTTTAGAAAACACTGCATCCCTTGCTAAACAAAATCAATACTTTAAATCTCATAATCTGATTAATTAAGCTTTGGCTTAAGTAGGGATACTTTTTGTTGTGTACTGTTTCTTCTCAAAGCTGCGAAGAGTCTTTTTCCATCCCCATCTTTCAGAGGAGGATTCTGAGTGTAACTTGCCCCATGTTAACAGGTCCTTGCCCGTCAATGGTGAAGTGAAGCTCAAAGTCAGGTCTCTTGGCTCCAAAGGCCATGACCTTTCTTCCACGTCCCTCTCCAATATGGAACTCACCACGAATATGAAATGCCCACCCCCCGGTGCACCTATCATGGGTTGTAGATACAGATCCCTAAGAGTCCCGCTTGAATCAATAAGGCCCATTTTACAGCACAGGCAGTGGTGCTGCCATTCTTTAAAATCCCGTTAAAAGATGCTCCTACAGCAAAATTCCTCTATCATCGCAGTGGTTCCGACCGGTCACAGAACAGCAACCACCTGGGAATGTGCTCGAATGCGGCTCCCCGGCTGCCCCTGACAGACAGCGGGAGCCACAGAGGCCGCCAGCCTGGGTTTGGCCACTCCTCCGGGTGACGCCAGGTGTGTGCCCTCCGCACTGAGAAACTGCCAGTGGATGCCACGGCATCGGCCTCTCCGGTGAGTCCTCAGTAAGAACCAGAACATACAGTGACTGTTTAACTGCCGTAAGCACTGCCTCATGCTCTTCTCATCCTTCCTTCCTTCACTCATTCATTCCTTCATTCATCTAAGGAATACATGCTGAGCCCTCCCTGGGGCAGGGACTAAGCCAGACGCTGGGGACACTTAGGGAAAAGGAGAAATGCAGCCTCGTCCCCTTCGGGTTCACAAGCCACTGTGTGTGACAGAACAGAGCACAGTGCAGCCGTCAAAGCCATGAGAGGTCGGCCTGGGCTGCTGGCAGGACTTCCAGGACTGGCAGCTGCAGGGGGAGGGTTGGCTGGGGAGGAGGGAGCGGGAGGTGGCACGGTCTCGCCTTCAGACGGCATAAGAAGGGAAGCACTCAACCTGCTCTCCACCTTGTCGGCACACTTCTCTCCGAGGGCACTGGAAGTGCGTGGCCGGCCGGCACCTGTGCTCCTTGGCCGGAGCAGAGCCTGGAGAGCCAGCGCGCAGGCCTCCCGGGCCATGGCTGGCCTCGCGGTGCCATTTCCGTGATTTCCTGTGCTTATTTCCACATCATTGCGAGGCAGGAGACGCTGCCCCGGCCCCCTCTTTCTTGATTAAAAAAACCTCGAGGCATAGCTCAGCGGCTGACCTCAGGAGGTCACGGTTTGACTTCCTGTCAGGGCACAGGCCCAGTTGCAGGCTCCATCCCCAGTGGGGGGTGAGGGGGGAGGTGCAGGAGGCAGCTGATTGATGTTTCTCTCTCATCAATGTTTCTAACTCTCTATCCCTCTCCCTTCCTCTATTAAAAATCAATAAAAATATATTATATATAAAAATAAAACTCCTGGGGAATTTGAGAGGAAAGCATCTTTGGGGAAAGAGTGGTCACTTCTCAGCAGCAATCAGCTTAGAGTCGCCAAGCTCCCTGAGAAACAAAGGCCACCTGCTCTCAGCAGACTTGCCTGCGTACTTACTGTGTGCTGACACGGAGCCAGGCGACAAGTGCAAGTCGGTACCTGACTTCAAGGGCATTAGAGGACAGACGCCGAACTCAGTCAGCCGCTGAGGGGTCCGCCGGGCCTCACGGGAGCCTCGCCCACAGGGACGCTCCGCTGGACGGGCAGGCAGCGCCCGCCTGAGACCAGCTGCCGGGGCCTCGCGGCTGTCAATCTCATGGGGAAGTTGTTGGAAAATGTTGATAGTTTCCTGTGTCAGAGCATGACCCAGAGGAGACATGTAGCCTGTGGCACCACATCAAAGAAAATACAGCACCAACTATTTTTAAAATTAATGTTGCATATTGTGCGGTTTAAATACAGATCGCACACTATATGATTCCACTGACATTACACTTTCAAGATGACATTAGTAAGATGGGGACAAAATAGTGCTCGCAAGTTTGGGGTAAGGTGGGACCTCGTGGTGACAAACAGTCCTAAGCATGACCATGGTGGTTATATGGATCTACACATGTGATATAATTGTGATACAATTGTAGAACTACACACTCATCACACACACACACACACCATAATACACCACTCCACCCACATATATACACGCTCATATATACCACACTCACATATACAACATACCACACACCATACACACATAGCACACACACACATATACCACACACATATACACCACACACTAAATACACCACACTCACATATACACACACCACACACCATATACACATACCACGTACACATATACCACATACCATGTACACCATACACACACATATACCACAAATATACATCACACACGTACATATACCACATTTACATATACACTACACCACATACCATGTACACACACCACACACACACCACAAATACATGCACCACAAACATATACACCATACATCATGTACACACACCACACACATGCCATGTGAGCATGCTGAGGACGGCGCCTTACCAAGGAACCTGAGCGAATGTCAGGTTCTCGTTTTTTATTGTACAAGCACCCCGCTGGCTTTAGGGATTAGAACTCCTTCTGGAAGGGGAAAGGCCAGCAGGAAGGTCGTGCTTCTTCTTCTCCACGAAGGGACGAGGAGGAGAGCCCTGCCAGGGACTTCAAAACCTGCCGGGATCGTTGTGCTCAATTCCAGGCCGTCACGCCAAGCTTGCGTGGCTGCACCAGCCCCTCAGTCCTTTGTTCCTCCACACCCGCCCCTGCAGCCCTCCTCCTCACCTCTCCGGCCTCCCCACCCCCACACTCGCCCCTGGGTAAAAGCCCAGCGAACAGAGCAGGGCCTCGGAGGCGGGCGGGCAGCTCACCCTGGCAGGACAGGCCGCTCCTCTGCCCCGGGAAGCTGGCTCAGAGCTCAGAGCTCAGGCCGGAACCGGCGACCCACAGCCTGCAGCGCACAGACACCCCGCATCCAGGCGGCTCTGCACACCCGCCTGGCTCTCCCGCCAGGACACTGGCGTTTGGAGCAGAGATTCCCGCAGGCCCACAGACCAGGCCCCCTCCAGTGTGTCCTGGCGCTCAACCACCTGCTGCCTCGGAGACTAACTAGCTGCTCTGCCTGCTTCAGAACTTTCCAAAGATCAGCGAGCTTTCCCGAACACATTCTCCCGTCTCTTCTTCATCTTCTGACCTCCTCCCCACCCCCGTTACCCTTTGTACTTGACAACCATAGGATGTGTTATCTATTGGTGATTTTTTAACTTTCCCCCAAATTGCTCTCTGTCACCATGGCCACAAATTCTTCAGAATTCGTTACAGTGCAATCAGTTTCCTTGTTAAGCCAAGCACTGTCAGGAAGGAAGCAATACTCGTTTTCTCTCTTTCATTTAATGTTGAAATTAAATCCTTTTTTCTTTTCTTTTTTGTAAGTGTAAAACCAAATTGGTATCTGTCCCTTTAAGTCAGATCATCCCAAATGTGAGCTGGAGTTTGTATTGGCGTGATCTTGAAAAGAGTATTATTCCCGGACCTCGCTGGAGGAAAAAAAAAAACGTCCTGGCTATTCGTTAGAGGAGGCAGTTTTGATGTAAACTGACATTTCTCAGACGCCCTTCTTGGGAATATTCAATTGAAACCCAAATTTTCTGGCAGCTGAGGCCCCAGCCCCACTGCCAGGCCCTGGGCACAGATAAAAGAATGTGGATGAGCAGCAGGCAGATGGGGTCACAACAAGAAGGCTTTTCTCTGCGCCCGGCCAGACGAGCTGGGGAAGGGGCTGGGGAGGAAGGGGGCGCAGCACTTCACAGTGAGGGACCAACAAAAAGGCCCTTTTCCCGTGTCTCACTGAGGGCGCCTCCCCCGTGCTCCAGCCCACGTGGAGCACCGCTCACGGAGGGGCCTTTCTTCTCAGGCCTTTCAGCCGGATGCTGAAGAGGGGGGCAGGGGGAATGGGGGGCAGGGGGGAGTGTCAGTGCTTCCCGGGGGAGGGGCCTCCCCAGCCAGCCTCTCACTGTCTCTTCCTATGGCTCCGGAAGCACTCCTGCCTCGGTTTCTCCTTCTCCCATCCCCAAGACCGGGCACTTAAAAGTTTGAGATCATCTCAAAAAGTAGGGACAAGTAAAGAGCTGCTCCCCTTCTCTTCCTTATTTTGCTCTTTGGGAGAGGATGTGTTTTAAATCACTCTTAATTTGTTTGTTCTTCTTACGTCGTCCAAAGAACCTAAGAATGGTACGTGCCTATTTTTTAATAGGAAAAATCAGAACGAACGCCATGACTTTCCCTTGCTCTTAGGTGTGCAGAATTTCAAACACTGAGATAGGGATTTCTTTACATTTGGGCTTGACTAACAAGCCCAGGGTGAGTGAAGGCAACGTAACCGAGTGCTCAGACTCCTCCCCTGCAGCCAGGCCTCTGGGTCCAAATCCTAGTGCTGCTGCCTCCCAGCTGTGCCACCTGGGGCAAGTTACTTAACCTTTCTGTACATCAGCTTTCTCCATCAATGAAGTCAGGATAAGAATCACACGTATTTCATAGAATTGTTATGAGAATTAATAGGGTTTGATGCTCCTAGGTACTCAAGTAATATAAGTAAACTTTCCTTTAATGTGTAGCTATACATTTACTGTATCTATAATAATCTGAGTGGCCAGATTATTATGATCTCTGAATATATAATAATCTGGCCACTCAGTGTATATCCTATATAATAAAAGGCTAATATGCAAATTATCCTCTCGACCAGGAGTTCAACCAGCAGGCAGGCTGGCCAACCGCCCATGTTCCCTCCCCCTGATCAGGCTGGCTGGACCCCACCCAAATTTATGCACCAGGCCTCTAACACACACACACTGAGTGGCCAGATTATTATGCGTTCAGAGAGCATAATAATCTGGCCACTCAGTGTATATAAAAGCCTAAGTAACCTTTATAACCGGATGACCGGACAACCGGACGGTAGCTATGACATGCATTGACTACCAATGGGCAGACTCTCAATGCAGGATCTGCCCCCTTGTGGTCAGTGTACTCCACAACCAACTTCTCACTACTGGACAACCTCCCGGGGTCCTTCCCCATCCCCACACCCCCACCCCCTGGCCAGCCAACCTCCTATGATCCCTCTCCCTAGCTGGCCCCAACTGGGACTGGGCAAGAAGGCCCCAATCGGCCTGGAGGGACCCCACCTGTGCACGAATCGTGCACAGTGCCTCTAGTATTAATATATGTGTATTGACTGACGTATTTCCTTCTGGGCAAAGCCTGATCACCCCTCATTTCCTAACAAACAGAAGCTGGGTGCCCTTGCTTTCAAGGACAGTTCACATCTCTGTTTCATCGTCTGTCCCACCTTAGATCCTTTGACAAGAATAGGCTCAGACTGCATGACTCAGGGACCAAATCCCAAGGCAATGGGTTTTGGGAATTGGTCACTTAAATAAATATGAGTTTCTGGATTATTTTTATTTTTCTTTCAAAGAAATTTCCAGAGTGAAAACAGGACATCTTGGCTGAAAGGAAAGTCCCAAAGCCCTTTGCCTACACTTCCGTCATTGCACTGAAGAGTGGTTAGGTGGGAGGTCCCAGCCACCGCTCCCCTTCCCTCAGGATCCCAGAGTCATGTAAGGTTAGGTGGGCCCCCAAGAAGCTCATGTCCTCTCACTTGTCCTGAGGGGGAATGGACTTTCCAAAGCCCTGCCCCTGGCTTTGCCAACATCCCACGTATATGCTTGTTGTTCTGAGTTTTGAAAGCTTGCTGGGTTTGTTTTGAAAACCAGGGAAAAAATAACATTATGCTATTTTAAATGCCTGCAAATATTTCAAATATGATCCAAGGCAGTAAAAATGCCATATTTCCCAAACCACAAACCCACTCCTTGTTAAAATCCAATTGGCACTTTAGTGTGGGATGGAGTCCTGAGGCCCGGTCTGGAGCGTCTTCTTCGGGTGACCATGAAGCTTCCTCCACTCCTCAGATCTGTGTTTCACAGCCGTAGTTCATACGACTGTGGAAAAACCATACTCCCAGTGGACAGTTTCCAGCTGCCATTACAGCTTGATTTGGAGGAGAATGAAAAGGAATGCAAACTATTTCTGACATCTCCTTTTTTGAGATGTTAGAGATGGAAAAGCATGGATCAGTGTAAAAGTGGGTCCCACCTTTTCCTACTGCTTCCCTATGATGGTCAGAGCACAAGGACTGTTTCTGGTTCCTTTTAGGGTATACCATGCCAAGCACAGAGTCTGACACTGAGCACTCAACAGACATTTGTTGAATGAATGATCTATTTAAAGAATGGGGCCTTCAAGAGAAACAAAATTGGCATACCTAGCTTGATTTTTACTATATTTAAGTAAGTGGACTGGTTTATGTTAACTGTATAGTTTAAAATTTAAACACAATATTTGTGCTGACATAAATAGTTGGAAAAGGTAAAATGTCATAACATTGGGTGTTTGTTATTAAAGTTGGAGCTTGCTTTAGGATTATGACAACTTGATTTAAAACAAGGAATGAATTGTTCCTTTCTCCGCTTACTCTGAGTTTCAGTGTTTTGCAACATCAAATCTATCTTTGAGATGTAAACAGATGGTGACAAAGGGTGGGTGCCTTGTTGAGTCATTGCATCTGACCATTGACGGGTCTGGGTGATTGAAGGTAGGGCAGAGAAAGCTGACCCAGACCTAGGAGAGTGGAAATCTGCTAGCAAACCCTCCCAACCTACAGTGTCCCAGAGCAAAACCAGCTACTCCTCTCAAAATTCCAGCAGTATGAGACTTGAACTTAGCTAGGCAGTTACAGGGAGAAAAGGGGTGACTGTTCCCCCCTGATTTTTAATTAAATATTCAGATATTCAGGAAGATGTGTACAGGAGTTATATGACCTTTACCCAAACATGAGAGAACATTTTCCTCTTTCAGCCTCAACACCCTAACAACACACACACACACACACACACACACACACACACACACACATACTCATGTGACCTGATCTGTCTAGTATCAGCCTCTGTAACATCATTGAGCAACAAGATTTGGGTGTGACGCAAAATGTACTCCCCTCCAGAGGTCTTGGGAGACAAAGGTAGACCACACTGTGCTTATGGTCACATTCTACCTCATCTTGGGCCCCTAGTTCACAAGCTGTTTCTGTCTGTGTTGCTGCCTATTGGCCAATGTCTCTGAGATATGCTGAAAAATTAAGAAAGTTCTATTGAAGGAACAGAAGAGAGAGCCCAGAAATAAACCCACACTTACATGGTCAATTAACCTATGACAAAGGAGGCAAGAATATACAATGGAGAAAAGACAGTCTCTTCAATAAGTGGTTTTGGGAAATCTGGACAGGTAACATGCAAGAGAAAAAAGCAACTGGATCACTTTCTTACACCATATACAAGAATAAACTCAAAATGGACTAAAGACTTAAATGTAAAACCGAAAACCATAAAACTTCTTGAAGAAAACTAAGCAGTAAACTTTTTGACATCAGTCTAAGAAATATATATTTATATATCTTTCCAGGCAAAGAAAACAAAAGCAAAAATAAACAAGTGGGATGACATCGAACTAAAAACTTTTGCATAGTGAAGGAAATCAACAAAATGAAAAGGCAACCACTGAATGGGAAAAGATATTCACAAATGATATATCCAATAAAAGGTTGCTATTCAATGACACATCCAATAAAGGATTGATATATAAAGAACACATACTACTCAACATCAAAAGATAAACTATTTAAGTTAAAAATGGGCAGAATATGCATATATGCATAATCCATGCACATAAACAATAGAGTGGTGAAGGCCTGGGGTGGAGGGCAGGGGCAGGCTAGAAGAGGTAAATGGAGGAGGAAGGGGACATATGTAATACTTTCAATAATACATACTTTTTTTAAAAAATGAACAAAAGACCTGAATAGACATTTTTCCAAAGAAAACATACAGACACATGAAAAGATGATAACATCATTAATCATCAGGGAATACCACAATGAGGTGTCACCTCATACCTATCAGATTAGCTATTATCAAAAAGACAACAAATAACAAGTGTTAGGAAGGATATAGAGAAAAAAGAACCCTTGTGCACTATTGGTGGGAATGCAAATTGATGCAGCCACTATGGAAAACAGTATGGAGATTCCTCAAAGAACTAAAGTAGAGCTAGCTTATGACCCAGCAATTCCACTTCTGGGTTTCTATCTGAAACACACACACACACACACACACACACACAAACAATAACTCAAAAAGATGCATGCATCCCTATATTCATTGCTGCATTATTCACAATAGCCAAGATATGGAAGCAACTATGTGTCCATCAGTAGATGAGCAGATAAAGAAGATGTTTGTGAGATATACATAATGAAATATTACACAGCCATAAAAAAAATAATAAAGTCTTGATCTTTGTGGCAGCATAGATGGACCTAGAGAGCATTGTGCTAAATAAAATAAGTCAAAATAAGGACAAGTACCATATGCATTTGCTTAATGTGGAATCTAAGAAACAAAACAAATGAACAAACAAAATAGAAATAGACTTAGATTTAGAAAACAAGCTAATGGTTGCCAGAGGGGAGGAGAAAGAAGTGAGAGGATGGATGAAAAAGGTGAAGGGAAATAAGAGATACAAACTTCCAATTATAAAACACATAATAAGTCTCAGGGATGTAATGTATAGCCTAGGATATATAGTTAATAGAATTGTCAGGACTCTGTATGGCAACAGACAATTACTAGATTTATTGCATTAATCACTTTGTAAGGTATGAAATTTTGAACTACCTATGTCATACTAGAGGCCTGGTACAAGAATTTGTGCACCACTGGGGTTCTTCCGCTTGGCCTGTGGGATCAGGACGAAATTGGCTCTCTGACATCCCCTGAGAGGTCCCAGATTGCAAGAGGGTACAGGCCAACCCGAGGGACCCTACGGGTACACAGTTGGGTGAGGGAGAGAGGTGAGCGTTTGGTCAGTGGGGAGGGACCGCAGGAGTGCTCCAGGGTGTGTCCAGACCATCTCACTCTGTCTCAGCTGGACCCCAGCATCAAGCTAACCTACTGCTCAGAGCATCTGCCCCCTGGTGGTCAGTGCACATCTTAGCGAGCAGTTGAGCAGCCTTAATATACATTAGCATATTACACTTTGATTGGTTGAACAGCCAACTAGACACTTAGCATAGTAGGCTTTTATTATATAGGATGCCTGAAACTCACATAATATTGTACATCAACTATAATCAAGTAAAAGAAAGATTGGAAAAATAAAATCAAGTATTAGTAGTGAACATGCCCAACTTTAGAAGGGATCCTAGTTTTTTCTCAGTGGGTAGTGTTCTTCCTGGTTATTTGCCTGAGAAAATTCTTCCTTCTAGGGAAAGATAAGCTGATAAAATATCATTGATGTTCTTTGAGTTGAAACTGCAAGTCACACAGACAGGATAACACATTCAGGGCACAAAGAAATAGGAAAGAAACACATGAAATGACCTATAATCACTTTAAACCTCGCCCTATGTTTTGGGAAACCACGCATGCTCATGCTTCTCTAACACCAACTGGAGGAGGAGAAAGCCCAACTCTCAGAGCCACAATTTAGGGTGGAACGTTTAAGCTAGATTTCATCTTTACCCATCATTTCATCGGCTAAGGAGCGGGGTAGGCCCTCTTGACCGTGGAGCAGCAGGAACCACAAGGCAGGGTGCTACAGGTCTACAAGTAACATCCCTCCTGAGGAGACAGGTTTTCCAGGGACAGAGACCTCACCAGCAGAGAGCTGAGAAACCAGTATGGCCACTACCTGATTTTTATTTAATATTATATTACATAGAGAATAAAGTGGCTTACTAACAAAACAAAACAAAATCTATTGAATAAAAACAATTACCCAAAAGTTTAAAGAGAAGAGACTTTCTGAAGAGTCTGACCAAGTTCAGGTCCCAGCCCACCAGCTGCCTGGATGGGCACTTGTTCTTCTGAGCCTCTGCCTATTGCCTCAGACATAAAAAAAAAATAGGTATGATGAGTACCTTCCCTGTGGAGTTCCTGTGAGGCTCGAATGAGATGATGTATGTAGAGCGCTTAGCAAACTGCACAGCTCACAAGAAGTGCTCAAGGAAGGTTTAAAACAAGCAAGAAGTGAGACACGTTGAACTAAAAGTCAGGGTGTACTCCCGGGCCACGGCGTGGAATTTTCTGCAGAAGAAGCTTGGCAAAGGGAGGCACTCAGTCTGCTTGCACCCAGGAGAAAGGGTTAATGATGTTCTGTCAACCACCAAACCACAGGAAAACGCCCAGTGCAACCTGCCCGGCTTCCTCTCCAGCGCAGCTGGCTCCCAATTAACACCTCATTAGGCTGCACACCTGGGTGTGACGTCACCTCCACCGGTCCCTTTAACCCTGTCCTGGCTGCTCTGGGAGGGCCCTCACCACATGGAGGATGACGCTAAGGAGAGGACGAGATTTGCTTCACCTTGGTGTTGACTTGAACCCTTGGGTAAGGTGACCAGACGTCCCTATTTTTAACAATCTGTCCCGTCAAAAGCGGGACGTCTGATCACCTTACCCTTGGGCAACCTGCTGACACCTGAGAACCACTTCTCAGAAGGCGGTTTTGAAACGCATAAAACAAAATAGGTAAGCGTATAAAAGAAAGAACATACACTAAAACTATTTAAAATTTAAATTTGTGATGTAATAGATGCGCTTATTTAGTGACACAGTAAGTAGCATGGTCTAGTGCAGCCGTGGGCAAACTACAGCCCACGGGCCGGATCCAGCCCGTTCGGCTGTTCTATCGGGCCCATGGAGCCGAAAGAGCGGAGGGTTCTCTTGCTCTCCCCTCCGCTCCTTCACCAGCAGCCCAAGATGAGAGTGCCAGCATGGTCAGATTGCTTTTGTTCTGGCCCTCCGGTCCAGTTTAAGAACCCACTGTGGCCCTCAAGTCAAAAAGTTTGCCCACCCCTGGTCTAGACTCTCGTGGCTGGTCTAATAACCACCACAATTTTGAAGACATGATGAGGGAAAAGGCTATGTCAAGACATTTGTCAGAAATGTAATGTAACCTCAAAACACCTGTGATTTCTACTGCTGTCCACGGAGCTGGCACTGCCAGGCGGGGATGGAGAGCTGCCCAGTCATATGGGAAGGACACGCTGAGCTGCAGGTGGAGGCTGTTGTTGAAATTAGGGCACATTTTTTCCCATCCCAGGGGATCCGGTGAGAAAACCCTGGCCTAGATGCTGCCAGCCCTCCCTCCCCCTCCCCGCGCCGGCCAAGCCCCGCGACCCGGGCCGCTTGCCCGTCAGGCACAGAGGGCTCAAGGCCTCGGACCAATGGATACTTGTAAGGGCTCATAAAAATGTTTCAATTTCTTTTAAAATCAAGAGAAAAAAGAATGTAATAATAATGGATGGATAACTGCAGGTACATCATATTTGTACAAACGCAGTTTTAAATATCATTTTAGGGTTTTGGGGGGATTTTTAGGAGGAAGGGCGCACAAAGGCAACGGTGCCTAAAGCCCATGGAGGCCACGCCGCAGCCCTGCCTGGGACTGCCGTCCTCCCCGCCCTGTCTCTGAAACAACGGACACAACCGGCAGTGCAGTGCGGGAGTGGATGCCTGTCAGGAGACACGCATGCCCTGGGTTCGGTAGCCCCCCCTCCCACCTCCACCTGAAGAGTGGCCTGCTGGGACCACTCCCCTCATCCCTTCCTCCTCCCCTCACCCCTCATCCTCCCTCCCCCCCTGCCCGCAGCTATGTGGGCCTCCAAAGAGGATTCTTTCAGGGAGGGTTTAACCAACTTGCCCAGGACTTTCCCCACCAGCAGTGAAAGTCCATGTCCCAGGAAAGCCCCAGTGCTGGGCAGACCAGACGGGCACAGTGTATGCCCCCACCCCCAGGTCCCCGCCCAGGAGCCTGCGGTGCAGCCCGCCGTGGCCTTTCTTCATCCTAAAATAATTCGGTGGCTTTAATACCGAAGTTTTGGGTGTTGCTGGTTTTTTTTTTTTTTAATTAAAAGGACCACAACCCAACAGCAAGATAAGCCCTGTTTTTTCCTCAACTAAAAGCTATGCATCTACTGCCCTAGCCAGCTTGGTTCAGTGGATAGAGTGTCGGCCTGGTACGGAATGGTCCCGGGTTCGATTCTGATCAAAGACACATGCCCGGGTTGCAGGCTCAACCCCCCCCCCCCCAATAGGGGACTTGCAGGAGGTGGCCAATCAAGGATTGTCTTCATCAATCATGTTTCTGTATCTCTCCCCCTCTCCCTTCCTGTCTGATATCAATAAGAATATATATATATATATATATATATATATATATAATCAGTAAATGTATTTATATACATATATAAATGTTTATATATATAAACTAGTAAATGTACTGGTAAATTTCTTTGTATGATACAGATATAAATACAGAAAGAGGGACAAAGCTCCTCTCCCCAACCTCAGCCCCATGCCTTCTTTGCAAAAGAGCCAACATTACCCTTTCCTGCAGATCCCTTCCGCAGTGATGCGGACGCTCATTAAGTAGCCTAACCCCTAAGCCTACATTTCTAACCACTTGGCCCAGCTCCCAGGAGCACCGGTGGGTGGCTTTGATGACTTCTCAGACCCCCAGTTTCCGCATCGGTAAGCCAGCGATGAGCCTAGACCTCGCCAGCGAGCGATGGTCCCTGTGACATGCCTAGGGCAGTACTGGGCGTGGCTGAGGGCCCATTGATGCTGCTCATTGCCAGAACCTTCCTCACTGTTGTTTTTGCCTCTGTCCCTGCCCCCCGCTGCAGACCCCTGTGGCCCAGGAGGATGGAACGGCCACAGGGCCGTGTGCCCGGCCTGACAGGTGGATGGGATGCAGGCGGGGTCACAGCCGTGCATGCGCCCCCTTCCCCATTGCGCTCAGGGATTCCGCACCGCCCAGCCAGTCCGTGGAGAGGCTCCTGCGCCCTCCAGTCGGTGGGCACTGGCCACAGTGGCCACTCAATTTCATTTGCATGTTATTTCCTCAGCCACACGAGCCACAATTCAAGTTCTCTGGGGCGACGTGTGACTAGGGACCTCCACGTGGGACGTGGGGTCCGAAGTGTTCCCATCACCGCAAAGCTCAGCCGGGCACTGCTCCGGCCCCTCCCCCTGCCCCGCCCTCGGAGGGGCGCTACTGGGCCGGGCCAGGCTGGTCCCCTCCGGGGCTGTCCGGCCGCGTGCGGGCTCCAGCCCAGGCCATGAATGAGCTCCGGGAGGCTGTGAATGCGGGAGGCGATCCTCGCTGGGCCACAGGTCAGTGCTGTCCTCCTCCGGCTCCCGTTGGCTGCCCAGCAGGGGCCAGCGCCACCCGGAGAGGTTGGGGCAGACAAGGCCCCGAGGCCCTCTGTGAGGTTTGGGTTAAACCCCTCTGCACGTGGCCAGTGCCTGCGTGGAATCTCTCCTGTACCCTCTTCCTCCCGAGGCCCTGGAGGGAAACCGAGGGCTCCAGCCGCCATCCCAGCTGCCCAGGGCGGCTCTTCATCATCCTCACCTCCTCCACCTGGAAGTTCCCTCCTCACGCATCTTTCCTTCTTCCCCACCTTTCTCCTTCCTTCCTCAAGTCAGACTTCCTTCTTCCCCACCTTCCTCCTCCTTCCTGGAGTCAGACTTCCTTCTTCCCCACCTTCCTCTTTCCTTCCTCAAGTCAGACTTCCTTCTTCCCCACCTTCCTCCTTCTTCCTGGACTCAGGCTCCGTCAGCTGCTGGGCTCAGCATCGTGAATGCAGTGTCAGGAGGCCTGGACTCTGCACGCAAGGAGTTTCCAGTCTGGGAGGGAAAAAGGAAAAACCAAGAGCGCTGCTGATGATAACAACCGGTGCAGATTGCTATGCACCAGAGCATGCTAAATACTCACATGCATGCAGACAGCAGCTCATTTCACCTTCTCGATAACTCCGGCAGGTGGGTGCTAGCGTTACCTCCACTGCGCAGAAGAGGAAACTGAGGCCCGGAGAAGTTAGACATGCGCCTGAAGTTGCAAAGCACATCAGCCCTAGAGCCAGAATCCAGAACCCGGACCCAGCCCCGAGGCTGGCGGCTGTGCTGCCCGCTGCCCCCCTCACAGCGGGGGCGCATCCGCGGCTCTCCCCGCAGGGACACAGGACACAGTGCCGGCGGTCAGCTCTGGGAGGAGAAAGGAGCTCCGGGCACCCTGCGGGGAGAGGCCAGGGACGCTGCTAACGTCCCTCCAGGGGCAGGACAGAGCTCTGCAGCCCCGAGCCCACGTGCTAAGCCCAGCGACCCTGACGTGGACAGATCATCGAATATAAAAATCTGAAGAAAGCTTGTACATGCACACCCTTCAACGAGGAATCCAGAAATGGATACTCTATTCTTATTATTTTCATGAGTCCCATTTTTACTAAACAAGAGAAGGATAAAATTCTCAAGCATCCCGCTCAAATGGATGTAACCTGAAGCCCCAAACCCCAGAACCCAATGCTGCTGCTTGAAGGCCAGCCTTTGGGAGGACAAGGCTGGGCTGCGGGCCACCCGGCCCTCCCACCACCTGCCCCCGGAGCTGCGGAGCCAGGCTCCCGGCCCCTCGCCCACCCTCCTGACCCGCCATCCTGGGCCTGCCCAGTGCCCTTCCGGGCCACCGATGGGGAATAATTAGCCCCTCTGGATGGGTGCCAGCCACATTCTCCCAGGGCTGCTCGCTAGGGCGGGGGGCGGGCTGGTTGGCATGCATTTCCTGCCCATCTCGCCAGGCCCCTGCGTCATCGGGAGCTGTTCTCAGGGCGGCCGCAGCTGTATTCCCAGCCGCTCAGCCAAACGCTCCTGCCCCCAGCAGGCTGGCGGGGCCGTCTATACAGAGAGGGGGCGGGATGGCTTCTGGGGAGCCTTGCCTGGCGCTGAGAGAGCCCTCTGTGCGGCTGCTGGCTCCCGGCCAGGGGGTGGCAGCTGAGGCCACTGGATCCACCTGTCAGCACAGCGAGGAGAACGGGAGGGCGGGAGGGAGGGGGGGGGACTGGAGACCATTTCTTAGACCCTGGTCTGCAGGTCAGTGTGGACGGGGTGGCTCCTCTGGGCTCAGCTGGGCTTGCTCACAGCTTTGTTGCCGCGGAGTCAGTCACTCAGGGTCCCCTGCAGCAGCAGGCCCTCTGGCCCAGGTGTCTCACATCCCCCAGCAGACGAGCCTAGGCAGGCGGAGAGACACCCTCGGCATGCTCTCAGGCCGGGCAGACATACAAGGGAGCAGTCCAGTCCCGCCAAGAGGCAGATAAAACTGCACATTCTGCTCGCATCCTAGTGACCAATAGCTCATGGACCAAAGCAAGTCCATGACGGGGCACAGACTCAGGGAATACCACACATGGTGAATGATGCTCCAGAGGGAGAAATCGAAGCTCAGAGCGGTTCGGTGACCCCCAGATCTCATAACCAATAACTGGACTCTTTCTAGTACCAGCCATAGAAAACCCAACCCAAACCAACATGGGGGGGGGGGGGGAGAAAGGCTCACAAAATTAAAAAGCTCATCAGTAGGCACCTCGATAGAAAGGCGCGTTGACAGAGAGCGTGGCTTCCGTAGACGCTTGGAGTCAGGCCCGACCCTGTCGCCAGGCCCTCTTTCCGCTCTCTGTTCCGGAGCCAGCTTCCTCTGCCGGGCTCCGCTCCGGGCAGCCTCCCCTGCGTGGCAGGATGGCCACCTGCAGCCGCTTCCGAGGCTCAGTCCAGGAGGGCACAGTGAGCCTCTTTTCTGGCAGCTTCCACCAAAGTTCAGAGATTCTCTCCAGTTGGACCGGTTTTGATCCTACGCGTCTCCGACCATTCACAGGGGCCAGAAAGCGAATGCGAAACCTGCCTGTGCCCACCCAGGGGCAGACCGTCTCCCTGCTAGGTAGGAGCTTAGTAGATGCTTGAGCAAGTAGAATAAATGAGTCCAGACTCAGAGCTCAGCGAGGGCTCAGAAACTTGGCGAGCAAGAATAGTACAGTCTAGCCTTGGCCAGGTTGGCTCAGTGGCTAGAGGGTCGGCCTGACAGACTGAAGAGTCCCAGGTTCGATTCTGATCAAGGGCATGTACCTTGGTGGCGGGCACATTCCCAGTAGGGAGGTGTACAGGAGGCAGCTGGTCGATGTTTCTCTCTCATCAATGTTTCTAGCTCTCTATCCCTCTCCCTTCCTCTCTGTAAAAAAATCAATAAAATATATATTTTTTTAAAAAAGAATAGTACAGTCCACACGAGCCTGTCTTCTTGCCAAGTAACGTCTCACACCCTCAGGTCTCTCTGACGAATGACAGTCACTTTAACAGTGCCTTCCCCACCCCAGCACATACCTGCCGCCTCCGTGGATGCCCAGCAACTTGACAAGCATTGCTGATTTACCTCTGGCTGATGGAGCACTCGTGGCACAGAGAGAGCAACCATTTATCTGGAGCCGCGCAGCAGGCCAGTCCTAGAATAAGGAACCAGACAAGCCTGCTTCCCCAAGGCCAGCAGCCGTGGCAAAAACTCAGTTTGCTCTCCTGCGGAGGAAGACACAGCAAGCTGTCCGGAGCTCGGTGGGAAGCAGGGCGGATGCTGGGAAGTAAGGAGGGCCCGTGGAGGCTTCCCGTGAGCGCCTGATGGAGCCCGGGGAGTGGACGTCCGCCCTGCTTCTCCGGGTGTCCTTGCTAACGGCTTTTAAGGTGGCAGCCTTTGAACAACCGCTTTGTGTTGCATTTCAAGACAGGCAATAAAATGTGAGGGCAGGGAGGGAAATACTTTACCGGGTTCACTCAGTCCAATGAGCATGCGCTGGGCCCGCTGGGGGGACGCTGTGCTGGGCCATGGTGACACCGTGCTCCCTGGGCAGGGGTTCCTGAGCCAGACCCGCGGGGACCTGGCCCGCAGCAGCAGCACCCTCACAGCTCCTCCGGGCACCGTCCCCAGCACCGGGCAGCCTCTGCCCCAGGGCGCCCCCAGAGCAGCGCGCAGGCGGGCATTGCCACCCTGGGTTCCGGCTAGGGCACTGAAGCAACCTACAGAGCACCGCTTGCTCCTCATTCGGGCCTGGAGATGGCATCACCCAGTGCTCTCCGCACCCCCACTCCAACCGGGCCCTCCTCCGGGCCAGCCTGCCATGTGCATCCGGGTAGTCCATACACAGCCCACTTCCTCCCAGAAGCAGCCCTGGAGTTAGTATTATTGGCCCCACTTTTCAGTTAAAGAAAAAGAGGTTCAGATCCGTTACATAATGACCGAGTGACTAACCTTGACTAGGTGGTCAGAGGAAGGGAAATTGGAGCAGGCCCTCTCCCCACTTCCCACCCCACCCCCAAAAAAAGAGACACGCTGCCCTTCTGGGTGCACTTCTCACGTGCCAGCCCTTGTGCTAAATGCTTTGGATAAAATTCCTCTACCACCACCGCTAAGGAAAGCGTCACAGTGCTTCACTGAGTTGGTCAAAGGCCTAGAATTCAACCTGGTGTCCAGCTGACCCCAGAGCCTCTACTCAGCCACTGTGGGAGCAGCTTTCCTACATCAGGAGGGAGGAGCGCATCCCACATCCGGAAGCCCGAGCAGGAGGAGGATGAACCCACGGGCGTGGCCACAGTGGAACATAACTCAGCAGCTGGGAGGAATGAATGAATGATAGAGCACCGCACCACCAGGGCATCGTGCTGAGGGAGCAAGGACCAGGCTCAAAGGCTCTGCTACTGCAGGGCTCAGTCAGATCAGTGTCTGCCAGAGGCCAGGGGGAGGATGGGGGGGGGGGGGGAGAAGGGGAGTGGCGGGGGCAGGGGAGGGTTAACTACTAAGCAGCAAGCAAGGGGATTTTGGGGGGTGATAAAGCAATTCCACATCTTAACTATGTCAAGTGGTTACATGACTATAGGCATGTGTCAAAACTTGCACACTTGTACCCTAAGAGAGATACATTTTACTGTTTGTAATTTATGCCTTAATTTTTTTAAAGAAAAAAAAAAAGAAGAGGTGAGGGGTGGAGCATCATTCACAAAGCTCAGCTGGATTTGAGTCTTCAGGGAGCCCTGGCTTCCCTCCTAGAAAGTGTGTCAGATAGAAACGTGTCGATTTATTCAGCAAATGTTTCCTGAGCACCTACTATGTGTCAAATGCTATATTCGGCATAGAGAATACCACATGGAGCAGGCAGAGGCCCTAGTGAAACCTATCAGCGGATGTTCTGGTTTAAGTAAAAAAACATTTTTTTTTCATTAATCGGGTAAGTTCAGCTAGTAGTAATAAAATAAGAAATAAAACAGGTGACAAGAGACCGGGAACGTACTCTAGATCAGAGTGCACCTGTGAGCACTCAGGGTGCAGGGCATGGGATATCCACACCAGAATATTGATGGACAATAGTGGATCCAAGGATTTTTAACCCCAAAAACGTCGCAGACGAGAACATCCTGTCACCTCTCATGGATGCGGGGTGAATTATCTGCTGGAGAGCTCTGGCCCCGGGGACGTGTTCCACCTGCTGCCCAACGTACAGGTCACCACCCGTCACAGGACAGCGCCTTCCTCATTCCCGGACTCGGAGCAGTGCTTTCTGAACTGCTCCCAGGCTGCTCCTGTGTCCATCCATAGCCTGCCCAGAACTAAAACACGACAGTTCCTGGCCAGCCTGCCTGCTGGCTTAGCGTTATCATTTATGAACAAAGCACCGGGCCCCTCCCCGGGCTGTTTCCGGCGCCTGCGCCTGGGAAAACCGTGCCACTTTAAATGCTTTGGGGGTGGTTGCTTCTTCCCGCATCTCAGCACCTTACATCCTGGGAGCATGATCCCAGAGTCCCTTCCACATTTATAAGTATGTATGTTCCTTGTCTGACCAGACACATCCTCACTTCCGTGTCCTGTGCTCACCTAGAGAATGCTGTAAGTTCGAAGGGATGACATACACCACATACAAGCAGCTGTCAGAGTGGGACTGATTTGGGCGTGTTTACAAATATATCATGTTATTTCCAACACCTTCATTCCCACCCTGGCTTTCTCCCCACCAGTCCCCGAGTCTACCCTGGTGTGGGCTGACTCCATGGCCATCTGTGGCTTCCAGGCCAAAGAACCTGGTGATTGGTTCTGAGACTGTCCGGGAACAAAATGTTGTGATACCCAGACTCACGTGAAGGTTGCAAAAATCTGTCATAGGCTGTTCCCGAACATTCAGCGCTCAGAAGAGAAAAGCCTCTTCCTTTGTCTCTGTGAGCTGTTTACTTAGGGCTCTGCCCTGCCCGCCCCCTTTCACACACAGAGAGGACGACTTCCTGCCTGTTGGCGTTTGCTGTTTGAATTTGTCTGCGAGCGCGTCTTTTTCTTCTTTAAGATGCTTATATCCAGTGCCAGGGAGCAGTGGAGAGCTGTTGGAAGCCTCTGGCTGAAAGACCATGAGGTCACTCACTGCCACAGGCTGTCCGGCCCCAGCAGGTTCAGATGCCAGAGCACCCGGTCTCCCAAGGGAACCAGCTGCCCCGCCTCCTTCCCTTACCACCCGGGTTAGGAGAGAGCCAGCACTTGAAATGTGTGTAGGTTTGCCGTTGGTCACGTGATCTCACTTCAAGTCAGTGACACACGGTGATTTCCAAGGGAGCGAGGGCCCAGCTGATTCGGAAGAAATCATCAGGGACGTGCATAAAGGCTAGGCCCCAGCTATGTTCAGGATGGTGTGCTTTATGACAGCAAGGAGAAGAGAAAAAGTGGGATAAGGAGCCATCTAAATGTCCAAAAATAGAGGCCTGGTTGGATAAATCACAGAACAGCCATTTGATATTAATGATGTGCAGTCATTAAAACACGATGCTGTGGAAAGCTATGTGAGGGCATGAAATTATTTTGCCTCTCCTGTGTGTACCTGAACACTGGAAGGAAACAAGTAATGTTAGGTAGAAGAATAAGTAAACCCTGAAAAATGATTTTTAATTTACAAAAGCTATATGTATAATGTGATCTCATTTTTACTTTAAAAACACAGGGTGTCCCAAAGAAATATATATGCACTTTGAATTATTATAAAGTTGGTACTTCGCAGTTATTCATGTATTTACTTAATACTAGAGGCCCAGTGAACAAAATTCATGCATGGGGAGGCAGGATATTCCTCGGCCCAGCCTGCACCTTCTCCAATCTTGGATCCCTCTCACAATCCAAGACTGTTGGCCCCAACCACTTGCCTGCCTGCCTGCCTGCCTAATTGCCCCTAACCTCTTCTGCCTTCCAGCCTGATCACCCCCTAACCACTACCCTGCCAGCCTGATCAATGCCTAACTGCTCCCCTGCCAGCCCAATTGCCCCTAATTGCCATCCCCTGCTGGCCTGGTCACCCCTAATTGCTCTCTCTTGCCAGTCTGGTTGCCCGTAACTTCCCTCCCCTGCCAACCTAGTCACTCCACAATTACCTCCCTTGCTGGCCTGGTTGCCCCCAACTTCCCCTGCAGGCCTGGTCATTCCTAACTGCCTTCTCCTGCTGGCCATCTTGTGGTGGCCATCTTGTGTCCACATAGGGGTGGCCATCTTTGACCACATGGGGGCAGCCATTTTGTGTTGGAGTGATGGTCAATTTGCATATTACATCTTTATTATATAGAATATTTTATATTTTTTATTGATTTTTTACAGAGAGAAAGGGAGAGAGATAGTTAGAAACATCGATGAGAAAAAAAAAATTAATCAGCTGCCTTCTGCACACTCCCTAGTGGGTATGTGCCTGCAATCAAGGTGCATGCTCTTGACTGCAATCAACCCTTCAATCTGCAGACTGACCAACTGTCTATCTACTGAGCCAAACCGGTTAGGGCTTAGCTGTGTTCTTAAAAAAAAAATGTAACAATCAATACTTGCTCCTCTGATGGGACCTGGCCTTGGAGGTCGAAAGATCATAATCAAGTCCAAATTCATCAAAATCAACTCTCCCAGGTTCCCACTGAGGAAAAGGAGGATGGCCTGGACGAGCCAAAGTGGACCAGCTGAGGTATGAATGTCTCAGCTCTCACCAGTCATTGGCTGAGGATGCTCTCCGGGGACATCAACTCTTTGGGCATCCATCTGCCTGCCTCCCTGGGCAAAGAGGACCCGGCCTCCAGAGAAAGCTCTCAGGCAAAGGTAGGCAAGCCCCGGCCCCGGAAGGTCAGGCCGGTGTGCTCTGAGGTGGGAATCACATGTTGATGTGAGCATCTGATATGCTGTGAGATTTCCTGAGATACTTCATTTCTCCTGGGAAGAGTTATAACAAGTTCTGCTCCAATGTCCTTTTAGAACTCATGGGGGGGGGGGGGGGGGATTGCAGAGACAGTGGTGTGACTCAGTGGTTAAGTCACGGTTCAATTCCTGATCAGGGCACTTATCTAGGTTTCAGGCTCAATCCCCAGTGGGGGTGCGCAGGAGGCAGCCAATCAATGATTCTCTCTCATTATTGATGTTTCTATCTCTTTCTCCCTCTCTTCTTCTCTGAAATCAATAAAAAATATATTTTAAAAATTTTGCAGGTACAGAAAGAAAAAAAACATGTACCTTGACATACAAAAGATGATCAGGATGTAAGTTATGGTGTTAAATAACAGCTGAAGATCAATATCCTAAACACTTGGCCCCCGCTGGTATCCCCTCATCCTACCTCAGGCCAACCCTATGTGCTCCCTGTGACCTGCCCCTCTTCCTGGCCTTCTTCCAAGAGACTTGGAACCGCCATGCTCCCTCCCTGCCCAGATCCCTCCACAATCCACACCACCCACCCAGAGCACATGCACCTGGCCTTCAATTAGGCCCAACAGTCAGAAGCTCTATGAGGGCAAGGACCAGCTCTGTCTTTTGTTCCTTACCCTATCGCCAGGTCTGGCACAGTGCCTGCATGTAGGAATTAGTGAGCATAGGATGATTAAGTAGATGTTAAAAAAATAAATCCCAAGTGTCAGCCATGCAAAAGAAACCTGCTGTAGATATTTGAGAGGACTCAGACATATATCCTTGTTCTTGTTTTATTATTTTGTAATCCATTCACACATACAAAATTCAACAGTATGCAATGATTTACCTTATGATTTAAAATATGCCTCATAGTTGCCTTTCCTGTAAAGTAATTGTTTCTCAAGTTATTACCTGTATGGAATCCACTTCTAGGCCTCCCTCCAGAGTGCAATACACACAGTAACAAATACTCATACGCATTCATTCTTTTTCTGGCAATTGGTAGCATACCATGAATACTCTTCCTTTTTACTTAACAATAAAACTGGAGATAAGTCCATATCAGGACACGAAAATCTCCTTCATTCTTTTTCCCCAGCACTTATGAGTATTTTAAAATAAAACAAAGTTCAAATAGTTTTAATATGAACAGTTACCAGCTCGGTTTCAGCACTAACATTGTACTGTGTTTGCTTTATTAAAGATATCAAACTTATTACTTTTGGCACATTTCAAGGTAAATTGAAGACATCAACACACATTTATCTGAACACTTCAGCAAGTGTGTCATTAGTTGAACTTCAATATTGTTTATAGTTTTTCTTTTTATGTAACATCTATAGATATAAAATCCTAGTATGCAAATAGACTGAATGGCAGAACAGCCAAACAACCAGTCGCTATGACATGCGCTGACCACCAGGGGGCATGTGAAAAACATGGTGGGTATCAGCCACGGTGGGATGGTGGAGCAGGTGAGCGGGGGCACCAGACCAAGGCGGGGCGCCAGTCGCTGTCATTGGGGTGAGCCTCTGGTGGTTACTGAAAATTATTTGCTCCCATGCACCACGGTCCTGCCAGGCACTCACACCCACTGCAGGTACAGCCCCACTCACACCCACAGCCAGCACCAGAGCAGCCGCTCAACCTGCTGCTGGCGTCTGGCACCAGTTTCAATTGCTCAGTGGGTGCAAGTGCCAGCTGCTGACCCCAATCACCCCTGAGGGCTTCTCCACCTTCCCCTGCTCCACCTCCCCCTGCTTCCTGGAGAAGCCACCAGTTGCACCTGCTGACAGCGCCAGCCCTGCTCACACCTGCTGCTGGTGCCAGCCCCAGTCTCTCTGTTCCAGCAGTGGGTGCGAGCAGGGCTGGCACCGACAGTGCATGAGAGCAGTGGCAGCAGGGACAGGGCTGCTAGCAGACAGGGGACCAGGGGCCGTAGTAAGAGGATCCATGTGGGGGCACAAAGGATGGGCCGAGACCAGGCCCTGTGCCCACCACAGCCTAGAGGCCCACAGTTTCTTTCAAGGTGCACAAATTCGTGCACTGGGTCCCTAGTATATATACATAAAAGCCCAGAGACCCTTATGACAAAGCAACCAGAACGACTGGTCACTATGACACACACTAACCACCAGGGGCAGAGGCTCAGTGCAGGAGTCGGTCAGTGTGCTCCCACAGCAGGAGCACTGCTCAGCCAGAAGTCAGGCTCACAGCAGTGCTGAGGAGCAGTGAGCCAAGTGGTAAGGAGCGAGGGGTCCCGGATTGTGAGAGGGCCCAGGCCAGGCTGAGCGACCCCCAACCCCGCACAAATTTCATGCATCGGGCCTCTATAACATATAGTACATGCATCTTAAGTACATATTCTGAGCTTCAACAAATGCACAAATTGTAAGTATACAGTCATGAGTTTTGACAAATGAATACATATGTGTAACCCAAACTTCTGTCAAGATAAGGAATAGTAACATCACCCTAAGAACTCCCCTCTGCCCTTCGCCAGTCAGTCTGACTCCTGCACCCTCAGAGACAACTACTGGTCTCTCTCTGTCTAGAGTAGCCTTGCCTAACCTAAGTTTCCTATAAATTGGATCATGTAGCGTGTACTGTTAGTTTTGAGATCCACTCATTTTGGTGCAAATACCAGTGTGGGGTTTTTTTCCCTTTTGATGCTGAGTATTCCCACAATGTGGCATCTATCCCATGGTATTCCCACAGTTCGTGCACCCTCCTCGTTCTTCTCCATAACTGCATAGTATGCCACTGTCGTTGTACATTTAGACTGCTTCCACCTTCTCCTGCCACAAAGAGCTTCAGTCCTCCACGTGGCATTTCCCATGCTTGTAAATACGTAGTCTGAACTCCTTGAAGTGAAATCACTGCTTTTGGTCCTCAGATCTTTCAGCAAAGTGTGGTGCACCACTGAGACCCTCATCAGCGTGTTTAGATGGCAGGCGACATGCGTAAGCCATGGACATGGGCAACAGGGTGTGAAGACCTGGCAGGTAGGTAGGGGATGGGAAGACAGGTGTGCAGGGGGAGGAAATGGGAGACATCTGTAATACTATCAACAACAATAATAATTTAAAAAATTGAATAAATAAATAATGAAAGAATAAAAATAAACATCAAAAATAAATAAATAGTTGAAACAAAAAGATAATAAGTCAAAAATACATACATACATACATATATACATACATACATACATGGCAGGAGACTTCAAGGCCTCTCATGAACATGGACTGTGAATTGCCAGCCCGTGGTTTCCAGGCTACCAGCAAGGGCACCGGGTCAAATGTTTGCTTCCCACCCGCAAGGCGGTCCTCACAGCTGAGAGCACAGGGACTGGCCCCAGAGAACGCATCGCTGCCGCATTTGCAGGCATTGCAGGCCTCTGGTGCGGGCGCATTCTGTGCGCATTCCAGCACTTTCCCTCTCCCCCTGTGTGCCCGCCCCGGCCCTGTCCCGCCTGCCTTTCTTGCAGACCGTGCTGGTCTCGCTCTCAGGTTTACCAGGGATCCTTTGTCAGGAACTCTGTCCCTGGCAGGCTCTGGGTTTCATTAGATAAGCTTGCCCTCCACCCTTTTTTCACACCCATTATCCCAGCCTGGAACGCGGTGATGTGTTTTCCTTACTTTCCCCCTTTCTCTTTTATTTCCCACTGATAAATGGCAAAAGCAGCTGTGGGCTTTGCTTTGAAGGCTCTGCCGGAAGGGCATGAGGAATCGGTGATGGATTAGAGCAAATGAATCACACCACGCCGAGGGGACCGGAGCGCGAAGCCGCTCCCAGCCTCGCGTTTTTCAAACTCGCCTTAAAAGCCAGCACTTCTTTTCATCTGGTTCCAGTTTCTGCGGTGATTCTGCATATGTTTAAAAGAAGGAGAGGGGAGAAGTCTGGTGGATGTAAACAAGGAATTCCATTCTTCAGGGGCTCTGAGGGCGCATTGTCATGCAGGGGGAGTGCAAATAGTTAAGAAACCACTTCAAGGCCCCTGAGAAACAACTGGGCAGCTCCGGGAAGAGGAACAGTTGGCCGACCAAGTGACAGAATTCAAGCTGTAAATCTCTAACAGGAGGACTGACTACAGCTGCTGCCGCTGGTAGCCATACCCGTTTGGAAGGAAAGTGCACGCTGGAGCTGACGATCACAAAATGCTCGCTTACTGTGGAATGGCGAGCATTAGCAGGTTGGAATCTGGTCCTCTTTTGAACCCAAGAAAAATCAGAGCAGTTATTTCATCGCCTGTAGTGTGTTCTGGTCTTGAAGGGACAAAAGAAATCAGCTGCGGTTGAGATTGGGACAGACATTCCAAGTCCGCCTTTGAAATTCAAGAGATGCTTCGAGGGGGAAGAAAGGTCTTAGGGGATGGGTGGTTCCTTTGTATTTGAACAAGAGGGGCCCTCGTCCTCCCGGATGGAAAGCCATCCACTGGAAGCCATTAAAGGACATCCCTTTTTGCACAGCTGAGACTCCGGGAAGCGTAGAATTGCTGCAATTACTCCATCCAGGAGGGCTGGGATGGGAAGGAGGGGAAATCCAGGCTTAGCCAGTTGGCTAATTGCTAGGATCTGACAATTCACCCAACTCTCTTTGACATAGTCATCATGAAATAGTTACGTCTTACTTTCTAAGTTCATTTTTTCCAAGAAAAGTAGAGGAACTATTAAGAGATACAAAAGACTGTTGGCTAATAGAGAGGAAATTTAGATCTGATTTACCAAAAACTGGCCACCGGCATTCTAAGCTGATCAGTACAGTGTCCAACACTAAGAACTGGAAAGGGCTCTGCCGGCCTCGCTGATGCTACGAATGCTTGCCTACAGGCTGAGCACTTGCTGTACGTGACACGCACTTGCAAAGTCCTTTCCATGATTATCTGGTTTAATCTCCACCTCACCGGAGTGCAGCCTGTGGCATTTCTTTTGGAGAGCCATGAGGATAAAGGGAGTCATTTCTTAGAGCGGTTCGGGCTGCTGGCTCAGGTGGGTCTAAGAACATTAAGCCGCCGCTAGAAGGACCATCTGTCTGTGCTGCTGGCTTGGGTTGACTTAGCTGAGAGCCAGGAGAGCCAGGTTCTGGCGGGAGTTTGCAGGGATGCATGTCACTCGTTGCCCATGTCCTCACTGCATCCCCACACCTCCTGTTGCCCAATACTACGCTGATTCCTGGTCATGAGTTGAAGAAGAATAAAAGCAGGAAAAGGGAGAAATGATGGAACTGCTTTGCTGCATTTGGACTGCAAATTTTATAAATCTATTTACAAGGCTGGCCTGGTTCCCCATCTGTTAGGAAAAGTCATATTAAAGACAAATGAAGGTTAAATGATTAATCCAATTTCCCCTCATTGTCATGATTTTAGAGTTTAATGAGGTGTCTGGATACTAATAAAACTAGCTCTGAATCCTAAAAAATGCACATGGTTTTTTTAAATAAGATGACTCCACCTACATCTTATTTTTAAAAATATATTTTTATTGATTTCAGAAAGGACAAGGGAGAGAGAGAGAGAGAGATAGAAACATCAATGATGAGAGAGAATCTTTAATCGGCTGCCTCCTGCACACCCCCTACTGGGGATTAAGCCCATAACCCAGGCATGTGCCCTGACTGGGAATTGAACCATAACCTCCTGGTTCATAGGTTGACACTCAACCACTGAGCAATACTGACAGGCTGTTGCTATATCTTCAAAAGAGGCCACAGGCAGTGACAAACACATTCACAGCAGCTTTAATCACAATAGCTAAAAGATGGAAACAACTATTAGCATTTATATAGTTTTTTTATGGGAAGGATTTCCTAAATTATACTGATTAGCTGTTCTCATTACTTTATATCGCTACAGTGATGATGATTTGCAGACAGTAGCTGTCTCACTGTTGACACAGCACTGAGAAGTCATAAACTGAATTAAAGGTTAGCACATTGCTCCTTCTGTTGAATTATTGAAGAAGACTGTACAAGTGCCCCATTTAAGAGGGTAGAGACCTGTGAGTTCATTCATCTTCTATGTAGTGGAGAGTACTTACTAGAATTCACCATAAGCTTTCTTATCCCTCCCAGTACTCTCACCAGGACATAATTTTCATCCTGCTTGAATGGGATCCTTCCCTTTGTCAACCAGAGGCCACACCTTCATTCCGGAGGCATGAAGCTTGTCTTCTGAACATCATGGTTCATGATGGATATGGTCGTCACGCACAGTAAATTCTGTTGTGTGAACCAAATTAATTACATGGTATTCATATCCGGTTACATATGTTAAACTGAGCTCTTGAAAACTTGACTCATCCCCTATAGCACTGAATATTATTTTATGTAATGTTTGTCTTTGTTCAAACCAATGTGTGGCTATAACCTACAAGTGGTTCTTTTAGTTGAGTTGGCAAGGGCATTTTGGAGGTCAAGGTTGCCTATTGTGTTTCTAATAACACATGCCTATATTTATAATGAGCCATTATAATACCCACCAAAGTCACAGCAACACTGAGATAACCACCCAGTACAGAATTAGAGGGAACGTAGACATTTTATGGATTTCAGTGATGTGTCTCTGAAGTTACCCCAGCTGAGTGTATGCACACACTGAAATAGATAATGATAAAGACAATTATCTGGATAAAATGCCAAGAGCTGAGATGAGAATCAGAATCAAATCCAAAGTCCCTTTGCCTCACTATCCTTCTCATTTGGCTGGTGATCTCCCTTTTCCATTTCATGTTGTTTTTTTTTTAAATGTGGTAAAGTATCCATAATATAAAGTTTAGCCATTTTTAAGTGTACACTTTAATGTGCAGTGATATTGAGTATATTCACAACATGAGCCACCATTACCACTGTCTATATTTCCAGAACTCTTCATCATCCCATAGGGAAAGTCTACACCTTTTTAACAATAATTTCCCATTATTCTCATCCCCAGCCCAAGCTCTTTTTTGTCTCCCTGATTTGCCTATTCTAAATACCTCATGTAAGTGGGATCATTCAATATTAGTCCTTTTGTGCCTGATTATTTAACTTAGCATGTTTTCAAGTTTATTCATGTTTTGCATGTCAGCATTTCCTTTTTCATTTTGTGACTGAATAATATTTCATTGTTTAGGTATGCCACCTTTAGTTTATCTATTCATCCATTGATGGACATTTGAGTTGTGTCTGCCTATTAGCTATCCTACATAATAAAAGCCTAACATGCAAATCAACCAAACAGTCGATATGATGCACACTGGCCACCAGGGGCAGACGCTCAATGCAGGAGCTGCCTAGGAGGGTGCCAGCGGAGGGAGGTGACTGGTGGTGACCCAGGCGATCAGGGGGCGGGGCTGGAGAGCAGGCGGTGCCAGGCCAGCCAAGGTGGGTGCCAGCAGGGGACTCCCCCCAATCACCCCACCGGTTGCCACTCAGATTGGGCATTGCCAGCCAGGCCTAGGGACCCTACCCGTGCATGAATTTCGTGCACTGGGCCTCTAGTTGTGAATAAAGCTGCTGTGACTGTGCTTGTCAGTACTGTTGGTTCTTTTGTATATAGACCTGCAGCAGGATTGCTGGATCACAAGGCGATTCTACGTTTAACTTCCTGAGGAACTGCCACGCTGTTTTCCATGGTGGCCACACCATTTTACATTCCCCACCAGGGTTCCAGTTTCTCCACATTCTCACCAACACTGATTATTGCCATCCTGTGGGGTATGTTCAATTATTTTTAAGTGGTCCTCGACCTATATGCCCAGCCACCTTGATAACCAACTGAATGCTCTGTTCAACAAGGCTGAACTAGTCGCACAGACAAATGCAAATTTTCATCCACACAAAAAGGGGGAAACCCTATTATCCAGATTTAGATGTTGATCCTCCACACACTAGTGTTTGACGACCCCTCCTCTAACCCACAGCCAGTGGGTATCACCTTTGGGTTTCATCTGACCTTCATAAACCAAGTCACTAAAAAAATAATCATTTATGTCTAAAGTTGCAAGGCTACAACCAGGATGTTACATTATTAGAACCAATAGACTATAAAGATTATATAATTGTTCCATGAAGAAAACTTGTTTTAAAATGTTTCACCCTGTTAATCTGGTTACAGCACTTTCTTCTTTCCAGAGCAAAAAGCTGGGTTTCTTTTTCCTCCAACTAAAATGACAATTGTGGCACAAGCCATTTAAAAAATTTAAGAAGTTGCATTTTATTTTTACAAAACGATTCGAACACTCCAGGAAAAGCCAAAGCACTCATGGGAACATCACCTGGGTAGTCCCAAGTATCCAGATGTATGGCATTAGACAGACAAAACACAGTAATTGAAGACACAATTTCCATCTTGGCCTAAAAGGACCAAAGAAATGTTCCATTTCCCAAAAACTTTTCAAATAGCCAGGGATAAGAGCTCTTGGGGAATGCTTTGCATGTTTTGCATTGCAGACGTTGTTCCGGCAACCTGGGGCTTTCAGGCTGCACATGTGCAGCCCACACTTTCACCATCAGGCCAGGCTCGCCAAGTTCCCACGGAAATGCCATCAGAATGCCCGGCCACGGCCTAAGGCAATGGGGCTGCAAAGCCTGTGGGGGTTTGCCTCAGGGAAAGCTGGGGCTACTCAACTGCATGTGGGAGAAAAGAAGCAAGAACCTTCCAAAGACAGAGCCCAGAACCATTCCAAAGGGAGCCTCGCTCAGAATAACTGCAGCGTGGAAATATTTTTTCACTGAAAACGAGGACAGACACATCGCATCAACATTTACAAGACTTCTCCAGGCCCCAGCATTTTAGGGATGGCTGTTCTGAGATACAGAGGTTAATGGAGAGATGGTGGCTCTACCTGCCAGAGCTTTGACAAAGCCCCTAAGCGCTCCCCATCCTCCCACCAGCATCACCAAGACCATGGATTATGCCCTTAGAATAGGAAAATGAGTGGTCACCACTTTTGAGCTTACCAAAGGCCATACTCTTGTCAAGCTCTTCCCACATGTTACCTTTATGAACCCTCATAACTTAAAAAGTAAGTCCATTTTACATATTAGGATAACTTATGGCTCATTCATTTGTTCACTATCTAAATATTTACTGGGCACTTCTTATGCCAGGTCCTCTGGAATTCAGTGGTTAAAAATCAAGTGGAGAATCACTGAGTGGAAGAAGCCAGCCTGAAAAGACTGTGTACTTTATGACTCCACCAAATGACCTTCGGAAAAAGGCAAACCCATGGAGACAGTAAGAAGACCAGTAGTTTCCAGGTGTTCAAGGGATGGAGGGATGAGGAGGTGGAGCCACAGGAGATTTTTAGGGCAACGAAATTATTCTGAATGATGCTGTAATAGAATGTGCAGCTCCAAACTCATGTAACTATGAACTTGAGTTTAAAATATATCAACATTGGTTCATACTATCTAATAAAAGAGCAATATGCAAATTAACCATCACTCCATCACAAAGGTGGTGGGCGGCACAAGATGGCAGTGCTCAGTCCTCTCAGCCTCACAGGAGTCCCCCAGTTCTAGGGGGGCGGCCACTGAGAGTGGGCAGTGTGAGCTGCCTGGCGGAATGCTTATTTCGTCGCTGTAGTGATGAGGCAAGCGTTCCACACCCAGCCACAGGGCCTCTGAGTTGCAGAGAGCCTCTGGGCAGCGGGGGCAGAGCGGCCAGGCTCTGCAGGGAGCTATTGGCGCACGGATTCGTGCACAGGGCTACTAGTCAATTATAACTAGGGGCCCAGTGAACAAATTTGTGCACCTAGAAAGGAACTGTGTGCCACGAGGCCACAGTGGGCACAGGGGCAGGTCTCAGCCCATCCTCCATGCCTCCAGTCCCCTCTCTACTGGCAACCCCACTCCCACCACCACCACTCCCACATGCTAACAGTGTGGGCCCCACTCACACCTGCTGATAGCACAGAGCCATTGGGGCTGGTTCCAGCAGCAGGTGTGAGCAGAGCCAGCACTGTCAGCGGGTGCAAGTGGTGGTTGTTGCCCCGATTGCCCCTCAGGGGCAGTGGAAGGTGGAGAAGCCCTGAGGGGCGACCAGGGCTGGCAGTTGCCGCTCGCACCCGCTGATGACACTGGTGCTGGGTGCTAACAGTGGGTACTGGCAGCAGTTGCGAGTGCCAGGCGGGACTGTGGCATGTGGGAGCATAGAATTTTCAGTAACCACCAGAGGCTCACCCTGAGACAGTGACTGGCACCCTGCCTTGGTTTGATGCCCCCGCTCACCTGCTCTACCATCCTGCCACTGCCATCACCCACCATGTTCCACACATCCCCCCCTCCCGGTGGTCAGCGCATGTCATAGCAACCAGTTGCACGGCCGTTCAGTCTATTTGCATATTAGGTTTTATCTATATAAACCACTTTAGTGCAAGATCTTAATCCTAGGAGGATTGGGGAGGAGTTGGCATAATGGTGTATATGGCAGGTGGAAACTGCCACTCAATTTTTCTGTAAACGTAAAGCTGCTAGAAAATATAGTCCACTAATTAGAAAATTAGTAAATAAATGGGAGAGGAGGGCCACAGGCACCATGAAAACTTACAGAGGGTGAAACAGATAGAAAACGGGAGAAAAAGACAGAACAAGAGCTGGTGCTCCGTGCACTGAGGGAACCAACGAGGCACGTGGCCTCTCTGAGGAGGTGGACATCAAAGCAGAGACCCGGAGGAGCCACCATGCCAAACGGAGGAAGAGTGGTGCACGGGGAGGGAGCAGCGTGTGCAAAGCCCTGGGAAGGAAGGGAAATCTGGGGACAAAAAGACCGCAAAGCTGAAAAGTGGACTCAGGATGCGGCTCTCCTTCTGACCCCTGCCTCTCATTTAATCAGACACTGTCTTGAACATTGAATCCAGTCTTTCTCCGATTTCCCCTGTACTCTGTTCCCTGCGGTGTGGCTGGACGGGGTATACATTCCTTAAAATGGGAATAAATTCCTCCATCGCTGACGGCGACCCCACCCTGCAGTCAGCGGAGAGAATCCCAGGGCTTTGCTTCCTCGGCAGCTTTAAAATCCGGGGCGGGGGTAGGGGGACATATTACAAAAGCTCACCCATTCTTCATTTTCCAAAAACATTCCACCCAGACTGCTCAACTCTTATTAGGCACATCTCTGCATTGGGCGGGGGGTTCCTTCGCATTTATAAATGTTTAAGGCACACGAGTGGCCATGTAATATATACTGCGCTTTGCTAATATTAGTCACAGCTTAAAGCCTGTCCGTGCACAGAGCACGGCGATGGTGGATGTGCGGATGGCATGCCGGCCGGGAGCAAAGACACTCTTGCGATTGTTCTGTGGGTCTGCGGACAGGACTCGCACGTACTCAGCCCAACGGCAGAGCCTTCTGTTCTGAAGAAGAAGAAGAAGAAGAGGGACGAACCAATCCGTTTCAGTCCATATGAAAAAGCATTCCCAAACCGAAAACACGTCCTGTAAAGAAGAAAGAGGTAAGTGTGTTACTTTAAATGGAGAAAACAGCTGCTTGGGTCAGATAGAAACCAGATGGGAGAGACAGAATCAGAAGAGCGAGGCTGAGCAGCCTTCAGGAAAGACATCAGAGGCTTGGGAGTCGGGGCTCGGCGACTCCCAGACTCCCCTTCCCGCGCCGCGGGGCCATGTGGCGCGCAGGAGCGCGGACGGAAAGAGGTGGGCGCACCGAGACACCCGAGGAGCTGGTCCAAGACCACCGTCAGCCCCACGTGGCCGTGTCTTCACTGGGGAGGGGCAGGGTGCGGCATGCTCCCTGACGGGGTGGACAGCAGATGCCCCAGAAGGACGTGTCAGTGTCCTGGTCCAGCCTAGATGCTGGGGAGACGAACAGAGGGAGTCAGGCCCCGAAGCCTGTCTGCAGGAGCTCCTCTGCACAGCCACCGCCCTTACCAGCTTCCCGGGCACACGCAGCGGGGCCGAGGGCTTTGCCCAGTTCCTGGGCACAGGGCTCCTCCACGCTGGGCTGTGGCTTTCGCACACCGGCCAGCGTGTTGTTGGGGTTGCTACATGCTTGCCCGCACCGGAGAGCGGCTCTGAGCTGTGCTGCCCGCGGGCTTGCCCGGCTGGAGGGGCAGCTGGCCAGGGAGCACCCCGCGGAGCTGGAGGCCACCTACCTCTGCTGAGTGTGAGACCACGGAGACCAGCAGTTTAAATAGTTCAAACAGCCCTAACTGGCTTGGCTCGGGCCTGCAGACTGAAAGGCCAAGGGCATGTACCTTGGTTTCGGGCACATCCCCAGGAGGTGTTCAAGAAGCAGCTGAGGCAGCTGATCGATGTTTTCTCTCTCATCGTTGTTTCTAGCTCTCTATCCCTCTCTGTAAAAAAATCAAGAAAATATATATTTTTAAAATAAATAGTTCAAATAACCAACATGTGGCCGTGGCCAAGTGTGGCTGCCTCACCCACTAGGGTCATCTTCACCACTAAGGAGTGGGCACGCCCGCTTCGGAAGAACAGTCTACAAGGAGGACGCAGCCCCTCACCGGCCACAAAAGGAAACGCTGGTGTCCAGGCCTCTCAGCCCAAATCATTGAACAGCAAGGGTGTCACAGGTGAAAAAGAAAGGGTCTGCCCTAGCCAATCTTGCTCAGTGGGTAGAGCAGACCAAAGGGTCCTGGATTTGATTCTGGTCAAGGGCACGTATCTTGGTTGCAGGCCTCTCTTTGGCCCGGGCCCTGGTTGGAACATGTGCAGGTGGCAACCAATCCATGTGTTTCTCTCACATCTCTGTCTTTCCCTCTCTCTTCCACTCTCTCTAAAAATCAATGGAAAACATCCTCAGGTGAAGAATAATGAAAAGAAAAAGAAAGGGTCTTATAACGAGTAGCACAGGCTGCTTTCATAAAGCTCTATAATCTTGCCAATCACTGAACATCCCTGAGCCTCAATTTCCACCTCCATAAAATGGAGATCTTAATAATATCTCTCTCACAGTGTACTTGAGAAAATCAAGTGGGATAATTTATATAAAAAGCTTATTATAAACCGGATCTTTACAGCTAAAAGTAGGAGAACCTCAACCTAAACTAGTTTAAACAGGAAAAATTAAAAAAATGTGCTTACCAGGTTCCATAAACCGAGACGTCTTGGAGTGCATCTGGCTTCAGGCACGGTTGGGCCCAGTTACTCAGATTATTTCTTCCAGATGTTTGCTTGCTCTTGCTCTTGTATTCTCTGCCTCAATCTCTTAATCTCTTTTTCAATCTGCTTCTCCCTCCTCCTCCTCTCCCTATGTACGTTCTTCCCATTCTTGCTGTTGGGTCTTGTTTGGGGTTGGGCTTTCAGATGTGTTGGCTTCACATGGGTAAGCCCTCTCTAATGTCAGGAGAAAGATGGCCTCTTGCAGTTAGTTCCAGGCCAAACAGTCTTTACAGATGGAGTGAGACTTCCATAGACCCAATTTCATGGAGGCACTCTGACTGGAAATGGAACCCGCCCCTGGCTTGTACCAATACCTACAAAATGGGCTCAGAGAACTGTAACTGACCAGGCTCGGCCAGCGCCCTCCCCTCTACACGCAGGCTGGAAGGGCGGGGAGACCAAGGCTCGGTGACTGATGGTCCCACCCAGAATCATGCCAGGTGGATAAAAGATAATTCTCCACAGACACAACAGACCTTCACAAAAACGGTATAGATCTCCATAGCCAATTCCACATTCTATTGGTCTCTCCTCTCTTTTCGTATCAAAACCTGGTCACCCTGGATCTCAAGTTTTCTTTCATGTGGCAGTTACCTTAGGAAGGAATTGGATGTGAACTGACTTCTAAACACAAGATATGGAAAGAGCTTCTACTGAGGGCCAGACACCTACCTGCCTTCGAATCCAGGTGACTTTGATCTGATTAGGTTAACCCTGTGGTCAGCAAACTGCAGCTCGAGAGCCACATGTGACTCTGGCCCCTTGAATGTGGCTCTTCCACAAAATTCCATAGCCTGGGCAAGTCTATTTTAAAGAAGTGGCATTAGAAGAAGTTTAAGTTTTAAAAATTTGGCTATCAAAAGAAATTTCAATCGTTGTACTATTGATGTTTGGCTCTGTTGACTAATGAGTTTGCCGACCACTGGGTTAACCTCCCTGTGGTTAAGGGTCCCCAGATATCACACACATGCGGGTTGCCTTTAATTATCTCCAAGATTCCTTTCAACTCAGAAGCCCAGGTGTCTGTGATCTCCCCCCCTGGTGTGTGATGGACTCATGGGGACTCACATTTTGGCAGAGACTTCCTGAAATGGCATGCCTTCATACAATGAATGAACCACCAACGTTGGAAATGTAATAAAAATATTTGCACAAGAGAAAGGGGAGTCTCTTTCCAAGCCTTTTTAACATCAGTCCAGGTGGGCAAGCACCTACTTGTGCTATTTTGAGTTTGTTATTCACATCAGTCAAAAGCGGAGCTTGGCTGTCCTGCCTCAGCACAATGGCAGAAACACAAGCTGAACAGCACACTCCAGCTCACTCTCCCCGGACCAGACTTCTGGCTTGCAGCTTCTCCTGCTGATGACGCTCGTCCTCCTGCAGGGTGACCTGGCCAGTCCTTCTGTGGCCTCCCACGAAGGCTTGTCCTGGGCCACTTCACAAAGCTCCAGCCTCCGAAGTACCCCTAGCCTCCAAGTCGCCACCAAAACCTCCTATCCGATTTCCCATCCCTCCTGAGCCCTGTACTCTGCTGAGTGGCAGACACTATACTCAATAAACTAATTGCTTCCGACTGAGGAGTAAATGCAGGGAGTTACCCTCTAAAGCAGTATATGTGTGCCTCTCAAGGGTTTTGTGAAGGTGGTGCCCCAACATTAAAGAGTGGGTCCATTGGGGGAATGTTAGGGCCTGTAACAGGTGACGAAAGAGTTGGTTTAGAAGCTACATGATGTGACCTAATTTTCAAATGAAAAATTTGTATTTAATATCTTTTTAAAATTTATTTCAGAGAGGAAGGGAGAGGGGGAGAGATAGAAGCATCAGTGATGGGAGAGAATCATTGATCTGCTGCCTCCTGACACCCCAGTGGGGGATCTAGCCCTGACCAGGAATCAAACTGTGACCTCCACGTTCATAGGTCGATGCTCAACCACTGAGACACACCGGCCAGCTTGTATTTATTATCTTTATACACCACTTCTTCCTAATAGTATTGGAGGCCACTGATGACTCTAAGAAAGACATGTGTACAAAATAATAGAAATTACATTTTAAAAGGAGAAAACGTATAGCTCAAGTCCCTAGGCTAATATATTTATTATGAGTATAAAAATGTACCCTGAACTTCTCAATATCCTAGGAAAAAGTAAAGCATGGTGGATTAAATCACTTTCAAACACCAGTTAAAAGGAAAAACAGTAGATCCTGGTTATAAATTGGCAGAGGAATTCATATGAGAGACATTAAAAACAGAAGAAAGAACAATGTCAAAGTCTATGACACAGATGCAGCTATGTTCTTTAGACCAACATCGGTTGGGCCTTCGGGGAAAGAGAGACTCACAGGGCTGAGGGTTCCCTAGTGTTTGCATGTGTAACCCCGTCTGCACAGCTCTCACAGGCAGCCACAGTCATTAGGTCTCCTGCCTGATTTGAAGAATGGAGACCTGAATTATCACCCAGTCCTGTAATTTCTCCATCCTCAAGCTATCAAAACAACACACTGGTCTGTTTCCATTGCCCCCAGCCTCAAGTCAGACACCATCTCCTCTCCCCGGACCTGATTCATCTCTGCCTCCAGCCCTCCAGTCCTGTCTGTGTGCAGAGCAGTTAGACGTGACATTTCCAAGGCATGATCTGGCACTGCTACTTCCGGGCCTTGCCATTACCACCCGAGCACACAGGTCCAGCCTGGCCTCCCAGCCTTCACAATCTGGCCTCCTGGTCACCCTGCCAGACTCACCTCCCATTCCTCTCTTTCCCATTCCTCCCTCGTCTAAGATACTAGTATTTTTAGTGAATCCTAATGCCTCATAATCTTTGCCTGGCAATTTTTCTCACCCTTCAGATCTCAGCCTAGACTTCTCACCTAACACAAAGCCTTCCTCGGCCTCTCCAGCTTGCCCTTTCTCTGCTTATTTCCTCACTTCTCAAACCACTTTCGTGACCTACTTGCTCTACCAGACTAAACTCCGTTGCTCAAAAGCTCAGCCTCAGGAGCCATCCTTGCTGCTGCACTGTCCGATCATGTGGTTCTGAACAACTCATTTCATTCCCTTGTGCCTCAGTTTTCCCTTCTCTAAAGTTGGACTCATGCCCTAGCTGTTGTGGCTCAGTGGATTGGCCTTTGGACTGAAGGGTCCTGGGTTCAATTCCAGTCAAGGTCACATGCCCGGGTTGTGGGCTTGACCCCTAGTAGGGGGCATGCAGGAGACAGCCAATCAATGATTCCCTCTCATCATTGATGTTTCTATCTCTCTCTCTCCCTTTCCCTTTCTCTCTGAAATCAATAAAAGAATATTTTTAAAAATAAAATAAAATTGAATTCATAATAGTGCCTGCTTCATAAAGGTATTATAAAGATAACAAGTATATGAGAAAATTCATTGAAAGCACTTGTATTATGTCAAGCACATAAGTGCTTGTTCCATGAAGAACAGCAGCATACTCAAGCCCACTCTTCTCGGACCAGATGTTCAGTTCCCAAACATCTCCCATTTTGAACAATTTGATTCCTGGCCCAAGTTGTTCACAGAAAAAAAGTCTTGGCTGTTAAACAAAACTTCTGTTCTCAACCTGACAGACCTTTCATGCTGATACCTGTATCAGTCACTCACCTCTCAGGCAACTAACAGAGGAGAGAATGCGGGAGTATGAGTCCGTTTACCACTGAACATCCAATTGTTAACATCTCAGGAAACTGTGCTGTGAATATTTTTAGGCTTGTTTTTCTTTTGCTTTTATTGCTGCTTACTGTTATTAAATCTATACAGCAAGTCACCATGGGTCCTAAGGAGGCTAGTGATAGCAGCAGAGTAAAAGGAATGCTGTGAGAACAATGATAGAGCTTTAAGAAGAAATAATTGCAAAGAAGGATCGAGGCGCTCGTGTGTCTCCTCTGGCTACCGAGTATGGCATGGTGAAATCCGATGATTAGCACGATTTTAAAACCAAGAGGCCATTAAGAGTGCTGATGTTGCTAAGGGTGTGAAATGGCTCACAAAACAATGGTCACAGGCAACTGAGAAAGGTTAACACGGGGAATCATTTGGGGTCTGGAACGGATTAATTCAATTTACATTATTTCTAATGGGGGGAAATTCTGTTTCCAAACGAATCGCTTCTCAAACAGCCTTCTGAAATGAATTCAGTTTGAGAACCGAGGTTCCACTGTATGCACTACAGTCATGAATAGTAAGTACTATTTTATTAGGATATGGATTTTATACGTCTTAGTCACTATTTCATTCCCATGCCCAGCCCAAAGTCTGGCACAGAATAGGTGATCAATAAACATGTGTTGGAGAGAGAATGAATGCATATTGAATTGTCTGGTTTTATCGTTCAGTCTTCACTTTCTTCGGGTCTGGCTGGACCAAAAGGTCCAATTGGGCTAGCACCTCCTTCCCCTGGTCTGCTCTGGTGTTTTTCCTATTTACTCTGTTAGGAGAAGGATCCCCTTTTACAAAGAAGGGAGGAGGGGGAGGCTGGTTCCAAAGGCCTGTTTGTTCTCATGACTAATTTTCATCTCCTCTTCCAAGTCGAGTTTGAATGATTCTGAATGTGCACTCAGCTGGAACGGCACCCTCACGCTCTCGTTTCATGCCTGGCTGCAATTAAAGTCAAAAGCAAAATTTAAAAATACAGCTTCATTACAGAGTGGAAGAATTGTTGATTCAGGAACGGGCCTGTAATCTCAAAACGTTATTGAAAGAAAGAAAAGAAGGAGACCACGCTGCAGCCGCGGTCGGCAGCAGAGACTCGAAACTCCAGAGTCAATACCTCAGCTAACTTTGCCGGTTTCTGGGACAATTACAAGAATTGGAAAATTGCCCAAAAGCTCAAAAAGGGAATTCAGGTTCTACTAGAACATTCCCACCCCCTTTTCTAAAGAAGTATTCCCGTGATAAAGGCAGAATAACTGAGTGGGGTGGGGCCCGGCTGTCTCCGGGTCAGATGGGAAAGCTGTGGAATGTCGGCGCCCAAAAGAAGCTACAGGTCACCTGGAGGCCATTTCACAGATGAGATCACTGAGGCCCGGAGAGGGCAGGAGGTGACCCAGGCTCACCCGGGGGCGTGAATCTTGAGGGATCTCCATCTTAATTTGTTCGTTTGTGTAAGAAATACTGAGAGTCTGTGTGGGACGAGGCACTGTGCTAAGCATGGGCGAAGGGTTCGCAAACAAGCCAGACAGACATGGTCTCTGCCTTATAGAGCCTCCCTCTCCTGGGGAGACCGGCAGGCAGGCAGCAAGCACACCCACGAACCATGAGGGGTCACTGGCCAGACGGAGCAGACGCAGTGGTGGAGGCTGCTGCTCTGGAGGGTCAGGAAAGGCGACTTTTATTTATTTATTTATTTTTTTAGAGAGAGAGAGAGGAAGCAAAAGGGAGAGAGAAATAGAAACATCAAACATCAATGATGAGAGAGAGTCATTGATCGGCTGCCTCCTGTACATCCCATACTGGGGATAGAGCCCAAAACCCAGGCATGTGCCCTTAACTGGAATCAGAACCCGGACCTTCAGTCCACAGACTGATGATGCTCTATCCACTGAGCCAGACCTGCTGGGGCAGGAAAGGCGACTTTGAGGACCGGACAGGCAGAGGGAGCCAGCCCCAAGGGCCTGGGGCAGGGAAGACCTTGGCAAGTTGGAGAACTCAGAGGGAGGAGAGTGTGAGCAGCGTGAGGTCCACTTCCTGAGGACAGAAGGGGGTGACCCTTGCTGCCCACTCCAACCAGATGCCCAACCCCTCCCCCTCCTCCCTGAGAGCCGCAGCCTGGACGACACCGCACCGAGGCCTGTTGGTGTCACTTGTGAGAGTCGTCTCCCTTCACAAAGGAGAAGAGCTGGGCCAGACGTAGCAGGCAGCGTAGCCGTCAGCTGCCCAGGCAGGAGAAAGCTGCGCCGAGGAGAGCGTCAGGGGAGGACGGCCAGGATAGCGAAGTGGTCAAGGGCGCTCCCTCCGGGGCCCACACATGGGCAGAGGGCAGGCTCAGCCACCGCAGCGCTGGGCAAGCGGTGTCACTTCTCCGATCCGCGTTGCAGCTCTGTAGAGGGAAGCCTGGGGGTGCCGGAAGGGACGGAGAGACCCTGCTGTAAGTGCCAGCACCTCTCAGCCCAACCCCGGCTGCGCTCGCAGAATGTCCCGGGGGCACAGCCACAGGCACTCCTGCTCTCTCTGCCCAGCCCCTACCCACACCACCGCCAGCAGTGGCCCCCCGAGACCCACTGAGCAAGAAGCCAAAACTTTGACCCCTGACCTTGTAGGCACATGACCCTACAAGCTGCCTGCCCATCCCCACCCCCTGAACCCGACAGCAGAAGATGGCCTCACAGAATTAATACGAGGAAGGGCTGTTTGTAAGCCAAGGAAGGGGTGTGTGGGCTTTACTAAATATCGTAAGTAAACTATTAATTCACACCAGAAACCAAAGTATAGAACACAGAAGAAAAAGTGGAGAGGTCTTTTTGTTCCTTTCTTTCACGCTGGCTTTTAAAAGAGCATGTCCAACACGACCTTATTATAAACACGGGTACTGTCACGGCCTGTGCTTCTCGAAAGCATCCCGATGGCCACGCTCTGACCTTCCGCTGGGCAGCAGGAGGCCCTGCGGAGGGGACAGCCCAGCAAGGGCACCCGGAAGCCAGGAAAGGGATGCCCGCCTCTCCACACAGCCACCGCCGCCACCGGCAGGAGGTCCCAGTGCCCTGACTCAACGCTGAACAGCAATGGTGATGATGATGATGATGACAACCATTCTTACAACACCCTGTTGTGGCAATTCAATCCCTAAAATGCAGCTAACCAAACGTGAGATGTGTTATATTGGAGTGACCACTTCATCAGTTATATAAATGTTTAATTACTATGCTGTACAGATGAAATTTATATAATACTAGAGGCCCGGTGCATGAAATTCGTGTACAGGCAGGGAGGGAAGGGGGTGTTCCTCAGCCCAGCCTGCACACTCTCCAATCTGGGACCCCTCAAGGGATGTCCAACTGCCCTACTGGGATCAGTCATAAACGGGCAGTTGGACATCCCTCTCACAATCCAGGACTGCTGGCTCCCAACTGCTCACCTGCCTGCCTGCCTTCCTGATTGCCCCTAACTGCTTCTGCCTGCCAACCTGATCATCCACTAACCACTCCCCTGCCAGCATGACTGATGTCTAACTTCTCCCCTGCCAGCTCGATTGCCCCCAACTGCCCTCCCCTGCAGGCCTGGTCCCCCCCAGCTGCTCTCCCCTGCAGACCATCTTGTGGCAGCCACCTTGTGTCCACATGGGAGCAGCCATCTTTGACCACATGGGGGCAGCCATCTTGTGTTTTGGAGTGACAGTCAATTTTCATATTACTCTTTTATTAGATAGGAGAATAGAGGCCTGGTGCACAGGGTGGGGGCTGGCTGGTTTGCCCTGAAGGGTATCCTGGATCAGCGTAGAGGGTCACTTTGGGTGTGGGGTGGCCTAGGCGAGGGGCCTATGGTGCTTTGCAGGCCAGTCATGCCCCCTGGTGACCCAAGAGGAGGCCCTGGTATCTGGGATTTATTTATCTTCTTGACAATTGAAACTTTGTAGCCTTGAGCAGAGGCTAGGGCAGGCCAAGGTCAGTGGAACGCTTCCTCCATTGCCAGGGAAACCCAAGCCTCCTGCTGGCTCCATGGCCCCAGCCATCTTGGTTGGGTTAATTTGCATACTCCTGATTGATTTGTGGGCTAGTGGAGGTATGACAATTTGCATATTGCTCTTTCATTAGATAGGATTGTTCTCTGTCAACCGTAATTGAAATTTTTTTAAATAAATTCTTGAGATGTGCTGTAAGTATAACTATATACACTAGATTTTAAATGTATAATATGAAAAATAATGTAAAGTAGCCCATTAATATTTTTCATATGAATTACATGTTGAAATATTATTTTAGATGTATTAGGTTGGATAAATATATTAAAATTGATTTTTTAAATGTGGTTACTAGAAATTTTTAATTATTTATGTGGTTCTCAGGATAACTACTTAGGACCTCAGCTGCCCAGCCCCGCCATTGGGAGAGGCCAACCAGAGCAGCCCAGATCTCTCTAAGAGGCTGGACTCCCACACGGGCCTTGTCCCAGGCACCAGCTTTACCTGACAAAGGGCGAGGGGCTTTTGGTAAACCGCTCAAAAGGACAAAAAGGTGTACTTTACTCTCTTTTCCAAGACAAGCAAAGCCCAATTAGGCTTTCATTTGAAGAGCCTTTTTCTGACCCTGTGGGTCTGCTCCAGAGGCTTGGAGCTTGAGCCAACCCCCACCTTTCACTTCTGCTTTGTGGACAGTAAACCTGCCTTCGGTCTGGACCTGTAAAGGGCAATGTGCACTAGAGAGTTCCCCTAGACACGCCCAGAGAGTCCCCCACAGACAAGCTCACCTACAGTCCTTTAAAGCCTCTGACGCCCCTTCCCTGGGGCTGGTACCATCTGGGGGCTCAGTCCATCTTTGTAATGAATTTAAGTGTGGTTCAAAGTCAAACGCATTGAACCCCCTGCTCTCTGCAAAAGGTCTTTTTGTTACTGAGACAGCCCTCCTTTTTGGTGTTCTCTGATTTATTTATTTATTTATTCGTTCATTTATTATTTATTTTACAAGGAAACGGTCATTTAGAAAGTGGCAGAGGTAGAAGAGAGCCGCAGAAGAAATGGGCTCAGGAAACAAGTTATTGAGGCAAAGGAAGGGCCATTGAGGTTTAGGAGAAAGAGGCAAGGAAAATGCACCTGGAGAAAGGGGGCAGGAAAAGGCAGGTGTGGCTGTGCTCCAAACAGAGCACATTCTCTGCATTCTTTAGGCTAAACTTCTAGAAGTCTACTTTAAGAGCCTGGCTGCCAAGCTTCCAGAAGGTTCTGTGGGTTGTTAGGTCTGATCAAATAATTGCATCGATACCCCTTCTCCTGGGAACTGATCTTTAGACCACTTCACAACCAACATACCACTTGCTAAGAATGCATTCCACTTGCTAAGACCATTATCTTTTCCCTCCTGACTTTCCCCAGATCTAGACATGCCCGGAGAGTTCCCCACCAAAAAAGCCCAACTAAAGTTCTTTAAAACCTCTTACTCCCCACCCCTGGAGGCTGGTGTCATTTTGGGGCTCAGACCATCTGGGTTTCCAGATGACCTAATAAATGTATAATCCCTTATCACTTTTGGCCTCATGCATTTCTTCTTCAGTTACCCTAAGATTTGGTGCCAAAACCTGGAAGGGTTCCACCAGAAATGGAAGCCATCACCCCGGATGCGGTCACCCTGAGTTTGCTACTGGAGAGCAGTAGGCAGTGGCAGCTTGTCCTGAACTTACCTCCGAATCCTACTTGGGTGACTCATTCGCTGGCTTCAATTAGGTTTCCCTCCGTTATGGGCACTCCTGAACCAGCCAAGGAGGACACCAGATCAGGGACCTCTGCTTCTCCATTGCTGACTCTCTATTCCAGTGGTTGGCAAACTCATTAGCCAACAGAGCCAACTATCAATAGTACAATGATTGAAATTTCTTTTGAGAGCCAAATTTTTTTAATTTAAACTTCTTCTAATGTCACTTCTTCCAAATAGACTCACTCAGGCCATGGTATTTGTGAAAGAGCCACACTCAGGGGACTAAAGAGCCCTATGTGGCTTGTGAGCTGCAGTTTACTGACCACAGCTCTATTCCACTCCCACAATCTTGTCTAGGTGAGTGATGGTCCACAATTTCCATTGTCTCAAGTCTTCTGCCCACTCACTCTCACTGATTTCACAAAAGTCCTCTAGTCAAGAAAGTCCTACGTTACGCCAGGAGACTCCTCGGCCATTCAGCCTTGGGTCCTTCTGGACTGGGAATGTCCAGTCTGGAGGGTCACCTCTTGTTTCCCATGGTAATTTGTTTAGCAGCGGGGATGCCTGCCCTAAACAGTCACCTTTGGATTGTGCTCTGTCATTCACCCTTTCTCTCGTGTGGGCCACACTACACTCCCTCTGCACACTCGTAGAGGAGTTCAGGCCCAAGTATCTCCACAATATAAACTAGATAATACGTCTCAATGGCCTGAAATAGCACTTTTGATTTTAACACATTGTGCGATTTAAACAATTGGTTTCATTGCAATGAAAACGGGTTAGAGATTCCCTACATCCAGGCCTTTTTCACCCTTCAGTCTCACCCTTCTCTCTGTCAGTCCTGTTCTACCCATCAGATCCTTCTCCTTTACACAAAACATCATATCCCTAACACTTCTGATTCTGAATCTACGTTTGACCCAGTAGGCCACTTACCTTCATCCCCTTATGCGCCCCCTCCCTCACCTGCAAAACCCAACAACCTAACCAACAACCACCTTCTCCCAGGCCCCTGAGAAACCAAATCTGGAGAATGTGAGCTCCAATATGGCCTTTTCCCCACTCACTCTCGGGCCACCAAAGACCACCCTCCTCAACAGCTGCTTCTATTCCCATGCCCATTGGAGGGAGGTAGCAGGAACCAAGGGCATAGTCTGAGTCCACATCCCATTCTCTATGTCTGACCTTTCCCAGATTGAAAAAAGACTAGGTTCTTTTTCCATTGACCCAGCCACCTTTAAGTGTGATTCAAAGTCAAGGAATTTCAATACCTGACTCAGTTCTATGACCTGACCTGGAACTATATCTATGTCATTCTGTTCTCTTCTCTCACCCCAAAGGAGAAGGAGCACTAGCAGCTTAGGACCATGCCAGTGCCCTCCACAGACAGAACACGGTGGCCAACCCAATGGGCCCTAACATGATCCCCCAAAACTGACCTGAGAAGGGACTACCAGGTAAATTCTCCAGGGCACCGTCTCCATAGCCATATAATCACCTGTCTCATTGCCAGGCTCAAAAAGGCTGTCCATATGGAAATCAACTACGACAAACTTGATAAAATCACTCGTGGCCCTGATGAAAACCCAGCTCTCTTCCTCTCCCGCCTCACGGAGGCCTTCAGAAATTTGCCACCTTAGACCCCACCTCCCCAGAGGGAACCCTTCTTCTGAACAGCCTTTTTATATCCAAATCAGCCCCCAACATGTGCCATAAACTTCAAAACTATACACAGGTTCAAAAACCCTTCAAAAAGACCTCGCAAACCTGGCCTTTAAGGTCTTTAACAGAGACGAGGAGACCCAAATGCAAAGACAAAAGTGAGGTCAAGCCAAGGCTGAGGCCCATTAGGAGGCCTTCCAGCTCCTAGCCACCCCTCTCACGAACCCCAAAGGAAGGACTGGTCCTCCAACCAAGGGTAAGTCATGGGAAAAGCCTCCTCTGGGCCCATGCTTCACATGCAACAAGGAAGGACATGGGCCAAGTCCTGCCCAACCCGAGACCCCCACCTGGGCCTCGCCCAAGGTGCGGAAGGGAAGGCCACTGGAAATCAGACTGTAGTCTGGTCCCTCCAGGTCAGGCCTCGACCAGTCCAGCAAGACCACCCTCTGGATCCAGCTTGGAGCTTCCAGACCTCCTGGGACTGGCCACCAAAGACTGAAGCTGCCCAGGCCCCGACAGGGCCCCACAGACTTACCAGGACAGAGCTTCAGGTAACGACTTTGGTGGCGGGTAAGCTGATCCCCCTTTTAATTGACATGTGGCCAGTTATTTTGCCCTCCCGAATTCGCTGGGACTCTTGTCTCCTTTTTAGCCTCTATTATGGAGGTTGACAGATTAGTCTCACAGCCATTAGCCGCCTCACCTCTACAATGCATCTTATTAGACACCTCCTCCATCCACTCTTTTGTCATTCTACCTCGGTGCCAGACGAGGGCTACTGCACATCCCCTGATAACGCCCAGTTTTCCCAAACCACAGTCACCTACCTCAGCTTCACTTTCACTCGACAAAGTCAAGCCATTACCTTAGACTGTAAATGCCTTATCTCTTCCGTGACTGTCCGCTTCTCTAGACAAAAAAAAAACAACTTTCCTTTCTCAGGTTCAATGGGTACTTTCACTTCTGGGTTCCCAAGTTTCGTCTTCTCACAAAGCCCCTCTATGACTCTGCTAAGGAGCCCCTCACTGAGCTCTTAGATCCCAAGGCCAGCGTTCTCACCCCTTTCATGTTCTGAAAACTGCTCTCACCTCAGCGCTTTCTCATCCCCTCCTTCCCAAAGAACAATATCCTTTACTGCAGAACTGCAAACAATTACTTGACAGTCCTGCTACTATCGGAGCTGAACTCATCACCCAAACCTTAGCAGTTTCAAATCCAAGCGGCGGGAGGCCCGGGACTGCAGTCCTAGAACAGCCCGCTCCCCAGCCCCCCCGCCATCTTTTCTCCAGCCTCGTATGCCCGTGTATAAGTTTCCAAAATCTTTGGTAACTTAAAAGCTTTGGATCATTGCTGGGTTAAATGTATAAAACATATAAATATTTTAAAATAACATAAAATACTGAAGCATTGATTGCTAGACAAGTTTTAAATTCACCTGCTCTTAGCGTTTATTACAGAAGATCTTTGGTACTTAGTTAAAGGTATATTTTCTTGAAAGAAAAAACATGTTTAAAGTGTGTCAATCTAAGAAACACTGGTTGTTTACTTTTTGGTTATCTTTGGAAATTAAGATTTCTGAATGAGTATGAAGGCTTGTGAAAGTTGTAGAAAAGTTTGTCCAGTGAGTCAGGACCTGATCACCGTGACGTCCAAAGGACCCCTTCTCTCATAGGGCGCTACCCTGTTTCCCCGAAAATAGGACAGTGTCTTATATTAATTTTTGCTCCCAAAGATGCACTAGGTCTTATTTTCATGGGATGTATTATGTTTCCATGAAGTAGGTCTTATTTTCGGAGGATGTCTTATTTTCGGGGAAACACGGTAAAACAACCCTGTCCAGACTCTCTCCTATTTCTTACGTCTTTAGATTGGAGCCTAGACTTTTTTTATTTCCACCGCTCAGTCACAATCCTTGGCACTGCCATTGAAAGCCTCACAGGTCTTCCTGCTTGGTGTTTAAGAACTTCTCTCTCCTTTTCTAGCTTCTTAAAAAATCTTACAACTGCAAAGGACACCAAGTCGGGAATGATCCTGTAACACAGGGAGATAACAAAGCAGACCAGGAGGCCAAGGCAGTGGCTCAGAGGAAGCCCCCCACCCCCTGTCTCCCCAGCTCTTAGCTCTACCCCATATAACACCCTAATACACTCCAGAGGAATTCAGTCCCTATTAGCTCTTGGGGCCACTCAGGAAGATCCAGGGTTAAAATTTCAGGGATAATATATCCTTCCCCAGGGACAGGCCCGCGATATCTTACAGCTATTCACAATTCCTACATATAAGATACAAACTGCTTCTACAACTCCTAAAACCCCTCACCACATGTCCTAGTGTAGACTCCCTATTGCAAGATATCCCCCAAACCTGTTCTACTTGTTACTCAGTAGCTCCCCAAGGACCTCCTTCTCTCCCCACTCATCAGGCAAGGGGCCAAATCCCTGGTAAGACTGGCAAATTGCCATGATCAGGGATTCTTCTTCTTCTACGGAGACAACGCATACATCTTCCTCCCAACCAGCTGGACAGGAACCTGGTCTCTCATCTATCTCTCACCCAACGCAGTTGTAGCCCCAATAATCAGCCTTTACCTGTCCCTGTAACCCATCAGATCCAACACAAAAGGACAGTTCAGATAATCCTCTCCTCATAACCCTCAGCAGCAAGCAGGGGTTGGAACTAGCATAGGAGGCTTAACCACTGCCCTGTCAGATTTTAAAACCCCGTCTCAGGAACTACAAGAAAGCCCAGATGCACTGCCAAAAGTTTAGTTCAAATTCAGGATCAGATAGACTGACTGGCAGCAGTCGGCCTCCAAAATCAGAGAGAACTAGACCTCGTAACGGCAGAGAAAGGGGGTCTGTGCCTCTTTCCAGAGGAAGAAGGCTGTTTTTATGTCAATCAGTCTGGCCTTTCATGGGACTACTGGCCGCATTGGTGTACCTGGCTGCTTCATGGGGCCATTAACACTCCTAGTCGCCATCCTCGTTTTTGGCCCATGTATTCTGTGTCCTGCTCATCTTTCCTTCAGGACTGCTTTCGAGCCTTCACCAACCAGTCTTTCGGGAGATCATGCAGCTGTGACCCCTCAATCCAACCAGGAGGAATCCATACAGTGTTCCAGCCGACTGCAACCAAAGTCCACCCTGCTGTGATCTCAACGTCCCTCCCCTCAGCAGGAAGTAACTACTGAAGATATGACTTCCATCCCTAGTCCAAAAAATAAAAATGCTGGAATGTTGGGTCTGATCAAATAATTGAATTGGTACCCCTCCCCTGTGAACTGACCATTAGACCACCTCACAACTCACCTTCATCTTGCTAAGACCATTATCTTTCCCCTCTAGACTTTCCCAGGGTCTGGACACCTCCAGAAAGTCCCTGCCAAAAAGCCCACCCAGAGTCCTTAAAAACTTCTGACTCACAATCCCTGCAGCTGGTGCCATTTGGGGGCTCAGCCCTTCTGGGTTTCCAGATGACCTAATAAATGTATAATCCCTTACCACTTTTGGCCTTATGTGTTCCTCTTTCGGCGACCCTAACATGGGTGTCTCCAAGTGCAAGTTGTTTTTGCAATGATTTGTCAGAGACCCTACCCCTTGAGCCTTTCATCTGGTAGACCTGGAGCTCAGGCAAAGTCTGTGTCTCAATCTCCATTGTATCCCCAATGATGGGATATGGCACTTGGCACAGTAAATATTTGTTGAATGTCCCAACCTGCCTTCTTGAGGTGTTGCCTTTGGCACCCTTTCAGCTACCACCTTGCATTTGGTAAATGTGTGCACATTTTTATAGCTTATCTGTTGCTGTTGGTAGAAGTGAAACTCCCTGAGGGCAGAGAACATCTGTTCTTTGCATCTGGAGCCGGCAGAGGAAAGGAAAGGAAACGTGGTGCCCTGCTGACCCGGGTTGCCAGGGAAAGCTGTGCTGAGCCGAGGACAAAGGTTAAGCTGATCTGACTTGCTCTCTGTAATTATATCTCACCTTGTTCCAGAAAGCAGGCGTGCTCAACAGGATATATTAAATAAAGCAGATAACACTGAGAAGCCAATGAGAACTTCTACGAATTTGAACTGAAAGGAAGATCAATACATGAATTAAGATTCAGCTACAAGACTTTATCAAAACATGTCTTTTTATAAAAGGGAAAATTTAGAAATAGCCTAAAATTCAACTTTCCTACATTTGCCAGATAAACTATGGGACATCTATAAGATTGAAGATGTGCTTACTGTAATAAGTGGGGGGAAGGGGAAGGACTGTTATAAAACACTGCAGCAGGTCCTCAAATAACATCATTTCATTGGAGGCAGTTTTGTTATAATGTCGATTCCCAGTGAGGCCATTGTCTGCACATTCTTCCCAGGTCTGCAGGGGTTTTCTTTGGATTTGAGTTTCCTCTGTATCCTGAAGCTGTGCACCTGAGGTGCATGGGTGTGTCTGAATCGTCCCATCAGAGTGCGTGAGTGTGAGTGGCCCTGTGTGGAAGGGCGTAGGTCTGTCCTGTCCAGGGCTGTTTCTATTGTAGGCGACAGGAATGGTACCAGATGTCCAACCCGTGGGATCAGACCAAACCTGAGTTCAGCAGCCTTGGTATTTGGGTTCTGGCTAGGAATTAATTCAAAGTCCAGACCCAAACTGTAAGAGAACATTTCTTTAGTAACTAAATTACAGAGGTAGAAAATGTAGTTCCTAGAAGAAACGAGCTTAACAAGTGTGTTCTCAATCAGTGGTCGGCAAACTGCAGCTCTCGAGCCACATATGGCTCTTGGCCCCGTGAGTTTTTAGCAAAGGCCAGCTTAGGAGGACCCTAATTAAGTTAATAATAATGTACCTACCTATATAGTTTAAGTTTTAAAAATGTGGCTCTCAAAATAAATTTCAATTGTCATTACTGTTGATATTTGGCTCTGTTGACTAATGAGTTTGCCGACCACTGTTCTAGACTCTAAAATCTAGACTCTAGAGGTAAAGGAAGGGCCCTTGGAGCATGGGAGTAAGGAAGCTAATGGTAACGTGCCTGGGGCTGGGAGGGGGAGAGCGAGGTACAGAGGGAAAGGGAAGGGGAGGGAGAAAGCACTGGCGTGCTCGGAGGAAGAGCACACTGGATCCTCCTTCCTAAGGGTTTAAAGGTGGGGATTTTAGGGCAGATCCCAGAGAAAGATCTTTATAGAATATGCAGCAGCTTCTCAGGTGTGTCCACTCAGAACTGTAGTCTCCATTGATTGATTGGTCGGCACCTGGGCAGGGTGTCATTTTTCAGTGAAGCTGGTCCTGACGTCAGCTGTGGTTCATTTTGCTGTTTATCTGGGCCTGGAGCTGACATACAACTGAGGCCTAGATGTTATGTCTAGGAAGGAAAGGTCAGGGGGTCCGAGCTGCATGACCAGCGATACGATAGGGCAGTGGTCGGCAAACCGCGGCTCTCGAGCCACATGCGGCTCTTTGGCCCCTTGAATGTGGCTCTTCCACAAAATACCACGTGCGGGCGCACACGTACAGAGTGATTGAAACTTCGTGGCCCATGCACAGGACTCAGTTTCCAGCTCTCAAAAGAAATTTCAATCATTGTACTGTTGATATTTGGCTCTGTTGACTAATGAGTTTGCGGACACTGCGCTAGGGGAGGAAGAGCCAGCCTGGGGCGCAGTCCCATTGCCAGGCACCTGGGGCTTCCCACCTGGCGACCTTCCGTACCTGGCCCCTTGTCCTTGCTCTGCGCGTGTCTGTCCAACTGCCCACCACAGCCCCCGAGACCATGGGCTGGAATCAGGGGTAGGAAAATAATTACCTTACTTGGTTTCCTTCATCTTTCTTACATGTGTGCACAGCTCACATTTGTTTCAGTGTTTACTACTGGAAGTGTTTGGGGTCTTTATTTGAAAGTTTGTAGTGTTTTTGTGAGCAGAAATACACCATAGAAACTTACTCTTGTTTATATCAATTAGCCTATGGTAAAATTGGTTCCGCTATACATCATTTCACTTAAAGCCAGTTTCCAAGAACCTATCAACATTAAATCATCATTTTGTAGGATAGATGTGCATACCAGGGTGGGGCGAGGGGGAAGCAGAAGATAACACACCAAAACATAAATGATGGTTCTTTCCAGGTATGACTGTGAGTGATTTTTATTAATTTCATGCCTCTCTCTCTCTCTCTCTCTCTCTCTCTCTCTCTCTCTCTCTCTCTTTTACATTTCCAACATTTTCTAAAAGTGAATTTATATTACTTTCGTAAAAGAGTAAGGTAGAAACGTTTTGTGTGTGTGTGTGTGTGTTTAATAAGTATGTAGACCAAAAGACTGGAAAATAAGAGTAAGGAGCTAAGAATGAAGCTTATTCAAAAAATCAGGATTATAAAGATGAAAACAGGCAGGTTACAAAGTCATATCTGAGCTCTCCAGCAATTCACACAAAAAGGGAAGTAGGATTCGCTACATTGTCCGGGAAAAACACTATCTCCTGGCCCACAGAAACCTAGCGGTGGGCCTGGAAGGACTTTGTAGGCCGCCAGTCCCGTCCGGTGAGTTTCTGGAGTTGGCCTGCACTAGGCAGTCTCTGAGTGATCTACCGTCTCCCTGTCTCTGTGCACAGGATGGCCTTAAGGGAGGTATTAATTCCACACTAAGTGCCTCTCCTTATTAGTGGAGATTAATGACTTCCTCTCTAACTAACTGCTATGAGCATTTATAGTTACTAACCCATCCGAGCCTCGGGCTGGCATCTCTGAATTGGTTCCCTCCCCAGATTGCCCGGGGCACCTTCCCTGGGCCTGGTCTCCTCATCCTGTGGTGAGTAGACCGAGAGGTGAGGCCGTGACTCACCTGCATTCCCACCTCCACATCACCCAGGTGTGCAGAGGTAAAAAGCCAGAAAGAGTTGGTGTCAAAAATGATCTCCTCCGTGAAGCCGAACCCGTGATATTTATCTGGACAGCCAGGGCCTCTTGGGATGGCCCCGCAGAGAAAAGGAGAACAGGCTGCGGCTGCGGAAGGGGTTTAAGCTCCAGGAGCCCCCAGTCTGAAACCCCAGGCCCGCTCCATGGGAGGCATTTCAGCTCAGCGTCTTTAATGAATGTCTATGGCAGGCCCCTCGGGGTGCCTGGCACTGCACGAGGTTGAGGGGTGCACTGCACGAGGTTGAGGGGTGCAAAGGTGAGTGTGACCAGGGGGCCTCCTCCCTGGGGAGGCAGCTGGACAAGCAAATCATCTCAGCATCTTCGGTTAGAAGGAGCACAAACTAGAGGAACGTGAAGAGATCCTTATCCAACCTCAAGCAGGGAAGGCCTCCTGGAGGAGATGGCATCTGAACTGGGACTCGAAGGATGAATGTGGCTTTGCAGGAAAGGGTCAAGGGCATTCCCAGGAAGCAGTGGCATGCTGCATTCTGGGACATTTCAATCATCTCATTGCCAGAGTCTGAAGTTCAGAATGGGAAAGAGGCAGAAGTGAGTTGATCCTCTAGGCCAGCCATGGGCAAACTACGGCCTGTTCGGCTGTTCTATCCGGCCCGCAGAGCCGAAAGAGCAGAGGGTTCTCTTGCTCTCCCCTCCGCTCCTTCACCAGCAGCCCAAGAGGAGAGTGCCAGCATGGTCAGGTTGCTTTTGTTCCGGCCCTCTGGTGGTCCAGTGTAAGAACCCATGGTGGCCCTCGAGTCAAAAAGTTTGCCCACCCCTGGACTAGGCCCAAGGTTGTGCACATGAATGCCAAGCCCGGGCAGGGATGTGACTCCTGCAGTGGCACAGGGACAAGAGAGTGATGGCGACTGTGGCAAATAGGAGTGCGCTTGAGTCACTGAAAAGGGCCAGTCAACACTCCAGCCAGTTGTTACCAGGGGACAACACAGGGCTGACACCGCCAGACCTACCCATGCTCCGGAGGAGCCAAGTCCAGATCCCAATGTGCTCCTCTCCTTGTTTGTAAGCGTTGGTGCCTGGTTCAAAGGTGAAGCACAACGAAGGACCACCACCGGCGAGGGCCCCGTACTATGGCAGTGATGTCACCCGAGGGCTGGATTTGGCCTGCTGCCACTTAGAGAGTAGGAAGCCGTGGGCAGTTCAGAGGTCATAGAGGTCTGCACTCTCTTGGCCCCAGGTGCAGTTGTAGGAAATATTGGTTAAAAAGGGGTAAGGCAGCCCAAACCGGTTTGGCTCAGTGGTAGAGCGTCGGTCTGCGGACTGAAAGGTCCCAGGTTCGATTCCGGTCAAGGGCATGTACATTGGCTGCGGGCACATCCCCGGTGGGGGGTGTGCAAGAGGCAGCTGGTTGATGTTTCTCTCTCATCAACGTTTCTAGCTCTCTAGCTCTCTCCCTTCCTCTCTGTAAAATATCAATAAAATATATTTAAAAAAAATAAAAAGGGGTAAGGCAGGTAGCCGGAAGCATCTGACGGAAAGGATTCTGAGAATGGGTTATTATGAAATGTCCAGTTGGCAATTCCTTCTTATCACCCCAGTGTTCTCACCATTAGCATGCAGTGCCGTCTGGCAGAACCCAGCAGCCCCTCGTGAGGGCGAAGGATCGGGATTGGGTTGTGGAAGAACACAGGGCCCTGCGGGCCTGTGACACCCTGCTCTGTGCTTCCGCGTGTGCAGAGCCACGGGGGCAAAGACTGTCTTCCTCATCTTGTACCCTCAGCCCTCACCTGTGATAGAATCATACCGAACCATTTAAAGTCATACTTCAGAGAGCCATCATTTTTGCAAGAATTTGCTCATTTACTGAGCATTTTCATGACCTGAACGGTTCTGTAATGATTTGGTGACTGGAGGCGAAGCTTCAAGTCCCAGCGGGGCCACCCATTTAGCGGGGTGACTCTGATCAGGAGCTTGGTGTTTCAGACCCTCAGTTTCCTGCTCTGTAAAGTGGGGATAAGCTGCCCGCTATGTCTACTGTGTAGGCTCAAAACCAAAATGCAGAAATGTTTGTAAGACAGAACTTTCTAAACCCACAAATGCTCTGCTGGGTGGGCTGGGATGCTTGCTATTACTCTGCCAAACCTGCGCGTATTTAAGGGCAATGGGTAGGCGCACAGGAAAACGTACAGCATCCGATCCTTGCGGGCGGGCCTTCCAGACTGACAGGACCTGACCTCCTCGTAAGAGGCCTGAGGATCGGTCTCCAGGTTCCTGCTGTGCCAATGGAGACAGGCAGGCGCCTCCCCCACGTGCCAGGCTGTGCTCTCACTGTGCAGAGAATGTCCCTGGTCACACAGAACCCCTTTCAGTCAGCCCTCCATCCGCACAGCACCCCTCACCCTGCACACTCCTCTCTTAGCGTTAGCGGCCCCTTGGCATTGCTGTGAAAAGATGTTTGGACTCACAAATCACTTGAAAAATCTCAGGGACCAAAGAGGTTTCAGATCTCTGCTGATTTAGTGACCACATCTCTCTCTCCACTCCCCACCCCCCCTCTCTCTCACTCTTTCTCTCTCTCATTCACTCTAAGTACCGTATTTGCCGGCGTATAAGACAACTTTTTGGCCCTGAAAAATATGCCTCCAAGTGGGGGGTAGTCTTATACGGCGAGTATATAACAAACTCTGTATTTTTTGTGGAAATGTTAGGGGGTCGTCTTATATGCCCAGTCTCTTATACGCCGGCAAATACGGTATTTTTCAGGGCCAAAAAATCGTCTTATACGCCGGCAAATACGGTAATAACAAATACGGAGCATAATCAAGCAAAACTCACTTTTTAGCTTCAAAAGTATTTTAGAGAGCAATCATTTTGGAAGTATTTACTACTAATTTTAGTCAAACAACGAATTTTCAGTTTTTACCAGTCCTCTATTTTTTTTTTATTTTTTCTTTTTCTTTCCGTAAAACGTTAAAGCAAATCCCCGGTGACAGTCACTCACCCTTAGCACTTCTATAGGCGTCTCTACCACATACGGACCTCTTCCTGCAGAGCTGCAGTGCCCTGACCACACGTCATAAGCCACCCAATCACTTAACACCATTGACCAGCCAGCCGGCATTCAAATGTCCCCAGTTGTCTCAAAGGGTCTTTTTACAGTTGGTTCCTCTGCCTGTTGCCCTTGACTGCTGTGTGCTTCCACGCCCTATTCTAGAACAGTCAGTCCCCTTCCCTTTCTTTTTCCATGCCCTGGACTAATTGTAGAAAAGGCCGGCTCTGAGCCTGGAGCTGCCGGGCTTGCTCCTCTCCCTCCCCTGGCTGGCTCGGGCCTTCACCAGCCGTCACCTTTTTTGGCGATAGTATGTTCCCCGGGCCGTCTGTTCACGTACTGCAGCGCATCAGGAGCAGGCGCATGCCTGCCTGTCCCAGGAAAGATGTGTGCTTCTGAATCCTCACACGGGTTATCTCATGTAACCCTCACACCGGTTATCTCACGTAACCCTCACATGGGTTATGTTATCTCACATAACCCTCACATGGGTTATCTCACATAATCCTCATATGGGTTATCTCACATAACCCTCACATGGGTTATGTTATCTCACTTAACTCTCACATGGGTTATGTTATCTCAGGTAACCCTCACACCGGTTATCTCATGTAACCCTCACACGGGCTATCTCACGTAACCCTCACATGGGTTATGTTATCTCACGTAACCCTCACCCGGGTTATCCCATGTAATCCTCACATGGGTTATCTCACATAACCCTCACATGGGTTATGTTATCTCACTTAACCCTCACATGGGTTATGTTATCTCATGTAACCCTCACACGGGTTATCCCATGTAATCCTCACATGGGTTATCTATCTCACGTAACCTCACCGCCACTTGGAGGTGTGCTGCCTGGAGTCCCGTCCCTCCGCCCGGAACGCTGAGCCAGGCAGCGGCGCCCACACCCAGAGGTGGCGCTCCAGTGGGGAGCCCCGGAGGTTCCTTAAAAATGGGCAAGATGGCAGTTCCTCTTGGCCACTCTCCAAGAACCCTGTGCCGCAGGCGGCATCCTTCCTGGCCTCTCTGCTTCTTTACCTTCTACAGCCTTGCTTTCAACCAGAGAGCGTGCATTTCCCCCATCAAACACGGTGTGTGTGTGTGTGTGTGTGTGTGTGTGTGTGTGTGTACACGCATTTACACACATGCACACACAGGGCCAGCCCTGATTGACACACCCATGAGTCACCTCACTCGCCTCCGTGCACCTGCGCCCACACAGCCCCTCGCAGCCCTTGGACTGTCCCTCGCAGACTGAGCAGAGCGGGTCGCCACCTTGCACAGGCCCCTCCGAGGTCAAGGGTGACTCTGCCTTCTCCTCCAGCTCCTGCGTTGCAAACCAGGGTCCTTTCCCAGGCCCTGCAGCACCCCCTCCCCACACTGCGGAGCTCTCGCTGGGGATTTTGCTGTCCGTGGTGGCCCGGCCATGCTGAAGGGCCATCGCTGCTCCTCCGGAGGTGCCCAGGAGGAAGTGTGCGCTGCACACGCTTCCTGCGGACTCGCTCCTGATCGGGAAAGCCCGGAGCGCTCGGGCTGCCTGTCCTGAGTCCGATAACGCAGGCAGGGCTGGGGCATGTGAGGCGTTTATGGGGAAGGCCAGCCAGCCAAGAAGACAGGGCGCTTACAGCATCCAATCCTGTCTTCCAGCAAGGCACAGGGGACAGGATTGGACAGGGGAAGGGGCTGGGGTGAGGAATGCAGCCACGTGCAGGCCTGGGGGTCCGCAGACGTCAGCTATTGTAATTAGTCATCAGGCGATGAGATGATGTTGATGAGATGATGTTTTGACTCCTGGTGGGTCGGCCTGACCATGCTTATCAGTTCTGCTTGCCGGATTCCCAGCTGAGTTACCTCTCCGATCGCTTTGTACAGGCCTTGAAAAGGAATCTTCAATAAAAACTAACTCCCTATTCACACATAAGAAACTTAACCCCCTCTGCACATAAGTATATGTGTTCTAAGATTTAAAATAATGTGATTACTTTCCAGATTAATACAGGTGCTCTCTCTATCAGACTATTAGTCCCCCCCTCCCCCCCATCACTCACAACGCTGCTGGCCATAGTTCAATGTAATGAACAACACTGTATATGAAATGAGATGTCTTCAAACAGGGACACACATTAAACAGGTTGTATTGATCAGTTAACCAAATGCTATCGCCAAAGGCTCACAGGAACCCAGGCCTGTGTGTGCCCTGGGGGGCCACTGACTGTGTTCGCTGTCACTGTACAGAACAGAACTCCGGCCAGAAAGTGAGAACAGGCTGCGTGTACGTCCACACTCACGGCAGAGATCCTCTTGATTTAGTTCTACAAAACCTTGATTAACCTTGTTTTCCATTTAAATATTTTGAATCCGATATTTGCAAGATTGCAATGAGGTTCGAGATGCTCTGAGCACAGGATGAGGAAGAGGAGCTTTCAAATATGTGGATCGGGTTTTGTTGTATCTGCTCCAATCAATTCAGGATAAACTTTCCCACTGAAGCGTGTCCCGACACGGCCGACTCCCCAGGCGCCGGCTGTGGGGCGGAGGTAGGTTCAAATCTGCTCCCAATTTCACGTTACTCAGGGCTGAAGTATTTATAACCTTGTTTCGCTGAATCATTATGAAGTATCTCAGTAAAAGAAAATTAATCAATTCCTGAAGCATTTCTGCCTCCAGGGTTTTGGGAGGATTAACTAACAGATTTTTCTTTTATTACAATTAATTTCAGCCTTCCTTGGGGTGTGTAGCCCTTACTGTAAGGAGTTGCATATTGATTCTGGGTTTCCCCTTTTATAGTGAAATTTGGTTCCATTGAGAATTCCCAATATTGTTTTCTTCTTTCTGCTAAAGGATAATGAAAAAGAAAAATTTTAAAGCAATAAAGAAAAGTCTCCCTTGCCTAAGATACACAGTGTAGACTTTTTAATTAGTGTTTTCATAAGCAAGAGCCTTTAAAGCATAACATTCATCCCAGTGTTTCCATATTTAGAACAATCCTTCATATTGTTTTTGCTATTTGAATTTTTTCTTATTAAACATGTTTACAAAAATGTAGAAAATGACTTTGATGAAAACCATGATCTGAAGAGTTGCTCTTTGAAACTCAGAGAACTCTGCCTGTGGCCCTTTAAATCCAGGCAGTGTCTTCCAGCTGCAAGTTCTAAATTCTACCTTCCACATGAGACTGATTAGAAGTTCAGAAATAGGCAGTGAAAAATGGAAATGACCTTGGGCACCCAACCTGACAGAATTTACCAATGATTTTCAAACAAACCATTTGAAAAGTGTGGCCCTAACTGGTTTGGCTCAGTGGATAGAATGTTGGCCTGCAGACTGAAGGGTCCCAGGTTCGAGTCCCGTCAAGGGTATGTATGTTGGTTGTGGGCACATTCCCAGTAGGGGGTGTGCAGGAGGCAGCTTATCGATGTTTCTCTCTCATTGATGTTTCTAACACTATATCCCTCTCCCTTCCTCTCTGTAAAAAATTAATAAGAATATATTTTTAAACAAAGAAAATTGTGGAGTGGTTTTTGCTTGGTGTGTGTGTGTGTGTGTGTGTGCGCGCGCGCGTGTTCCTATCTAATAAAAGAGTAATATGCAAATTAACCATCACTCCACTACACCCACAAGCCAATCAGGGGCGAGTATGCAAATTAACCCAACCAAGATGGCTTTGGCCACAGAGCTAGCAGGAGGCTTGGGTTTCCCTGGCAATGGAGGAAGCCGAGCTTTCTGCACACCATGGCTGGCCTAGGCCTCTGCTCAAGGCTACAAAGTTTCAATTATAGAAGATAAATAAATCCCAACAAAAATGGCTGTGGCCACCAAGCAAGCAGGAGGCTTGGCTTCACTTAAGGCTACAAAGTTTCAATTATAGAAGAGAAATAAATCCCAAATACCAGGGCATCCATTTGGGTCGCTGGGGGATGTGGCTGACCTGCAAACCACCACAGGCTCCTTGCCCAGGCCGCCCCATGCCCCAAAGGAACCCCCATCCTGATCCAGGACACTCTTCAGGGCAAACCAGCTGGCCCCCCACCTGTGCATCAGGCCTCTATCCTATCTAATCCTCCTATCTAATAAAAGAATAAGTGGAAACTGGTTTAGCTCAGTGGATAGAGCGTCAGCCTGTGGACTCAAGGGTCCCAGGTTCGATTCCAGTCAAGGGCATGTACCTTGGTTGCAGGCACATCCCCAATGGGGGGAGGGGGTGCAGGAGGCAGCTGATCAATGTCTCTAACACTCTATCCCTCTCTCTTCCTCTCTTTAAAAAAAATCAATAAAATATTTTTTAAATAAATAAAAATATGCAAATTGACCATCACTCCAACACATAAGAGGGTTGCCCCCATGTGGTCAAAGATGGCTGCCCTCATGTGGACACAAGATGGTTGCCACAAGATGGCCCACAGGGAAGGGCAGTTGGGAGAGACCAGGATTGCAAGGGAGGGCAGTTGTGGGCGATCAGGCCGGCAGGGGAGGGCAGTTGGGAGGGACCAGGCCTGCAAGGGAGGGCAGTGGTGGGTGATAAAGCCTGCAGGGGAGGGAAGTTAGGGGTGATCAGGCCTGCAGGGGAGAAGTTAGGCATCAATCATGGCTGGCAGGGTAGTGGTTAGGGGCAATCAGCAGGCAGGCAGGTGAGCTGTTGGGAGCCAGCAGTCCTACATTGAGCCTAAACGGGCAGTCAGACATCCCTCGAGGGGTTCCATATTGGAGAGGATGCAGGTTGGACCGAAGAACACACACACACACACACACACACACACACACACACACATACACACACACACGTGCACAAATTTTGTGCACCGGGCCTCTAGTCATAAAATAATAAACTATATCTTTTTGGCATTGACCTGATAAAATCATAATCTTTATTTTGAAAGAGGCTTTGAAACAACAAAGGGCGAGATAGAAACTCTCTGAGTCTGGAGGTCAGCCCCTTCTTTTACCGGCTGTGCCACTTGGGCAAGTCCCTGAACTTCCAAGTCTCCTCCTCTGTGATGTGGAGCCCTGCCACCTACTTCATTAGTCTATGTCCTGAAGTTTATCTGAGCTCAATGCAAGTTAGCTGTTCTAAAAACGTATACCCTCCAATAATCATATTACAATGACATTAGAAATGAAATCGCCAATTATACTTTAACCAGCTTGTATTTTAAAATGCTCAATGCATGTACTTGCGAAGCAGATATAGGAATTTCCACTCAAAGTCCTTGTTTCCAAAATATCCCTGGAAATACAGGTTTGTCCTTTTTATTAAGGGGGATGGGGCAAGAAGAAAAGAAAGGATTGCCTCCAAAGAAAGGCAGCAGCTGGGTGAGGATTTTCTAAATGAAGAAGGTTGCTTGCCCTCACTCCTCATTGTTTTCCTGTGGCCACCAAAGCTGCAGAAGGGAAGTCATTTTTCCTGAGCAGGTTTCTTCCTGAATCATGCCTCATGAATGCTTGGATGTGAGAAGAGAGAAAGCCCCCTTCTCAACTTCCAACAAGAGCTTTTTCTTTAACAACAAAAAAGCAACATGGGGAATGATTGCGAAATGCACAGCCATCACACCTTCTCCTTTAAACAGAACCTTTCCGGGCAGCTGTGTGCTCGGCCTCAGGGGAGGGACCAGGACCTAAGCCAATGTTGACGATCCCATCACTCTTCACCCGTCATTGGTCCGGGGCCAGGATTCTCAACCCAGGCAATTTTACATGCACACATGCACACACACATATGCACACGTGAACTGGCCATTAGCAATTTTGGGTTGTGGGTCGAGCTCAGGATGCCTTAAGCATCCTGCAATGTCCAGAACAGCCCCCACAATAGAAAATTATCTGGCCTGCAGGTTCAACAAGACTGAGTTTGAGAAACACTGGTTTAGGAATGGATTACACCACACAGTTCTAAACAATGAAATGGCACAGGAAAGAGGTAGGGAAAATTCTGGAAAATAATTTCCCACCTTAAAAAAGTAGAAATATTTTTCTGCCCTGCCTCCTTTCTATCTTTTTGGAATGCTGGGGTGTGAAGGTGTGATGCTTGGAACTATTGCCACCATCTTGGGATTCTGAGGGGCAATGGCACCAATAGGCAAGGACCTTGGAGCCATTGTACCAGCCAAGAACTACTTGTCTCCAAACTTCTTGATATAGAAAAATTTTAGTTGCCTTTACATCCAAAGCTACTGTTAGTTGGTGTATTTGTTACTTGTGGTTCAAAAGCATCATAATGATCATATCTGCTGTGGCATATAATTTTCCCATAAAAGGTTCGCAATAGGTTACCTAGAAACCAGTAAAGCTTTTCTGGGACTCGGATATTGCTCAATGAGCTGGGCTCAGTCACTAGCTAAGCGCCTTGCTTCTTGCACAAAGCCCCTCGTGGCAAGTGAAGTGAACTCATGCATCACCCCTGAAGAATGACAAATGATGCTAACCCAGGAATCTTCAGAGTGACTCATGAAGGCTGAAAACTGGGAAGGCTAGTTTAAATTCAAGCTCTGCCGCCTCGAAGACGTGTGATCCCGTTACTTCTCTGCTTCTTCATCTATAGAATGAACAGATGAATGGAGATGATCATGGTCTCCTCAGGGGTTAAATGAGTTATCACATGATAATGTGCTTAGAATAGTGTCTGGCACATGCTAAGCACTATGTTCATATGATTGGCGTTATTATCAAATGTCCCGTCTGAGCATGCCAACGGGCTGCCGAATGATTTTCATATCTGAATCTTACCTGATCACACGACCACACTTCAAAGTTGAAACTAACATCCAAGTGGGGATTTTTGTGAGCTACTGATAGGAAAATGGATTCACAATCCTCTATCCACTCTCACCAAATTCCACCTGTGTGCAGGGACACAGCCAGGTGGCTTGGGCAAACTCTTCCAAAGACAACAGTGGCATGATGCTAGCAGGCATGTCACTGGCCGGCAGAGTAGCTCATTTCAAGAGACTTGCCTCCTTATCTTCCAGTATAAACGGCTCTGCAGCGTGTGGACCAGATGGGTGGTTGAGTATTGTGCACAGTTCTTCTGTCTTACCAATACCAGGACAGCTACCATTAAATTCCCAGTTTCTACATATTCCCTCAGTAGCCTTCCTTAGAGCCTGGCTGTCTTCCTCTCTGTCCTTAAACCCTGTCTGTCATCAGAACACCTACAGAATGGGGCTTTGGCATGAGGCATGCTGGGATTTGAATACAGCTCTGCGGCTAAGTTGCCACATGACTTTAGGCAAGTCACATCACCTCATTACATGGGCTGAATGAGACCCCTGTCATAGAGTCGCTGCGCATACACTAACAGGAAAAATTCTCTAGCAAGACTCATGGCATAAGGCAGGTGCTGGATGAATGGTTGGGGCTGGGAGTAATTCTGTTTGGTTCTCCCCAGCCCTGTTTACTTATTGAGTAACAAAATCAGTATCCCAGTATATTGAGGGCTTGGGGCAGGTTGACCACACCGAACTATGCAGGACCTCAGCCAAGTTTTATGTTTCTTTTTCATAAATATTTGAGTGCTGCTTTAACCCAAGAAGGCAGACAAAAAGCAAGGAGCCCCAGGAGGAGTCAGCCAAGAGTTCCTGAGAGCTGTGTGTTCCGAGTGGCGCTCCTATAGTCCGAGAGCATAAATCTGAACCTCCGCAGGCCTGCTCTTCTTTGTAGACTGCAGGTCCCACAGCTTGACAACCACTTTAATTGGTTGCCAGGCCTCCCTGGGCAAAAGTAGTCCCATGCACCGGGAAGTTTCCTGTCTTGTGTAAACGTCCCAGAGCTTGGCACCAACGTGTCTGCTCTCAGCCTCCCTGGAAGGAATCCGTCCCTTTCTCCATCTGCCCCAGGCAACAGGTTACGGACTGGCCCCAGCCTTGAGACAAAAGCACCAGCAAGGGACGCGAACCTAGTATTACTCCTTGTCATCTCTGCTGCATTTTTCATTCTACTGAATCTGCAGGATGACTTTGGAAGTTACATAGATAATAATTTCTATACAAAGTTCCTATTCATCTAAATGTTGATGTTTTAAGTGAAAAAAAATCAAAGTAATGCAAATGGATTTTATTATTTAGGTGAGTTGATTTTAAGTACAAACAATGTAATTTCAAGAACCTTTTTTTGTAGTTAACATGGTGGGTGTTTAGTGCCTTCTAGGTGAGGCTGAGCAGGCATCGTTCCACTCCCTCAGTGGTAATGATATTATTATTCTCACCTTACAGATGAGAAAAGTGAGACTCAGAGAAGTTAAGTAACTTACTCAGTTATCGTAATGGAACTGTCTTAACCTCTGTGCTGTTCTGTTCTGTCATGACATTCATTTAGGTTGTTAATCTTTGAAATTAGGCTCCCTTGCAACAGAATTTGGGATTCAGTAGGTTTCGCATTGGCCCAGGAATCCATATATTTACCCCATCATGTGTTTATGCAGCTCTCCAAATATTACCTCTGAAATCCTCAGAGCTGGATGACCTCTACAGCCCCTTGCTGGTGGAAAAGGTAGCAACTAAAGTTATTTATTGATTACACTAAACTAGGCATTTCTAGTCATATTTTTTTCCCAATACTCTTTCCCAGAAGCATTATTTTTCCTTTTGCAAAAACAGGGAAACCAAGGTTGACCCTTGCACTCAGAGTCCTGGTTCTCATGCGGCTGAATCAGGAGTCAAACCCAGGTCTGGTTTTCTCCAAAGACTATGCTGTCATTTTCTATGATGTAACCCTTTGAAAATGTGGCCAATAACACCTGCTTCTTTTACCTCTCGTGGTGATTATAAAGATCAATGGTAATCATGTACGTTAAAGTAGTTTATAGTGTGTATGGTGCCGTATTTAATCATTCATTCAATATTTAGTCTGATCATGTCATTCCCCTACGTACATAAAAACTTTTCACTAGCTCCTGTCTCACTCAGAATTAAAGCCAAAGTCCTCACAATGAGTGACCCACAGCCCACCACCTGTTGAATCTCATGTGTCACTGCCCTTCACTCACTCACTTCTTGCCTCAGGGCCTTTGCACTTGCTAATCCCTCTGCCTAGAAGACTTTTCCCTCACATACCCACATGGTTTACTTCTTCATCATCTTGGGTCTGCTCTCAAATTTTCAGCAAGGCCTTCCTTAACCTCCTCAGGTAAAACTGCAGCCTTATCAACCCTCCAACCTGCTATTCTTTCTCTTTGGTTTTTTTTTTCTCCAAAGTACTTACCACTATTGAACATACTATATATGTGATTGATTGGTTGATCTCCCTCCACTTAGCACACGAGCTTCTTGAGGTGAGGGACTTCTGTCTGTTTTGTCTACTTAGAGTGGTAGATACTCAATAAATAGATGTATAGTAGGATACTCAATAAGTAGTTGCAGAGTAGATACTCAATAAATAGACCTTGAATGCATGAATGAATTTATTGAGCATTCTTATAAGTCAGGCAGGTGCCAGGTGCTAGGAGTCAATATGAAGCTCATAGATACAGTCTAGGCCTTCCTGTAGCTTATTAAAGGGCCCATTCCTGGATTTTTTTGACATTTGATTTCTGGATTATTAAATGCAATAGCATAATATGTAAATAAATGTAACCTGAATAAAACTCTTAGCTTCAGCTTTATGACAATGACAAACACAAACCTTGGACATGTAGCTCCCAAAATATCTATAGCACTGGCCTTTCCCTGTCCTCCTCAGTCACAGAATCCCCCCTTTTTCCTTCCAGGAAGGGCCAGGATCCTTTCAGCCTTACCCAGCTCTCCTTCCCCAGGGTAATCAGAATTCAGCTGAGAGTCAGCAGCGGTAAACACTTGACTTTCTCCCTGGGGACGTGGTGTCTTAGTCACCCCATAAACATTTAATTTTATGTAGCCATATTTTTATAAGCTGGCACATTATCAGAGCTGTCTCACTCTGTTGCCTCAAGTGCCACTGTTTGAACTGACCCATAATGCCTTTTAATTGTATATCACCCTTTGCTTCTAGTAAAATATGGGAATATACAGAACCTAGAAAAGGCAGATACTGGCTGGGTTAGCCAAGAGCACTTGCAGAATCCCTCGAAGAAGGAAATGTGGGCTTATTCAAGTGCAATGTCTTTCTCAAAAGGGGATTCCTCCAAGACCTGCATTGGTAATCCTAGGGACCTCATCCACAACCCTCACCCAACCCAGTCCCATGCCAGAGAGTGACTCTGTCCACCTAGATTGAGGCGTGGCATAAGCATTTTCATTCGTCTTTGAGATATCTATTCTAATAAAAGGCTAGTATGTTAATTAGACCAGACGTCTTCCGGATGTCCTTCCAGACAAAGCTGCAGCAGCTACCTGAGGCTCAGGCAAGCTTCGGATGGCAGCTGCCATTGCCCAGGCCTGGCCTGAGGTTTAGGCAACAAGGGCCGGCCAAGGCTTGCACGGCTGGCAGTGGCAGCAGCAGATTCGTGATGGCGGCATTGCCTTCCCCTGATTGCCAGGTTGCCTCCCGCAGAGAAAGGCCAGAGCAGCAGCAGTGAGGAGGTGATGGAGGTGGTGCCTTTCCCGGATAGGCCCATCGCCTCCTGCAGAGGGAGGCCAGACTGCAGCTTAGGCCTGCTCCACCGGGAGAACTGGCCTAAGCCATCAGTAGGACACCCCCAGAGGGCTCCTGGACTGTGAGAGGGGGCAGGCTGTGAGGGACAGCTCAGTGCATGAATTTTTGTGCACTGACTGGGCCTATAGTTAATATATAAAAAAGTACAAATAAGTGCTCTACTTTATGAATTTCATACACCCATGCAATGTCAATATTGGTAGCAGCCCGGAAGTATCTCATATCTCTAACAGTAGCTGTTATCCTGACTTATAGCCCCTGGGTTAAGTTTTGCCAGTTTCTGTGTTTATATAAGTGGAAACATGTGCTATATACTCTTTGGTGTCTGTCTTCTTTTGCTCAACTTAATTATTTGAGAGATTTATCCATGTTGTTGCACATAGCTGCAATTTATTCACTTTCGTTAGTGAGTAATGCACAAGTTTCTATTATGAATATATGACAATTAATTTTTTTTATTTTGAGACTGATATTGGACATTTGACAGATTTTAGTTTTCAATCATTATGAATAGTGCTGCAATGAACATTTTAGTGCATGTCTAGTACATGTTCCCACAATTCTGTTGGGTATATATATGTAGGAGAGGAATTGCTGGGCAAGCCAGCATTTTTAACAAGCAACTCAGATGATGCTGAAGTTTAAGAACCATACGGCAAGCAAGCACCCTTTACCAAGAAGATTGATCAGGCTTGAGTCGTTCTTCAATACAGAAGCTGTACCCTCAAAAACCTTACCGTCTTATGGAGAAAACAAAACAATCTCACAAACACTGTAGAGACAATAACTCAGCGACCCAATCCAGATGCCTGCTCTGGCCTGGAACAATATACACATACACAGAGGAGAGTTGCAAGTTGGCTTCTTATTGGAAAGACTCTGGGTTTTGTTGGGGATAAACTGTGTTTCAAAAATCAAGAAATATCTTAATAAGTCTGCATTTCTGATTTCTGATTGAAAATTCAGCTCCAGAAACACTAGGTCCTCATTCCCTCGTGGCAACATTTAGCTGGAGCTGAGCCATAGCTGTCCCTTTAGATGGGACAGGTGGTCTCCAGGCACCAGTCCTCACTAATTCCTGTGCTCTCACTCTGGCCTCCTTCCCTCGTGTGCATTAGCAGCCTGACCCCAGGCATTTGGCTTCCCAGTAACGAATATAGAAAATTATAATAAACACTTTCTGAACAAGATTTGAATTAATCTGCACAAGAACCCATATGATCATAACCCATTTGGGGCAGAGGAAATCGAGGCTCCAAGAGTGGTTGAAAAAGCATTGAATTAATTAGAAGGGGAAGGAAGAGTGAACAAAGCTGCACTGCCAGCAAGTGACGGCCTCTGTTTCCTAGCAGCCAGGGGGCTATTTTGAAATTTAAAAATTGAGTGTATGCTTTTTTAAAAATGTTCAGTGGCAATTTAAAAAAATCAAGATACTGTGTAGGTAATAATATGTGTATAATCAAGTTCAGAGACTTTTTTTTAAAGGTAACAGCAGAGGGGGAAAAGTGCTTTAGAATAAACTAGCCACAGACATATTTATCCCAACGAAGTGGGGTCTCAGCTGAGTCTCAACCAATGACTGAGGCGCGATGGCATTCTGAGCAGGGGGCGGGCGGAGTGAAGAGGAGGACCAGGTTGATGGGGCTGAGGGAGAGATGGACAAGAAAGAGGCCCTAATGGATCCCTTCTCAGGACGATGTGTGAGCTGCCTAAAACAGGGTGTCAGTGCAGGTACTTGTCTCAGGATGCTGATGGGTCCCTCTCACTGAGGGCTTCGGAACAAGGGGTGGTTGAGAGCCTCTCGGGGGAATTTCTGCTCCATATAAATTTGGACTTTTAAGGTCCCTCCAGTGGGTTTCTTTTCTTTCTTTTTTTAAATTTTATTTATTGGTCTTTAGAGAGAAAGAGGAAGGCAGAGAGGGAGACACATCGATTTGTTGTTCCACTTATTTATGCATTCACTGGTTGCTTCTTGTATGGGCCCTGATGAGGGATTGAACCAATAACCGTGGTGTATTGGGATGATGTTCTAACCAACTGAGCTACCTGGCCAGGGTTGGTTTCTTTTAATTTTTATTTTTCTGATTATAAAACTAATAATCGCTGATTGAAATGTTCAATTTCAGTTAGAATCAATGGAAGTAAAGAGGCAGTCTTTTTCATCCTAGTAACATGCGAGGATATGCAAAAGAACCTGGGGAAGGCAGGTGAGGCCTATGTGTCCGGAGACCACCTGCCCATCTAACGGGGACAGTTGTGGCTCAGCTCCAACCAGATGCCGCCATGTGGGCATGAGGACCTTGTGTTGCTAGAGTTTAATTTTCAAACAGAAATCAGAAATGCAGACTTCTTAGGATATTTCTTGATTTTTGAAACACAGTTTATGCCAAACAAAATCCAGAGTCTTTCCAAAAGAATGAGAGAATATAAAAAAGTATAAAGAAAAAAATATTGTTCTCATTCCCATCACCCAGAAATAATCACTGTTGACATTTTAGTAGGTCCTTCACACTCGTGTCTTTATATACATACACATATATGCACAGAGATATACAAAGAGATACATTTTCCATCAAAAAGGAACTCTGCATAATTATTTATAACCTGTTTTTTGTTTGTTTGTTTGTTTGTTTGCTTGTTTGTTTGTTTTCATTTAGCAGCTCAAAATAGTAAGAAAATAGTACTAGGGACTGCAAATTATGATCCACAAGCTAAATCAGATCCTTTGCTTGTTTGAGTAAATAAAGTTTTATTGGAACACAACCACACCCATTTGTTTACAGGTTGTCTGTGGCTACTTTCTCACCACAATGTAAGAACTGGGTAGTTGTGACAGAGAAAATATGGCCCATGACCCTAAAATATTTATGGCCTGGCCCTTTACAGAAAAGTGTGGGTGATCAAGGGTTTTAAACCTAAGGGTTTATAAATTTGGGTTGAGAAAGAGATTGCATCTTTATTTCCACTGATCCACTGATTCTAACTGAAATTTAACATTTCTCCTAATTATAGGCAACAAATCACAGCCGTGTTAGTTGTATCTATAAATTTGTCTCAATCTCTAACAGGTGTCTTATTTTATTTTGTTCTATTTTATCTTATTTTGCTATGTTATGTTATTTTATTTTAGAGGATGTTTATTAAAGCTGGGGGCAGTGAAAAAGAAAGAGCTGGGGAATGAGCCTGGGCCAGGCTGCTTTGGTCACTAGAAGTCAGAGAAAAGGGAGCTTAGGGAACAGGCTCAAGAGTTTGCCCAGGGTGAGCTGCCACTGCCCATTGCTGCCCTGGCTGCAAGCCCTGTGGGGTCCCTTAGAGTTTAGCAGGTGCACGTCTTTGGGAAAGAAGGGGGGAACCTGGGGCATGCTCCTGGAGAGATGGAAGGAGGGAGAGGGAGAGAGAGCCTGTAACAGATGTCCTTATGTATTTATGTTTACCACTGCTTCACAATTACAACTATTAGACCTTCTATTAGATCTCTTTATTTTAAGACTTTAAAAAGAAAAATTATAGCCAAAACCAGTTTGGCTCAGTGGATAGAGCGTCAGCCTAAGCGACCGAACGCCCAGTTGACCAGTTGCTATGATGTGCACTGATCACCAGGGGGCAGACCTTCAATGCAGAAGCTGCCCCTGGTGGTGAGTGTGCTCCCACAGCCAACCTTCCTCGGTCTCTTTCCATGGCCAGGCCTCCCCAACCTGCCCCAATCACTGGCCAGGCCAAGAGACCCCACCCATGCACGAATTCATGCGCCAGGCCTGGAGTTTAATAATAATGATGATAGTGGTGGTGGCGATAATGATGATATGAACATAGTGCTTACTATGTGCCAGACATAGTTCTAAGTATTTTTCACATAATAACTCAATCCTCTGAGGACAGAGGACTGCTCCCTTTTATAGAACAATCTAAAAGAAAGCTGTAAACTCTCCCAGAGTCACGCACTGCCTGGTGACAGAGCTTGGACCGAAACTCGGGCAGGATGGGATTCCTAGTTTTTGTGGTCATGAGACACTCAGAAAACCCGCTGCCAAGGAAGCTGAGATATGGATGATCAAGACCAGGCCAGGAGAGTGTCGAGGAAAAAGGACATAAGTAGGGACGGTGGGTCAGGGCCCAGGGAGTGAAGGTGAAAGGAACGGGGAGGAGAGGAGAGGCAAAACCCTAGAAGCCATTGATTAGTTGAGCAGGAAGTGATGTAATCTGGTTAGCTCTTGGAAATACCACTCTGATTGGTGGCAAGCATGTCAAACTTGCAGCTGGTGGGTTTGTAGAGACTGTTTTCTGAGGGAGACTGATTGCAAGGTGGTGTGTTGGTCCAGGCTGGGTAGGTATAGGCAGGTGATGCCTACTTGTCAGAGTCGTGATACCTTTGAACATGAAGCCAAACACTACATCTGTGATGTATCCTCAGCCTTTTCCTGTCATGGATCTTCCTCTACTGCCTTTAGGGAGGAGTGTGTTGTCAGCAGGACATCATAGGGCCTGGCCCATTGCTCTTCTGTTCAGGACCTGAGTCTTCCAAGTCTTAGGAAGACGCAGTCTCCTGCCTGGAACGGGTGTACAGGCTCATCAGACAGGCAGACAGACCTGCAATGAGCAAACGTGTGCAAAATTGTTAGAGCCCAAGTTGAGTGGCTGCACACGAAAGCTTTTGTGTTGGCCCTGTAAGAGGATGCCTGCATTTCCATCCCTCTCTCACTGGCACACAGCAGCCCTGATGCTTCTCACAGCCAGATGTTCTGTGGGCACCTTTCTCAGTTCTGGTGCTCTGGGCTGGGGATCTCAGCTTGGAGATCAGACCCCAGAGTTTTCAGCGGAAGCCCCCCAGTTGAGCTATCCCTCTGGGACTTCAGCTGCTGCTGTGGGAGCCCCCAGTCCTTTAGTACCTCTGCCCCTCCTACCAGTCTATATTCAGTCTCCTCTTTCCATCCTCAGTTATCAGGATCTTCATAAACATTAATAGATACCCAAGGGAAGAACATAATGTGTATATACAAATATACATGTTAAATCTTATTAACTTTGTAGTTCCAATTATCTCCTCTAGCTACTTATATTTTTCAACTGTCAGATTTGTAAAAGCTTATGAAGAATGTTTTGCAATTTCCCACAACTCCTCCTATGCATTTCTCCTTTTTTCCTGAGCTGAGATAAATGAAGCTCTAGAGTTACTACCTTTTCTGTCTTTGCTGCAAATTCTAATTTCTATCAAATAAAATTATCTCTCTTGACCTGTTAGGATTTTTTGCCTCAGATTCTAAATTGTCAGAAAATAATTGTGCCACCTCTGTAATCCTTTGTTTGCATTTATCAGAATAATCTAGCTCATCCTTTTATGTCCAGCCTTCATTCTTTAATTCTTTTAGCTGTACATTTCAATTTGTTTTGTTTTTTTAACCTTTGGTAATTAATTGTGAAGAAAGTGTAATTTCCTTTTTTTTTTTTTTTTTTTTTTTTTTGAAGTGAGCTGCACTGTTTCGTGTGAACTGGGACTTCGTAATGCTACACTGTCACTCGGAGTTGGGGATATTCCTCTGAGAAGCTGCACTTGCTCACCTAGCATTGCTGGTTTCTATCTTTTTCTTAATTTTCATAAGCATTTGAGTGGAAGTTGGCAAATACAGTGCCAGAACCTGCAGGCAGATGCCCCTTTAAATTAGAGTCCGCATGGCTAAATGTTCATGCTTTATGAGATAATAACATAATAACTTCACTCAAAAATAACTTATCACTTCTCATAGGAATCAAGTCACTGCTAGGACTGAATTCATACCATGAACTCACCTTCATGTCACTCACTCATAAGCCAGACACAGAACTAATGCTAATTCAGTCCAGCCTAACAAATGCTTACTGACCTACCAAGCACTGGACTAGTTTTCTCTTACTTACTCACTTAACAAAAGAGTTTTGAGTGCTTACTTAGGCTGGGCTCTGTTCTACACCCTGGAGATAAAGTGGGGGGAAGAAGGAATGTTTGTATACTCGTGGAAAATGCATTTTAGTGGAGAAAAAAAAACAACTTAAAAATAAACATAGAATTCTAGGTAGTGATATGTGCCATATAGAAAAATATAAGTATAAAAAAAACAGACAAGGTAACTTTTGACAAGTGCCGTTTGAACGGAGACCTAAAGGAGGGAAAGGAGCGGTGGAGAGAGCCGGAGCAAAGGAGCAGGAGAGGGGGCAGCCCGCACCGTGGCCCTAAGAGTGAGCAGCTGCCGCCATGAAGGAACACCCGCAATCCTCATGGGGCCTCAGTCAAGGTTCACAGCCGTGGGCAGAAGTAGCTGAGTGGCCGCTCCTGGCTCCCAGGCTCCCAGGACATCCCCAGGAAACAAAGGGGACATCGGTCATCTTCCTCTGGCTTCTGTAGTAGCAGATGCAACACACGTGATGGGCAATCCCCCCAATTTAGAAAGGGAGTGAGCTGCTGAACATGTAACAGTGTCTACTACACAGTACGCCTTTCCCTACTTACATTCAACGCATATAGATACATATACATATTTCCAACTAACATTATGCAACAGAGCTATAAACATATTCACCCACTTCTCAGAGGAAGGCAACACAAACTTTCTTCAGTTCCTGCATCCAAAGCTCCAAGGCCAGGATTTGCACACAATCCCCATTCTCCTAATTCTTTAGATCCCATCTCATTATTATGAAACTTTGGAGTCAATTGCAAAGCTAACCACCATAATACATCCTTACATATAAGTGTATGGGAAAGAAAGAGAAGGAAATCAACAAACACAAATATATGAAAGTAAGCATACATTCTGTTTAGAAAGGACATTCAAAGACACCGTTTTTAAAAGTAATCGAACTATTTTACATTCCCTCAGGTGACATATGGGAGTTTCTCCACATTGTTGTCAACACTTATCATTGCCTGTTTTACTACAGCCACTCTCGTGAGTGTGAAGTGGTATCTCACTGGGCTTTTACTAATGTCTAATGACATGAAGGTCTTATCCTGTGTTTATTGGTTCTCAGTACATCTTCTTTGGCTAAATGTCTATTCAAATCTTTTATCCATTTTTTTAATTGAGTTGTTTTTTGAGTTGTAAGGACACAACTCCTTTATCAGATGATTTGCTAATATTTCATTTTAGTTGTGGCTCATCTGTTCACTTTTTTTCACTTTCTGTTTAAAAACATATTTTTATTGATCTTTGGGGGGAGGGAGGGACAGAGAGAGAGAAACATGATGAGAAGGCAGAGCTTTGATCGGCTGCTTCCTGCATGGTCCCTAACGGGGATCATCCCAGGCATGTGTCTGACCAGGGATCAAACCTGCCAGTGCACAGGACAACCCTCAGCCTTCTGAGCCACACCTGCCAGGGCTGTTTGCTTTATAAATAGTGCCATTTGGAATGTATGAAGTTTTTAATTTTGTTCAAGTCCAATTTATCAATTAGTTTTCTTTTATAAATTGTGCTTTTTTTTTTCTTACATCCTCACCAATTTTGAGTAAGCCTCTTGTGGTGATAACATGCTTCTAAACTAGTATCTGCTTTGCAGTTTAAAAAATAAGTCACTAGGAGAAAACATAAGCTAACAGGTCACTATCGGTTGAGTTTTGCCTATGTATCCCTCACTGTCCTTACCCTCCACCTGATTTCATGAATAACTTTACACCATGGGCTTAGTTTGCAGCACAAGGAGAATGCTCCTTTTGGAAAGCATGCTTGGTCCTGCAAACCCTAAAATCACACATGGAAGATGAGACAGGAAGGTTTAAGAGCCCTCTATGGAGCCAGATAGTGTTGCAGTTATTGCTCTGACTCTTCCCAGCAATAAGACCTTGGGCAAGTTCTGTAGTGTCTCTAAATCACAGGTTCTTTTATAAGATGACAGCTGTCATAGTTAGGCCAGGCTTGCCCTGCACATTCTAAGCCTTCCATAAATGTCACTCACCACTGTTACTATAATTATTACTAGAGGCCCGGAGCATGAAATTTGTCCCTCAGTCCAGCCTGCACTCTCTCCTAGTCTGGGAGCTCTCGGGGGATATCTGACATGCTTTTGGGGGGGTGGGGAGGGAGAGTGGACCTAAGCCAGCCGTGGGCAAACTATGGCCCATGGGCCAGATCTGGCCCGTTCGGCTGTTCTATCTGGCCCGAGGAGCCGAAAGAGTGGAGGGTTCTCTTGCTCTCCCCTCCGCACCTTCACCAGCAGCCCAAGATGAGCGTGCCAGCATGGTCAGGTTGCTTTTGTTCCGGCCCTCTGGTCCAGTTTAAGAACCCATTGTGGCCCTCAACTCAAAAAGTTTGCCCACCCCTGGGGCCCTAAGCCATCAGTCAGACATTCTTAGTCCTTCCTTGGAGGTGGAAAAGGTTCCTGCCACTGCCACTGTACTCACCAGCCGTGAGACCGGCTTCTGGCTGAGCAGAGTTCTCCTTGTGGGAGAGCACTGACCTCCAGGGGGCAGCTCCTGCATTGAGCATCTGCCCCCTGGTGGTCAGTGCGCATCATAGCGACCGGTTGTTCCTCAGTTCAGTCGATTTGCATATTAGCCTTTTATTATATAAGATTGCTATCATTAATATTTAACTAGGATCCCAAAGTATTAACTTTTAGAAACTTTTTTTTGAATCTAGGTTTTTAAGATCCTTGGGAAATCAGAGCTATCCCTGGACCAGCAGCATCACTATCCCACGAATGCTTCTTAGAAACTCAGAGTTCCCGGCTCCACCCAGATCTGCTGAAATGGAATCTGCATTTCAACAAGGTGTCAGGTGATCTGGGTGTGCTTATAGTTGGAAAAGCCCCAGAATCTCCCTGGCTTATGGGGACAGTGAACCCTCTAGCCCAGTGGTTGGCAAACCGCAGCTCGAGAGCCACATGCGGTTCTTTGGCCCCTTGAGTGTGGCTCTTCAACAAAATACCACGTGCGGGCGTGCATGCATACAGTGCGATGGAAACTTCGTGGCCCATTGCACAAAGGTCATTTTTCGGCCTGGGTGAGTCTATTTTGAAGAAGTGGCATTAGAACACCAGGGAACCAAAGAGCCGCATGAGGCTCGCGAGCTGTGGTTTGCTGACCACGGCTCGAGCCTACTTCCTCACCTCCTTCACCCCACGACCATTTGACTACTGAACAGTTTAACAGGCTCTTCCAGGAGACCATGGTTTGCCTGTGGCTTTCTTTCCTGAATAAAGGAGGCTGGCGAGAGTCCGTCTCATCTTAAATGTTTCCAGGAGGCTCAGTCAGGAGGGGGCTTGCTGTACCCTTTCCGGCAAAAAGATAACGAACAATTAGCTTAGACAAGATATGGACAGATAAACAGAAGTAGGAGAGCTGGCTCTCCCCTCCCCGGGAACCAATTAACAGGCGAGGGGAGCAGCTATCAAAGCTCTCAGTTAATCTTTTAAAGAGTCAACATCTGCTTAAACCGCTGGAACACGCAGCCTGGCCTATCAGATGGTTGTCTGTGGATTGGGCTCTTCCCAAAGCCAGGGGCTTTCATGAGAAACAGCGGTCCTTCCCGTACAGATTCATAGGAAAGGGAAGACTTGGGCCTCGCTCTGCTGCCAAACTCATCTGTCCCCAAATCTTTGAAAAGCGCTGCCTCCGACCAGAAAACAAAGGCTTCCTTCTCTCATTTTTTTGATGTGGAAGCGGCAGGGAAACTGTGGGAAAAGTCACACCAGAGAATCACACATTCCAGACTGTTTTGCTGAAGTCAAACCAGGGCTTGTCCAGGGACTTCTCAGATCAAGGGGGTAGAGGAGGCAGGGAAGGGTGTTCGAGGGCAAGTTCTGCAAGCAGCAGAACAGGATCTCCCAAAGGGTTTCTTTTTCTTAGCCCTCCCCTCCCCCCATACAACAAGCATCTGATACACAGCGGGGAGAACTACAGCAACAGGCAGGGCATGCAAAGGCTGTATGGGAGGAGGAGGCATCTGAGCTGGATCTTGCAGGACAAATTTGAGAGAGCTATGAAAGAGAGAAAAAGTGATCAAGAGAGCACTTTGTAAGATGGAGCTATAGGTTACATACCATAAAAGTAACTCTTTGAAAATGTACAGCCCAGCGGTTGTTAGTATATTTATAAAGTTGGGCAGCCATCACCACTATCAATTCCACAACATTCATCACCCCAGAAAGTACCCATGGGCAGTCACTCCCATTCCCCTCCCCCGCCCCTGGCAACCCACCTACTTTCTGTAACAGGGCAATTTTTTAAGACAGAGAAAGAGCCAGACTTCAGGGTGACGAGGTAAAGTTCTCCAGCTGCAGTCAGAGTAACCAAAGATATCCTTTCATCATGTTGTGAAATGCACTGGGTTGTCTTTGCTCGGGTACGGTGATGTCACTGTCCAAGGCCTGTGCGCCTGGCACTTTGAAAGGTCCAAACTCGAAACATCAGTTTGGAGTAAGGAAAGATTTATTGACGGGGAAGTCACCAACCCAAAATATGAGAGAGCTGGTTCTCAAATCCATCTTTAAAAAAGTACAGAATTCAGGCTTCTTTTATGTCAAGGGAAGGGAGAATGGGAGGGGATGCTTTTGTAAAACTCCAGCCACAAGCAGAAATCCTCTAATGGTTAGCGTGCCTGTATGCAAGACAAAGCGGGAGCTATCGGCTCGGGGGCCGCGGGGTCAACACAGGCTTGAAGAGATGGAGTCCGAGGGGCCAAGCATTTCGCTTTGTTATGATGAGGTCAACTGGTCAGGAGACAACTGCCATTAAAACTAAAGTTTGTTGCTGACAGTTCCCAAGACGCAGGGTATGTGTACCATGGTGACCCCAAGGTGGGTCTGGAGGAAAGATGGGCCAGAGCCTTTGTTGCTTTTCTCCAGAGGAAATGGGAAGTCAGGGTAGCAAGCTGCACAGGTGCAGGACTGGATAGTCTGAAAGATCCCAGTGGGTTCTGGGCTTTAGTGCTGGTCCCTACTTGTCCAGGACCTGGTCCTGGGGTAACTTAGGTCAGGGGAGGTAAACTTGCCCAAAGTCAGAGCCACAGTAAATGGCGGAACTGGGGTCTGACCCGAGACCTTCACCATGCTATTTCCCTGCCTCTGTGCACGGACCTCCCCCGCCCAGCAGGAAAGTTCTAGGAATTCATGTGCTTTGTGACAGGACTCCCACTCAAATTAAACTGCCTTGAAAATATTGAAATATTCCGATTTAGAGCTATTCCTGGCACAGCTGTTCAACAGGAAACAGCTCCCGGATCGGATCATTAGGCGGCAGCTCAGGCGGGCCTCTTGTCGATATTGATCGGTTTCCTTGTTACCCTTTTCCGCTCTTTCTTGCTCAATAGCAAGCTCGTTAAGAGTTATCAGGAGACCCTTGGCCCTTACTCCCACCGCAAAGTCGGGATTAAATGTTGTGTGTCATTTTTTAATGAAAAAATTACAAGTATTATAATCTACTATCATATTAAGGGTTTGTTCAACTTGCTTGGACAGGGGGTGGGGGTGGGGAGGTGTCTTGGGAGAAACCATTGTTTTTTTAAGGTTTAGAAAACATTTCCCCCATTCACCTTCTTTCCACCTTTCAGCTTCAAGCGACTCACCCTTAACTAACTCAGACTATTCTTCAATGCCTAAGCTGTTTAAATCCAGTACTAGGAAGAAGGTTGCCAGTATCTAGTTTAGCATTTTCACTATGAGTGTTGCTACACTAATAGTAATAATTCATTGTGGATATTTACAATATATGCTATATTTCTTGATATTTCTTGTCATTAATTACATTAGTGAAATTCTTTGTCACTTTTTAAAATATTAGCACATATATACATGCATTTTCAAACCCTGCATCTACACTCAATAAATTGGAGTAAAGATAAGATTAACACTATCAAAGCATTACTTACATCCTGAAATTATTTCTTCATGATGAGAGCAAAGAATGCTATTGCTAGGATCTCGGCAATTTCTCCAAACCTAGCCGATGCCCCCTGGATGCCTCGCTCATGGGAACATTCTCCATCAAGCATGTCATGATGATGAAAAAACAATAAAGCTTACAGCCACCGTTCTTGCTCAGTTCCCTTAGGTAACCGATGAAGAAACTAAGTCTCAGAGAGGTTAAGCAACTTGACCAAGGTCACCCAACTGGGTAGAGACCATGCTTTGTGTCCATGAAGCATGTGTCCAAAAAGCCAATGTGTCCATGAAGCATGAAAATGGAATCATGGACCCAGGGGGAGGAGGCTCAGGACCGACAGTCCAGCCCTGGCTTCCAGGGCACCAAGAGCGCTGCCCGTCAATCACGGGCCCCAATGGACACCTGTGCTCACCTTCTATTGCTGCCATAACCAACCGCCACACGTGTGGCAGCTTAAGTAACAAGTGTATTCCCCACGGTTCCGGAGAGCGGCAGTGTGACGGGAGGCTCACTGGGCTGCGCCCTGATGTGGGCCGGGCTGCGTTCCTTCCTGCAGGTTCTAGGGGAAGATCTGTTTCCTGGATGGTTCGGCTTGTTGGCAAAATCCAGTTCCTCCGTCTTAGGACTGAGATTCCAGATTTTTCACTGGCTCTACACGGGGCTGGGACATGGTCGTGGCAGGGCGGTGACCCTGCCTGCTGGGCCAGGCCCCTCCTGCCCGGAGTGACAGCGTGAACGGCAGCCCTCCAGCTGCTCGGCCCTCGGCACGGCTTCTTCCTCACATCCACTCCCACTTTCAGCCCCGCTGACCACTTCCTTCGAGCTCAGGGTTAGCCACATCGTTTCTCTGGGCAAAATAATGAGCGGCTCCTCGTCGTCCACTCTCCGGACCCCAGCTCCTGGCCCGGCGCTCCTGGCCTTGGGCGCCATGAATGTGGTGCCTGGCCTTCTTTCGTCCATGTCGCCGCAGTTCTCCCTCTCAAACCACTTCCTCTGCCAAATGGGCTCTCGGTCTTCCGTGTGCATGCCATGCCTTCTCGCCTCTGTACCTGCACCCACATGCTTCTCCTGCCTGCACGGTCCTTATCTTCTCATCTCCACTCTCCCAGTCCTAAAGTTTTCCAAACAACTCAATGTCACCACTTCCTTAACACTGTGGGTTTCCTGCACCATCATTAAGGCTAGAAATCCGTTTTCTTCTGACTTCTCATGGCTCTCACACATCCCTTTCCATTGACACTGAGCATGCGCTAGTCATCTGTTGCTACAGAACAAACTCCACTAAGACTTAGTGGCTTGAAGCTACAACTCATTATTTTACTTGAGGCCCGTTGCACGATATTCATGCAAGAATAGGCCTTCCTTCCCCTGGCTTTGCTCCCAGCCACCCAAGAGCCAGCAAGTCCTCGCTTCTGTCCAGAGCTCAGCTCCTATAGCTCCCTCCACTCCCTCCCTTCCTCCTCATAGCAGGCACCCCACCCCTCCCGGCTGCTCAGCACCTGCATACGCAAATTAACCTGCCACCTTTGTTGGGTTAATTTGCATACTCACTCTGATTGGCTGTGGGCATAGCAGAGGCATGGCCAATTTACATATTTGTCTATTTTAGGTAAGAAGATTTCACGATTCTGTGGGGCAAAACTTTGGTCAGGGCCCAGCAGGGATGGTGCATCTTTTGTTCTGTGACTCCGGGATCCTTGGCAAATTTGGCCGGAGCATTTTTCTCTCTGACTCCACAGAGCTTTCCCCATGCCTGGCTTGGGCTTCCTGCAGCATGGGGCCTCTGGGTAGCGGATGTTTTCTTGGAAGCTCAGGGCCACAAAACACCAAAAGCGGAGCTGCTGGTCCCTTCAAAGGCAGGCCGGACCGTGCATAGCATCACTTCAGCCCTGCTTTATTGCCCAGAGCAGTCTTACACCTGATCAAGGGAAGAAGCAGACCCCCTTATTTCATGGGAAGAGTTTCCAAGAATTTGACAGCATCTTAAAAAAGTAATTGTTATTGATTTGAGAAAGAGGGAGGGGGAGAGAGATTGATTGTTCTACTTATTGATGCATTCATTAGTTGATACTTTTAAAAATATTTTTTTATTGATTTCAGAGAGGAAGAGGAAGAGAGAGACAGAAACATCAACAATGAGAATCACTGGTTGGCTGCCTCTTGGATCAAGCCCACAACCGGGGCATGTGCCCTTGACCGGAATCAAACCCGGGACCCTTCAGTCCCCAGGCCAACACTCTATCCACTGAGCCAAACCAGCTAGGGCCATCAGCTGATTCTTATATGTGCCCTGATTGAACCTGCAACCCTGGTGTATTGGGATGATGCTTTAACCAGCTGAGCTACCACCCAGGGCAGCATCTTTTAAATAACACTAATCATTTTCTAGGTACTTCGATATGTGCCTGATAATTTCTCCAAGACCGTGAGCTCTGCTCTATAATTAATTTAGTAGCTCCCATTGTAGTTCCATAACTAGAACTGAATGATGTTTCAAAAAATTTTTATTGCTTGATTTAAAAGAGGTGTGGGGCAGGTGGTTAAATATCAATTTGTTGAGCCACTTATTTTTGCACTCACTGGTTTCTTCTTGTCTGTGCCCTGACTGGGATTGAGCACGCAGCCTCGGCATAGCAGGACAATGCTCTAACCAGCTATCAGGCCAAGGCAATTTTTGTTGTATTCGTGAATAAGCATGTTAAGCAGGTTCTTCTTGCCAAAGATAACCACATCTGATTTTAATTCTCTAGAAAGCAGGTTGCAGGGGAAGGGTTAGAATTTTTTTTAGGCCGTCTAAGATGTTTTTAAGATGTATGTGTGTACAAAAGATGACCACGTTCTATAGAGGGCAGACTGTAGGCATGACTCTATAGCGTTTATAATGGGAATTATGGTTAATCAATTTGGGGTTGTATTGAACCAATCTTTCTAATTGGATTCCAATAAGACATCTGTTTTGTGTCAAACTCCAGCTCATGAGCAGCAACTCACACAAAAACCCATTTCACATCGATTTTCAATACTGCCTAATAGTTTGTTTTTGCTGATTCAATCAAACTTTAAGTCGGTAATAACCAAATAGTTAAAGTCCTTGCCATTAAATTGGTCTTTATCAGCTCTCTGCTCTGAGCTTACACAGTATCAGCTTTAGGAATGAAAACCCCTTCTTTCAGTATCCAGTCTTCCTCCCAAAATGCATTTAACAGCATCTCTTCCCATTTTAACTACTTGTATCATGAAGACAACCGTTTTTTTGATAAGAAGAGCATTGAAAAATATTTTCAGAAAAAAATATATTTAGTGATAGTAAAAAGATAATCACAATAAGGCAAGTATCCTATATGATAAAAGCCTAATATGCTAAAGGTCCGGTCATCCAGTCATTCAACCAATCAAAGCGTAATATGCTAATGATATGCTAAGGCCCCTCGAGCAGTTGATATAACGTGCACTGACCACCAGGGGGAAGATGCTCCAACTGATAGGTTAGCTGGCTGCTGGGATCTGGCCAATCAGGACTGAGATGGGCAGTATATGCTTTGGAGCCCTCCCATGGACAACCTCCCATGTCTCTCCCCAGCCTTGATCATGTACCGGTAGGGTCTCTCAACCTGGCCTGCACTCTCTCTCAATCAGGGACCCCTCAGGGGATGTTGGAGATCCAGTTTCAGCCTGATCCCATACGCCAGGCCAAGGGACACCACAAATTCATGCACTGGGCCTCTGATAGTTTTATGAAGAGGAAATGACTGACGGCAGTGTGAAGAATAAGAGAGCCGGGTAGAAAGAATGCACTGCTAGGTACAGATGCTGGCTCTTCTAGCAAATTGCCTAATTGCTCCGAGTTTTTTCTCTTTATCTGCAAACCAGCTCCCTGCCCTGTGGGACTTACATCCTAGCAGAGGAAGACCCACAACATTCAGACAAACTTGTGTATGAACAAGAACATCACATCTTCAAATAGGGACCGAGTTGTTGAGGGCGCTTAGAAGGTGACGCAGGAGGAGGCAGCGGCCCCCTCGGCTGGAGGAGCCAGGGATCCTCAAGAAGCAGAGCCCAGCCCGAGCCTCAGGAAAGCGTGCCTGGGAGGATGAAGGGGTGGCATCCTGGTCCTCGCCATCCCACCTGATGTCAATTTGTGTGTGACGTCAGCTAAGAATGGGTCTTCCGTTTTTAAGTGGCTGAAAGCAAATCAGGGTGGGACATATTTTGTGGCACAAAAAAAGCAGTGTGAAACTCTAATGCCAGGGTCAGTCAGGGCTCATGGGACAGAAGCCACGCCCGCTCACCTCCGCACTGTCCGCACTGGCTGCAGCCACAGAGCAGGAGGTACAACAGAGACCTCCTGGCGCCCACAGCCTGGACTTTTCCCCACCCAGCCTGTTAGGGGAAAGTGCAGACCCTGGTCTAGGAGAAGGGCATTCAGACAGGGGGACATGTTAGGTCTCAGTGTGAAGACCCGTGGGACAGAAGGGAGCTAAAATAGGAGACAAAGATGACATCGGAAAGCTAAGCAGAGGCCAGATCCTATGGGCACAGGGTATTTTTGTCACCTGCTCACATGCTGCCATATGCTATGGGTGGTATGCTTTTGTCTATTCTCTACCCCAAACAGTTCGAGTACTAAAACCAAGGCCAGTGTTTTCTCATTGCAATGGACAAAATTCTACCTCCTTCTCCTTGACCTGCTTGGCCTGGGAGCTCATGGGTCTTCCTTTTGCTCAGAGCAGTGATTTGCCAACTAGAACAGATGATCAGAATGCCAGCTCTGCTACTTATGGGGTGACCTAGAGCAATTTACTTAACTTCTCTGTGCTGCTGTTTCATTTGTAAAGTGGGGCTACTGCTACCCAACTTATGGATGTCTGTGAAGACCAAATGAAATAATACATATAAACCCAAGTAAGTGCTGCAGTTGTCTGCTGCTATTATTATTAGTGAGTACAAATGTTCCTTGGAAAATGTGGACACCTGGCCCCACCCCAGAGGGCCAGATTCGGAGTCTAGGGTGGCGCTCAGGAGGCTGCCACGAGGTGTGTGAGACACAGTGAGAAATGCTGCTCCAGGAAGGCAGGTGTGGGGCCATCTGGCCTGGCAGCTGTGACCTGGCCTAAGGCATCCATACATGTAACTGTGTATTTTCAAATAGCTGGAGAGTCTGGGGGTGGGGCTTTTTGTTTTTTTAATGCAAGCCACGCAGGAGGTTAAACAAAGAAATGGAGGTGAAGGCCTGGCTAGGTGATTGTCCTGAGCTCCGAAAGGCTGCGGGTTTGATTCCCTGTCAGGGCACATACTTACCTTTTCGGGTTTGGTCCCCAGTTGGGGTGCATGCAGGAGGCAAACAATCATGTTTCTCTCTCTCTCTCTCTCTCTCTCTCTCTCTCTCTCTCTCTCTCTTCTTTCCTCTCTCTCTCTCTAAAATCAATAAAAACATATCCTTGGGGAGGATAAAAAGCAAACAAAAGAAATTTGGTCAAGGTAAGGATGGGGATGGGGTAGGATGCAAACTTACTCCACTCCTCTAGAATCATTGTCAGTGCTCTCCCGTTGCAGGCAGAGTCCTCTGCAGATGAAGCTGTGTATAGAAAAAAAATTATCTCCTTACTTCTCTGTGAACCCAGGAGTCTGCGTGTTCATCTCCACCCTTACCCAGTGGGTTACTCCTGGAGTCCTTGTATTGCACTTCACGGGGAGATATTTCGGAGGGAGGAAGGATTTCTCCCCCCCCCCCCCAATGAGTCAGAGCCACAGGGACCGGGAAGGTGGGTGAATGAGGCAATGGAGAGTGGTGGGGACTGTGGCGAGCCAGAGGGAGCACGCTGTACCCGAGGACAAGCTGCTCCTCCTCTCCAGCCAACGGTGGCACACAGGAATGCAGACAGAGAATGGCCGGGTATTCCTATTTTTCAAAAGAAGCCAGATATTCAAATTTTTATGTAATATAATCCCATTAATAAATGTTGGCAAGTAATTCCATTTTTTTAAAACCCTGTTCGAGCCAAACAATACACATCCGCTGGCTGCATCCAGTCTGTGGGTGGGCCTCCAGTTTGCAAACTCTGATTGAGGCTGAATATTTCAAGCTTTAGGACCTGTGCCCCCTACACCCACCCGGCCCTGTGGCCTGGCGGATGGACAGGATCTACCCTAGGGCAGTAGTTCTCAACTTCAGCCACACATTAAAATCCCCTGGTGGGGGGCCATGCCTGGGGGAGAGAGAGTATAGCTGGACACGCAGCTCCATATCGGAGCTAGTTCTGAAGTAACTGGTCCAGGTGAGCTCCCAGGGGATATTCAGCCCCAGGTGGGCTCCATGGTGCAAGGTCAAGACCAGACAGGCATGTTTGGAGCCGGGAACGGCCTTGGGAAGAGGATGCCCCGGTGTCTGACAGTCAGGGCCCGAGGAGAACTGCTCTTGAGGTGTGACCTTCCTGTGCTGTCTCCTGTTCGGCAGGGAACAGCCAGGCAAACAGTTTGCCATTATGGACAGTTCCGCTTTCCAGTTTTCCTCAGACACCTCCAGCCCGTCCCGAAGCTTTCAGAGCCAAGTGCAGCTCTATGCAGTGGTGGCGATGGTTTGGTGGGGGAATGAGGGACGAGGTCACGGCTCCTCCTGTCTCCCCGCTTACCCCCAAAGCCCAAGCAGAGAAACTGTAGCCCCTGATGGGGCTGGAGTCTGGACCCTGGGACCCACAGTAGCCCAGCCAGAAGGGTCTGCACAGAAGCTGGCAGGCAGCCTCAGCGGCAGCTTCTGTTTCAGAGGAGAGTAGCCAAGGGCGGGGCTGGGGCTAGATGCTGGGTGATGAATTCTTTTATAATCTTTAACACTTACCCCAGTGCTTGGGCTATAGATGGTGGGCTATAGATTCGTGATAATGGAACTGAGAGACAGAGAGAGAGAGAGAGAGAGAGAGAGAGAGAGAGAGAGAGAGAGAGAGAGAACCAATGGTTGTCATTACGGCCTTTCTGCCTTTTGAGATCAATTCTTACTCTTCTGGCTCCTTCCGGTGGGCAAATGGTGGGGTCTGTATTGGAACTGGAACTGGGTGGCTAACCTTTCTTTTTCCATCAGCTGCTGGGCTTTCCAGCAAGTTCCGGCATTCCCAGGGTGCCTTTGTCCAAGGCTTCACGCACATATGCGAACTGGCCCTTCACACACAGGAGGGCAGTGAGTTTCCATAGGGTGTGGAGGGTTTTGAGCCAGGAACCAGATTCCTGCTTTCTCTGCACCACGATCCTCCCTGTGAAGTCAACAGAGTCCACTTGGGGTGGCAAGAGACACAGCCACCTGGGCTAGGGAGCTGCTAGCAAAACGTAGTCAAGTGCTGAAGTGACAGTAAGTCGCCTGAGAAAATACACCTTGGCCGGAAGAAAGTGCTGCCCGGCCCCTCTGAAGGGGGTCCCATAGTCAAAGAAAAGAAGAAAACGTATCTTAAAAATGCAAGTAATGTATTCAGTGTCTCAGAGGAATAAAGACCCACTGTCTCTCCCATGTTTAAAATGTGAATTGCCAATTAATGATGTGATTGGCAAATTGCTCTACAATTAAAAACATAGAAATGTTGTCTGAGGCAATTAGAATAACTGTCATATGTTAATTGAGGGTTGATGGATTTTGCAGGCTGCCAGCAATTACCTTTTGAGTCTGAGCTTTTCTGAACAGAATCCAAACCCATAAAGACATTGATATAATAAGAATGTCTTCCTCGTTGGTGCGCCTGGCATACTTTTAGTGTCTTTTAAGGCATGTAATTATTTTTAATTAGGTCTTCGGGAGACGTTTTCTTTATACATGTTTTACTAGGTCATCGTTAAAGAACCTTAGAACCAATCTGAGCGGAGAGGGGAGTGGAGGAAGCACAGACATGGGAGTCAGGCAAAGGGGCTCCCTTCGCGATGGGCTGGAGATGTGGAAGGAAACATGGGAGTTAGGTGTTACCAGCTGGGTGCTTTGGGAAAATTGCTTGGCCTTTCTGGACCTTGCTAGGAAGATTATATAAGACTAGAGGCTCCCAGGGTGGGGCTGGGGGGTTGGGGAGGGAGTAGTGTCCCCTAGCCCAGTCTGCACCCTCTCCAATCTGGGACCTTTTGAGGGATGTCCAACTACTGGGATTGGGCCTAAATGGGCAGTCAGACATCCCTCTCACAATCTACGACTGGTGGCTCCCAACTGCTCGCCTGCCTGCCTTCCTGATTGCCCCTAACTGCTTCTGCCTGCCAGCCTGATCACCCCCTAACCACTCCCCTGCCAGCCTGATTGATGCCTAACTGCTCCCCTGCCAGTTTGATTACCACTAACTGCCCTCCCCTGCAGGCCTGCTCCCCCCAACTGCTCTCCTCTGTAGGCCTGGGTACCCCCAACTGCCCTTCCCTGCAGGTCCAGTCACCCACAATTTCCCTCCTCTGCTGACCTTGTCACTCCTAACTGCCCTCTCCTGCAGGCTTGATTTTCCCCAACTGCCCTCCCTTGTAGGCCTGGTCCCTCCCAACTGCCCTTCCCTGCAGGCCATCTTGTGGCAGCCATCTTGTGTTCACATGGTGGCAGCTATCTTTGACCACATGGGGACAGCCATCTTGTGTGTTGGAGTGACAGTCAGTTTACATATTACTCTTATTAGATAGGATAATACTTTTGTATGGCTAGGTATTGTGTATGATGTATAGCAGATGCTCAGTAAAAGTAGTTATGATTTTCCTAGAAATAGTGGGGACGTTCTCTCAAGCTGGGATATCCCTCTCAACTATTTCATTGTAGCCACATGGGTAGTAATGGATATTAAATCCTTGTACCTAGGACTGTCACAGGTGGCCAGCCAGCTCATGCTCTGGGCAGCTTCTAGGTTACCTATTGGCACTGAGGTCAGTGTGAGTGGTGCCCTCTGGGGTTGTGCGTGTCCAACCTTCATAACCACACAGAGCTGCTCTGCTTGCAACCAGAATCCTAAATGTCAGTCCTTTTTCATCTTTGTCCTCAGATGAGCATGTCCTAGTTTTGTTCATTTTACCTTCTCCTAGCTGGGCTTTTTCATCAGTATCGATCAGGGGTTAGCAGATTTCTACCTGCAGATTGAATCTGGCCTGTAGCCTGTTTTTTGCAAATCAAGTTTTATTGGAATGCAGTCATACCCGTTCACTTGCTATCGTCTACGGCTCCTCTTGCAGCTACTGCGACAGAGCAGAGCGGCTGCAACAAAGATTGTACGGCCCCAGAAGCTGAAAATATTTACTACCTGGTCCTTTACCAAGAGTTTGTTGAACCCTGGTATTAACGACTGTCTAGCCAATTATCTGTTTTTCTTAATTCCAGAGAAGGTTAATAGCTGATGCCTGTTTTTTGTTTTGTTTTTCCCTCACCCCTCTCATATCACTGGGCCAGGAGGTGGGGGAGATGTTTTTTTCTGATTCTCATCACCAATTCCAGACTATTCTCCCTCCTTCTTCTGTCAAATTCTGTTTCCCGCCAAAACCGGTTTGGCTCAGTGGATAGAGTGTCAGCCTGTGGACTGAAAGGTCCCAGGTTCGATTCCAGTCAAGGGCATGTACCTTGAGTGCAGGCACATCCCCAATAGGGGGTGTATAGGAGGCAGCTGATCAATGATTCTCTTTCATCAGTGTTTCTAACTCTCTATCCCTCTCTCTTCCTCTCTGTAAAAACTAAAAAAAAAAAAAACCCAAAAAACCCAAACATATATATCCTGTTTCCCAGCTTACAAGTTTGTGACCTTGGCCAAGTTATCTATCTTTCCAAGCCTCAGTGTTGTGTGTGTGTGTGTGTGTGTGTGTGTGTGTGTGTGTGTGTGTTTTAATTTAAATGTAAATGAAAATGCCTACTACATGAGCTGGTTGTAAAGGAAAAAACGAATTAATGTTTGAGAAATCCTGGAATCATAGTCGCAAACTCAATGCCTGCCAGGATGGGCAGGCAGGACATATAAATTAAGACAGGTAACAGATGCCTAGCTCCTAAAAGTAGTTCAAGTTCAATTTTTTAAAATAAACACACCAGGCCACATGAATCCCACCTGAAGGCCAAGTCTGACCCACCTTTTTACCTAGAGGGTGGCTGACACATTGTAGGTATTTGCTTGCTATCAGATTTCTTTGGCAGCCCTCCACACTCAGTCCGCCAGTCAGTGACGCCTGCTGTCATGCCTATGGCTTTCACTCGGCACGTCTGTCCGGAGCCCTCCGTCCAGGCGCTGTGTGAGACGGGGTGGACGCTGCACCCAGGCTCTGTTTTACAAAACAGGCAGACAAATGGTGGGATTAACTGCAAACTGGGAAATGTGGTATGAAGACAAAGAAAGGAATGAGATTTTTTCAGTGGACAAGGAGCTGGGAAGTCACTTTAGTAAAGAGGAGGTATATGAGAGTGATGGTTAAGAGCTGGTCTGGAGCCTAATTTCCTGGCTGTGTGACCTGCAGACAGTATTGCTCCTACCTCCCAGGGCTCCTGAGAGGGTTAAGGGGGATAATGCATGGAAAGCACTCGAACCACGCCCCAGCACGGGGTCTGTGCTCTGGAGGGGAGCAGCGTGGCAGGCTGGGGCTCTACATGTGAATTTGGTAACTCGCATTCCAATGGAGGTGACCAACTTTTCCAATCTGCCCAGAACTTCCCCTACATTGTTGCTGGAAGCCCTGTGACCTGGGAAATGCACCTGCTCTAGACAAATCTGTAGTCACCCCGGTGCTACTCCCAGCTGTTAAGTAGCTGGGTGACGTTGGGGTCACCTTATTCCTTCTGGGATCTGTAAACTGAAGGCGGCTCTGACACAGGCACATGTGGGCCTCACCCCAGGGTTTCTGGCCCAGCAGGCCTGGGGTGGGGCTGACCACTGCACCAGAGGAGCACGAAGGTCCATTTGTCTTCTGAGAGTCTGTGATTTTAGTCTGCTTCCTGTGAGCTGCTTTGGTCCTTATAGAAAAATGGGATATATATATATATATATATAGCCACATATTCGTTTAATCATGGGTTCATTTGATATTCTTTAATATATATATATATATATATATATATATATATATATATATATAATTGATATTTTACAGAGAGGAAGGGAGAGAGATAGAGAGCTAGAAACGTCGATGAGAGAGAAACATCGTCCAGCTGCCTCTTGCACACTCCCTACCAGGGATGTGCCTGCAACCAATGTACACGCCCTTGACTGGAATCGAACCCCGGACCTTTCAGTCCGCAGACCAACGCTCTACCGCTGAGCCAAACCGGTTTTGGCTGATACTCTTTATTGAACACCTGCTATTTGCCAGGTACTCTTCTAGGTGCCCGGTAACTAGCAGCCAACAACAGCAGGAGATTGCAAGCTCCCTGATGGCTGGGGCACAGCTGACTGGGCTCTGTACCCTGCCACACCCCTCCTATTGTCATGCATATTGAGGCCCTTAACAAATTGGGGCCTGAAAAGCGAGGGAGCTAAGGCCTAGGGAAGCAGCGAGCTGGGACACCCAGAGGGCTCTTGGGTAGGTAGGTGAGTCAGTCAGAGCCCAAGAGATACAACGCCTACCACCCTCACCCCTCCCAAAGGCACACCCCAAACTCCATATCCCAATGCCAGTTTTATGGCTGGGATTCCACTCTCTGAAATTCATCCACTGGTCTCTTGTGAAAAGTAATGTGAACCATCTGAGCCCCCGCCTGACCATTTCAGGAAGAATACAATGGGACTTCAATTATGTCGCTTTCTCAGCTATTCCTTTCCTGCCGGCTACGTGGGAGAACCGGCCTTGTATAACGAGGCAGATGCTGTGCGCATCCCAGACCTGTGCCCTCGGGAGGAGAGAGGCAGCTCATTTTTGGTCTGCAGAAGAACCAGGATGTTTGTAACACAGGAGGTTCTGTTCAGAAAACCACACCGCCAGTTGGCACGTTGCGTTCAATCAAGGGTCCTGTCAAGCATGTCAGGAAGGTCAGCTGATAACATTACTTTTTGACATTCCTAACGACAGGCGTACTTGATTAGACTTTATTCCCCCTGGCATATCTCCTCATGCTCTCCTGCATGTCCACGGAACCACCCTTGTCTCAGTTATCCATGGCTGCATAACAAATCACCTCAAAGTTGAGTGGCTTCAAACCAAGTTCATTTTTGCTGCTCACCGTTTTGTGGTTAAGGAATTTGGGCAAGGCTCAGCGGGGATGGCTTATCTCTGTCCCTGTGGCCCTGGCGAGGCTCACCCAGGCAGTTGCAGTTAGCTGGTGGCTGAGCTGGGCTGACAGGCCCCAAATGGCTTCAGGCTGGTGTCTGGGTGAAGGTGCTGGCCGTTGGCTGAGCTGCCCGGCTTTCTTCCACACAGCCTCTCTCTCCTCGCGGTCTCCTCCTCCAGGGCCTGCATGTCTTAGCAACCCTGGACTTCTTCATATGCAGCTCGGGAAGGAAGAGAGTGAGAGTTGAAGATGCCAGGCTCAGAACTGGCGCAGTGTCACTTCCACCACTTTCTATTGATCCAAGCGAGTCACAGGCCATCCCTGATCCAAGGAGGGAGGGGGCCTATAGGGAGAAATTAGTGGTGGCCACCTCTGCAGGCAATCCACCTACACACTTGCCTTCTCTGGATGTTTGCCAACGCAACTTCCCCTAAGAAAGAATCATGTTGTTTTAGGGGGATCTGCAAGCAAGGCAAATATTTATTTATTTATCTATCTATTTATTTATTTATTTATAGCACCTAAGTCCAGGAAGAGTGTCCGAACTCACAGGGAAATATGGACAGCCAGGTGCGTACCTACAGCCCATGGGTAAGAATGACAGTGGAAAGCACGTAATGTATCTCTGTATGTTTACGATAAATCTGAAATGTGTCAAAAACCCAACTGTTCTTCTGGAAACAAATAAGACAGGCAATACATTCCCAAATGCTTTTCTCGCTAGTCTGAATGCCTCTCAAGGAAAAAGTTCAACAGCAAGAGAGGATCTTACCAAAATCTCATGGGCAGTAGATGTCTTGGACGCTCTTCAGTTAAGGGGCAATCATGCCAACCACATGTTTGCTTATGTTTTTGAAATGATTATATTAAGGGCTGGTGAGAATATGGGAAATGTACGTAGAAATACACAGAGCGCAGCGTATGGCCTCTCCTCCTGGCAGTGACGGGGGGACAGTCACAGGAGGGGTGTTCAAGGGGCACACAGAGTGGCACATAGGGAGACACGGTGCTTCTTACTATCTCACTCCACAAGCAGATCACCATGGGCCTTACCAAGGGGCAGATCCCATCCAGTGGGACGGGGGCGGGGGGGCTGAGATTCACATTCTGACAACCTTCAGGTGACGTTGATGCTGCAGGTGCACAGATTTGAAGAGCAAGCTTGTATGAGATGGGGGAGGGGAGCTTGAGCGTCTCCTTGCTTGGGGAGCGGCCAGAGCTCAGGCAGCAAATGCTGACTCTGTGCCTACCACGTGCCTAAGACTGTGCTCAACAACAGGAATGTCACGATAGGCTGAGACTCAGACTCCCTGCGAGTTTAGAAGGAGAGAGCAACACAACAATAATTCCATTAGAGTCTAAGAGTTTTGGGTTATTGTGCCTGTGGTGGCTCACCTGTTAGCACAGCCTTGGGCTCCCGACTCAATCCCGTGGCTTGGGTAAGTTGACTGACCAGGTCTCGGTAACTCCACCTAGAAGGTGAGCTAGGCGCCTCTCTCATGGAATTCTTATGCGACTGCAGTGAAATTAAGCCATCCCGCGAGAGAGTGCCTCGCACCTGGCAAGTGCTCAGCAATCGTGAACCGTTATTATTACACTGTGCATAATAAATAATAAATGCTGCTGGGCGTGGTGGAGGGAAAGGCTGACCTACTTACCTTAAATCCAGAGGGGATTCTGGAAAGCTATTAGCAAACACGGAAAAGGAAATAAATGATGTCCATTCCCACATTATCCTTGAGAAACGAGCATCATGACACATCTCCTAAGACGAGGACTGGACATAAAGTGTGTGACCAGGGTTGAGATGGAACGTTGACTTAAGGTTGCATTTATTCTTGACCCTGTGCAATCTTGACACATCACTTGCCCTCAGCTTTCCCGTCTATAAAGTGGGGGTAATCACAACGGTCGTTGTGCTGTTCCAAGGGCCAGTGGCAAAGCAGCAGGTTGGGGGTGAGAGGTGCAGTCGCCGGAGCGAAGCGGCTGCCTCTACCACGGACAGGCACTCCAGAATGTCCGAAACTTTACATGCTGAAAGAATAAAGAACAGTTTTAAACCTTTCTTTATTCTTTTAGTGAACCAGTTAAAACCGCACATTCACAAGGCAAGGGCTGGCGTGCAGTCCCCGGTTGTGTTAGAAGGTGGACGTGGTGAGTGCCAGCCTCTGGCTGGTGATGCTGGGACGCAGAGGCCAGGCCCGCAGCTGGCTGCAGGCACCAGCCCGCCTTGCGGCAGCTGCACTTGGCATTGTTTGGGCATTAACCATATTCCCAGTAGCCAGAGATTGCACAACAAGACACACCCCTTCCCACATCCACACACACACACACAAAAAGAAAAAGGAATGGGGAACAGAGAAATCTCACAATGATCTCTTATGTGCCGTCCTCAGACTCATTAGCTTCCCCTTGCCTCCCTCGCCAATCCATCTCTTTGACAAGATTGTGCAAGGAAGGAGTTAATGAGTACACAGCTTTATTTTCCTTGGACAAGAGATACAAAACAGGCTTACGGCAGGGCTGTCATCACCCAGCCAGTCTCCAGGGGTGTTACAGGTAATTATTAACTCTTTGTGGCATTCCTGGGGGGGCGGGGGGCTCTGTGCTGCAAGCGCCTACTGAGATTTGCCATCTGTAGTGTGTATGTGGGCTCCGGGGGTGTTCGGTGTTCACATCCACGAAGCCCTTAAACGAAGCCTTCGAAGTGCGTCCCCTGAAGAGTTTGCAAAGCCCCTTGCATCTGAGGTCACAGTGGATCCTCCCTTAACCGTCCTAGCACTCAGGTCGGAAGCACCCCTCTCTGCTTCCATGTGAGAAAAGGGAGGCGGAGAGAGAGGAAATGAGGGGCCGGGGTTTCCCGAGGAATAAGGCCCCGGACTTATGAGCCTGCCAGTGCTTTTCTAATGCAGCGGGCACAGTGAAGCCCTCTACCCTCAGTCCCGCTCTGTGATGCCATCAGTCAGCCGTCGCCACCTGGAACTGGAACAAACCGCCACCTTTCAGTCCTCTGGAATTGGTGTTTAAAAAAAAATACCCGTGATCAACCTGCTTTCTTGATATTTTGTCATTTGGTTCCTTCCCCACTTGATGATTTGAGGCCGTTTAAAGGCTGGGTTCCTCTCCTATACTGGGTTTAAGATGGCTAACTGCTGGGGCTTCTGCTTTTAAGACAGACCTGAAGGCACGTTCATCAGGGGTTCAATTTGATGCTGGCCCTGGAGTTTGGTCGCTGGGAGGTTAAAACACTCCGGGAAACGAAAGTGCCCGGATAACCCCTTTGAAGGAATAAGTACTCAAAATTACGAAAAGGTCAGGGAAGGAAAAGGAGGCCCTGGGGTGGCCAGGTCAACTGCCCCGCGTGCGGAGGAGACCAGGCCCCGTCCCCGTGAGCAGGGTCATGGCGTCCTAGGAGCTGGCCCTTGTGCAGGTGCCTCTGATCCTAGGCGGCTGCGACCCTGAGCTCTCCCCTGAGCTTGACATCTCTGTGCGAAGCCCGCACTCCTCTCCATCACAAGCAGGTTGCTAGTGTGCGGGCAAGCTTCCATACCCGGTGTGGGGAGCAGACATGACGTCATGGGCAGAGGAACTGCCAAGGCTCAGGCGCCCAGGGCCCCCGAGAGTTCCTCGGTTTTGGAATTCTCTTCTCCGGCTACGTGGTAACCAGACCACAGGGGATGCTTGGGATTGTGGGCACACCCTGACCTTGCAGGCCCTCAAACCCTGTCCTCCAGCACTCTCGCGTCCCTAAAAAGCACCATACGGGTGCAACCACAGCATTTGGAACACATTTGACAAGAAATACCCATTTTACAATGCCAAGAGTGGAACAAACCCGAAAGATGATTTTAAGTCAGCAGCTCAAGTTCAATGAGTTAAATTTCTTTTTGTTGCATATGCTGTTTCATTGGGGGAGGGGGTTCGTGGGGAGGGATGAAGAGAATGACAGTTTTGTTTAAGGAGAAGTTTATGGCTATTGGCATTTGGCATAAAATTACTGTCTGTGGTTCTTTGGCCTGTGGAAATTTAAGAAACACTGACACAGAGGACTTCATAATTCAGAGTCCTTTAAACTGCATCCCTCTGCTTATTATTATTTTACCAAAAGGCATTGCAACAAAGAGGTATACTTCTTGTCCAGTTAGAAGGTTTATGCTTATGTGGACTACACATGAAACACCAAAGCTGGTTAAAGCCCTCGCTGGACTGGGTCAGGTGCAGTGTTTTTCAGATAATGCTTCTTGGGAATCATGTTTGCATTTATTTACACACATATTTGAGCATTGCTTTGGGCATGAATGCTGAGATGATGGAAGAGAGAGAAGAGGGGAGAGGAAGAAGGAGGAGGAGGAGGAGGAGAAAGGAGGAAGGGAAGGAAGGGAAGAGAGAGGGAGGGAGGAGAGAGAGTGAGATGATGCACCATTATCTGATAGCATAATGAATCAGAAGAAAGGAAAGGAGTAAAAAGAAAGGGAGGAGGCATAAAAATAAAATAGCAACGTCTTGACTATCAAGCCCAATCCCGAGTTTGGTTAAGGAAAAGCGGTGCTCTTGTGGCTGAGGGAAAGTTTGACATCTCAATTAAACACCCCCCCCCCCACCCCCAGAATGTGTCAGAATGGACCAAACCCGTTAAACAGTTTGTGCTTTCTCTTCCTGAGAAACATTAATTCCTCCTTTGTTTTCATAAAACAGAAGTCAGATTTTATTTGCTGGAGCAAATGTTTTTCAACAGACTCAACTTGCTTAATTTTCCTGACAGTGTGTGCAGTTATGTTAGAAATTTGCATTCTCCTGGGAAGGGACGTGAGACGCCAGTAAACCAAAACGGCCAGAGGGGCAGGTCTATGTATTTCTGTGCTAATCCCCCAACCCCCTTCTCTGTGGACGCCTGTCCCCTCAGCAGGTGCCTGGCTTGCTGTTTCAATGTACTGTCATAACACTTGGTGACTATATCCCAACCTTACTGTAAACCTCAAAGTTAGAAGCTTTGTAACAATTATTATTTCTCTTTTTACTCTCCTATGAGTACTCCATCTATAGCTTCTTGGAAACTGGCTTTAAAGAAACCTTTGATTTAAACAAACGAACAAACAAGCAAACAATATAACCCCAGAACTGCCTACAACTAACTGGGCGGCGTGGGTGGGTGAGGTGGAGGCAGGTGGGGGTGGGGGTGGGGGCAGGGGTGCAGTACACATTCATTTTGGTAACCAAGGACAGGGTGCTGGATGTAAGAGGTCAAGAACAAGTCAGGAGCAGAAAGGAGGAGGGCTGTCACTCCTCATGAGATAATGAAAGGTGCTCCAGTCAGTAGGACACTTGTCAAGTTTTAAACCTGTGCCTTTGCTCTTAGAAGACACCAGCAAAACTGGTGCGGATTTGCTCTAAGTCCAAATCTTTGGACTTGTTTCCAGCCTGGGGAGGAGGAAAGAAACCTTGGGATCAGTAGGCTCCAAAGGGTGGCGGGGGGGGGGGTGTTGGGGAGCCCGTTACGCTCTTAACCAATTTTCTTTTTTCTCCCCTCGACCCAGAGGGCAAATCTTTACAAAACCTTTGCCCGCTCTCTCCTCCTCCCCGGCCGGCGCGTCCCCTTTAAGAGCCGGAGGGCGGCTCGGCCTTGCCCCGCCCAGTCCCCCGCCCTTCACACCTAGGGTGGGAAAAGGGAGGGGGCGGGCGGCCCGCGAGGCGGGGGGGGCGGGACCACGGTGAGCGCACCAATGGCCGCCCGGGGTGGCCGCCGGGGGCTCGGGCAGCCAATGAGCGGGCGGCGGGGCGTGGCGGGCGCCGTGGCAAAGCCTCCAACGTGGGCCGGCTGGAGGCCGCGGGGCGCCGAGCCCGGGTGTGAGGAGGCGAGCGGCGGGGCGGGGCCTCGGGCCGCGGGGCTGCGGGCTGGGTCGGCGGGCGGCGAGCGGCTAGCGGCGGATTGTGCGGCGGGTGGGCGGGCGGCGAGGCTCTCGCTGCGCAGCGCGGAGGAGCGGAGCGCGGTCCGGCGCTGTGCGCTCCGTCCTGAGCCCGGGACAGCGGGGCGCACCGGCCCGCGGAGGAGAGCGGGGGCCGCCGCGCGTCCGGCCCGGGTCGCCGCGGGAGCCGGAGCCTCGAGGAAGATGCCCGCGGGCGCCGAGCCCGGGCTGCGCGGCTGAGCGCCGTCCTCGCAGCGGCGGCGGCCGCACTCGGCGTGCGCGGGAGCCGGGAGCCGGGAGCCGGGAGCCGGCCGCGCGGCGAGAGGACCGGAGCGTGCGCCGGGCGCCCCGGGCCCGGACCCGTGAGGTTCGCGGCGAGCGCGGGCGCGTCGGCCCGTATGGGCGCGGGGTCCGCGGGCCCCTCCGGGCGCTGCCGGGCGGCCCGGGCGCCGGGGCCCCGCTGAGCGCCGAGTCGCCGCCGCCGCCGAGAGAACTCGCGCCCGCGGCCATGCCCCGGCGCGGAGCCTAGAGCCGAGCGGAGCCGTCCCGACCTGGCAGCCCCGCGCCCGAGTCCCGCTCCAGACAAGATGGCGCGGCCGGCCCGGGGAGCGCCCGGAGCCCCGCGCCGCTCGCCTCGCCCGCTGCCCCGGCTGCCGCTGCCGCTGCCGCTGCTGCTGCCGCTGCTGCTGCTGCTCCGGCCGGAGCCCGCCGGCGCCGCGGGCCGCGCGCCCTGCCCCGCCGCCTGCACTTGCGCCGGGGACGCGCTGGACTGCGGCGGGCGCGGGCTGGCGGCGCTGCCCGGAGACCTGCCCGCCTGGACGCGGAGCCTGTGAGTGCCGCGTCCCGGGCGCTGTCACTGGGCCGGGGCCGCGGGGGGCTTCCCCGGGGAGGCTGTGCGCGCTCTGCGGGTGCGGGGTCTGCGGGTGCGGGGTCTGCGGGTGCGGGGTCTGCGGGTGCGGGGTCTGCGGGTGCGGGGGAAGTTGGGTGGCCCGGGAAACTTAGCGTGGAGTGCAGCGGGGAGATGGTGCTCCGGGGTTCGGGGAGAGGAGGGCGGGAGAAGCCTATGAGTGAGGGTCTGGAGGGAGAGGGGTGCCCGCGGGGTCTGGAGGGGAGAGAGAGGGGTGCCCGCTGGGTCTGGAGGGGAGAGAGAGGGGTGCCCGCGGGGTCTGGAGGGGAGAGAGAGAGGGGTGCCCGCGGGGTCTGGAGGGGAGAGAGAGGGGTGCCCGCGGGGTCTGGAGGGGAGAGAGAGAGGGGTGCCCGCGGGGTCTGGAGGGGAGAGGGGTGCCCGCGGGGTCTGGAGGGGAGAGAGAGGGGTGCCCGCTGGGTCTGGAGGGGAGAGAGAGGGGTGCCCGCGGGGTCTGGAGGGGAGAGAGAGAGGGGTGCCCGCGGGGTCTGGAGGGGAGAGGGGTGCCCGCTGGGTCTGGAGGGGAGAGAGAGGGGTGCCCGCGGGGTCTGGAGGGGAGAGAGAGGGGTGCCCGCGGGGTCTGGAGGGGAGAGAGAGAGGGGTGCCCGCGGGGTCTGGAGGGGAGAGGGGTGCCCGCTGGGTCTGGAGGGGAGAGAGAGAGGGGTGCCCGCGGGGTCTGGAGGGGAGAGAGAGAGGGGTGCCCGCGGGGTCTGGAGGGGAGAGGGGTGCCCGCTGGGTCTGGAGGGGAGAGAGAGGGGTGCCCGCGGGGTCTGGAGGGGAGAGAGAGGGGTGCCCGCGGGGTCTGGAGGGGAGAGAGAGGGGTGCCCGCGGGGTCTGGAGGGGAGAGAGAGGGGTGCCCGCGGGGTCTGGAGGGGAGAGAGAGGGGTGCCCGCGGGGTCTGGAGGGGAGAGGGGTGCCCGCTGGGTCTGGAGGGGAGAGAGAGGGGTGCCCGCGGGGTCTGGAGGGGAGAGAGAGAGGGGTGCCCGCGGGGTCTGGAGGGGAGAGGGGTGCCTGCGGGGTCGGGAGGGGAGAGGGGTGCCCGCGGGGTCTGGAGGGGAGAGAGAGGGGTGCCCGCGGGGTCTGGAGGGGAGAGGGTGCCCGCGGGGTCTGGAGGGGAGAGGGGTGCCCGCGGGGTCTGGAGGGGAGAGGGGTGCCCGCGGGGTCTGGAGGGGAGAAGGGTGCCTGCGGGGTCGGGAGGGGAGAGAGAGGGGTGCCCGCGGGGTCCGGAGGGGAGAGGGGGTGCCCGCGGGGTCGGGAGGGCGATCTGGGAGTGCGGGAGCGAGTCTGGTGTCGGGAGGTGAGACTGAGTGGGCGTCGGAGGCGGTGTTGCTCGTGTGTGTGGGTGTGTGTGTGTGTGTGTGTGTGTGTGGAGGGTGGGGAACATCTGGAGGGGAGCTTGCGAGGAGGTCTGTCTGGGGCTGTTTCTCTTTCCCTCGCCTGTAACCCAACTCTGTGGTGTCTGGGCTCCTTGGCCTCGCGGTGGGGAATGAATGAAGGTGACTCTTGGCTCCGGGCTTCGCATGTACATTATTTATTAGTGACTTGGCTCACTCCAGGGCCGGAGGCAGCCTTCTCTGGGGGACCCCCCGAGGAAGAGGACCTTGCGAGTTCCTGGAAATCTGGGACCTCTGGGAGTGTGTCCTTTTCTGCTTGGTTGGCATTGTAGGGAGCTGTGCTCCAGACCCTTCCTGCCTGCTCCCTGGCCCCCCTGGGCTGGGGATGCGGGGGGAGGCCCACCCTCTGGCATTTCTGCCTTATAAATGGTGCCAGTGAGCTCTGGAGTAGAGCTGCTACTCCGGGAGAGGGTGTCAAGGATCTGGTCGATTTAAGCAGCTTGTTTCACCCCAAAGAAGCTTTTTCTTCTGCGTTGTCAGGATTTTGGCCTGTAGGGCTTAGTAGGACACTTCTTAAAGGAGATCTGACAGGGGCGGGAAACAGACATTTGTAAACATGGTAGAATATAACTTTTTAAACGTTCAAACAGTCTGGTCCATGAGTCAAAATCCTGTTCGGTTATCAGTAACGGGCATCTCTGCAGAACCGAGTGCCTTCCAGAGGAGCCTGGCTTGCGCTGTCTGCTTTGCAGTTTTGCAGTTGAGTAATTGGAAATCTTTCCTAGAGCAGGGAAGAGGCAGGGGGTAACTACCCCCGGCAGGACAGTCGCCGTGTGAAAAAGAGAAACTGGTGACCCAAGTTTTAACCAACACCCGTGGCCTGACAGTGGGGGGGGGGGGGGCAGAGGGGTTAACTCCTTTTCTGTGGGAAGATCTTGCACCTCTGAAGAGGGCCCGGGTCTGCCATGGGCCACACTGCGCACTTGTAGGGCGATCAGTACCACAGAGTCCTGAGCTGGCCCTTCGGGGAGGAGCAGGTCTCCCCCACGTTCTGCTGCTGCATGGAGTTCAGTGACAGTGGAAACTGGCAGCCACGTGTGGGTGTTCACACAGGCAGTGGCCTGCCGGGCACTGTGAGGACATTGCACGTAGGGAGCATTTTATGTAGCCGGGCTGTCTGGGGTGTTGTGGCTTTTTTCTTTACATGCTCTTCAGGTGTTTTTTTTTAAAAAAAGGTCACGTGGGCAGAATGAGAAGAACTCTTCAGTGTCCACCTGTTGGAAGAGTGATTCCCAGGGCCGTGTGCCAGGGGCATTGTGGGAAAGGCGCTTGGCTCAGAAGTGGTGACTTCCCTGAGAGAGGACAGGGTGTCCTCTCATTTGCACTTTCCCTGAGGTCACAAGGTCCACTTTCCCGTGCCTTTTAATTTTTTGAGTACCTCTACTGGTTGTTTTTAAAGCATCCTGCTGCCTAGGACGTTTTACATGGCATGAATACCTCTAAAACTGCAGCCTTTTCTCTTTTTTTAAAAAATAAAAAAATATGTTTATTGATGTCAGAGAGGAATGGAGAGGGAGGGAGGGATTGAAACATCATTGATGAGAGAGAATCATTGATTGGCTGCCTCCTACATGCCCCCAACTGGAGATCAAGCCTGCAACCCAGGCATGTGCCCTTGACGGGACTCGAACCTGGGACCCTTCAGTCGAAGGCTGATGCTCTATCTAAGCCAAACTAGCTAGGGCTGCAGCATTTTCTCTTTTATTCACACATGATGATCCCTAAATACCAAATGGGGTGTTTGGAGCTTCAGTAGACTTGATTTCACTGATGATAGTGTTAATTGATGAGATTTTAAGATGAGTGTGACTTCTGGCTATATAATTTCAGTACCAAAATGGGGATACTTTGAAAATTTGGGAAGTTATTACTATTTTTTTCTGATTAAATAATCCGGCTAATATTTTTGTTTCTTTTTTTTCCCTCTAGACTTCTCATTTTCCATTTAAATCATTAATCTTACTCTGAATTTTCCATCAGTTATGTGTGTGTGTGTGTGTGTGTGTGTGTGTATGTGTGTGTGTGTGTATTTTATATTACTGGCTGTGATTCAGCAAGACTTCAGGGAGAAAGTTTCTGTATATATTATAATAAAATATGTTGTAGTTCACCAAGTTTACACCCTTTGAGTCTATATTGTATCTAGAAAATGCTTTGACCTAATTTATAACCCATGAACAAGATTTACTGCAGCTAGTTCAATCACTTTCAGGCTGTGGGTTTGAGACAGAAGGAACCTGTGGCTTTATAGAACTTTTTTTTGGGGGGGGCAGGGTTGGGGGTTTTGTAAACAGTGCACCTACTTTTGGGGTTGTTCTTAGGCCTAGCATAAGGAAAGGAAAACTTCTTAACAGTGAATGTAAGTGCAGTCTGAGTGGACGGAATGGAGCTGTCCTGGGCCAGAGGACAACTTACTCCGCACAGAAACTTACCGCTGCAGCAGGCAAGCTGTCACCGAGTCTGCAGCCCCATTACGTAGGTGAGATTGGCATAGTCTAACCAGCACATTCATAAATGGCACCAAGCACTGCCAAGCCTTATTCTGACTTCCCAGAAACTTAGAAGTTTAACTTCTTAGAATTCAGGTTTTTGCTTTCTTTGAAATTATTTTTGAGAGCACGGCTTCAGAAACTGTTGAAGAAGAATTAAATACAACATGCCTTAGACTCTTATGGTGGCCCTGCAGCACAGGGTTGCTACCTTAACTGCTCTCGGAGCTAGTGGTGGCCAGGAGGACGGTGACAGGAAGGAGGGGGCTCTGAGCAGCCAGCTCCAGATTCTCGGTGTTGCGGGAAGACAGCCTGGCGGTCAGAGCCAGGACATTCACGGCAGGGCTCCAGATGGATCATCCTCTGCCACAAGAAGAGGGATGTGTTGGTTTGCCTTTATATTATGTCTCCTTATGTGTTTGTGACACCAAACCCGGGTGCCTTAAGTCGCGGTTTTGGGTGTGTAAGTGGCACTTAGATTATTTTAGAAAAAGCACACAAGCCGCGGTCGCCTTTGTAGTGGTGAAGCAAAGAGGGCCTTTGTCTTTCAAATGGTGCAGCTGTGCTCCGAGGCCCAGGTGTGCAGGGTGCTGCGAATTAAAACTTTGGAGAATACTTCCCTTCCTGTTTATGCAAATTAGATTTAAAATGCAGATGACCGAGTTGTCCGGGAACCCACACTGAGGTTCCTGTGTGTGTGCTTTTTAAGAAGTAGATCATTGTCCAGATTGTCCCGACGTCTTCATTCCTCCGGCTTGTTTCGGTTTTATGTCTGGGAATCGTTTCCCAAGGACGCAGGTGGGCGAAGGGGGGTTTGGAGTGGCGCGTGGGGAAGTGGCCGAGAACGTCGGGAAGGCGAGCGGGCTTTCACAGTTCTGCTGGAGCTGGAGCTCCAGGCCTTGGTGCCAAGTGCCAGAGCGTGGCCTTGCTCCTCCGGGAACACCCGTGGGAGCTGACACCTTTCCTCTGAGTGAGGGGAGCCTCTGGCAAATGAAATTGGTTGCCTTGTGAGAGAGTGCCCCCTGACATGAAATCACAGCCACAGAGTGCTCAGAGCCCCCCGCAGCCGTGCTGGCACAGCGTCCCTCTTGCCTTTAGGCTGTCAGCCCTGCTCTTGCCCCCTTTTAAAGGGATGGTTTTAAACAGAAGTGTGTTCATCTCCTTCCATAATTACATTTGATTTTTTAATGTATTGTTGGCAGTACCACTTCACCTTGAGAAAGATGAAGTCGATTCAGCTGTAAGCACAGCTGGCTCCCAGGGGACGGGGCGTCCTGGTGTGGGTGTGGGGCATCCCAGCTCTTCTCCTGGGCCAGAGGGTCCCCCCTGCGGTGTGAATGCCTCTGCCTGGGCTCCCCAGCAGCCTCCCTGAGCAGTGGAATGGCCTCTGGCTGACCTTTCTCTCCCTCAGACACAGGCTCACAATGAAAGGGCCTCCCTGCTCCCCCCCCCCCCTTTCTGCAGAGGTGTCTCCTTGGTGCAAAGTCTTTTCAGTACCCCCTCTCCCCCTCTCTCGGGGTGGACAGGAATGCGAGAGCGCAGGAGGGTTTGTGTGACTTAACATTGCACCTGGACCCATTCTGTGCACCTGCTAAAGCCTGCGGATCTGTTTGCAGGAAGGCGGAAGGAGGCTGTTTAAAATAGCCTCTGGTTATTTTAAAAGTGATATGCACAGGCAGAGGCATCTAGAAAAGGGACTCGTTGAATTGAAAGTCACTATAAGCAATAAGGAATATTGGTTGTCCCAGGACTTTTTGATTCCTTTTTTTGTTTGTTTGTTTGTTTGTTTGCTTAAAACTCAGAGATTCCGCTGACATACCCCATAAGTTGAACTACTTTATGCTTCATGAGCAAGCCCGATTTTCAGTGCTTTGAATGAGCTTGGTGACATTTACTCACTGGGGAACCCCCCTCCTCAATTTGAAATCCTGCAATTTGAAACCCTGGGGGTCTTTTAAAAGCAACAGGACTCTGGGCCGGGTTAATATTCAGAGCCGCTTACAATGGATGCGGTTTCAAAGGCGGGAGGCGGGGCCTCGAGGCCAGAGGGAGGAGGGGCGGGGGAACATTCCCAGCCTGAGAAGCATCTAAAAATCCCCCATGCTCCCTGTCCTGTGGGAAATTCAGGAACTGTTAGTGGGTTTTTTCTGTTTTTTTTTTTTTTTTTTTTAATGACTTAAGCATGACATGGAGGCAGGGGGTCCAGTCAATCCACCTCCTGGCGTCTGTCCCCTGTTGCGTGTCAGTAATGTGCTGGTCCATCCCCTACTCTCATTAAGGGTGGGAGGTGCGGGTGGAGGGGGGGTGGAGTTGGTCAGCAGCTCAGATCTGCTGTCATCTCTCCATGCAGAGAAGTAGGATTTGGATTACCAGAGGTTAAGATTTCCCCAATAGTTGGCTTGCTTGGAACCTGCACTTACTTCTTGTATAACTTCGGGGTGCAGCATAGCTGTCCAGGCTTACCAGGTAATTGGCCAATTCTCTGACAGGCTGAAGAACTTAGTACATCTATTCCTTGTCATTAAAATGCATGGATAAAGACTGAATAAAAAAATGACAGTTGTGGTTTGCATGAGGTCCAGTTTGGGTTGCCAATTTATATCTTGTTTTTTGTTTGTTTCTTTGGAGGCCTGTGCTTATGTATTTTTCTTATCCAAAAGCTTTATGGCTTATATGTTGACATACTGTTATGTTTTATACAATTTAATACTTTACATGTGGTTTCTATCCAAATACCTTATACATTATCTTCTGAAACACAAGCCATAGACCTAGTCTGTTTATAAAAGTCGCCGTATTTTCTAAAACACCTGCTATCCATTCCCCTGTGTCCTTCCTTCTGTTCTTGTCAGTGTCCTCTGCATGGGCATTTGCTGCCCAGCTGTACCCATGTCTTGCTTTGGGTTACTGATGGGCCAAGAATGGGTGAGGGTGAGGCTTTCTTCACCTTCATTCTGTTCAATTGGGGATATTCTCACCCAGTGATCACACGGGGTGCACACCCTTCTCTAGCAGTAGTGATGAAGAATTGAAAATTGAAAATTATTTCTAGGGTCTATTCCTGCCCCCCCCCCCCTCCCCGCAGCGATGTGTGATTTGGGGTAGAACCCTTTCCTTTGTTTCTCAAAAGGGAATCACAATATCCTGTCTTAACAGCTGCTGGGGGGACAGAGTTAGAGTGACACATGTTTAGCCCAGTTCCGCAGTGTGGGCTGGTCAGTTTGCTGATGGCTCCAGAGCACAGTTAGAAAGTTAAGGCCTCAGTAGCTCAAACTAGGCATCCTCTCTCACGGCCGGTCTCTCCCAGACTTCTGGTGACAAAGGCTTTCCTGGGGAAAGTTTCCTTTTCTGATATGAAGCCTTCTTTTGGGTTGGGCAGGGTGGCAGGGCTTACACCCAAAGGCAGCCTTCTTGAACCTCGGCTTCTGGTGACATGCATAGAAACAGTGAGACTTCCTGTGCCCTTGGGAGGCGCAGGTGGACACGCGGGAAGCTATCAACAGTTGCAACAGATTGCACAATTAGCAAAAATTATGGAGGTGGTTTACAAATGTATTCCAGTTGCACAAATACTTTTCTTAGCATTATCCTTTTGGGAGGTGGGTGTGAGAAGGACGCAGGGAAGTGAGAGGCCCTTAAACTAATAATTTTATCCTATTATTTCCCAAGGAGTTCATTGAAACTGAGCCTGACCGAGATGCCAGGAACTCCTCTCTGTCAATAGCTCCGGAAAATGCAGGTGTGCTCCTCCAAACCTGGGTTAGGTTACCGGCTGTGGCTGGCACTGTACCCACTAAACCCTGCACTGTACCCACTTCCCTCTGGAAGCATTTGAGGGAGGAGGAGGTGGGGGCGAGGCGACTGCTGGGTTGTATGCAGAGAGCTGGAGAGCTCTGACGTTTTTCTTTTGTTTTGGTTTTCTTGCAGTCCTAAGATAACTTTTAGGGGACCATACGGTGAGCACAGAGTCATTGAGGGATTGGGCCAGCGTGCCCCCCGAAGAGCCATGTGCCTGGCTCCCGAGTCCCTTCCTCAGAGAACGGCTTTCACACTCACAGCCTGCCCACATGACCAGCTCCGACTGTTAGCGTCTTTCCTGTGTAATTAGCACAGCCTGTACAGCCCATTGTGCGAACAACCAGCCCGTTCATCCCTGAAAGGCTAGTACGTCTTGGTTTCCTTATGAACCAGGATGCAGGTTCCAATCACTGCCTGTTCAGTTTGTTTTGGCAAAAGGTGCTAGTCAGAGAGTTTAAAGAAAGCATGGCCTGTCTCTTTTTAAGCACTCTGCATTGATTAGTCTACATTTTTATCGTGAACAGTTCTCTAATCTTTTAAGACGTACAAGTATTTTTTTCTCAAGGTCTCATTATCAGTAAGAGTTGAATGAAATGAGGTTCTAACCTGCAAGCAGAATTAGTTGGTTATTGAGAAACGAAGTGAAGATAATAGTTTTTTTTTTATCTGATTAAAAAAGGAATCTCACAACTTCATCTTCTAAGGTAAGGCTTCATTGTGTAGCATTTAGCAGGTGTCCCCTCATCCCCTTCCTTTCCATGTTTCTCCCACCAAATTACAATTTGCCCCTTACCCGGACAGAACATACATTGCACTGACAATTCCTTCTCACTGGGTTACCTACTTGATAGCAGGCGGTTAGACACCTGAGAAGGATTGAGCCTTTGAACTGGGGACAGATGATCTCGCTTTAGTTCCAGATCTTGTATTTGCAGTACTCTGCTGTGTGGAAGCATTCGTGCCTCCAGCTTTAGCACTTTGGGGAAGAAAAGAAACCCGCAGGCTGCGCTCTGCCTGGGCTGTGGCGGCACCGTTGAGGGGAGCTCAGCTGCTAGAGATAGAGCATCTTTCTCTGTGAGGAGAAGATCTGGAAAATCCGATTTAAAACAAAATTCTAAATTAAGGGACCATCAATTAGATGTGCAGCCAGCTGCTTGAGTGGACTCACTCTGTTAGTGTGGACGTTGCTCCGTTTCTTGTCTTTTCACCACGGGGATAACAGACAGCACACAAGTAGGCAGGGTAATGAACTCTGTACCACCCCCAGCTTTTAGGAGTAACCCTCCGCTTCTCTTGTTTGGTCTACACCCCAGTGCACCTCCACCTCCATTTTTCTGGACTTCCAAGCATACAGTTTTATTTGTAAATGTATATGGTTTTTAGAAAATAAATTAACAGCTTTATGAGTTATACATAATTTATCATGCAATTCACTGAAGGGTGCTTTAAGAAATGTGAATTTGAGCTTTTTTGGGGGGAAAATCAGCTTCTAAAAGTTTTTGCAAAGGAAATTTTGGTAAGCAGTCTATACTTACAGAATGTTTCCTGAGCATCTGTGGCGTGCACTCTCAATTGATGTTTGCAGAGGACGGTTTTTCTCACCTCGGAGGGCTGAGAGCTCTTTTGTCTGGAGCCTGTGTGCAGACCTGCGGCTCTGATGAGCTCTCGCCTCTCCCCACAGCCCTTAATTGGGAGGCTTCTGCCACGCTATTAATCTTTGATTGGAATCCATTAGTGAACACACATAATTACCAATGGGTCATTTAAAAACGGATTTTTCTGATATTGTTACTTAATAGAGGGATAATTAGCCATTGGTTGCAGTTAAGTTCTGAGTCTGAATTGAGTTAACTATTGTTTACTTTGCAAGGCCGACCCTCCAGCTGTGGCTACTTGAGGCTGCTTTAAATAGAGTCCCAGGCAAAGAACTGGCTTCCTGGAACCCTCTGTGCTTGATTTAAACTTCACACGGATTTGAAAATGCTTTTCTTTGAGTAGCTGCAGGATGGTTTTGTCTGTTCTGTTTAATTTCTCCACAGCCTGTTACTTAGTTGGTTAGGACTCCTTTTAGAATAGATTTCAGGATGGCTCCAGCTTAATGAGGAACGAGTCACGTGTCATCCAAGTTCCATTCGCTTGAGCCTAGCTTACAGAATGATTTCCATATTCTATTTGTGAAAATCTAATTTCATATAGATTATTGAGTGTCCAGTGGTTTTCAAAGCTGCCCAACATGGTCAGGCTCAACTTATGGCTATATTAAGCTTAATTATGTTTATGTGATATTTAATTAGATGCCATCTTACAGTAGATTCTATGTTTAGGAAAGTGGAAGCACATGCCAAAGGTTTTTTTAAAAAAATTTATGGGGGGAAAACCTTACAATTGAGAAATTCCAGCTAGGAATTTAAGTTCTGTTTTGCAAATTGGGAGAACTTCATTCTTCATTTGATGCAGTGAGGTCAGCGCCATCCATCTTACCTACATTTCAGTTTGCATTAAAACATTCTTTGTGTCTGATTCTCTCCCTCCACCTGGGCTGGCGAGATTCTGGCTCACCAGCTCCCCGGGCTGGCACGGCCTGCAAGCAGCCAGAGGAGCTCCTTGCTCCCTGGATGGGTTGTTGATGCAGGAAATGATGGCCGCCGCCTCTGCGCCGGGGTGGACGGGGTTTCCTTCCTCGGTGAGTTTGCAGGAGAGGAGGTCCAGAAGGCAAACCAAAATGTTTTGCAGCTCTTAAGGTTTGCCCCATCCCAAATTCCTCTGGATGTTTGCTCGGATTTGGTGTCCGTGTAGGACTCTTGGCCACAGTGGTTTGGCATCAGCTAGGGGTGTGCTTTGCCCAAGAGAAAAATCAGGAACTCTTCTATGGAGATTTTTGGATTCTTTCACAAGTTCACTTGAAACAGTACTTAGAAATGATTAAATTATATTGAATTCCAGACTGTCTTAAAATAAAGACTGGTAAATATTATTTATTTTTTGGGGGGTGTCTAGGGAACTTGATTATATATGAGGTCTTTCGAGCTCAGTTCATCTTTCTGAGCAGAAAGGGGCCCACATTTTCATTACATTTTTAAAGAGTTCTTGACCAAACAGGAATAAAACTACTGGCTTAAAAAGGAAAAAGTGTTTTCTTCAAGCTACGAAGGGGAGAATGTGGCAGGATGGGAAAATAGCCCATGGCTAGGTGAAGAGACCTTCGATTTTGTTTGGCAATGTGACTGTGGGGTAAGCAGTTAATTTCCTTTCTGAGAAGGGCTGTGTGACTTCCAAGACTCCTCGTGTTCAGGTTTTATGAGTTTATCCTAATTGAAGCGGAGAAGGAATACACTTACTACTCATTGGATGGTAAGAATTAGTAAAAGGGTCTCTGTGTATAGAATACTTACCTAAAAATAATGTTTGAGTGGTCAGTGTTTCTGAGCGGAATCTTCAGTGAATGCCCTGGGCAGCACAGGGACGGGGTGTGTGGGGGGGACGCTCAGGGAGGGGTCCTTTGTGGGCCCTTTGAGGGGAGAAAGGACTCCACGGTATTGCTTTCATGGTGCCCCCTTCTCCCCTCTGGCCCAAAGAGTACTATGAAAACTGCTGCAAACCTACCTTAGAGCCTTGGTTTCCTTTGTAAGAATTGAGGAAGGGCACATTTTCCCAAAGAGTCGCCTATCTCTGCCTTTCTCAGGGTCACTGCCAGCACCATCTCTCCAGCAGGATGAGTGCAGTTGTGGGTGATGCCCATAAACTGCCTGAGTGACTGGGTGGCCCAGGAACAGATTCAGTAGTGATCCCGAAGGAAGGGCAGCTGCACGCCTCGCTGTGTCTCCTCCTGAGCGGCTCTCACCACTGAGCGGGCGGGGTGGGGCGGGGCAGGTTTCGGAGTAGCTTGTAGCCCTTACCCCGGAGATCTTGCATGTCTACCTTTCATGGTGGCAACTCAACAGCTTAATGTGTGCAGTCCAGTGGCTTGATGGATCCAATTTTGGTCTTTTTGGGGTGTCAAACTTCTACCACATCTGTCCTGCCTGGGTTTTCATTGGATTCCTCTTGGTCAAACACTGTTTTTGTGAAAATCATGTTCCCTATCATAACTGGACTCCTTAAAAGACTTGGTCTGTCCTGCTGACTAGAAGCCTTGATTTGTGTTCTGAATAGCCACCTTTCTCCCACGTGGAGTTTGTTCATGCCTTCGGTGGGATTTCTTGGGCTTTTCTCTTCCTTAAACATGCTTTGTCGTGTAAATTTCCATAAGGAGGAACCTTTGGGTTCTCTCTCTCTCTCTCTCTCTCTCTCTCTCTCTCGGAACAAATACTTGGAGTTAGGAGTCTGGTTTGGGGATACAGCTAGAACGCAGTGAAATTAGAGGCACACTTAGTGGTTTGGAATTTCTTGACAGGAAGTTTAACAGGAATTAGAAACTAATTTAGTCCTAAAGCAAATAGTCCAAAGAACTAGACTTTTTTTCTTTTTTAAAATTCTCCCTTCAAGACCTAACGATGGCCTTTTCCCATGTGCTTTCTCAGATCAAAATAGGCCCACCAGCCCTCGCCCTCCTAGAGCCTGTCAGCGTCAGGCGCTCTCTCTGTTACGCACTTGCCCTCATCCAGTGGATTGTTTTTTTAATCTAATCCTCTCCTGGAGGATTGTCAGCCTGTCTGGTTAGGTAACTTTTCACAGATCTGTCTTTTCTCTCCACTTACACTTGAAAGCAGCAGGATTGTTCAGCTTCATGTACCTGAGAATCCCTTGCTAATGATTTGTTTATTGCCTGTGACTTTGCTTCCTGGTCCTTTTTTTTTTCTTCTGTGTTAGAAACAATCCCACACTTTTCCTCCTTCCCCAAAGGGGTTCCGAGGTTTGCTCCAGTGTGATTCCCTCCATGGACCCTCGTGGAGGACTTGGACGTGTTTTGGAACTTAGATATCCGGAGGAAAGGGGCATTTTCTCTGTGCTGAGGACCTGGGCTGCGTGAGGAGCCAGGGATGGTGAAGGGATGACTTCAGAGGCTTTCTTCCGGCCCCGGGGCTCCAGCAGGACTGGCCTTCCCGAGAAGGTTAGCTGCTGGATTGCCTGAGGTTATGTGTCAAAGAGAACAGTTTGCAGAGAATATTTTACCCAAAACAAAAATTATGGATGGTCTTCCCCTCCTTTCTCTTTTCTCTCTTTATTTTCTACTTTCTGCTTGAGAACCACTTCAAAGAGTCAGATGTGTTGGTGTCGGACGCCAGGCAGTCATTGTTAAAAGAACTTGGAAATATAATTGAAAACAAACTTTGTTGAGAAAAGCCGACGTAGGCGAGCTCTTGCTTTGAGGGAGAGGAGGTTCCAAGTCTTCCCTGTATTTGGAGCTGATGTCTCTGAACACTTGTTCTGTGAGATGAATCATCTGTGAATTCTGCATCTGGGAGTTATAGATTGGGAAATGGCATTCTTTTAAATGTTGAAGAAACACAAAAGCTTAAAGTTACAGTGTAGTTGGAAAATTCCAGTCAGACTTTAAAAAAGTGAGCAGTAAGGTAACATTGGCTGAATCATTGGATTGAGATGATGATGCTGAAAATAGACGTGTCCACGCATGGGAAGCAGTGGGACAGCCACACCTAGCTAGTGAGGACCCCTCCCCTGTGTCTGGAGACAGAGTACATTAACAACTTTTCATAAATATTAAATAATAAGAATCACTAGAACTTTGTTAAAGCAAGTAGGACTTGTGAGTCTGAGTTTGTTTTAGAGTTTGTCTTGAACTCTTCAAATAAGTTCACGCTGTGAACCAGGGAAGAGCCCAGAAGAGTGCAGTGTGCAGGGGTCTCCTGGGAAGGCAGGCTGTGAACCTGACCGCGGCCGGGCCCCACTTCCAGCGGCGGCGGCGGCGGGGTGACGGGTGGCGGTGGGCATGGAGCAGGTGGCACAGGGGGTCTGGAGCCCGGTTTCCTGGGTGACCTTGGGCAGTTGACTCAGCTTCCCTCTGACTCCGTTTCCTCTTAAGTTCAAAGGATAATTGAAGCGTCCACCTCGCTAAGCTGCTGTGAGGACAGCATTGAAAAACTTTTTAATATTTAGAAGAGGGCCCCGCACACAGCAGAAGCCCGGGGAAGGTTAGTTATTATAATAAGTATAGCGGTAATGGCAGTTCAACTTTTTGCAGCAGGGCCCATGTACATGAACTAACTTAATTATCGTCTTAGCTCTATGAAATATACCACTTCCACATTGTACCTGAGGCCAGAGGGTGACTAGCTTGCACAGGGTCTGTCACTGGCCAGAGTTAGCCCTCCAGCCTGACTCCGCAGGAGGCGTCTGGGAAGAACGCTGCCGGCCCAGCATGTCTGCCTGCTGGTGCGCCTTGCCTCCTGCCCGCGGGTGAGCTCCTCCCCTGCCCGCAGTGAGCTCCTTGAGGCCCGTGCGGGCCGGCAGCTCTCCGGGCCGCAGCACCGCTCCCAGCGGCGTCTTCGTGGCATCTCGCAGAGCATGCGTCCCCATTGGCCGCTGGGGTGTCAGAACCCGTTTTTGGTGTGCCCCTTTGGCGAAGGGGGTGATGGCATATGTCTCTCCATCTGTTGTTTATTGTTTCTGTTAGGCTGTGGTTTGTGTCCCTGCTCCATGTTTCTTTGGTTTCTGGAGCAACTGCGAATATTATATGCTTGGGGATCAGGAAAAGTAAACTATTTATAAACAGTAAAGTATCCTCGGGTTTGGAAAGTGTTTTTCTCAAATGCCTGTGTATTTGGTGGCTTTATTATAATCTTACCCATGGAGCCTTCGTTTGAGGACGGAGGCACATTTGAAAGACGGCCGAGTCCTCGCTGGCCTTGTGTAACCCGCTCAGACAGCCGTGGCGATAAGGCCTGGTGTTAACGCTGCCCTGACTCGGTGTATTTTTAACTCCAGAACATATAAACAGTTTAGCCTGCCGATGGAGCCTGTGCTGCCCGGAATCCTGGACATGCCTCGGGCCGTGTGGCCCTGGGAGGTGGATGTGGTCCTGGGAGGCTGCTATGGCGAGTGACCGTTGCCCCCAGCTTCCACTGCAAAAGGACGCAGCGGCGATGGATGAGAGCAGGAACAGTGAGACTCACCCTGATTCTGCATGGTAAACTGATGTTCAGTTTTCCTTCGACACGATTTCTCTTTGTCAGACGGACTTTAAGGGGAATGGAGAGCTTCTTACTCAACATCTGTTCTGCTTTTAGCCACAGGGGTCTTTGCAGAGTCACTAACTTGGACACATGCCTCCCATTGCCCAAGTTCTGGCCGCCCGCCACCTCCCCACCTTCATCATTCCTTCCTGGCTGGCTCCCTGTGGCCTGGCCAGGGTGCGGCCCTTTTTCTAGGGGCTTATGACACTGTGCGGGTCACGTGTCCCTTCTGTCCGGTCCCCTCTGCCTGCAGCAGCGCTCTTCCTCCGTGCCGTGCGGACTCCTGCTCATCCGCCTTCAAGGTCTCTTCCCTGGAACCTGTGCTGACCTTCCCGGGTTCGAGTCCTGCCCGAGGACTGCAGTCCTTTATGGCAGTTTCATACATGTTTGGTTATTGTCTGTTGCCTGGCTGTTAGTCTGTAAGCTCCCTGAAGGCAGGGACTGGCTTTGTTTCTGATCCACCATTGTATTCCCAGACTCAGCACAAAGCCTAGGACACCTTCGTTGCCAGTACAGAGACTGAAGTAGACAGAGCTATGGCTATTCATTCTGTGTGTTCCTATAAGTCCTATAGAAGTACCTTTCCACGACGTTTTGGATAATTCGGACCTCCCCGGGCCCCCTGTTTGTAAATGTCCTAAATATGCCTCTTCTGTTTGGTAGTTTCCTCTACTCCCCCCCCCCCCCCCCCCCCAAATACTATTGCTGGCAAAGGTAGAAGAATGGAGAGGCAGGAAGCAGCAGCAAACAGAATGGGTGGTCTTGTGGGAAGGTGGCTTTTAAATCCTGCACCCCAGTATTGTGTTGTAAGAGACTCTCCTTTCCAGCCGAAGCACGTGACCTGTATCCACAGGGTCCCGGCCCCGCTTCCCTTCTGGACCTCGGGGCCGCCCCTGGCAGGTGGGCGGCCGGCATGTCCTCTGTTGTGTTTGGTGGGGGAGCCCGCGGTGCGTTTCCCAACTGTGATGTGGCTCTCATCTGCTCTTTCTGGAGCCGAGGTTTGGAGTCTGCTCTTTCAGAGTTGACACTGCAGGGGAGAGTTGCTTCTTGCACAGACTGAGGCTGTCTAGACACCCTTCCCTTGTGGTTATTCTGCTCCGTTTATGCTGAGCGCCGGCCAGGCAGCTGGTTTGGGTTGTTTGGCTCTTCGTTATTTTGCTTAGTCCTCTACTTTGACAAGAAGGGCGACCAGGCACGGTGGTTTTTCTCCCTCTGCGCTGGCAGAGCAAGCCGTAAGAACACCGAGGGCAGGTTACCATGCCCACGTGGTGCCGTCCCAGCTAGCACCTTACAGTCACAGAAACTTCCACAGCAGAGACTCTGGGCAGATGATTTCCAAACCTGGCTCCGTTTGGCGTGGACGTCAGGCATAGAGCTCACTGTGGGCTGTCTCCTGGAGATGCTAGCGAGGCCGTGGGAGGGCCGCCCCTGCCAGGAGCGCTGGGCCTGGTGTCCTGATGGTGCGGAGGTCTGGGCTGTGTTCTGAGGGAGGCCCTCCCTGCGGACCCAGTGCGCTGTGGTGGTTGGGGGGGCTGACTTTATGTTTAAAGGGGTTTTGCGTTGTTGACCTGTTGGCCTACTAACCATGCCTTTATTTTAATTACTTTTAATTTTCTGGTACACATGTTTATTGAATAAAGAGGAAACTACAAAAGAAGAAAGAATAATTGATCTCATTATTCAGTGATAAACGTAATTACTTTGTTGTGTAAATTTCCAGTCGTGTCTGTCGTTGAATACCCGTTTCGAATGAATATTGTTTAAACAAAATTAGGGTTGCTATTCATTTGTAATTTTGCTTGTAAAAGTCTTTAATTGAGGCATAATTAATAGACAACATTATATATTAGTTTCAGGTATACAAGATAATATCTGTTTTTTTATAAATGGTTAAAGCATAAGTATTTTCTTCAACTTCAAACTTAAAAAAAATACAGTGTAAGTCAGAATCAGACTTCCTCTGACACTGGGCATTTAGGTTTTTGTAAACTGAGGTAAACATCTGTATACATATATGTTCATACCTTTGTTTCCTTAGGGTGAGTTATTGAATCCACATTGCTTTGGGTATGCAAATTCTTAAGATTTGACACCACTGCTCCTAAGGGGCCACTAATTTCTGTTGAAATTGTGCCCATTCCTCCACACCATCACAAACGTCAGATCCTTTTTTTTCCTGTAACCGTACACCAATTTAATGTATGAAAATATTGCATTGAATTATTTTAATCTGCATTTCATTTTAAATTTTATTTTTCTGATGCATATAAATTATCTTAGTGCCCTCAACTGTGGACTTTGGGCTTGAACACAAATATGTGTATCCCTAATTCAAGAGAGTGTATTTCTGAGAGGAGGCACCGGAGCCGGCCTGTGTGCCCGAGCGCCCTGCCTCCAGCTGGTCGGCATCAGAGCCGATTAGCGTGGTGGAGAACCCTCAGCGACGGCTTCCAGCAAATGGAAATTATTTTAATACAAATTGATGTGGTTTTTCTGTCAAACCTACTTGGAGCATAAACAAAGTTGGACTGGAAGCTGCTTCCCTTCTAAGAAGGAGTGTGTTTGGAATGTGGCTTTCAGCAAAGTAAACACGGTCTTGAAAGTAAGTTGTCATTGTGTGGGTCTGAGGGGGAAAGTAAGAGTAGTGAACTCTCCGGCTCAGGCCCGGCTCAGGCCTGGCCTCATCCTCTTCCTGCCCGCCCCAGGCCGCTCCTTCCTACAAAGGTTTCCAAGGTGAGGATGAACTTGGGGCGGAAATAGTTAAAGGGAAAGAAGTGCCCAGTCAATTTCTGTGGTAAGATAAACATTTTAATCTTAACCTCTCTGCCACGGAGGAATATCAAAAACATCTTGTGAAATACTTAACTCTGTGTGTGTGGACTGGTGCAGACTGTCTGATCTCTGCGTCTTGGAATTCTGTGTCAGTTGCAAGGTGGTTCCCCACCCTAAGGACAATGTCAGCTTTATTAAATGGGTCGCAGCCCCCCCCCCCCCCCCCAAGGCAAAACAATGCTTTTAATGTTCTGATTATCTATTAACGAGCAACCAGGCCAAGGGACACTTGCCAAGAAAGCTACAAAGTGAGAAAGCCACCAATATCAGAGTGAACTTTGCACTCTGAAAGTGTGAATGATGTTGGGTAAAAGAAGTTTATTGCATAAGGGGAGCAGCTGGAATCCCTTTGATGTTGGTTAGCATCCTGGCCCCATAGACCTTAGGACTTCCCAGCTAACTTCGCCTTTGCTGGTGAAGGTGGCACCTGGTCCCTGGGTGGGGGTGGGGTGGGGAAGCACCTGCTCTGGTCCAGGAAGAGCCAACATATCTGTGGGGGAAGGTGGGGTGCATTGGACAGGTACACCTGCTTTTGATCCACCTCAGCCAACTTTAACCTAAAGGGGAAACCACCATCCCAATTTTTCCTCTGGAGGGACTTTTCCAGACATAGCTTGCTATTCTAAAATCTGCCTGCCCCAACCACAGAAAGGGGTTAGATCTTAATCAGTTAGACCTTACTCTTAATGTAACTAATTCATTCTCTCCCCATTGTGGTGACATTGCCGCCTGCCTTTTGGCTTGTTCTTAATTGTTGAATGGCTAGCCATTGGCTTTCCACTGCCTTATTAAATAATCACTCAAAAGAAGACAGAACTACTCTTTTGAAATCCTGAGAATTTTCTTTTCTGCAAGAGGATCCACTCCAGCTGAGGCTTTGCCTGCGGATGGGTTGGTGGCAGAGCCGGTGGAGGAGTTAGGAAGCCGGAAGGAGTGGATTGCCAGGGGGGCATTTTTGAAGGTGGTGATGATCATGACTTTAGCCTCCGAAATGTGGGTATTTTGCCTGCTCCCCACTTCATTTATCTACTAGCATTTAGAAAAAAAAGGTTGTTTCTGCTTTTTTATGGAACAGAAATAGCTAGATGGCCCTTTTAAAGCAGCAGGTTTTTGTTTTTGTTTGTTTTTACATAATAAAAGCTTTAATGATGTGTAACTTAAGTATCATAAAAGTTATCTCTTTACACTGTATGATTCAGAGTTTTTAGCACATTCAGAGTTGTATGAACGTTATTTCCATCACCCACTAGCAGTCCCTCCTACCCTCCCTTCCTCCCGTCCTGGCAGCATCCATTTGCTGGCGCTCTGGATTTGCCTGTTCTGGACGTTTTTCTGCAAAGGGAACCATAGAGATGGGCTTTTTGGTCTGGTTTCTTTCACTTAGCATAACGCTTTTAGGGAGCTTCCATAGTATAGCTGGAATCAGCAATACTTTCCTTTGCTAATTGAATAGTATTCCATTGTATGGCTAGATTGCATTTTGTTTATCCATTTTTTTAGTCGATGGACTTTTTGGGTGGTTTCTACTTTTTGGCAATTATGAATAATGCTGCTATGGACATTGGTGAACACCTTTTTGTGTAAGTGTATGTCTTTCTCTCGGTAGACACCCAGGGGTGGGAGTGCTGGCCATATGTAACTCCACGTGGAACTTTGTGAAGAACCGCTAGGCCAGGCGGTGTCCACAGAGGTGGCACGCACACTTTCCATTTCCGTCAGGAGGGTCTCATTACTCTGCAGTCTCACCGATACTGTCTGTCTGTCTGTTGTTTTTTTATTGTTGTCAATCCTCACCTTAGGATATTTTTCCTGCTGATTTTTTTTAGAGAGAGTGAAAAGGAGAGAGGGGTAGGGGGAGGGGAGGTAGAGAAACACATAGAGAAAACTATTGACTGGTTGCCTCCTGTAGTCGCTCCAACCGGGGCTGGGGATCCAACCTGCCACCCAGGTGTGTGCCCTTGCCTGGGAACTGAACCCACAGCCACAGTGCTCCGGCCGACACGGAGCGACCCTGGCCGGGCTTGACTGTCTTTTCATTACAGCCATCCGAGTGAGTGTGGCGTGGTGTCTCCTTATGGCTTTTTATTAGAATTCCCCTAAAGACTTGTGATGCTTTTGTGTGTTTATTGGCCATTTATATGTCTTTAGAGAAAAAGCTATTCCGTTTCTTTGCGCATTTTTTAATCGGATCCTTTTCCTTTTATTGAGTTACATGCAGAGCATGTTTTGAAAAGAGACAGGTAGTACAATATTCAGTGGTTTGGGGTTTTGCCCAGGGAGAGACACTTTTCTCTGCCTTGCCTTGTTTAGGTGCACAGAATTGTATTTTTAAGATTTTTAGGACTTTTAAGATCCTCAGGTAGAAATATAACGGGCAGTGCTTGCCTGGTTTCTTTGGTTGATTGTTGCCCTGTTTGTAACCCCACTCGGAGGAGGAAATGCTGCAGAAGAGAACATGGCTGTTCTCTCGTGAGTCCAGCTCCAGACCCTGGGGGTGAGGGAGCGCTCACCGCAGTGTTCTCTGCTGGGGTGGGGGGCTTGCCCTCTGGCGCCTCCAGGACGGTTGCAGTGCACAGACATCCACAGCCAGGCCTGGCTCCAGGGCAAGCCTGCCTTTGCCGCTGAGCAGCCGCTATGAATGAGGCCGAAATGCAGCACTGAGCCGTCCAGCCCAGGCCTGGAGATGCTCTAGACAGGTTTACAACAGGAGGTGTGAAGTGTTCGGTGGAGACCGGAAGCAGGGTGGGAGGCTGGGGGAGGGAGACACATTGAACTTGGCTACTTCAGGGTGTGGGCTGACACAGCTAATGGAAAAGTATCCGCCTGGTGGCTTTTAGTGGGCCAGGAAGCCGAGGCCTTGCAGTGGTTTTCTTCACAGCAAGATGTTCTTCTGAGCATCTAGAACCCCGGGCCTGGTGTGGAGGGACAGACCTGCTGCCTCTGTTTTTGTCTCTTGCTCTGTGGTCCCATTCTCGATGAGCAAAGTGGGTGGAGGGAGGGATTCTGGGTGGTGGGTGCTTGGGAGAGGCCTGCAGGTGCACTCTTGCCGATTTAGAGTGGGCTCAGGCAAACCTCTCGGCACAGGAAGCAGCAGCTAGCAGGTGGCGCTCTGGTAGTCCACATGGCAGCCAGTAGGCGTTTTTCACTCCTCATGACCGGGAGCTGCGTTTGCGGGCCAGAGCCTGGGAGTCTGCATGCTCATCAGCTCGGGGGGGGGGGGGGAGAGGGGGGCGCTGCTTTGGAGGCATAAGCGTGAGACCCACAGCCCCGGACAGGGGAGCCCTGTACGCTCAGCTCCAAGTGCTGTGGCTCCAAGCCCCTGTTCCCCTGCCCTCCACCGTCCTCGGTGGCCGCCAGGCAGCAGGGTGACGTGGACAGGGTCTTCCTTCGCAGCCCGGCGCGCCTTGCCCTCCCCGGACCTTTGCCTGTGCTCTTGGCCGGGCCTCTTCTTCCTGACTTTACCCTTCCCGCCGCGGTTAAACATTCCCCCCAGGGCTTTTCCCAGAGCACCGAGGCAGGGGTTGGTCGCTGCCTTCTTCCAGGCGAGGCTTGGGGACTCGCTGTGGCTCCTTGCTCAGCGTCTTCTCCCCTCCCTGCTGTAAAGTCGGTGAGAGCAGAGATACCTTACTGCAGTGTGGTCCTGGGTGGAGTCCCACCCACTCCCGGCACATGTGAGGTGTTCAGTAAGAATTTTGTGTCCATTAATTTCCTTTCTGTTGTGTTATCCCAAGCTCTGCTCCTGTGTCCCTGATACATCCGTCCACACACCTGTAGAAACAACCACAGGTTTGCCATCCAAATGCCTGCCCTTCTGGGACTGCTTATTTTCCGCTCCCTGGGGATTAATTTGGTGAGCAGGCTAGCACTCTAACCACTGAACCCACCAGCCAGGGCTAGCTGCCCTTTAAGGGCCAGTTGCACACACTGAGGTTAGTTGTTTATTAAAAAACAAAAACTAAAAAATGGACCCATCTGTATTTATTTTAAATAGCAACTTCCAGAAAGCTCTGCCAATGGCGGGATACAGAAGGTGCGGCAGTGGTGGAGGTGATAGGGTCTTCCTTGAGATGTGTGGTGGTTAATGTGTAACCTCTTTAATGAGGCTTCTATCTCGGGTTCATAAACCGTGCTGTGGAGCATGTGTTTGTAGTAAGTCCGTGGCTTTGCCGATAACTCTTACCCCAAGGTTTAATTTCCTTTGGTTGAAAACAAGTACCACCACCAACTGTAATCCTTCCATCTTGGGACAGGTTGGACACACCCAAGCGTGGCTGGAGAACCCTTCCTTAGTCCCCCTTCCTTAGCCGCTCTCAGCAGCACTCAGTTTTAGAGAGTGGGGGCAAGCGAGATAAAGAGAGGTGGGGCCCTGGCCAGTGTGGCTCAGCTGGTTGGAGCTTCGTCCCATGTACGGAGAGGTTGTGGGTTCAATTCCAGGGCAGAGCACATACCTAGGTTGAGGGTTCAATGTCTCCCCCTCCCTCCCTCCTTCCTCCATCCCTTTCTTCCTTCTTCCCTCTCTCTTAATAATAAGCATATTAGCCGAGGTCGGTTTGGCTCAGTGGTAGAGTGTTGGTCTGCCAACTGAAAGGTCCCGGGTTCTGTTCCTGTCAAGGGCATGTACCTTGGTTGTGGGCACATCCCCGGTAGGGGGTGTGCAAGAGGCAGCTGGTTGATGTTTCTCTCTCATCGGCGTTTCTAGCTCTCTATCTCTCTCCCTTCCTCTCTGTAAAATATCAATTAAATATATTTAAAAAATAATAAGCATATCCTCTATTGAGGGGAAAGGGAGGGAGGGGGAAGCAAGGGGGGAAAGAAGGGGGAAAGGAAAGAAGGAAGGAAGGAAGGAAGGAAGGAAGGAAGGAAGGAAGGAAGAGGTGGAGAATGGCCGAAACCGGTATAGCTCAGTGGGTAGAGCGTCGGTCTGCAGACTGAAAGGTCCCAGGTTCGATTCCGGTCAAGGGCATGTACCTTGGTTGCAGGCACATCCCCGGTAGGGGGTGTGCAGGAGGCAGCTGGTCGATGTTTCTCTCTCATTGACGTTTCTAACTCTCTCTCCCTCTCCCTTCCTCTCTGTGGAAAATCAATAAAATGTATTTAAAAAGAAGAAGAGGTGGAGAGTGGAGGTTGGCATGGAGAGGAGAGGCCGGTCTCCCTCACGTGGACAGGACAGTCAGGACGGGTCCACAGCCGGCCTCTCGGGTGAGCGCTGCTTCAACTGTACCTTCTGCTGCTCCTCCGTCGTCCGTGTCTTGGGGATTGTCCCCTTGGAGGGGCCGGATTAGAAAGGAGAGCGCATGGCTGCAATGAAAGCTGAGCAGCAAATGAGGGTGATTTCGCCACCCTAGAATCGCCTCCGTGTTCCACAGGAGAGGAAAACAATTGCTGGAATTAGGCTAGCACAACACCAGAGGCCAGGGGACTGGTAGTGGAGTATCTGCCTTCACGAGTAGCATTTTGAAGCGCTCTCTGCCCCTAATGGCCACAGAAGCCATCAGTTAAATAAACCGGCTGTTAAACAAGAGCAAGAACAGGAGTGTTTGCACAAACCACCTTTAAATTTTCTGATCCTCGTTGAATGTCAGTTGGTTTGTGAATTATTAACTTAAGTGTGCGTGAGGAAATACTGGTGCTTAAGTGTCGTGTATATTTTTATGTAAGAAAAAATAAGACCGACCACACCCTCAGCTGCTGCCGGTTCACTCAGCAGGCATGTTTAAAGCAGGGGCCGGGACGCTGGCCCCTCGGCCACACGTGCGCCACCGTCACCGCCCCCCCCCCCCCCCCCCGTGCCTTGCGTGATGCGGGGAAGGCAGGCCAGTGCCCTGCGCTCACCTGCTGGCAGACACAGTGTGAGGTCCAGCTGAGCTGCTGGAGCGCCCGGGCTGCGAGAGGGTTTGGGGGGCTGCCTGTCTCGCTGGAAGAATGATGGTCAGCACGGTGGGGTCCGCGAGCACAGGGCTGGCTTAGGAAGCCTGTCTCATGCCCCTTCCCTTCAGCTGTGCCCGCCACTGAGGGCTTTGAGGCGGGCCCTTTGATTTGTCCCTGGAGAGAGGCCATCATTTTTTCTGTCTTGGTTTCCTTGGCATGAAAACCTGAAGTTGGTCTCCCCTCCAGGCACTGCGGGGTGCGCCCTTGGAAGAAGTCACACAGCCCCCCGAGGGCTGCATGGCGGCACCCACGGCTCCCACGGCCGGAGGGATTGGGGACTGGAGCGATGGCAAGCGTCTGGGAGAAATCCACTGGGCTCTGCTTTACTCTGACCTCTTCAGAGGCCCCAAGGCTCCCCAAGGGTGACAGCAATGGGCCGGCTACCCCTCAGGGCTTCCCTGGGGAGGGGGACTGAGCAGCAGCCTGTGTTTGGAGGAGGAAGACTCCATAGAGGATGAAGGAGGAGGCAGGGAGTTTAGAAGTGGAATAGCAGGTCTTCCCCTGAGCTGGGTTCGCCCTGGGACAGTAAGTCGCACTTGGAAATGCCGCGGGCGAGGTGCTAGGGGCTCCGTTACTTGACGGCACGGTCTGAGCTCTGCCCACTCCCAGGGCAGAGACAGGAGAGAGCAGCCGCCTGTTTCCTTCCCCACCTTGTCCTCGGTGCAGTGCCACCTGACACCGGCAGCTCTGCATTCCATGCGCGACTTATTCCGAGCTGCCCGGATTATTGCTGATGTAGACCGGGGCCCCAGCCAGCCTCCGGCATGGAAATGGGGGGAAAGAAATCCAGGCTGTGAATAATTCTGTTTTGGGACTTTGTAGTGGCAAATTATGTGAATGAGTGGATTCAAAGTGCCTGGTTTATAGCATTGTGAATACCCAGGCCTTAAACAAATATTGACACCAGCAGGGTGACAGGCCTCCCATTTGTGGCATTCCTCTGGGAATAAAAGCTTTTCTGAGGTGCTTGTGACTACAAACCACCCTGGCGAGTTTGTGCAGGTGCCTCCCCAGTAGCTCTTGGGCTGAGAGTGGGCGGGTTTCTCTCTGTGCCTGTGCAAGCTCCAGCCGCACTGAAGCCGAACCCGCTTTGGCATATCGATCTGGTTCCGCTTGCGGCGAGTGGGTGCCGTTGCCAGCACAGTTTTGCAGAGTCATGCTTGTGTGGCCATGCAGACCCGCGCTGGGAGCGGAGCGACTGTGTTTGTTCGCTCCAACAGCCATTCGGAGCCAAGTGTGGGGAGTGGGAGAAAGGCAAGCCGGCGTGGGGTTCGAGCACACTGGGCCCCACTGGAGCATACTTCGATCCCCTATAGCTCTGGGCTCAGAATTCGTCTGCCCTCTAATTGAGGAGGGCTTAAGATGCACGTTTTGTTAGTGCGAAGTCTGAGGAGCCAGGCCCCAGGGTAGGGTGCCATCAGGAGGAAGTCCTGATGCAGTAACTTGCTTCGGGCAAACTGAAAGGAGACCTAACCAACTTGGGTTGGATTGCAGCGCCTTTCCCAAAGGAACTGGTGGGAGCTGGGGAGCGTGTGTGCTCACCAGATAACAAGTGTTGGGCAAAGAAGGGCTAGCTCTTATAGGGAAGCTGCCTTGATGTGGCTCAGCTCATCTGATGTCTCAGGTTTGGTGTGGCCCAGGGGCCTCGATTTCCTGCTGAGGCGGGAATGAGTGGCTCTCGTCTCTCCCAGCACTCGGGGAGGACGTGGCGTGTCTGCAGCCTGTAACTAGGACTCCAGAAGGAGTCACTCACGCGGAGTTTTGCAGAGCTTTTATTAAACTTTTGCTGGTGATCTCCTTTAGTGCCAGACTGACCTCCCACAGGCCCCGTACTCATTATTTGGTTAAGGTATAGTTTAGAAAGTGGGTTACTGTGGGGATCCGCCCTTTAAGACATATCTTTGGGAGTAAATGACCTGGGACTTCACACTGTCAAGAGATGGCTCTGTGTGTGTGTGTGTGTGTGTGTGTGTGTGTGTGAAAGAGAGAGAGAGGAGAGAGAGAGAGAGAGAGAGAGAGAGAGAGAGAGAGAGAAATGAGCTCTTGGCTTTGGGATGCCCTGGGCCTGGATGAAGGCCGTGGACTATGTGGTACATTGTTTGTTGCTCAGTCATTTTCATGGCCAGTCATCCATTCGACATAGTAACACTTTCCTAATGTTCAAGAATAGAGGACACAGCGTGGTGCTCACAGCCTCAGTGGAAAGAAGTTCCATGTTGCAGTGGCGAGAGCAGTCTGTGTAAGGTGTGTGCTTGCCGCACCGTGACTTAGTGTCTTCGCGGTCGCTCCCACCACCAGAGAGGTCGCTGTGGCCGAGGAGACAGTGGGACGAGATTTTAAGTTGACAGCATTTTCATGACGGCTTAGTTGCTTGGCTTTAGGGATGTTTCATGGCACATAAACTTTAAAAACCTGATGGAAAAGTTGACAGAACGAGATCCCACATCAATAAGCTAGTGAATCAAGCCAGCGAATTAACTGTCAACCAGAAGGCTGACCATCTAAAACTGCACATTTTCTTTTACTTATCCTCCACCTGAGGATATGTTTATTGATTTGAGAGAGAAAAAACAATTGGCTGCCTTCTGTACGTGCCATGGGTGTGTGCCCTGTCCTGGAATCGAACTCACAACCTTTTGGTGCGTAGGAAGACACTCAACCTACCGAGTCACCCCGCCGGGCAGAGTGCTAGTAAAACTTCATTTTCAAATGTGGAGGTAGCTGGGGGAAGAAAGGGAGGGTGAACTTAGGAGATGATATTTAACGTTTGAAACCTAGAAGATGGTATTGAAAAACCTAGAAGAGAAGACAGTGTTGAGAATGTCTGACAGTGTTTGAAGCAGTCTTGCACTTAATCCGTTGGTAATGCAGAGGGTCCTGGCAAATGCAAGGACACCTGGGCCTGTGTGTGAGCTTCATGGGTTTCCGACGCCTGGGCTGTGCACGGGCACAGGCGTTAGAGGGAAGTGAGGGGGTGTGACTTCAGTGGGAGAGATGGAAGATCCCGGAGCGCCTGGACGCTGAGGGGCCTCCAGCCACACCCCAGGACCCTGGGCTCCGGGAAGGGTTTTTCTTTGAGTAGCTCTCTCCTGGGAAGGGAGTTAAACCACTGTGTCGGTTGTCCCTTAAACTCTTTCCGTGTGGGTGTGGGAGGAAAGAGGTGCTGATAACACTCAGGTAAGCTGTTGTTTGTACAGATGTATTTGCTTAAAAAAAGCACTTTCATTTCCTTCTTCCTATGTATTGCTCCTTTGTAACCCAAAGTGTTGCCTAAAATTGCCCTCTAAACACGTGCTTTACCAACAGCAAACCAGGATGACCAAGCCTTGAGCTAACATTTAAAAAAACCTTTTGGTACACATTTCTGTAACTTGAGGTCTGCGTAGTATTATTTTCATTAATTGGATTATATTAGAATCTGAGTTGTCAGAAATGAGGGTTAAAAAAGCCACAAGATGTCTTGATCTTTCCCTGGTTCTGGGGAACCACAGACAAGTGTTTAGAATGGCGTGTAATGACTTGGGGGTGTTGGTTTGTTCTTAATATTTTAATGTGTGTCTTTTGTGCTCAGGGGAGTGATATGTTATTGGAGATTTCATTTCTGAGGAATCCAGCATCAGTGATATAGTTTCTTTACTTATCCTTTTATCCCAGTGAAATTCCTGGCTTTACCTTCTGCCAGAAGGACAGACTTGGGGTGTGGCCATCAGAACATTTTATGGGGCCATTGTTAAAATATGTATCTTCTCTTTTAAAAAAAATATTTTTACTTATTTCAGAGAGAAAGAGAGGGGGAGAGAGATAGAAACATCAATGATGAGAGAGGATCATTGATTGGCTGCCTCCTGCATGCCCACTACTGGGGATCGAGCCTGCAACCCAGGCATGTGGCCCTGACCAGAATTGAACGCGGGACCCTTCAGTCCGCAGGCCGACGCTCCAGCCACTGAGCCAAACCAGCTAGAGCAAAATATGTATTTTCTTCCCTGATGGTGACATTCCCCTCAGGGCTTTAGTGGGGGTCCTCGTGTGTGAAATCGTGTGCAGGCAAAAGCGTTTCAGTGGTGGGGAGGGAATTGCCCACCGCGTTCCTGCTGGTTGGCGATTGTGCCAGTTTCGAAACACATTCTGGTGGTGACACATTGGGTCAGGAGATGTTCATAAGACATTGCTAGTTTGCAGCTTTAATATGTAACCCCAGAGTTAATGGATTTTAAAGCTGCAGCGTGCTTTTAATAAACACCCTTTATTTATAGGGGTGGTTTTACAGGAAGCTCATTCCACGGTGACATGGTGGGGCAGAGGGAGCAGGTGGAGGTGTTGGCAAAGCAAACGTTATTCTGTGACCAGAGGGGCACTGGTGGACCTTACAAAGCTCCTGGTGAACCCGGGATTCAAAATGTACCCCCTAGATTAATGTGTCCTCACCTCCGGTCCCTTTGCCCGGCTGTTTTCCCCGCTACGGAAGCAGGCGGCTCAGTTCCTGCTTCAGGAACTGAGCAAGGTACCAGTTAGGAGAGTCCTGCTCCATCCAGCCTTGGGGTGTGCCGGAGGTGAGCCCAGGGCACTGCCTGCCATGGAGGTCAGGCCTGATAGGCCCTCTGCTCTCCCGAAGCTCCCGCGCCTCAGCATGGTGACTGGCTGGCAGGGAGGGAGGCCTGGCCCCAGCGCCGCCTGCACTCTATTCCAGGGGGCTGGTGCTGGCTGGTGGCTGCCGTGGCGCAGGGCCTGTGGAGGCGATGAGTTGGAAAGTCCTGTAGAGTTTGAGGACTCTGAAAGGGCAGATCTGTGGCCTCTTCAGAGATGATAAGTAGAGAACGGGGGGGGGGGGGGGGGGGGGGGCAGACTGCTGAGCCCCCTCTTCTCCCCCCTGCTCCTTCCTGTGGCCAGACCACCTGGTGGCGGTCATGGGGTGGCCCCCTGGGGCAGCTGTGGAGGGTCAGCCGGGCCAGCCGTTATTCCCCCTGCAGAGCCTCCTCCTAATTTAATTAATTCATCGTTAGGGGTTAACAGTGCACGTGCCACCTTTAACAAGAGGCTGTTATGAAAGATTTGTGGGCTCCCCCAACACCCCCCCCCCCCACACACACACAACTAAGCATGAAAGTGCTTCAATAACAAAATCACATCACACCCTATTACTTTTCTATCTTTAGCCAAAATCTTAGTTTGGTAGGAAAAACAGATCTAGACTCTCCTGTTTTAGGGGATGTTCGGAAAGCAGATGCTGAGTGCTTTCAGTGGCGTGGGCCTCTGGCTGTTACAGACCGGCCGTAGTTGGACGAGGGCGTGTTCTGCTTCTGAGGAAGCAGCCTCCCCGGCCCGCAGACGGCGTTCCGAGGGCCCGGCCCGGGGGTTTGCGGAGGTTTTGTAGCCCCGACTCCCCGGCTGGCAGGCACGTGGCCGGCTGCGCGGGGCCGAGCTGCCCTGAAACTGCTCGCGTCTGCGTGGCTTGCCCTCTCCTTTCTAGGAGCTCCTGCCTTCTTGCCCACCCCCCCCCCCTTTTTTTTTTTTTTTAAGGTTTATACCTTCAACACCCTGTTTAACATTTCTGCTACTCTTCCTCAAAACCGTGTTCCTCTCCCAGTCTTTCTTCTTCCAGGTTTTAGCTAAGGTTTTGTGTTTTCTGATAAACCTTTCTTACCACAGCTGACTCTCCTGCTCTGAGCCTCCGGACTCCGTGGTGTCCATGGCGGGGCTCCCTCAGGTGCCCCCGGGCCGCAGGAGCTGAGCGGAGGGGCGAGGCCGGTGGGCCGCACAGCCCGCCCCTGGGCCCGGCGGACTGCGAACCATAGGGTTGCTACTGTCAGGAGTGCTCGCCCCGTGGTTGTTTCAAGCGAAACTGAAACTATTATTTTTTGTGTGAAAACCTTCGGTTTCTCCAAACACTGTTCAGTCACAAACAACTTTTCCCTGACGCCCAGCCTTGGCGGAGAGCCTTCAGGAGGCAGCTGCGGCCTGCCACCCCAGAGGCCTGCCCCCCCAGAGGCCTGCCACCCCAAAGGCCTGCCACCCCCAGAGGCCTGCCACCCCCAGAGGCCTGCCACCCCACAGGCCTGCCACCCCACAGGCCTGACACCCCCACGGGCCTGCCACCCCACAGGCCTGCCACCCCACAGGCCTGCCACCCCCAGAGCCTGCCACCCCACAGGCCTGACACCCCCACAGGCCTGCCACCCCCACAGGCCTGCCACCCCCAGAGCCTGCCACCCCCACAGGCCCGCCACCCCCAGAGCCTGCCACCCCCAGAGCCTGCCACCCCCACAGGCCTGCCACCCCACAGGCCTGCCACCCCACAGGCCTGACACCCCCACGGGCCTGCCACCCCCAGAGGCCTGCCACCCCCCAGGCCTGCCACCCCCACGGGCCTGCCACCCCCAGAGGCCTGCCACCCCCAGAGGCCTGCCACCCCCCAGGCCTGCCCCCCCAGAGCCTGCCACCCCCCAGGCCTGCCCCCCCAGAGGCCTGCCACCCCCAGAGGCCTGCCACCCCCAGGGGCCTGCCACCCCCAGAGCCTGCCACCCCCACAGGCCTGCCACCCCCAGAGGCCCGCCACCCCCAGAGCCTGCCACCCCCAGAGCCTGCCACCCCCCAGGCCTGCCCCCCCAGAGGCCTGCCACCCCCAGAGGCCCGCCACCCCCAGAGGCCCGCCACCCCCAGAGCCTGCCACCCCCAGAGCCTGCCACCCCCACAGGCCTGCCACCCCACAGGCCTGCCACCCCACAGGCCTGACACCCCCACGGGCCTGCCACCCCCAGAGGCCTGCCACCCCCCAGGCCTGCCACCCCCACGGGCCTGCCACCCCCAGAGGCCTGCCACCCCCAGAGGCCTGCCACCCCCCAGGCCTGCCCCCCCAGAGCCTGCCACCCCCCAGGCCTGCCCCCCCAGAGGCCTGCCACCCCCAGAGGCCTGCCACCCCCAGGGGCCTGCCACCCCCAGGGGCCTGTCACCCCCAGAGGCCGGCCACCCCCAGAGGCCCGCCACCCCCCAGGCCTGCCCCCCCAGAGCCTGCCACCCCCAGAGCCTGCCACCCCCACAGGCCTGCCACCCCCAGAGGCCCGCCACCCCCAGAGCCTGCCACCCCCAGAGCCTGCCACCCCCAGAGGCCTGCCACGCGGGGCGTTTGGCCGTCATTATTTGGTCCAGAGTCTCACGTGGCCAGCAGGTTGTAAACTCCTTACGGTCATGGCTAGATCTTATCCTAACTTGTATCAGATCTTAGCACAGCAGACATTGTTGAAACACCCGGTTACTGTTGGCTGACTTTGTTGGGTGCTCAGGGACAGAACTCAGACCCGTATTCAGACCAGCCACGGGCCGGTGAGGGGGCCGGAGAGGCGGGTGACCGGCCAGGGTGCAGGGGCTCCTCGGTTGTCTTCAGCGTCGGGATTCAGAGGCCACCCCGGTTTCCACCCGACTTCAAGGCGTAAAACTCATTGGTGCCTCTGGGGTCCTTACGTGGCTGGTGTGTACCCTGTTTCTCCGAAAATAAGACAGTGTCTTACATTGAGTTTTGCTCCCAAAGATGCGCTACGTCTTATTTTCAGGGGATGTATTATGTTTCCATGAAGTAGGTCTTGTTTTCAGAGGATGTCTTATTTTCGGGGAAACACGGTAGTATCTCTTTTGACTCGTTTGCATGCCTCCTTTACATAGAGAACTATCTGTGTAACACTTTCAAACAATGAAGTAACTAACTGTGATTCATTTCTGACTTTCTTAAATATAATTGGCCCAAAGCTTACAGGATGTGCTGTATGTATCCTATGGAGTTAGTAGCTCAGTGATTTTTGCAGAAAGTGTTTCTTTTTCCGAGTCTCAGCTAGGGTGTCTTGCTGAGCTTCCTGAGGAGAGATGGCCGCACATTCCCGACCTCCTCCTGGTGGGAATTCTGGAGCGAGGAGGTCAGGGGGTGATTCTAGTTTAAGATGCAGTTTCATTCTAAATGAAAGCCTGTAACCATTTGTATGCCATAAGCGTCTATAGAGGCAAGCGGTGGACTTTTAAAAATTAAACTCAAAATACCGTGGCAGTTAACTGGTTAATGTGAATTATCCGGCTGTTTAGTAGTGGCACTTGGTTAATGAGGGGAAGCATCGCAGTAGAAAAGATAAGGACGTCTGATACTCTAGATTTTAAATAAATCTCTCATTCTCATACCACCTTACACTGGGGGGCGGGGAGCACGGTGTGGCCATCTCAGTTACGTGACTCCTCAGAGGGAGGAAATGCAGCAGAAACAGCCTTCGGAGCGTAAGGGAATGAATGAATGACTTACAAAGTTGAATGCTCTCCTCGCTGGCTCGCAGCCCTGACGTTTGAAAGCACTGCTCTCTGTCCTAGGAACGTAGGTGACTCCTTTTAAAATGGCGGCCACGATGCATTTCCTGAGGGTAAGGAGCACTGCCCACCGGAGTCCACAGTTTCCCGAGAAACACAGGCTCGCAGAGGCCTGAGCCCTCCGCAGAGCTCAGCAGCTGGGCCATGGATTGCAGCTGAACGCTTAAAACACGCGAAGAGCGGCGCGGGTCCGGCGTCCAGACAAGGCTGAGTAATGGGAAGCAGCCTGGCCTGGACACCAAATGAGCGTGCGGACCGCCTCCTGCTCAGGAGTGCTGGCCACAGAGTGCGGACCCTTCCTCCCACGGTGAACTAGGATTCCTATTAATGCTGAAACACAACCAGAGCTGCGCTGCGCTCCCCAGAGAGGATCTGTGAGCTTCTGCTGTGAGGACAGGGCGAGCTATGCCGTCCAGAGCGCTGGCCCCTTCCTCCCGGACCCACTCCGCACGGACGGAGCCTTCCATCCCTCGGCCTCCCGGGAGCCAATTAATTATTCTCGCCAGCCAGTTTCTTCCGTGGTCCTGGGGGAGGAAGGTGCTGGTCAGGTTCTGTAAATACTGAGGAAGACTCCAGAGTTACTCAGGGGGCCTTTGTTTCAAGAGTGTCTTCCTGGTGAACCAGTTTCCCACGCCGTTCCTCGGTGGGACCGTTAAGAACTGTGCGCCTAAAAGACGTGGGTTAAGTCCGTGTCCACCCCCCACCACATTTTTTAACACAGGTCTTGAGTTATTGGGAAATGCAAATTCATTGTTAAAAGCCATGTTTCTCATCCAGGTGCCATTTCACTTGATGTATTCATTGACTTCATGATTTGGAAGTATTGGTGCCCATCCGTGACTCAGACTCAGCACAGCAGGGCGGAAGCCTCTGTCTGCAGGGTAGTGTGGCCCACGCGGCTGTGGAATACCAGTATGACTGAGGAACTGGATCCTTAATTCGTTCAAATAGTAACATTGTTGGCCCCGGGCTAGTGGCTACTGGATTGGACAGTACAGGGTTGCGTAATGGGGGTGGGGTGTGTGTGTGTTTCTCAGCTACTGGAAGCCTTGGCTCTGCTAGGTGGGTGGGTTCAGGTAGGGGGATTTGTTAGGGGAAATGCTCAGCAGGTCGATTGTGTCATGCCCTGTAAACAGTTTGCTTTTCAGACAGATAAAGCCTGGATAAAACTTGAACTGTTCCCGCCAGAGGTGCCTCTTGCGTGAGCGGCAAAGGGTGGGCCAGCGGTCATCTCTCAGCAGATTAGCGGGAAGAATATCCTCGGCCGGGCTCAATTGTTCAAAGACTTGTGCACCCTTTTTACAAGAACAGGACAATTTGTGTTATGACAGTGGCTGACAAAATGTTTAATGAAAGCTGCAATTGGCAGTAACTGAATTCCCTGAGGTTTCTTTCCGCTCCTCTTGCTACTGAAGGTGCAGAAATGCTTTTGACAGCATCTGTCCTGCTGACAGATGACTTGTTTTGACAGGAGAATCTGAAACCTTCAACTTCAGGCACATTCAGATGTCCAGCTGGGTGAGGGTTGCTCATGTTTGTAGAAATAAGTGAGATCTTTGTATTTGTGTGCCTGGCAGCTGCCACCTGAAGGAAAATCTTCATTAAACGGTTTTCACTGATTAACTCTTTGTTCTTGAGAACCAAGATGAGAATTCACAACCCTCTCTGTACAGTTCTTGGGCTGAATATATATAGTTCATTAATCACTGAAAAATGAGTGTCAGTAAACATAGTAGTCAAAGGGTTAAGAAAACTTTATTTAAAAAATTGTTCTGAAAAAAAGCCATTGTTGGTAACATTATTTACAATAGCCAAAAGATGTAAACAACCCAAATGCTCATCCATTATTGAAATGATAAAATGTGTCTGTGTGCCTGTATACACACGTACCACACACACACACACACACACACACACACACACACACGAGTATTATTCAGCCCTGAAAAGGAAAGAAATTCTCACATATACTACAACATGGATACACCTTGAGGATATCCTGTGAAGTGAAATAAGCCAGAAACAAAAGGACAGATACTGTATGGTTTCACTTTCAGGAAGTAGCTAGATTGTCACGTGTCAGAGTCAGGTGGGGCTTAGGAGAGGATGGGGAGTTCATGTCTAAGAGGTTCTAAGTTTCAGGGACAAGATGACAAAGTTCTAGGGATGTACGATACTGGTGCTTGCACAACAGCGTGAATGTGCATTGAGCTGTGCACTTAAAAATGGTTAAGATGGTGCATTTTATGTTATCTGTATTTTACTACAATAAAGCAACATTATGCTGGCAGCTGTCTCTCTGGAATGAGTAAACAAGAAAATGCCTCTGAGGGTTTTATTTCAGATTATAATCAGGGAGAATCTATAAAAATAAAAGTGTATATACTACTTAGACCGGACGTCCTTCCAGAAGAAGCTGGGCTGCGAGGAAGCCCGGGTCCCGGGTGCCGGCGGGAAGCCGCGCTGGCAGCGGCCTGGGGAAGGAAGGCCTGCTCTTACATGAATTCTGTGCGCCGGGCCTCCTAGTACAGTAAATATTCCCCCATGTCCTTGTTGACCAACAGTTTGTCCAAGTGGCAGACTGAGAGCTCAGGCTCACAGGGGAAGCCGCCCCGGGCCCTGCTGCATTAGCTGTCGCCTCTGCAGTCCCCGCGGGCCTCCCAGAGGATCCCGTTAGCCAGTCCGCTCCACACCCATGGCTGGTGCACAGCTTTCCTGCTGCATCAGGAGTCCAGGCTGACCCAGGGAGAACTTAAGCTCCATGGACAAATCCATTCATCTTCCTCACTGCTTCCTGGCTCGTAGGGTCAGGCCCGATGCTGTTTGGCTTTGCGATAAGACCAGCTTATGGAAGACCCCTTTTCACGTCCCCTTAGTGACTTCATTCCAGATGTGGGAGGTGAGGCTGCCAGCGGATTGCCAAGACCCAGTTCCTGTGACCCAGCTCCGCGTCCGCCCCCCCCCCCCCCCCCAGGCTACACATACAAGCCAGAAACAAGCCACTCGTTTTGAACCCAGTAGCCTCAAGAGCTGTGGGCTAGGTGAGAGCTTGGAAACCCGTGGCCCTCAAGCCAGATGTAGTTTGCAGATGTGTTTGTTTGGCTCATCTAGCGTTACTTTCCTTAAGAATTGAAAAGACTTCATGTGAGAATTCAGAGTTTGAGCTTCTCTTACCCATAGAGGAGCCTAGTCTGCACTGGCTTTGGGCAGGCAGGGGGCACTGCTGCCCCCCAGTCCACGCCTCAGGGTGGCCATCACATTGCTTGTCTGCCCCCGCTGCCCCCTGCTCTTGCCTTTGTGGTTTCTGAGTCTCTCTGATGTCTCCTCCAGCTCAACACCTTCCATCACCTATGCTAATGTCAACTTGTTCGAGTCACTGTAAACTCACCCATCTCTAGACACACACACGATATTTTACACCCCCGTCCCCCTTTATGAAAATGTGCTGAAAACGAAGACAGTTTCAGTCCGTCTGTTCCTTTCTCTGATGTGGGCGAAGTCTCTCCATTTGTGGATTTTCTTTTCCGAGTCTAACCAAGTGCAGACAAGCTCACACTTGACTTTGGTATGTGGTTTTAAAAATTACCACCTTCAATTTTTTTTATAGTAACATAATATCTAGACAAATTGCTTTGCATTCAGGCCATGCCCCAAACACAGATGTGCCATTATTGCACGTGTGGTTTGACTTTCATTTAGATGAATGTCTTGGGTTGGCAGTGAAATGGCTATCAGCCCTGGGCTAGTATTGATTGGAATGTTGCTGGCGTAAGTTTAAAAGGTAGTTTCCATTTTTGTGACATTGTGCCCCTTACGAGCTAGACTTTAAACTCTGATTAGTAGCACTGTTAGTTGGCAGTAATGCCAGTGAGCTGATAGCCGAGATGAAAATGTTGACCTCACTGGCCTCCACAGGACGGCATGCACTGTGCCAGAGCAGGGTGCACTGTGCAGGAAGGGCCCAGGGGGACCACATCACTGGCTTCCGTTCCCGTGGATTAATTAACCCACTCTGAGTTAATTAATTAACCTACTCTGGGGTGAGGGTGTGATCTGAGGAGCTCACCCGACCACACAGTTCCCAGCTTGTTGCGTGTCTGCCTCTGGGGGTACAGCTGGGAGTGAGGGGAGAGCGATGTGACTGAATAATTGGGGCAGCGCCATCATTCCGAGAAGGTGGACCCGTGTGGCTTTGATGCCTTTGGTTAGCACCAACCACAGTTTATTGTGACTGAGGCTCCTCTCTCCCGGGTGATTTCCCACCCCCATATTTATTCATTGACAGCAGGCTCGCCTCGTTGATAGTGTAGCTCCGTGATTACGATCTTACAGCGTTCACTCTCTCCAGTCCCTTCCGCTCTGACTAGACATGTGAGCGGTTTTCACTCTTAAGTTGCGCAGACAGAATTTCTCAACCTCGGAATGGAACTGTTGTTGACTTAGGGCTGGAGAGTTGATTGTTGTTAAGGGCTGTCCTGTTAAGGGCGGTTGTGACAACTCAGACTGTCTCCAGCATTGCCCGCGTCCTCCCTGAGAGAGACCAGTGCTCTCAGACAGCAGAGGGCCAGCCTCCCCATCTTCTCCTTTGCTATTGCTTGATGGTGTTGGATGCGTTAGTAAGACATCGATTAAAATGCACCCTTTATTTTTTTTTATGTTTTTTTTTTTAGGTAGGTATTAAAAAAAATTTTTTTTTTATTGATTAAGGCTCTTACATATGTGTCCTTATCCTCCCATTGCTCCCTCATCCCCCCACTCATGTCTGGTGACTCACCCCCTGGTGTCTGTGCCCATTGGTTAGACTTACATGCATGCATACAAGTCCTTGGGTTGATCTCCCCCCTTTAAAACGGCCCTGGCCTGACAGGGTACACAGCACGTAGACCAGCACACTCTAATGTAGGCAGCGGGCTGGCTTACTTTACAATATCTTTCATGTTGCTAAGTGACTAAATGGTATTGATTAAAATTCATTTTAGTTTATCCAAGCTCAGATGATTTGAGACCTTCACAGGGATTGTTTATGGATACAAGTGGCAGGAGGTACAGCTATAAAGATCAGTAAGGTTATATAAAATAATGTGTGTGATAAGGGCAATCATTATTTTGTTTGGGGGTGGAGTAGAAGATTCCTGAATTTTGGGTGTGTTGAAATTTTGATTCAGCTGTTTTTTTTTTCTTTCTTTCTTTTCCTCTTCCTTTACCAGAAACCTGAGTTACAACAAACTTTCCGAGATTGACCCTGCAGGTTTTGAGGACTTGCCAAATCTACAGGAAGTGTGAGTGTTCTCCCCAAACCTCCCGGGGGCTGGAGGGATGGAGAGCTCCTCGGGGAACCCCTCCTGTGCAGCATCGCCCGGTCGGTCGGTCGGTCGGGGTCTGAGCTTCTGGGAAGGAGCTTCGTGGTAAGGTTGTGGGAGCAGGTGTACTGTGCCCCCTGCGCCCTCGCTGCAGCCCTCTCTTCCTCCCAGGCCAGGGGTGGGCAAACTTTTTGCCTCGAGGGCCACAATGGGTTCTTAAACTGGACCGGAGGGCTGGAACAAAAGCAACCTGACCATGCTGGCACTCTCATCTTGGGCTGCTGGTGAAGGAGCGGAGGGGAGAGCGAGAGAACCTTCTGCTCTTTCGGCCCCGTGCTGTTCCCGAAAGGGCTGGATCCGGCCCGCGGGCCGTAGTTTGCCCACGGCTGTCCTAGGCTGTCAGTGATGGTGTCAGAGGCCCGTAGGTACGGTTTCCTGGAAATCACAGAACATGTGGGTCTAGGGGGGCCCTCCCCAGGGGAAGCCCTGCGGACCAGCTGGGCTAGCGCACGGGGCTCCCGGACACGAGGTCAGAGGCGGGGGCAGCGGAGGCTTACCTCTCCGTCTCCTCCGACAGAGCCAGGCGTGTGCCCGCGGGCTCCTGCCGCCACCTCTGGCAGTGTCCTCTAAAGCAAGCCACAGGTTTTTCTTCTTTATGATGTAAAGAATTCTGCTTTAAAAATGGGTGTTAGGATTACCAGGAATCTTTGTTCCACAGGGACTTTAGGAAACTTTCACATAAATCATGAATACCAACTGCAGAAAATGTGAAAGCTTTAGAAATATGTGAAGACTGGTTAATTAAAGTCACCAGTGTTCTTACCCAGGCACAGCCATGGTGAGCACTCGGTGAAGACATACACCCCTGCACGTGGGAGTTTAGGACCAGTCTGTAGGTGCAGCAGTCATGGCAGCACCCGGCTACATCTTTGGTGATGCTGTCCTCACACGGATGCTACGATGATATAAATCATTTTCTTTACAACAATTTCCCTCACTTCACGGAAGAGCTAAGTACACTTGTGCAGTGTTACATGGTTGGTATACCTAAGAGCCAAACTCAAATCCATTTGGTTCTAAATGTTCTGCGGTTAACCCTACAGTGGCACCACCTACCGTAAATTCCCATGTGCCGCCTCACTAACCCGCAGCATTCAACTGAAGGTTTCCCAGACAGAAAATCCAGTGTTTGACAGCTTGCATCATTGCATCTTTCTGCACCATCTTCTCACTCTGGGCCCAAGCATTTCCTCCGCCTCCTCCAGACCCCACACTGGCCTCCAAGTTCAGCCTCTCTCCTCCCCTGCAGGTGGCTCTCCCCTCCCCTGAGGTCCCCGTGCATTTGTAGGAATTTGTAAGCAGACAGCAGGGTGAGACCCCCCCCCCCCCCCCCCGTGCTCCCTTGGGGCTGTGCCTCCTCCCCGGCCTCTGCTGACTCTCGGGAAGGTGGGCCGTGCTGAGCACTACACTCCTTACAGTCACTCATACTTTGTCCAGACACCTCTGTGCAGCACCACCTTCCCGCGTGTGGGCGTCTAAAGGCAGGGCTGCATCGAATGGCTGCAATACGGTCGGACCCTTCATGGGAGCAGGCGGACCTGGGTTGAGGCCTGGTCCTGCCCCTCAGCGGACTGTGCCCTGGACAAGGTGCCCAGGGCCCCGGCGCCTCCTTCTGCCCTTCCGCAGCGTGGACATAGCTGCTAATTGGACATGACAGCCACGGCCTTGCACGTGGGAAGAACTCACTGTAGTTATTTCTCTTCTGCTTCCTTCTAATCCCATAGCCACCGAAGCTTGAGGGCCCATAGGTTGAACTGGTACCACCTCCGTCCTTGGTGTCACCTGGGTGGGTGAGACAAATTCCCCAGTGCCCAGAGCAGTGTAACTTCCCACGTAGGGATAATGCCTGGTGGAGGCAGAAAGAGGCGGTCAGGGGTGAGGGGTGGGGCCGGAAACTGAAGGAAAAAATCCGCTGCTTCTAAGTGGACTGGCTCAGGGTTTCCCAGGAGCTGTCGGCTCCTACAGCCCTGCCAGCCTTCGAGTGGCAACCTCAGGGAGGGGAACACTGTGGCGCTGCAGGCGGTGGTGTCTTAGCGGTGGTTTATTTTGGAGGCCGGGACCACAGAACACCGCGGCCTGGCAGAAGCGAGCCTGCTGGAGGCCCCTGGGGGCCGGGAGGACATCTGTGCAGCTGCTGCGGGCCCCGGCTTCCCGCCCACAGCCCAGAGGAAAGCCCACCAGGAGGGACCCCCAGGTCCGGCCGGGCTCCTGTTAATCAGGGCTATTTATACCGCCCTCTAACTGCGCTGGGATCACGTTACTGCCACCCCGGAGAGGCCGCATGCGGTGCTGCCCGGCTCTCCCGGGCCCTTGACCTGCCAGAGAAATGTTCCCGCGGGCCCGGCGGCGAGTGGGCCCGTCTGTGGGTGTCTGCTCCCAGTGTGGGCGCTGAAGGGAGGGCTACAATAATGAGGGTGTCATTTTGAGGCACCGCCACCTATTAGCATTTGCTCTGTGTCTGGCTCTGTCCTAAGGTGTTGGGTTTAATTGTTTCAGCTGGATCCTGCCCAAAACCTATGCAGTTGGTAAAATCCCTCCTAACAGTCCTGCTCTCCCAGTGGCTGGGCTCCTGCTGAAGGCAGGGCCACCCTGTAGCACCTGCCTCGGGTTTTCCATGGCCCCGCAGGTGACTGCCGGCCGGAGCCCGCACAGGGGCCCGCTGGCGTGAGCTGCACGGTGAGGTTTCACGATGCTGCCGCTTCTCTCTGGCCCTGTGGTGCACAAACTGATGCCATCTAGTCTTGCCAGTTATAGTTAGAATGCCATATTCTCAAGGGCCTAAAAGCGCTAATACTGATGGCTATTGATTAAGTGACCCTGATCCCAAAACCTATGCTCCTACTTATTATTTATGACTTTTAAGAAATAAGAGTAACCGAAGTCCCAACTCCCTGCCCAATTTTGACTATTATTAATTGCAGCTCTCTTTGTGTTTGGAAACAACTGAAGTGTCTGAATAGCGGAATGGCTAAATAAATTATGGGTCATCCGTGCTGCTCATGCCAGCAGAGGATGCTCTGCAGCATGTTAAAAGAGTGATGGAGGTTTGCGATGCATGGCTAAGAGAGAAGCTGGGGCAGCACGGTCCCTGAGACACCAGCACCTGTGCACACGGACAGCGTGGCTCCTGTGGCGGCGGCAGAAGCTTCCCAGAGGTAGACCAGAGGACCAGTGTGCAAGGGAGCTTTATGTTTAACCGGATGTTCCTGGTGTTCCTCGTGAAAGGGATTGAAAATTTTATTGTGTGCTTCTATCAGTTATTTAGTAAATTAACTAATGAATTAAACAAAAAACAAGAAAGACTCCCGAGCTCTATAACCCAAAACTATTCCTTGGGTTGTATTTTGTTGTTGTTTTGTTTTGTGTGTGTTTTTGTTGCAGTGTAATTTGATTGGGTAGTAATAAGGTACTCTAAGTGGCTCTTCCCCAAGCATTGTGCTACCGCGTTTCCCCGAAAGTAAGACATCCTCCGAAAATAAGACCTACTTAATGGAAACATAACACATCCCCTGAAAATAAGACCTAGCGCATCTTTGGGAGCAAAAATTAATATAAGACACTGTCTTATTTTCGGGGAAGCAGGGTGGTAAGAACTCCTTTAACCAAGTCAAGCAAAGAGGCAGTTCTGGAAACAGCTGAGGGTTTGAAGGCTGGAACTGGGAAAGGCCACGTGCTGGTGCTGCCCCTGCTACCCCTTTGCCTGGTCACTCCCAGCCCAGGGTGGGCCAGTGCTGAGTCACGGGCCGGGATCGTTAGGACAAGATTCGGTTATAGAAGCCAGACGTTGTAGGGGATTGTTAGGGCCTTGGGTGGCAGCGGACTGGAGGGCGGAGTACAGGGCAGAAGACCACAGCTCTGGAGTTCAGAGATTTCGCTAAGCACAGTCTTCAGTCTGCAGTCTCCTTCCTGGCAAGAGAGCGTGAGGCCTCCCCAAGCCCTCTCCCTGCGGGCCGGACGGGCTATTTTTGACCAGTCTCTATTTCAGTCTGGCAAGCGGGTCGTGTCACAGAGCCAGTTTGGCCTCCACTGCCTTCTGCGGATAGTATTCTTATTTCAACAGGGAGCAGGGCGGACAAAGAAAGCCCTACTGTGGAGCTAACAGACGTACATTTAGCTAGAGGTTCTTTTTCAGAGACGTGATCGAGAAGGAAGCTGGCCACCACCTGTCCTTCTAAATCAGGCAGCTTTGTGATGAGAGCCGGGAGTCCGGGTCCGCCTGTTGGCTCTGCCCCCCCACCCCCCCATTCCCTGTTTATCTTTAGTACTGCACCTGTGCACTCCGCTCCCAGCAGTTTTGTCAAGACTCGAACTTCTATCATGCCCCTTTTCCTTGTTCACTTATTCCTGTGAACTTGGGTGGGGCAGCTGATCGTGTGCAGGAGGCTGCCTGAGCTCCGGCTCGGTCAGCAGAAGTTCCCCGGCAGGGAAGTCAAATTGGTCTCCTCCGGTTTGAAATTGTACTTGGGTTCAGCTCCTGGCTGTGACCCTGGGGTAGTGACTTGAACTGAAAACCGAGCTGGAGAACTTAGCTGTGAGGCAGGACTAGTAATAGGACCTGGTACCTCACTCAGGGCTGTGATGATGAAGTTCCTGATGCATGTGGAGTGGCTGCTCTAGTTATAAAGAAACAGAGGGTGATGGCTGGGAATCTAGAGTTCGAGGTTAGGTTCTCAGGGCCACTGGCACTTCCTCCTCATGCCCATCCTCAAATTGTTTAATGTCTCAGTATTTCAGTGTCCTCATTGGAACAATAAAAATATTCATGGGAACTACTCTCTAGGAGTCTAGAGACGAGTTAATACATTGGCGAGCTCTCAGAGCTATGCCTGGCACATAGTCAGCCCTCAGTAAGTTGGCTGCTGCTGTTAAATTGCTATTACCACCATCATCGGTGTCTTAGAATAGATCTCTAAGAAGTGCAGAGTTCTTAAGCAGGCTTGCTCTGACAAGATCTGGGGGTCACTTATTTTAGTAATAAGTGCATTGATGGTACTATAACATCTATTAGTAGATTCAGACGAAGGAGACTGTTGTGTCCCGATACCAGGATGTGGAATGGACCACCGCAGGGCCGGAGGAGAGAAAGGTGAAGCAGAAACCATCTAATTTAGGGGCGTCAGATAAGAAACTGTTGAAGTGATGGATTGTCCACTTCAGCACACAGACAAGGGCCCTTTAATTAGAGAAAGGATTTGCCACATGATATGGATCGGCTTTCTCTCTCCCAGCCAGATGCTTCAGGCGTGCAGCTATTGAAACACATGCAGTGTCCCGTGGCCCAGGCCTCCTCTCTAACTGGCTTCGGCACTGAAGAAAGCCAATAGGACAGTTCAAAGCCTTCTTCTTCCATTAACTTAAAAAAAATATTTTTATTGATTTTTTACAGAGAGGAAGAGAGAGGGATAGAGAGTTAGAAACATCGATGAGAGAGAAGCACCGATCAGCTGCCTCTTGCACACCCCCCACTGGGGATGTGCCCGCAACCAAGGTACATGCCCTTGACCGGAATTGAACCCGGGACCTTTCAGTCTGCAGGCCGGTGCATTGAGCCAAACCGGTTTCGGCTTCTATTAATTTCTATACAAGACGGCACACAGTCAGATTATTCCATTCAAGCAAATGCTAGCTATAAACTTGTCTAACTACAGCTGGCTTTTAGTGGCCTTGTCTTCAAACAGTCACAAGGTGGGCTACAAAAAATAAGACTAAGATAACCCAGCTTTACCCCCCTTGATTCTGCATCTCAGATACAATTTCTTTTCAGCCTGTCCCTGGCAGAAAGCCTGAACTGGGCTTTGGCTTTCTCAGGGATTTTGGGCTCACTTCACAAGTGTGATTTTGGATTCTCTTCCCACATTTGGAAATACATGTCCATGTAAGGAGGCCAGATTGCAGCCTCTGGGGGCAGGCTGGGTGAGCTGTGTTTTGGTTTGCAGACTTCCCCTTCCATTGAAAGACTTGAACTCTGGAAATTCAGATTTAAATGTTCCAGCAGAAAAGGGAGGTTGGGAAGAGAGCAGCTCTGGTCTGTGAAGAATTTTCAAAATGTCTGCATGCACATATGTGTCTATGTATGTACTTCTGGGAAATGTCTGTGTGCACAGATGTGTGTTTGTGTACATACTTCTGGGAAATGTCCGTGTGCATAGATGTGTGTTTGTGTATGTACTCCTGGGAAATGTCTGCATGCACAGATGTGTGTTTGTGTAAGAACTGGGAAATGTCTGTGTGCATAGAAGTGTCTTTGTGTAAGTACTCCTGGGAAATGTACATGTGCACAGATGTGTCAATGTGTACATACTTCTGGGAAATGTCCGTGTGCATAGATGTGTGTTTGTGTATTTACTCTTGGGAAATGTCCGCGTACACAGATGTGTCAGTGTGTACATACTCCTGGGAAATGTGTCTGTGTGTATGTACTCCTGGGAAATGTCTGCATGCACAGATGTGTCAGTGTGTACATACACCTGGGAAATGTGTATATAAGTAAGTACTCCTGGGAAATGTCCATATGCACAGATGTGTCAGTGTGTACATACTCCTGGGAAATGTGTGTGTATGTCTGTACTCCTGGGAATGTGTTTGGAGGCTTCATCAGAGTTCAGAGAAGCTGGGATCGTAACTAGATGAGAGTCTCCAGCATCCTCATTATTGCACAGACGAGGCATCAGAATCCTGCCCATGTCCAAGCCGCTGCGAGCTTCACACGCGTGTGTCTCTGGCTCTGGGTCTCAGCGTGCTGCCCTCTGGCGAGGGCAAAGCAGCAGTTTGCAGACAGCCGTGTCACAGATCTGTGGAAACACCCAAGAGGGGGTGCTCTTTCCTCCTCAGGTCCTCCCTGACTGTCCCAGTCAGCAAGGAGCACGGTCCCTGGTGGTCGTGGGCACCTTGTCGGCACCGTGCACCTGGCCCGGGTCACTCTTTCTCTCTGTCGGTCTTGATTTCCGAGTTAGATTGGCAGCTCCTGGAACACAAGAGACAGCCCCTGCGTGTTACTTCTAAACCACGGACGTGATAGGTAGTATTTGTGACCTCATGGACTTCTCTCCCTCTAAGAACTCGCTTTAAAATTTTTCATCTAATTGTCAGAATTTCCATGGCTAACAGCACTGTTTTCTTATTTCCCTTGTTAGTACATTATTTGAAACTACTAATTCGAACAATATGAGTGATTGTTTTTTTGTGTGTTGTTACAGGTATCTCAATAACAACGAGCTGACAGCCATCCCGTCTCTAGGAGCTGCTGCGTCGCACATCGTGTCTCTCTTCCTGTAAGTGGTGCGCTGGGGGCGGGCTGGGTGGTAAGGCCGTGGCGGTAGCTAGCTGACACTTGGTGGTGGGAAATGCACTTCCTGGCAAAGAACAGCTTTCTCCTTGGAGCCCTCATGATCATGGCAAATGCCCTGCTTGCTGTTTGGGGATTTATAAGAATCAAAACCCGAGTTTTACCTCATCTCTAATTTGGGGAGAAATTAGTCTCTTTAATGCCCAGAGGCACATGGAATTAAACTTTTTGGTCCCAGAGGTGAAGGCACAGTTGGGTGAGTACACTGGTTAGAGGAAGCTCTGTGAATCATACTGCGGCTCATCTTGGTGCGGTGCACTGGGAACGTGGTTCGTCTCACCCCTCTGACTTAAGAAAAGAAAGCACCCAGACCCTGAAATCAACAGAAAAGTAAGGAATTAGCTGTTGTCGAGTGTGGGGGACAGCAGGCAGCCTGCTGCTCACTGTAGACAGCACACGGGGAATGAACCGGTACAGAGGGACCTGAGGGAGGAGGGGGGAAAGGAAGGAGCCCTGGGGCTGCTGTTGGGGCAGCTGAGCCCTCTGCTCCCCTTCAGCAGCCGGGGGCGAGGCTGGTTTTGAACACAGCCAGAAATCTTCCCGATGCACCCCACGTGACCCAACAACTTTCTCCACCGGGTCACAGCAGGCTCTGCAGCAGAGCACCTCGCTCTGCAGGATGCGTTTCCTGTTCCCCTCCAGCCCTGCATGTTTTCTTTTGATTTTGATTTTGCTGGCATTGTAGTTTGTTTGCTCCCCTGTATGTGTCCTGACACCGAGGCGCGGCAGAGTGAGCAGGGACTTGGCAGGAAGGCACCGTCGTGCGAAGCGGGCACATCTCTGGCTTCGCTGGCAGCCGGCCCTGTGTTCAGGAGGTGCCCATCCTTGCGTAATGCCGCCTTGAGCTTAACTCTTTCAAGACCCTGGGGTTGTGGAAAGGGTTAGAGCTTTGCCCCAGCTCTGTGTCCCCGACATCGTCATCTCTCTGAACCTCGTTTACAGAATGTGTCCTGTCTGTCTTACACACCGGGCACATGAGGCCACATCCGAGGAGAACACCTGGCACTGTGAACAACACATAGTAGGTCTGACAGATGGCGGCTGCTGCTTCTGGCTGGTGGCTGGTTGTCACATGGCCCCGTGTCTGGCAGGAACTCACTTTGGGCCTCAGGGTGTGCGGGCCAGTCCTGTTCCTGGGAAGGGCTGGAATGATGGCTGTGGCCCTTTGCCCCAGACAGAGGTCTGCCTTCTCTTTTTGTCCCATTTAGCCTGTGTGCCCAGCGTCTGGAAGGCATTTAATTGTTGGCTAAAATTAAATGAGTTTCTCATACCTGTGGCTCTTTTGTTCATAGAGCAGAGCAGTGAAAGGTGCTGCTTAAAGTATGTTTCTCTCCCACAGCTGGTTGAGCATCATTCCATGTACTAAAAGGTCACTGGTTTGGTTTCGGTTAGGGCACAGGCCGGTGTTATGGGCTTGATCCCCAGTAGGGGGTGTGCAGGAGGCAGGTGATTAATGTTTCTCACATCAGTGTTTCTCTCTCTCTCTCCCCCTGTCCCTCTCTCTCTTAAAAAAAAAAAAAAAAAGTATGGTTTCTGGACCAACAGTGTCATCAGTGCCAAGCTCCTTAGAAACCCAGAGCCTCAGGCCTCATCCCAGCCCTCCTGGGTCAGAAGCCACTTTGACAAGGTCCCCTGGTCATCTGCCCACTCCATTCAATGTCAGAAGCACTGCCTCCACTCCCCTTACTTCTGACTTGGAGGGAAGCCAGGGCCACAGGGAACACCTTTGTGTTACCAACAGGAAACTGAGGCTCCCCGAGTTCTCGAAAGTTGCACAACTGAGTGGTGGAACTGAGAGTGCCCTCAAATGCCTGTTCTGCCCCCATGCACTGGCACAGGAGTGTGGTGGCAGGTGACTGAACCACCGCGGGCCAGAGACCGGCAGACCCTCCCTCTCCCTCCCGGGCCTGTGCATCACGCCTTGCTCGGCTGACTAAAAATACACTTCTGTTTCTTGGCCCAAGTGCCTGGAGCAGTGGGGCTGGTTGGCCTTGTTCCTGCTCTTCCATTAGACGGCGTTAAAATATGTAAAGGGGGGAGAGTCTGGTTTTGATTGAGTTTGGAAAATGCAGGTTAGCACTGGCAGCCACCTCCCTGGCCCAATGCTGGTGTCCATCGGACTGGGCCAGTGATTTCTCTGAAACTGCAGAATTGGAGGGTCTCTACCTGCTTTGCTCTGAGGGTCTTGTGTCCTCTGCTCTTGGACCGGGTGCTGGATGTTGTCCTGCAGAGTTAGGTTAGCTGCATGGCGCGTGGGGAGCCTCATCCGTAGCTTTGCTGTCATCATCCCGTATTTCCCAAGTGCGCCCGGCAGAGGACGGCCTTGGTGGGCGTTCCTTTCCCCCCCGACGCGGGAAGGCAAAGTGCTGAGCATCTCAGGCCACATGGTGACTGCAGCCATAAGCTTCCAAGACACGTCTGGTGTTTCAGAATCGTAGAAACAAGAAGTGTTACACGTTTAACAGTCATTTAGTCTGCACGTCTGTGCCTCTGCATGGGGCCCGGGGGCCATCAGAGGGCGACTTGGAGGGGATTCAGCCCCTTCCCATTTGGACAGCCCCTGGTGCATCTGAAAATGTGCGGGTCAGTGAGCTCAGTCAGTGTTTGCACTGACAATCCTTAATCTCCAGATTCTCGTTCCCGTGGTGGGCAGGCAGAAGGTGAGAAGAGTAATAACCTTGTCCAAAGGGACTAGATGGTCGAGGCCATCACAGTCGGAGGGACCAGGACACCGAATTAGGACAGGTATAGAGCTGACCCTTAAACTGCAGGCCCACTCATCTGTAGATTCTCTCAGTGAGCAGTCAGCCCTCAATATCTGCGGGTTTTCATCTATGGATTCAGCCAACTGCCGATCAGAGACAGTGTTTCCGGTCTGCTGTTGGGGAGAATGGGGAGGGCTGACTCAGCATTGATCTCTGCGTTTTATATCAGGGACTTGAGCATCTTTGGGCTTTGGTGTCTGCGGGGCGTCCTGGAACCAGTTCTCATGGGGGCTGTAGCTCTACATGGGTTTTCAGCTGCTCAGTGGCGGGGTTGGCGCTCCCTAACCCTGCGTTGTTCAAGGGCCGGCAGGCAGGGGCTTAGGGAAAAAGTGGGCCGGACACATACCCAGCTCTGCTTCCCATGATGTGACCCAGGACAAACAGATCTCGTCTCGTTTGCTGAACGAAGGATGAAACACAGTGTTCAAATTTCTTCTGTCACTTGGAAACAGTCACAGAATGTCAGAAAAGAAAACTCCGGAGCTGCCGGCTTGTAGCCGCCTTCGCTGCGTCCTGGCGTTTGGCCCCGGCACCTTGGCCTGTGGGAGTCTGCTCTTCACTGGTGCTCCGTTTCCTGCCCCCGAGTCCGAGTGCTCCGCTCCCTGCTCCTCCCTGCTCCTGGCACCAGGGTGCTCCTGGCTGGGTCAGAGCGGGAGCGCCTCGTGGGAATAGGGTGTGTTTTGCCTCTGGCTTGACTCTCAGGGCTTCAAGTCAGTTTTTCACTCTCGGGGGGAACTGGAGTCGTTCAGTAAAACTTCAGGGGTTACTACGTTCTGATTAAAGGAATCTAATGCAGTTAAAGTGTTTGTCACAGAGCAGATTTAGTCCCTGTGTTCTGAGAACAACCCGAAGCTATTTGTCCTTCAGGACAGAAAAGCACTGAACGAACTCAAGGACAGCTTTTCATAGGATTGGGTTGGAGTAGGGAGATAGTTCTCAGAAAAAGCAACAGGCTTTTGTTAAATGGGGGCGGAATCTGCACTGGATTTTCACATTTGAGAGTTGTTTTGTAATTTGAAGTCCAGGAAACTCAAGTTACGATTCCCAAGGCAACAGACGTTTTGTGATGCATGACTGACATTTCCGGGGAAGGAAAATGTCCGCTTTCCTGTGGCGTCTGCGCTTGCATCGTTGAGAAGAGGGGTCACAGTGGAGATGGTTGGTTGTCGGTCCTGGGAGCCAGAAGCTGCCGGGACGGCGCTTCAGCCTGCATGCAGCAGCTCTTGGTCCCCACGCGGCGCTGGGGCGTTTTTCCTATGAACTGCCAGGTGCTGGTGTGTTTCAGGCCTGTCTTCACCGTGGCCTGTTCACTGTCTCAGACCAACTAGGCTCTAGCCAGAGACTCTTTGCACACAAATACTTGTAACTTTGCAATAGTACTATTAAAATTCTGCAGGTTTATATTGTATATGAAAGCACATCAAAATACCTCTTCTAATCTTGGGGGGTGGGGGTGGGAATTGGAAACCATTTTTTATTGAGATACAACATAACATAAAACACCATTTTAAACATTTTAAAGTGCATAGTTCAGTGACTTTCAGTAATTCTCCAGGTTGTGCAACCATCACTGCTATCTAATTCCAGGAAGTTGTCATCGCCCCAAAATCAAGCCCATGCTCTGTGAGCAATCACACACACACACACACACACACCCGGTCCCTTGGAAACCACTAACAGGAAACTATTTTTTTTTAAAGGAAGTATTTTTCTCTTGTGTTAGTATATAGACCTGGAAGACTTAGAATATGCATAATTTAATAAAAGTATCAGAGGTAGATTTGACCACACAGTTATATGTGTTCTTGTGACCTCTTAGCTGAAGAAAAACTGATTAAATAAAAGTGATGGGATATCTACCTTCTCGTTACTGTAACTTGTGGAGAGCAGAGCCTAGAAGGAACGAGACCTAGTGTCCTGTCTGTGACCCTGCTCGGAGCTGCGGGCGGAGTTGGCGGCGGGAGGCCGTGAGGGATGGAGGCTCTTCCCGCTGGCTCTGCTGGGAGTACAATCAATACACCCCACCTCCCTGTGGGCCTCGCCAGGCTCTGAACCAGGGCGGCTAGTCAGTCTTCTTGTCAGCTCATTAATACGAAGATCAATTCACATCAAAGCGTAATTAAAGAGAGGGCACTGAGGATCTGCAGCCACTGCTCACCGCCCCCCCCAAGCCAGAGAGCAAGGGGGGGCACCCAGAATCAAATGCCAAAAACTAGGGTTGGCTCAGGACCCAGCTGACGCCTTTAGTAACCAGGAGTGAGCACAGGTGGATTGCACGGAGTGATGAAGAGTTGCTGGGCATCCCTGAAACTGAGTGAGGGGAGAGAGGCAGGCGGGGGGGGGGGGGGGGGGGATGTAGGGCAGATGCAGTCTCCCTAAGGAGCTGGGGTGAGGACTCTTGTCTCTCGCTTCACTAAGCTCTGTGCTACCTCTCCTGGAGGAACGTCATCATTTGCAGACAAAATAGAGAATTGAAATGTTTTTTTACACACAACGTTAATTCCCAGAAGTATGAAATAATGGGTCTAAAAATGGGGAGTGTGATCTGGGATGGTGAGCTCTTTGCACATGGAAACACAGCTGCGCCCATGGGGCCTGTAGGTGTGTGTACACGGTGAGCTGTATACAGAGGAGTACACAGCGCAGCTCCCCCAGGGGATGGGTCTCGTCTTTCCTGGGGCAGTTTGCCGGCCCAGCCACTAGTCACCAGTGCAGTTGGCGGTAGACAGTGTGGAAGTGGGCAGCCCTTACCCCATTCAGCTTTAGAGGCATCTTCAGCTCAGCACCAGGGTCCCAGGGGGAAGGGAGCCTGTGTGAGTGTGGCTCTCAGAGAGCCCTCGCTGGGCCCTTGGTGCCTTATCTCTGGGACATTTAGCGCACGCTCGTCAGGAGTGCGGCGCTAACGGACTGGCACATTCAGGAAGACATTGGACAAAGTTGTGTTCCAGAAGCCCAAGTCACGGTCACGTGAGTGCCCTTGTTCCGTGAGCGCCCGGCCCTGTCCGGCCCCCAGACGCCGACGGGCAGGGTGGCCGGGGGAGCCGGCAGCACGTCAGCGAGCAGGTGAGAGTGGGATGCGGCTGCTCTCCCGGTCTTCACTGCTGTGCCTGCTTTGGCCTCGTTTGCCCAGATTTTGTTGGTTTGAACAGATTCTTTCCTCTGGATAAAAGATGCCACCCGTTCTCTTGGGAGACTGTGGCTTCTCCGTCACCTGTGTGGTTGTCTCACTGGGCCACCCGTCAAAAGCAACTGGAAGGCTTGCTGGGACACAGATGGCTGGGCCCCGCCCCAGTTTCAAAACTGGGATGCAGCTGGAGAAGTTTCTTTGCTCGTAAGTTCCCAGATGCTGCTGCTGCTGATGGTCGGGGCACCCTCCACCCTTCCCGCCTTGAGAACCGTGTCTGGGCTCATGCAGGGCTGGAGCCAAGGCTCTTGTGCCAAGTTCTCACCAAGCCGGTGAGGGTGGGGGACAGTAAATTACGTAGCCAAACTTGCAGTGTCACTGGTGTGGCAACAGGCATTTGTTCGGGCCGGTGGGCAGTGTGTGTGTGTGTGTGTGTGTGTGTGTGTGTGTGTGTGTGTAACAGATGTGGCTGTGGCTGTGAGGTCCAGGGCTGTTAGCAGTCTGCCTCTGCTCATTTGCTCTTCATTGGCGATCATGAAGTCTCCCCCCCAGCCTCTTGCCTGCTCTTATGGAGGAGGAGCAGCCTCCGGCAGGCAGGAGGCCCGCTGTTATCTGGGGGTATCAGTGGCTCCCCCACCTTCCTCCTGCAGATCAGTCCCTTCATCAGATGCAGCTTTGTCTCGCCTAAGACTTGGATGGTCCCACTCTGTTCCCGGCGGGAGTTCAAAGGAGCGGCCGAAAGGCGTGCAGCTCTCACGTCCTGTGCCGGCGTTAAACCTCAGGGCCACACCTGCCCCAACCCTCACTATGTACCAGACCCCCCTTGACCCTCCGCACCCCGGCCTCCTGCCCCTGGGGTGCTGGCGTGCTGCTCCTCAGAGGGTGGAGGGATGCAGGGAAGTGGCTGAAGCCCAGGTGCTTCACGGCGGGAACTGAGGCTGTGGAGGTTTTCCAGCTCGTCCTGGGAAGCCACCTGGACAGCCAGGCCGGCATAGCGTCCCTGCCCGCAAGGAGCCCGGCCGGAGAGAGACCAGCAGGCGGGCCGTGGTGGGCAGGCACCAGAGACCAGCAGGCGGGTGGGCAGGCACCGGAGAGAGGGGAGCAGGCGGGCCGTGGTGGGTGGGGAGGAGTGCCGGGGGGGGGGGGGGGGGAGGGGCTCACCACTGCCACGGCGGGTGAGGCGGGAGGTTCTCATCTGAGACTCCTTTCTCCGCAGGCTGGTGCTGGAGGGCTCCTGTGAGGGTGCTTCACCTCAGCCCAGCACCCTCCAGCCGCTCTCTCCCTTGTCAGGGGCAGCACCCCTGGCTCCTCCCGCTGCAGCCTCACCAAATGCTGGCACCACCATGCGCCTCCAAGTAGACCTTGGGGCACGCAGTCTACAAAGTGAGCGGCTCCGCCAGGCCCTCCGCAGGGTGCAGGGTGCAGGGTGCAGCCAGCCTCTGCCGGGTTTGGGGAGGTGCTCGCCTCTGGGCCGCTGCTGCGAGCCGGCCAAGGTACACAGCGCTGACTTTCATTTCCTCCCTCTCTCTCCCGTCTCCCTCTTGGAGAGGGGGGTGGAGAGCCGGCACATCTGCAAGTCATTGCTGCGAGAGTGAGGCGCACACCAGCTGAGGGCCGAGCCGGCGGAGGGCGGGAAGAGGAGGTCGGCGGGGAGGTCACCGCCTCTTTTGGGAACTTGCAGTTTAGGTTCTGTTGCTGAGAGTTGGTTTTTGTCGTGTGTTTGGTTCCCCCACCTAATTTTTTTGGTGACCATGTAAACTTTAAACAGAATCCAGACCCAGTGGGAACAGGACGCTGGCGAACCCCGCGTGGTCTGGTCTGGTCTGGGGGGTGGTGCCTCCATGCAGCAGGCAGTGCACAGGCCCTGTGCCTGAGAAAGGAGCTGGCCCTCCCCATCAGCGTCTCCTTCCCACTGGGCCGCTTCCTCCGTCCCGCCCACTTCCTGCAGGTGGCTCCTCTAATCCCTTTACCTCTGGGGAAGCCTCCTGAGCCTGTGTGTCTAATCCGAAAATGGCTGGCTTGACTTTGACCCGAAGGGTGACCTCGCAAGAAGGCAGGGCCTGTTAAGTCTGCTCACACCTGGGAGCCATTTCAGCTTTTATGGCCCAAGTGGAAGAAATGTGTTTGCGTTTATGCGGGGCCTTCCTCCTGTCACTGCTGGCCATCGGAGGGAGATTGGATTCACCCTGCTTGTTCAAAGGCAAGGGTTTTCAAAGATAGAATAGTCTACTCTGTGTACTAAGTCAAGTCTTGGAAAATTGCCCCTTTTTTGTAGTTCACAAAGGGTCGAAACATTGGTAGTCTCATATGGTTCGGTCTTTTGCTCTGAAAAATTGGCGGTGGTCAGCTTGTGTGATAGGTACACTGATGTGACAGGTATTGGTCCACGAGCCTCCCCGGCCTCACTGAATCACCTCTGCAGTCCCAGGAGGCACACTGAATACCTTTTACACAGAGGAACAGAGAGGGCCAGAAACTTGCCAGAGGTCACACAGGAAGTGGCAGAGGGGAGTCTTGATCTCATTTCTCTGAATACTCGGAAGCATATGGTCTGGGAGCCTAAGAGGGTCTTCTCATTTCAAGTGATGAATATCAGATTGTGAAGTGGGGGCGGGAGCCTCAGGATTGTGGCCAAGAGGCCGCAGGTGCCCTGGCAGGGCAGAGAGGCCTAAAGGCAGGCAGCACGTGTGTCTTAAGGCTGTGTGCGGCTCGGCAGGGTGGCCCCGGTGGGGTTTCCATGGCCTGAGGCAGCGCCACAGGAGGTGCTGGAGCCCCTGAGCCCTGAGCTGGGGGTTGACCAGCTGCTCCCCTCGCTCCGAATCTCTCCCACTGAGTTATTCTGAGCTGGTTGTGATGTCCGTCTCTCCGGGCACAGAGAGGAAGACTGTCTCTGCCGAGCCCAGACGGTTCGACGGTGCCCTCCGCTTTCACATAGTGCCCTGGAGACCCCGCCTCAAGGGGAATTTCTCCGTGTTTCCTCCCTTCCTGATGTCACCCAAAGAGCTGGGGTGAGGGTGCCAATTTGTGGGGTCTTTTCTCCTCCCACCTTCTTCAGCCAGCAGGGTGGCAGGGGTGTGGACTGTCTCCGCTCACCTGGCCCCTTGGGGAGTCTCGGGGGCTAAGGAATGTTCTGCGATCGGCAGGCTGCTGTGAAACTAGTTTGTGGAGAACCAGTAGCTGTAGGAAAATTGTAAGTACAAAGGAGTCTCTTCACCTTACTCATTTCTGCGTCGTTGGTTGTACAGGGAGGGGGCTGTTCTGCAGAGTGGCCAAGAGAAGGTCTGGTCAGAGCGATCTGGGGCTGGGCTCTGCCTTCGTCGCCCTTACCAGACGCTCGTATTTGCCGAAGACGGCAGACTGAGGAGTCGCTAAGCACTCTGCGCCTTCACCAGTGTCGGTGTCTAATGAATGTGCTCCAAGCGCTAGACACTTAATTCTGACGACTCTCATCCCATCCCCTGGGGTGGCTGCTGTGTCCTGAGGGGTTTGGTGTCTCCACGTGGAAACAAGGAGACACCATTGGCATTCCCTGGACACGCCCTGCCGTGCAGACACCCATTGGCTGGTGTGTGAGCCAGGGGAAGGCGCCAGGTGATCCCGGGGGGGAGGGGGGGGTGTGTGTGTGTGCACAACTCACGTTGTGGGAGCTTTGCCCAGAGCAGTGGGGTTCATTTCTCCCCTCTTCTCATCACCTCTATCTGGGGAAGGTGCAGCAGCAGCAAAACACTGAGCAAGTGGCTCTCATCCTTGGCTGCATCGTAGAGTGACCTGGGGTTTAAAAAAACTAGATGCCCAGGCACATCCCATGCCAATTAGATCAAATTGGGGGGTGGGAACAAGGGGGCTTTTGCAGGAGGGGCACTAAGGCACCGGTCATTTCAGTGTGGAGCCAACAGTTGTAATGAGCCACAGTTGGGTGATTGCAGGTGCGAAGTACCGTCCTCCAGTTCTTCCCTTTCCTTCCATACCTGTCACTCGGTGACCTGGCTCGCCCCTCTTCTCCCCACTGGAGGACGGCAACACCGAAGCTGGTCTCCTCAGCCCTCTGGGTCCGAGAGCCGCTGCAGAGGTGTAGTTACCTCTTCCACCACTGATTTAATTGGAAGACCCCGTGAAGCTAGCCACTTAAAGTGCTAGGGCATCTGTAATGCTATCAGCAATATATATAATTTTTTAAAAAAAATCCCAAGGAGTACTGTTAAAAACAACAACAAGGAAACTGGTTTTGCCTTCATGGTGTCTGGTCTGATGGGACACAACCACCTCATTGGGCGATCGTAGACATGACTGTGGGTTTGCCATCCAATCTGGGTCTTTTCTTCCCCCTGAAAGTCAGGCCCAGCTCCCCCACGCACAGTCTCCCGGGAGCCAGAGAAGTCCCATCACAGTGCAACGACCCAGTGAAATGACAGGCAAAACTGACTTCAGGCTCTTTAAAAAGCTTTAAAAAAAAACAAACCCACAATTCCAAGTGTGAGGTTTAGCTCTTTGAAAAAAAGTGAGTATGTGTAAATATATGCTGTGGAGAGTGAAAGTCCCCTCTCATCCCACCCAAAAGTTGCATTGTAATACAGCAAAAGTCTAGTGCTGACGTCGATTTAGGTAACATTGTGAGGTTTATGTTTGGAATCGGATCTTAGATGAGTCACAAAGAGTAGCTAGCATTTTGGAAATGAGTAATAAAAATGCCTTTGGGGGGAAAATGCCTTTGAATGTTTTAGAATGTGCCATGACGTTTTCTCGATATTAAGTGTGTTGTTTTTGTAAGTGGAAGAACAGTGCTTATCAGCACCCAGGCTGACGTTCTCCTGCCTGGAAACTGTTGCGTGGTTTGGGCATCAGTGAGGCCGCCCTGGCCGACAGAGGTGACCAACCTCTCACCACGTGGGGCTCCTTGTGGGTCAGGCTGGCCGTCTCCTCCTTCACCCTCTAGGGCAGCCATGGGCAAACTACGGCCCTTGCAGCTGTTCTAAACTATGGAAATAAAAAATTTAAAAAAGACCGTACCCTTTTATGTAATGACGTTTACTTTGAATTTATATTAGTTCACACAAACACTCCATCCATGCTTTTGTTCCGGCCCTCCGGTCCAGTTTAAGAACCCATTGTGGCCCTTGAGTCAAAAAGTTTGCCCACCCCTGCTCTAGGGTGTGTTAACAAGAGCCCTGACTTGGTGATTCTCCTGCAGTTCCGAGGTTCCGAGGAAGCCTAGTGCCTGCCCTCCCTTCCCCTGGCCCCGAAAGAAAGCTCTGGCCCCTGAGAGGCCGGTCTGTTGTCCAGGGGACAGGGCCCGGACACAGCGCTGTACCTGGCCGTCCCCGGGTCCACTCCCACGTGAGGCCGGGGCTCCTGCTCCTGCGCGTGGCCTCGCGGGTCCCCGCCGGGAAGGCGGGGCCTGCGGCCTGCACATGGCCGCTCCCATGTGGGGTTTAGCAGAGAACCGTGCTCCATCCTGCGCCCACGTCAAGCTGGCTGTTGGTGTGTGTAGGGGTGACTCACCGTTCTCCTCTCAGGACTCGCCCCACAAGGGCATCTGCTTGTTGGTCCAGAACGTGGTGGCCCTGCAGGGAGTGGAGGAAGCCCTGCTCGCAGTGCATCTGCCTCCCCTCTCAGCACAGCAGTGTCCAGAGCCTGCCACACACCAGCCTAGGACTTTCTCCATCGCCTCTCGGGTCGCTTCTGTCTCAGCGGGAAGGACAGGGCTGGCGCCCTTCGGCCACACTTAACCGGGGTCGAGAATACCCCGGGCCTGGCCTCCTGTGGACCGGCAGGGCCGGGTGCTCCTGGTAACAAATTGTCCATCCCCGGCTGAGGACGCTGGTGCGGGGGCCACTGGTGTGAGCCCTGGGCTCCTGGCAGAGGCTTAGATGCTGTGAGTTCTGTCTCGTGGCCCGCTGCCCTGTGTGCACAGGTGAGAAGTTGGCTTACACGACCTAGGATTAGCATCGCGGCCGCTCTTCTGGTCCATGACAGCCTGGGGCCTGCAGCCCCTCGCTACAGGGTCCTCGGGGCCTCTTCCTCCCCCGTGTCTCCCGGAGAACGCTGACGTCATCCCCCCACATCCAGCCCCAGGGAAGTCCTGCCTCGCGGGCCCCAGCCAGCGCGTGGTGAGGAGGCCAGGGGAGGACTCCTCGGTGGCTTCCAGCACCTGTGAGAGGCCGTCTCGGCCCTTTCAGAGCTGGTGTTCCGTTTCCTCTTGGCCTCTCTCACCTCCTGCTTGAACTTTCCATCAAACATCCAGAATGAAGGCCCATGCCTCCTTGTCTCTCCATCCCCGCCTGCTGCCTTGGTGTGGGGTGGCTGTCCTAACTGCTTCCCCCAGCATTGTCCCCATCCGTCCACGTGCCCGCCACGCCTGTCTTTCCGTCTCCTTGACTCGAGCGTGCGTTCTGGGGCTCTGGGGAGGAGGTGGGGGAACGAGTGTGCGTTCTGGGGCCCTGGGGAGGAGGTGGGGGAACGAGTGTGCGTTCTGGGGCCCTGGGGAGGAGGCGGGGGGAACGAGCGTGCGTTCTGGGGCTCTGGGGAGGAGGTGGGGGAACGAGCGTGCGTTCTGGGGCTCTGGGGAGGAGGTGGGGGAACGAGTGTGCGTTCTGGGGCCCTGGGGAGGAGGTGGGGGAACGAGTGTGCGTTCTGGGGCTCTGGGGAGGAGGCGGGGGGAACGAGCGTGCGTTCTGGGGCGTTGGGGAGGAGGTGGGGGAACGAGTGTGCGTTCTGGGGCCCTGGGGAGGAGGTGGGGGAACGAGTGTGCGTTCTGGGGCCCTGGGGAGGAGGCGGGGGGAACGAGTGTGCGTTCTGGGGCCCTGGGGAGGAGGTGGGGGAACGAGTGTGCGTTCTGGGGCGTTGGGGAGGAGGTGGGGGAACGAGCGTGCGTTCTGGGGCGTTGGGGAGGAGGTGGGGGAACGAGTGTGCGTTCTGGGGCGTTGGGGAGGAGGTGGGGGAACGAGCGTGCGTTCTGGGGCGTTGGGGAGGAGGCGGGGGGAACGAGTGTGCGTTCTGGGGCGTTGGGGAGGAGGTGGGGGAACGAGCGTGCGTTCTGGGGCGTTGGGGAGGAGGCGGGGGGAACGAGTGTGCGTTCTGGGGCGTTGGGGAGGAGGCGGGGGAATGAGCGCACTGCAGGCAGGTTGACTTTTCCTGCAGCCGCTGCACACGACAGGCATCCCACACGTGTTTGAATGAGTGAATGAATTCACTCAGGGAATGGGTCAGCCCAGGCATACGTGCTGGTGGAGCAGGGGCAGGCATCGGATAGTTTTAGACCTTCATTGTCAAGGCGAGTGGACAGACTGGGACAGGTAACAGCAGAAATCATCTGCTGGGGCTCCTGGCGCACGGCTCTTCAGACAAGGACGGGACTTGCTCGTCCTGGTTTGTTGAAAAGCTGGGCCGGTGTTTCTAGGAGAGAGAGCAGTGGGAACTGCCCCCTGGGGCTAGGGGAGGAGTGTGGGTTTGGGGCCCCATTATCCAGGTTAGAAGCCTATCCTGCTGCCTCCTCCTGGCTGCTTCCTAAGCCCTTCCCCTGCGGCGAGGGGAGGGGGGAGGGGGAGGGGGTCCTCTGCTGGCCTGTGCCTGTGAGGGCGGGGCCAGCAGGTGGTTTGCAGGTTTTCTGTGACGTGAAGGTGAGTCCTCACTGCAGCTCCCTCACTGCCCGGCTTGTTCGGACTGCTTCTCAGATGCAGTGGAGAAAGCCCGGAGTTAAAGATGAGCAGCCTTCTTCGTTACAGGACAGGACGTGCCAGAGCCTTTCGTACCCAGGGGGAAGCATGGTGGCCCCGCATAAGCGAGCCCCCTGGAGCTCTCGTTCTGTGCGATGTTAACAGTTAGTTACTCCGTGCAAAGGGGCCCTGTGGTCACGTGAGCATAGCAAGTGCGGAGCCGAGCGGGAGGAACGGCACCGTAATTGAGTCCTCGCCACGTTCTTCGGCGGACCTGCTCTGGGCACCCGCACGGCCCTCGGGGAGGATACAGCCTCTGCTGCAGAGCCTTCCCACAGCTCTGCCATGGCTCCTGCTCCAGGGACCGCGCTTCGGGAACCTCATGCCCGGTGCAAGCTGACCCTGTCTGCGCCGTCTAGGCTTCATGCCCCGCGAGCCGCCTGCTTGGCAGGTGCCGCTGGGTTCAGCTCAGGGGCCGCTGGGTTCGGCTGAGGGGCCGGGCACAGAACTGGTAACTGCCAGCCCACCAGGTGGGGCCACACCCGTCTAATGAGCTTTATCTGCACCACCTTTCTCACTTCCTAAAGGGTGGGAAGTAATTAAAGTAAATGCACACCCTGGAGTGGGCTGGGTGGGGAGGGGCCGCTTTAGGTACTCGCTGGTCTCACCCTTTAGGACGGATAAGAGGACCCATTGGAGGGCGACTGCTTAATCCCAAAGTGCAGGCCGAACACATGCTGCCGGCTTGGGAAGTTGGGTGGGTAAGAGATATCCTAAATCATGTGATCAGATCAAAAGTCTTCCAGATGGGGCAGGAAGCAGCCCCTTTTATTTTTAAAGGCACATCAGTGTCTCTCTCCCCAGAGGGGGAGGATCTTGTCCGGGAGGCTGCAGCCAAGTGCGAGAGCTTTGTCCTCTGCTGGCATCGGCGCTGCCGGGAAACTGGCCTGGGAGGTGCCGGGAGTGTGCCAGGCCCTCCTCCCCCGGGAATATCAGGGGCACCCTGCACACCCGTAGCCAGGGGCCATCGGATACAGCTTCTTAGGTCTCTGTCCTTCCGGAGAGGCACAGCCTAGAGTCAGGGTACCGGGGCTTGCATCCGGGGTAGCTGGGTGACCCAGGTCGGGCCTTACCTCTGATTGTGGGGTGGCAGTGCCTCCTCTGGCTGGTAGGCAGTGAGGGGTGAACAGGGTCTCTGTCCCCGGAGAAAGCCCCGCTCTGTTCCGTTGTACTCAGACTGGCTCCCTATTCGGAGGCCACGCCAGTCAGCTTAAATAGGCATGGGGCGGGCAGTCTGGCTGAGCTTGGCAGCCACTTGCAACTCCGAGAGCGTTGCTGGCGGAAGGTGCTGTCCAGAGAAGCCCCTTTCCCAGGGGTTCTTCCTCCACTTCGTGAGGAGGTGTTCCATGTCCCAAGTAGGTGTGGGGTGAGGGTTCTCAGCTGGGTTCCAGCCCCGGCTGCTTGCTGCTGCACCCTGTTCCCGGCGATGGCCTCTCAGCCTGGTGCTCTGACTCTCGGGGTGTGGGGAGAGGACACCTCCAGGTCTGGGGGTGTGGCCCAGGGTGCTGGGCGGGGAGGGAGGGAGCAGACAGGGATGTGCGGCACTTCCGGGAGGAGGCCAGGCACAGCAGCCTGCACGGGCCTTTCTGACCCCTCCCCCCACTGGGCGCCGTTGTGGGTGGGAATTCAGGTGCAGGGACTCCTTGCTCCTGGCTTCCCATCTGCTGGTCAGCCGTGGTAGCCCTCTGCCCTGCCCAGATAGATGCCAGGACAAGTTACCTCTGTCCTGTCACAACTGCCCCTGACGTCCCTGCCAGTGTTAAGGGCACAGCCTTCTCCCCACCTCTGGTCCACGGTGGGCGATGGCAATGCTCCCAGCGAGTCCTCGAGGCCCTTCTCTGCCGATGGGAATGCTCCCAGCGAGTCCTCGAGGCCCTTCTCTGCCGCCGGCCGGGGTCGGGAGGTGTCTGTGCCGTGGAGACTGGCCTGGAGGGCTGGCCCGCTGCCCGACCGGCCCTGGCTGATGGGTGGCTGTGCTGGGGGATAAATTGAACTTGGGGAATGTACAATTAACTTGAAAATCCATTTTATTTGATATTTTCTTTTAAACATGCGTCCGTTTTTCTACCTAAAAAGTGAGTTGTACGTTCACTTTTAGAAAAGTTAATGGGATGGTTGGTCTTGTGTCCGTGTTCGCCCTGCATATCGCTCTGTTGTTTGGGTTGGTGGTGGGGAAGGTAGGAGACGGAGCTAAAGTTGTAATTCACTTGTTTAATCGGCAAGTATGTATTGAGTGCCTTTTTAAGTTCTAAGCGTCATCCTAGGTGCTAAGAACATAGCAGAAAAGAAGATTGACTAAAAGTCCCAGCCCTGTGCCGTTTACATTCTGGTGGTGTGATGACCTCAGGAGGTTTTGTTTTGTTCTGTTTATGCGTAGTAGACTTCTAGAGCAGTTTGGGGTTTACAGAAAGATGGAGTGGGAAGTACAGAGACTTCCCATACCCTTCCTCCAGGCTGCACTCTTACTAACATTCTGCATAAGGGGGTGCATCTGTCACAATTGATGGGCCAATAGCACATCATTATTAACGGAGCCCACAGTTTACACTAGGTCTCACTGTTTGTGTTGCACATTCTGTGGGCTTCCGCAGTGTTTAGTGCCTGCGCCCTCGCTCAGGGTGTCACTCAGAACAACGTCGCCGTCCGCAGTCCCTGCGCTCTCCGTCCTCTCCCCAAACCGCCGGCACGCACCGGTCTTCTCATGCCCCTCGTTCTGCCGCTTCCGGAATGTCACTGACTGGGGGTCAGACAGTAGCAGCCTTTGCTGACTGGCTTTCTCCACTCAGCAGTGAGCACTCTGTAAGAGGTTTGGCTTTGTTTGTTGTTTGTGCATCTGAAAATGGAATGCAGACGCCGCTGGTTTGCATTGGACGCTGAGGCCTTGTGGCCATTCCCAGGTTGGGTCACTCTGGACTTCAGAGCCGGGGCTGACCCTTCCGCACAGGGTCTTCACTCAGGGCCCTGGGCCCAGGGGACGTGCATAGCCGAAGGTGGGAGGGCCACGCGGGGTCTGCTGCCTGGGCTGTGACGTCACGTTTCCCCTGCCAGGAGTTCCTCGGGGACCCTGAGGGGATGGGGGGCGGACGGAAGTGAATGCCGGGAGGTTGGTTGACAGCTCAGTCCTGACTTTGGAGCGCTGACCCCGCCTGGTGCAGGCTGTTTATCCGCCACTGGCCACTGGTGTTTTCTATCAGACCTCCACCTGAATAAACAGACCCCGGCCGCCGCCGGCCGCTGCAGCCAGGCTGAGGACTGGCCAGGATTCCTCGGGGAGCCCGCGATTCACCAGGAGAGAGAGAGAGAGAGAGAGAGAGAGAGAGAGAGAGAGAGAGAGAGAGAGAGACTGTGTGTGTGTGTGTGTGTGTGTGTGTGTGTGTGTGTTGGGGGGTGGGGAGCAGAGTCAGAGATAAAGAGAGACCTGTTCATTCCAATTCCCACTTCCTGTCCAGCAATAACCCAGGCTGGGCCGATCCTGCGAGGCCCTGGTTTCTTGGAGCGAATGGTGGATTTGTGCAATAGAACAGATGGTTTTGCTTTCCTTGTTTTTAAGATGAATGTAAAGCAAGCTCGTGAGAGGATGATACTCTGGGCTGGTTCGGAGGAGGAACTTGCCTTCAGGTTGGCCTGGAAGCTCTCCTAGTTAAACCTCCTTCCCTTCGTCGCCAAGGCGCACGCGGCCCTGGTCTTCACCGGGACATGCACCTTACTTTTTGCCAATTTGGGACTTAGAATTAGTAATTATATGTTTTTCCCTTTTTGTCGCTCTTTAGGTCCCCCGTCATATAAAACGATTCCATCTGTCAATGAACAGATTAGATTGTTCATGGCCTTGCTCAGCGGCCCAGGTTTGTTCCTCGTGTTCTTTGTGGGGAGGAGCGAAGGAAGAACACATCATGTTGAATGACAGTAGGCCGGTGCAGAAGTTTATATGAATGATGCCACATATGTAAAGTACAAAGTAGGCAACATTAATCATTGGTGGTTAAATTAGAGGGCCCCTTAGGAGTAGGGAAATGACAGGAGGGGGCTGTCCATGTTCTGTGTCTTAATCTGAGACCGTGGTTGACAAACATGCGGCTCTTTGGCCCCTTGAGTGTGGCTCTTCCACAAAATACCATGGCCTGGGCTAGTCTGTTTTGAAGAAGAGGTATTAGAAGAAGTTTAAGTATAAAATTTTGGCTCTCAAAAGAAATTTTTTAAATATATTTTATTGATTTTTTACAGAGAGGAAAGGAGAGGGATATAGAGTTAGAAACATCACTGAGAGAGACACGGATCAGCTGCTTCCTGCACGCCCCCTATTGGGGATGTGCCCACAACCAAGGTACATGCCCTTGACAGGAATCGAATCTGGGACCTTTCAGTTCGCAGATCAATGTTCTATCCACTGAGCCAAACTGGTTTTGGCTCAAAAGAAATTTCAATCATTGTACTATTGATATTGGGCTCTGTTGACCACTGATTGATCTGAGAGGTGGTTACATGGGGGCAAACACTGTGTAAAAATGCGTGGTTTCTACTTAGGATTTACACACTTCACAGTTTGCATGAGATACTTCAGTAGAAGCGTACAGACAGAACCGCTGCCCCCCTGACCATGTGGCTGCTTGGTAGGACGCCTTTTTTAAGGAAGGAGAAGTCATGTCTTCACGTGCTCTTGAAACGATGAACAGCTCTCGGCCCTGGCAGTCGCACGGAGACCCTAGGTGGGCACCAGGACTGCCCTGCACCGAGTTTCACACCAAGTCACAAATTTCAGGGTCACGAATGGTCTCGCATTGTGTGGACTCCTCGCACGCACGGGGTGTAAAGCTACACTGTAACCCCTCGTGGCCTCAGGATGCGTGTGTCCCCCATTCGCTCCGGTCAGACTGGGCAGCCTGCTTGGCAGCGGGGGAGACCCTGTGCCCCGTAGTGAGAGCGGCGGCTCCGGGAGGGCCGGCAGCAGGGCGCGGAGGGTGCGCTGGCCAGGCTCGGGGGAAGGCGGTGGGGGGAGTGGGAATCGGGAGCAGGTGGGGAGGGAGTGGTGGTGGCAGGGGTGTGACAACATCGCTCAGTTCAGGGCTAGATTGAGGGACACCATTCCAGGGTTCACACAGGGGAAGAGCTGTAAGCTGGATTGTGTTCTCACACGTGCGACGCTGAGGTGACGTTGTGGGAGGTTTGTTGTTTCCGTTAAGAGTCCGTAGTTGGGCTGACGGGACTGCGTGCCTCGGGCTGCGATGTTGGGATGTGCACAGGCCCGTGTCTGCCGGTGGGAGAGCCTGAGCGAGCAGGGCCGAGAGCGTGTCTGCCTGGGAGAGGCCGCTGAGGCTGTGTGCGGGGCCTGGGTCATCGGACCGGGAGGCTGAGCGCCATGAAACAGCCCCTTCGTCCAGGAAGAGCCTGGACGCCAGGAGTGACCAACTCCTATCCGTTTCACTGCCCGAGGGGGGAGGGCCGCCCTGGGGTGTGTGTGTGTGTGTGTGTGTGTGTGTGTGCATGTGTGTGTGTGAGTGTGTGTGTGTGAGTGAGTGTGTGTGTGTGTGTGATTGGTGCGGGATACGGGAACTGCGGGAGGACGAGGGCACCGTGCTCTGCAGTAGGAGGCATTAACCCAGAGGCAGACGAGGTTCCCACATGGGCCAAAGCTGCGTGGGCCCTGGAATTAGAATCCAGGTTCTAGCCCCACAAGTCCAAACAGTCGCCACAGTGTGGTCCAGGGGCCAAACCTACTAGTAGCTTTTGTCAATAAAGTTTTGCCGCTTGTTGAGGTGTCGTCTGTGGCGCTTTTCCCCCAACGTCAGAGCTCAGTAGTCGGGTGGATACTGCAGTGACCCACAACGCCTGGCCCTCGGGAGGCTACGCCTGCCAGTGTCGGGAGCCAAGTCCAAGCCACGCGACCCTGGCCCTGCCTCCTTTGGCCCCCCCACTCTTGCTTCCTGGCTGTTTTCTGTGACCTGAGATCTTTTCCACGCTAAGGGAATACCCTGAAAAGTGGCACAATCACTCGTGATAAAAAACTTTAAAAGTTGGTTTCAAATGCCTCTGCCTGTCTTGCCGTCTAATTTAAGGCCGGCCCAGAAAATGTAGCCACGTGGCCAGAGCTTATCTTGCCAGAGCTTCCATCTTTGAAGACCGGTTTTATTTTTGAAGCCACGAACAGGTGTTGGCTTAATAGCTTCTGCTCTGTGAGGCTCTCCTCACCCAGAGGAAGCCTACGCGAGGCAGAGTGAAGGCCGCGTGCTCTGGCCACACGCTCCCCTGCCCGTCACTACAGAGCCTCCTGCTGTTGGGTGGGGGAGGCTCCTCCCTCCTCCCCTCCCTGCCCCCGCTTTTTTGTTAGCCTAGGCCATCACTCTGACCTCCTTCAGCTACAGGCTTGTGAGGACACTGCCCCTGGGTCTATGCTCCACTGCCCACCAGAGATCGTGAGGGAGAGCTGGAGCCTCACCTCCTACGGCTGCGATGCGCTGCTCGGAGCCTCTGCAGACTGGCCGCCCCCACAGGCCCGGCGGAGGCCAGTGTGCGGACCAGTGTGGGTTGACCGGGAAGCAGGCAGCCGGCGTTCAGGTCTAAGCCAGTTTTTTGGAAGGTTAGGGGCTGGGGAGCCTCTCGGATGGGCTGTGGGGAGCCCGCTGTCCTGGCCTTGCGTGCTGGCTCCTTCACTCCCAGCTGTGACTCCGGCACATGCCAGCGGCCCGGGCCTGTTTCTCCCACAGAGAGGCGAGGGATGAGACTAGGACTCACTTCACGCGAGGGCCATGCCTGCAGGTGTTCAGTTATTGGCCAGTTTTGCTGTAAGAACAAGGACAAGGAATCAGAGGTTCGGAAGATGAGTGTGCGCCTTCTTTGGAGCTGAGCTGTTTAGTCACAGGCGTGGCGGCCTGACCGTGTTGCACATGCCCAGTTTTGGGAAGTGAATGCGGGATGAACTTCTCAGCCATCCACCTCGGGGGTGGGAGGTGTCCTCCTGAACACTGGCTGTCGGCTCTGACCCAGTGGGTGGCGTGGGAGGGGCATGGGGCCTGCCTCTGGTGGGCAGGGCGGGGTGGGTGGGTAGGTCCGGGCGGAGCTGCGGCCTGCTGCAGGCGTGGGAAGGAAGGGCCAGCCACCCTGAGTCCTGCACACGTTTCGGCTGGGATCTGCTCTGCAGCCTTTGGTCCTGAGGCTGGTTTGACACACGCCTTGCTTCCTGGGTGAAGCTCAGTGAGAACTGCGCCTGCCATGCCACTTTCCACAGCAGTCCCTCCGGGCTCCGGTTTCTCCATGGCCCTAATGATCGAGGTGCTGATCATCTTTTCATGTGCCCTTGGTCATCTGTCAGCCTTTCTGGGGGAAGCATAGATTCAAGTTCTCTGCTCATTTTGTAATCGGGCTGCCTGGTGGTGGTGGTGGTGAGGGCAGGCTGTCTGTGTAGTCTAGATGCAGCCTCTCCGGGATAGAAGGCGAGTGGGCCAAGACCCACGCGTAGGCTGGTGGCCTGCTCACCGGGTTATCTCGACGTCTGCAGATAGAGCACACGGCGTCCCATCCAGTGCCCTCCGCTGCCATCGCCTGCGGGCCTGCCCTCCTCCTGTCTCTCTGTGTCTGTGTGCCACCACCCTCCCCTGGCCCTGTGACATGATCCTGCTCATCAGCCTGAGAGGGAAGCATTGCCCGCCTGCCCTGCCAGCTCCAGGACCCCTCTGCTCTGCGCTGCTGTGTCCCTGTCTCCGGCGTCGGTGTCTGCCCTCACGTAGGGCACCAGCACCCTGGTCCCCAGGCTCATCCTTCCTGCTCTGTATCGCCCAGGCTCCTCTGCCCGCTCTCGTCTCCATGGCGCCTCGCTGTTCTGTTCCCTCTGGAGCTCTCCCCGCTCCCAGCTAGTCCGCACCCCCAGCGCGGGCAGGGACGTTCGTTGGCTCAGCGAGTAAACAGGAGGTGTGTGTCCGATGAAAGGCAGAGGAGGCAGGGACAAGTGTGGGTTCCAGCAGCTGCCCGGGGCCCCTCCACTGTGTGCGGCCCCCCTTTGTTCCACTTGAGGCCCTGGCGCCCCTTCCATCCTTTCAGAGGCGCCCTGGCTCCCACAGTTCCCGGGAAGGCTGGCTCTGCTGCCTTTCCGCCTCTTTTTCCCATGCTTTACATAATAAAGGTCCCCTTTTCTTTCCTCTCACCCTTTCTTTTTCTTTTTGAGTCAGAAAACTGAAGAGACTATCTCCACTAAGAACTTGATAATAAAGAACTCAAAGAGCTTGGCGGGGCGGGCGGGGGCGTGGGGGAAGAGGCGGCCTTTCATCCCGGAGGTTCCCTGGGTGTGGAGCTGAGCCCGCAGAGGGCCTTGGGTGCCAGCCTGGGGGAGTGGTGACAACACAGAGGAGGAGAGGCCCCGGGCTTCTGGGAAGAGGGCCGTGTTCACGCGGCTGGAGCGGATTTGGCCAAGGGTTTGTTTAAAGGAGAGGCCACTTGGTAAGCAGTGCCTGGCTCTGTGTGTGTGTGTGTGTGTGTGTGTGTGTGTGTGTGTGAATGTCTGATGGCTGCGGCCCTGACACTGCTGACTCCCAGCCTGGCCCGGGGCGCCGGGACCCAGAGCCGGGCTGCCCCCGCCACACGGTGTCTGAGCCTCGGTGAGGCTGCCAGGCCGGGCCGGGCCCACACGGGGCTGCTCCCTCCAGCCTCGCTTTCCACGGTTGTCTTTCTCCCGATTAATAAACACTGGCACGTTGACCAGACTGTAGCTTTGTCAGAAACAGGATTAAAGGTACGTCTAAACCACTGCCGTTAGATGCCTTTCTCGGAGGGGGTGCAACACGGAATCTTTATGCTAACGTCTGTGCATGCTCCCGTGTGGTCAGGGGCATCACCGTGACCCAGAGTGAGCAGGGAATTGGGCCACCGGCCAGGTGGGTGGTGGCGGAGGAGAGAGGCAGACGGCAGAACCGGAAGGCCGGGTGCGAGGCGGCAGCTGCAGGGCGTCGCTGGGCCGAGTGCCCTGGGCTGAGGTGCGGAGCCCACGTTTCCCGGAATGGAAGCGGGATCAGTGACCAGGGCTGGAGGCAGAGGGCGGGAGTCAATCTCCCGATCTCCTGGGGAGATTTGGTCTTTTTAAAAAATCCCTTCTGCCCAGCTCCACGCCGGGCACATGGTAGGTGTTGGTAAAACGTGAGGAGCGTAACGGCGTGTTGGGATGGATTAAACTGGTTGTGGGCTCTGGTGCCTGCAGCCCTGGAAGCGGGGTGGGGTTGGGGTGCTGGACAAGGGCCTGAAGGTTTGAGAGGAGAAGCACTGGGACACTGGGGACTGGCTGGTGGCACTGGGCGCCCGCTGACGGGAGGGCATCGGCGAGCTCCGGGTTCTGGCCATGCCATGAGCTCTGCGCGTGTCTGAAGTGTCCCCGTGTGTTCCTGCCCTTCGGGGAGCAGCCTGGGCTAGGACCTCGGACAGACTTGCCCAGACAGACGTGGATGCTCTGTCTCGCACCCACCCAGCCGGTGACAGCTGGAGGGCAGGGAGAAGAAGAGTGTCACTGCGTTTGTAATTTTCTGAAAGCAAAACAGGGTAAAAGGTGTCTGAACGAGGTGGTGGGGAAAGCTCTTGTTTCTGTGCAAGAAGACACGCTCGAGTGACCTCCCTGTGTTGCAGGCAGCACAACCACATCCGCAGCGTGGAGGGGCGCCAGCTGAGGCCCTGCCTGGCGCTGGAGCGGCTGGACCTGAGCTGGAACGACCTCACCGAGGTGCACAGCGCCTGCTTCCCGCAGGGCCCGCCCCTGAAGGAGCTGTAAGTGCCTCTGAGCTGCCAGGCGCCCGGGCCGGGGGCAGGGGGGGCGCTTCCTCTTCCCAGCGTGGCTGTGCCGAGCGAGGCCATGCCGAGGTGTGGGCCTGGGCACAGAGCTCCTTGTGCGGCCTCTGCGGGGCCCAGGGCTGTCCTCTCTGGCAGAGCGGTAGAGACCGACGGGCAGCCGAGGCCGGGGCGCGTACCGGTGAGCTCAGACTCACCACGCAGAGGAGATTCGAGCCTCAAATACAGGCCTGTCCAGGCTACAGAGCCTGCTCTCTCCCGCTTACCGGCTGCCTCCCAGGAAGGCGGAGAGGAGAGGTGCCCGCGTGCGAGGAAGGATTGCTTCTCAGCACCCATAGCCCAGGTGAAGGACCTCTGCTAGGCGGGCCTGTCCTGTCCGGCGGGTCTGTCTAGCACAGCCGTGGGCAAACTATGGCCCTCGGGCCGGATCTGGCCCGTTCGGCTATTCTATCCGGCCCGTGGAGCCGAAAGAGCGGAGGGCTCTCTTGCTCTCCCCTCCGCTCCTTCACCAGCAGCCCAAGATGAGAGTGCCAGCATGGTCAGGTTGCTTTTGTTCCGGCCCTCCGGTCCAGTTTAAGAACCCATTGTGGCCCTCGAGTCAAAACGTTTGCCCAGCCCTGGTCTAGCATGACGCACTAGTGAGATGCACACTTGGTGTGCTTGAGAGAGCAGGTGCTCCGTGCTGTGGGTTCTCAGAACCGTCTGGGTTTTGCTGTCGGGCTGTTTTGCTGTTACCCACCTTGATGCGCTCTCTCCCACCATCGGAGGGCAGACGGGAGGAAAGTTAAAACCTATGTAACCCACTGCCTGGTGGTGGGAAAGGCTGCTTTGGGGAAGAACCCGAGCCCTGGCAGAGGAGACGCGTCTGATGACGTGCGAGTGTGCTCCCGCCCCGCTCCGCCCTGCCGCACTGGAGACCGCCGCAGGGCTGGACGGGTCACGGCGACCCATCTGCTCCGGTGGCCCGGGCTCGGCACGAGCATCTCCCAGGGCCCGCAGGGCGATGAGAGGTCTCTCAGGCTGCACCGAGGCCCAGGACGGGAAACGGGGCCCAGGGTGGCAGAGCCCAGGCCCGTGGGGCTCTGCAGAGCTGCCCCCCCCCCCCCAGCACCTCCCTGCATGGAACCAGGACACCATGAGCTGAGCGCAGGGCTTTCCCTCGGCCCACAGGGGCAGTGCGCCTTCATCCCGACGGAGTGAGGGGCGGAGCGGCCCAGCCCCATGGGCACAGGCTCCTCTGCCTGTCCTGGCTGCTGCCTGGGGAGCGCGAAGATGCCTGTTCCCCTCCCTGTAGAAGGTTCTCTCTAAGCTTCCTCCTTTTGGCGGAAGCCACCCAAGCCCGCATTTGTTTGGGGAATAGAAGAGACAGTGGTAGCATCTCATGGGAACCTCAGTGCTCCCCCCTTTTCTCTTTTCTCCTCTCTTACTGCTCTGTCAGTGCGCACAGTGGGACCACAGAGGCCGGCTGTGGGCTGGGAGGGGAGGTGTCCTTACACCTGTAATCCTGGCCGTGGGTCCATCGCTGTGCAGCTTGTGTTCCGAAGGGATTCTGGGCCAGTCTCTAACTGGAGTGTCTTTGATAGATTTAAAAAGGCTACCATGAATGGGTTTGTGCACGTTTATTGCATAAGCCATACAACGAGACCCACTGCAAAATTAAAGGCTGTTTTCCCACACGGTGACATCCACTTGGGCCTTGCCTCACAGTGACTTTCTGCTTCCTAGTGCTATTCTCACCCTGAACCCTCACCTTGGGTTATGGGTGCTGAGAAGGAATCCTGCAGGTGGCTCTGGAGGTGGCAGCACCCAGCAGGGCTGGAGTGTAGGGTGCCTGGGGTGGCAGTGCTTGTTTCCACTGTCACCTCATCTGCTCGCCCACTGGCTGCAGTGCATGGGCTCCAGGCAGACACAGCTCCATCCTGCGTGGGCAGTGCTGTCACCTCCTCACCTGGCTGTCCTGTGGGAGTGCTGTCACCTCCTCACCTGGCTGTCCTGTGGGCAGTGCTGTCACCTCCTCACCTGGCTGTCCTGTGGGCGGTGCTGTCACCTCCTCACCTGGCTGTCCTGTGGGCAGTGCTGTCACCTCCTCACCCGGCTGTCCTGTGGGAGTGCTGTCACCTCCTCACCTGGCTGTCCTGTGGGAGTGCTGTCACCTCCTCACCTGGCTGTCCTGTGGGCGGTGCTGTCACCTCCTCACCTGGCTGTCCTGTGGGCAGTGCTGTCACCTCCTCACCCGGCTGTCCTGTGGGAGTGCTGTCACCTCCTCACCCGGCTGTCCTGTGGGCTATGCTGTCACCTCCTCACCTGGCTGTCCTGTGGGCAGTGCTGACACCTCCTCACTGGCTGTCCTGTGGGGAGTGCTGTCACCTCCTCACCTGGCTGTCCTGTGGGGAGTGCGTGGGTGGGTGACAGTGTCTCAGGACGCCTGTGTCTCTGGGGTGGCGGCTTATTTTCCCAACTGGCGGGTCTGGTGTTCGTAACAGAACGAGGAAGGCCCCCTGCTGACGGCTGTATTTTCTCTCCCGGATCTTTCCAGCAACCTGGCAAGCAACCGGATCGGCACCCTGGAGTCCGGAGCTTTTGATGGTCTGTCACGGTCGCTGCTGACGCTTCGCCTGAGCAAGAACAGGATCACCCAGCTTCCTGTGAAAGCGTTCAAGCTGCCTAGGCTGACACAACTGTGAGTGTAGAAACCCATGTGTTAATTCAGGTCACAAACTGATGGAGGCCAAACCTCCCCAAGGACCCGGCCAAATGCAGCTCCTTCCTCGCTCCGGGCCAAGCCCTGCGTGAACGATCCTCCGTGACGCAGTGGCGACACCAGTCACAGCAGACTAGACGCTGGTCTGGTGCCTATGGCACTCAGGCCGCCGAGACCCACTGAGGATGGAGGGTCACTCCAGAGCGCGAGGAGGACTCCTGCTCGCTAGCCACAGGGGCGGAGCTCAGGCCGAGGGGCTCCTCATTGGTCTGGGGGTTCTGTCCTTTTAAAGGGACTGTACGGTCTGTGCCAGGGCGTCATGGTGCCCAGCAAGTGGGCAGTGTGCGAGGAAGTTAGTGGAGCTGGAGGGAGTCCTGAGCAAGAGAGGGGCCGTTGTCTTCATCTCCTAGTTTGTGGATTGATTTATCTTTTCTGAGGAAAGGATTTCTTTGTTTAGTTTTTGATGACCAAGGCCCCGAGTTTGGAGTCCAGAAAACCTCTATTTTCAGAACCTGATGGAGTATTTGTTCCTGGTTTATTTCCTGTGTCTTCTTTGCAGCAAAAGAATATATCTCAGGAAAATAAGCCACCATTGGGATTTTGTTTAAACAGAGCAAAACAGGTGTTCAGAGCTAGGTGTGACAGCAAAATGGGGTGTGCCCAGCGCTGCTTCTGCCTGGCCTCACACGCACCCCCCAGCGCCCGGCTTCTGCTCCCTGCATCCCGGGCCCTGTTCCTCGGCAGGTCTGCGTGAGGCAGAACCTCGGTGTGAGGTTCTGCCCAAGTATTTGGGGGAAACCTAGGGCCTTCTGATGAGCCTGTGTTCCCCATCCCTCCCTGACGGACCCAGCCCCCAGATTCCTGAAATCTTGTGGTTGACTGAGGGTTATCACACGGGCCAGAAGCCAAACGCATGCTCCGTGGCGTGTCCGGTGCCCTCGCTCCCCGTGGGCAGTGGCGGCTCCCCGTGACTGGAGAGGCTGCGAGTGCCTCCAGTGGGAGGCGTCACTTCCGTCGGGTCTCGGTGGTTAGATTTTTCCTGGTGAGGCGTCTGGTGTGGGTTTCTGTTGCCGAGCCGAGGCATCTCACCTGGGGCGTTTGCATCCTGAGCCCTGCCTCCTCACTGCAGACGGCCGTCCCGGAGGAATGGGCGTCCTCGCTCAGGAGCTCTCCCCTCCTCTGTTCCTGGGCAGTGCCCGGGGCTGCCTGGTGGGCGCCCTGCACACCAGCTCCACGAGGACCCCCCACCGGATTTCCCTGCTGCCTGGAAACCCAGCAGGGACTGTGGGAATGGCTGCAGGGGAGGGTCATGCCAGACGCTCTGAACCCACCGGCTTTGTCTCTTTAGGGATCTCAATCGGAATCGGATCCGGCTGATCGAGGGCCTGACGTTCCAGGGGCTGGACAGCTTGGAGGTGCTGAAGCTGCAGCGGAACAACATCAGCCGGCTGACGGACGGGGCCTTCTGGGGGCTGTCCCGGATGCACGCGCTGTGAGTGTGCGCGCCGCCGGGGCCTGTGGTCAGTTTGCATCGCCTCTGCCCAGGGGCCGTTAGGGCTTCGCCAGGGCGTCTCTCCGTGCTTTGGGGGACTCCACTTAAGGGGTTTCCCTGGAAGGTTAGGACAAGCTCGGGCAGTTCAGTGGATTGGTGAGAACATTAGGTAGTAAAGACGGGGCCATCCTGGGCTCCCCCTACTTCGTGGCTCTCCTCCCACGGCCTCGCCCGACCCCACAGCCTCCTGAACGTCCCCTTCCCGTTTGGGTCCGACAGCCTGATGTGCGGGTGGGCCAGCATGCCCAGCTCGTCCTGGGAGATGCTCGTTGGGTGAGCTCACCGGGCATTGGTGCAGCTGCCCTTTGTCCAGGGACAGACGTGCACGTCCCTGCCCGTGCCGCGCCGAGTCACGCAAAACCGCGAGAGCACGCAGCGAGGGCAGAGAAGGCAGCTGCCCGCTTGTTTTCAGACGTTTAGATTTGTCAATCTTTGACAGAGGAACCTGCCCCGCAGTGGACCCTGTGCTCAGACTGGGAGGAAGGCGTGGTGTCCCCCTCCGGCCGCGTCCCCGCCGGCCGTGCTCCCAGAGGCAGCCACGTCTCTCTCTGCCTGAGTTTTCCTGGTTGTCCTGCTGGTGGCTGTGCCGTGTTAGACACTTGAGCGCTGTCGGTTTGTCAGTCTGAGAGGTCTTGCTTTCATGGTCAGTGGTTTCACTTGTTCAAGACACTGTCCGGCTCCCTCCAGTCTCCACACACGATGTGACTGTGCTTTTTTATTAGTTTTCTTTGCAACTAAAATTAAAAGCAATTCTAGTTCCATCATGCTGTCTCTTGACCATGCCTTTTACATTCACACACACATACTCTTACACACACATTCACATACACACATTCATACTAACACACATATACAGATGCACTCATACATATACATACACATAAACACATATACTCACACACATACTGACACACACACTTAAACACACACACATACTCACACATTCACATACCCGTACTGACACACACATACATTCATACACACACATAACACACACATATAGACACATACACTCAGTCACATATACACATGTTGCCTCACACTTAATATTACAAGGACTTTGGGCAACCGCACACACACACATACATTCACACACATACACTCACACACACACACACACACACACTCACATACATACACTCACTCATACACATACACATACACACACATGCACAGATGCACAATCACACACACACACACACACACACACGTACTCTCACACACTGAGGAGTGATGGCGTTAGCGCTGTGGTTGTGCTTCTCCCTCTCTTCTATACCCGCCTTGGACCGGGTGTACCTCTGTTTTTACACACTTAAGTACACTTTCACTTGACATCTTAAAACTGTCATTTTAGACTTTGACATCTAGGTGGTTGTGTGCTGGATGGGCTGAGCTGGAAGGGAATTTGCAGGAAAGTGCAGTGAGCCCGCACACGTGGTTTTCATGTTGAACAAACGCACCCACGGTGGGTGATCAGCTGCCTGAGTTAGTGTAAACGTCCTGCTTCCTTTTGTTTAGCAGCAGCAGCAGCAGCAGCAGCAGCAGGTGGGTGGACAGCAGCGGATGTGGCTGCCCAGGGTCCGGGCACCACGAGGTGGGGCAGCATGTGGGTGGCGGGCTTCCGTTCCGGGGTCAGGCCGCGCAGGCCCCGGCTGCAGGCCGGGAAGCCGGTGCAGTGTCCTGGCTTCCCCTTGGCGGAAGCGCGAGCCCTCAGCGCCGTGCTGAATTCTGGCGCGTTTCCTCGTGTCCCTCTCGGCAGCCCCGTGGAGTAGTTCTCTTGGGCACCTCCGTGTTCCAGGCGTCCAGGTCATGCAGCTCACAGAGGAGCAACATTGGGATTTAAACCCAAGGGGTCTGCCGCCTGAGCTAAAGCTGTGTCTCTGGCGGCTTCCTCATCTGTGAGGTTTTCCTTTCAGGGGCTCTGCCCTGTGTGCAGCTCCTCTGCCCCTTTGTGTGCTTGCTTCTGAACTGGCCTGGACACTCACCGTCATCTGTTTGGGTTTGCCTGTCTCGTCCTACACGCACGTACACACATACACACGCACACACACACCCTCGTGTACTGTTATTGGGTCCTTGGTGCCGACAAGTGTCTGCGGTGTCGGGTCCTGGGCACCAGCCCCTGCCCTGGCCGTGGGAGTGGCCGTGGGGAGTGGCCGGGGCCCGCCGCCTCCGTCACGCATGTGGCTGTCGTTGCAGACACCTGGAGCACAACAGCCTGGTGGAGGTGAACAGCGGCTCCCTCTACGGCCTCACGGCCCTGCACCAGCTCCACCTCAGCAACAACTCCATCTCCCGCATCAACCGCGACGGCTGGAGCTTCTGCCAGAAGCTGCACGAGCTGTGAGTGTCGCCTCCTGTGCGCTGTGCCGATCAGACACTGCCTGCCTGGCGTGGCGGGGGCCTGGTGTGTCCCGCAGCTCTGGGCGGCGGGCTCAGGCGGGCGGGCTCAGGAGGCACGGCCTGTCATCAGGAGGCCAGGGCCTAGCCCCAGGCCCGGACCAGGACCCCGAGGCTGCAGGCCTCAGTGGTTTGAGCCTGACCCTTCCCCCAGGTCCCCGGCCCTGGCGGCGAGTGCCTGTGACTGTGACGGTGTTTTACTGGGACAGATGGCCCCGCGTCCCTTTGGGAGACTCCCCAGCAGGCCCCACTGGGCCCGGGAGCCCGCGCCGGTGTCCAAGGTCCCTGAGATGGAGGCTTCTCTGGGCGGGTTGGGGGGGGGGCAGGGTGAACGTGGCCCTGCCTCCACCCCGCTCCTGCCCCTGCCCCTGCCCCACTCCCGCCCCAGCTCTACAAGATGGTTGTTCTGGAGGAAGAAAGTGGATCCTCATTGCGTCTGTTACTTCAGCTTAACAAGTGCAAGGTTTCTCAGTTCCAGTCTTTGTTGAGCCCCTTTCGCCGGCTGCCATGCTGATGCCCCGGAGGGGAGAGGGAACCGGGAACCTCGGTGACATTGCTCCCTCCCCGTCTCTCCCCACAGGACTCTGTCCTTCAACAACCTCACCCGGCTGGACGAGGGGAGCCTGGCCGACCTCAGTAGCTTGAGCATCCTGCGCCTCGACCACAATTCCATCAGCCACATTGCAGAAGGCGCCTTCAAGGGCCTCAGGAACCTGCGTGTCTTGTACGTCTCACTGTGGGCTGGTGTCCTGTACGTCTCACTGTGGGCTGGTGTCTTGTACGTCTCACTGTGGGCGGTGGAGGCCCCGGGGGAGGCAGGCGGGCAGCCAGCCGCTGTGTTAAGGGCCTTTCACCAGCTGCCAGTCAGAACTGGACCCAGAACGGACCTGTTCAGTGCACAGTCTCACCCCTTTATATAATCAGCTGGAAAAGAACTGGTGCGAGTGTCGACCCATGTACTGAAAGGTTGTGGGTTCGATTCCCGGTCAGGGCAAGCACAGAAGGCAGCAGCCAGTCGATGCTCTCTCACATAGATGTTTCTCTGTCTCACCTTCCTCTCTCTCTAAAAGTCAATCAGCATGTCTTGTGAGGACTAAGGAGAAGGGAAAAGGAAAAGGGTCTCTGGTTGGTGAGAGAGCAGAGGGAAACCTGACTCTTAGTGCCGGGCCAGATGTCCGCTCTCTGGGGCAGACACCAACCAGGCTGGTCCGCAACCCCCTTCCTGGCCCCGCCCACGGGGAGCAGATGGGGGGGGAGCTGCTTGAACTCGCGTCAGGCCTGCGGGACGCTGGGGTGGCCAGGCTCACCGCGGCTTGGCGGCCCCGCCTCCCCCTCCAGTGTGGCAGCTGGGCGCCCAGACTCTCTTCCATGTGTGGGCCTCACGGTGGCGGCTCGGAGTCAGGCTGTCCTCCACCTCATGTGAAGACAGAGCTGAGAACTGGGTGGTGAGCTGTCTGTCTGTCTTCCCCAGGGACCTGGGCCATAACGAGATCTCGGGCACAATCGAGGACACGAGTGGCGCCTTCACGGGGCTCGACAGCCTCAGCAAGCTGTGAGTATGCAGCCAGGGAGGGCGGGCTGGCTCGAGTTTGTTCCTTTGGGAAGAGGAATCTGAGCAGGAGGGGGAGGCGAGCTGCCAGCTTCTCCGGGGGGCTCCGTGGCCGGGGCTGGTTTCTTTAGGGCTGAGGACCTGGGCCCGGCCTGTCAGAGCGACCTGAGAACAGCCGAGTCTCCCCTTGCTCTTTGCACAAAGGAGTCTTAACCTCTCCCTCGGTTTCTAGAAATTGTGTGAGATATGGAAAGCGAGTCTTGAATCAGTATTTTTGTTGTCGACCATAATTTTTAACAGTCATTTTCAAGGGTAGTGGAGTAGCTGTTCTTCATTCGAGGTGTCTGCTGTTTTGCTTCGTTCTGAGTTCCTAGACGTGGCCAGTCATCCTGTGAGGCCGTGCGTGTCACCTCTAACAGTCCCGAGGGCGGGTTGGAACAACTGGAGGGGTTTGCCCAGGACCACGCGGCTGGTGGGTGGTGGGTGGCACTCACCCCCGTGTCTCCCAGCACTCTGCAGGAGGGGGACTGGAGCAGTTACCGCTGTTCGCCTGCCTGTCGGGGGGATTTGGAGAGGAGCCTGCGGCCCGAGCCTGCCCCTGACACAGGCGGGGGGTGGGGTGGAGTGGGGTGGGGGGGGGAGTAACATCGGGAGCAGCAGCGGTTCGGGGCCGGGGATCCTGGGCGGGAGAGTGTAGGGAATGTTTCTGATGTGTCCTGAGAAGGGGTTTGCATACCTTCTGTACTTAGCCCTTTCCCGGAAAATCCTCACCCCCCCCCCACTCCCTGTCACCCCTGCCTCCTGGCCCCTTCTCCCCCCCCTCCCCGACAGCACAGTGGGGGGCTGCCTCATGGGGTGCAGGAGCTTCTCCTCCTCTGAAGTCGAAGCTCGAAGCTCTTCCCTGCCTGGGGCTGTCCTCTGCCAGCCGAGCCCTCCCCCACCCAGATGTCTGCGGGAGAATGTGGGCCTTGTTTTCATCTCCCGCTGGGCGATCGGCCCTGCATAATTGAGAACTTGAGAATTTGTTTTATTGCTATTGTCACCATTAGAAATAGCAGCCTGCCCTCTTGTAGAAGAGGTCAGCGTGACTGGTGTTTAATGAATGAAATCAGCACAGATTTCACCACAGTCAGAACATTTGCTGGGACCTGGAGCTGAGTAATGCGAGGTGGGGGTGCTTCGGGGCGAGGGGTTCAGTGCCCAGGGTTACTACCCACCTGGGGGTGGGGGGCAGAAGACGGGGGGGGGGCGGGGGTGGACATGCGGAGGAAGAGGGGAGGCCACTGGTTGTGAGGCCACGGGCGTCTGTGTGCGAGGTTTATGTGGTGTAACTTGTGCGCTGCAGGCTGAGGCGATGGACGTCGGATGAGACTTCACATGCACGCCGACTGCCTCCGGAGAAAGGGGGGCAGCGGGTCTTGGCCTCCGTGCCCCCTACCGCGGAGGCGGAGGCGGAGGCGGCTGGCTTTGTCTGGGGCTGCACTCAGTGCTGGGGTGGGTTCTAACCAGAGGCCCCGAGGAGAGAGTTCCTGGCGGACAGGGGGAGCTCAGTGGCCAGGCAGCAGGCGGACAGTGCCCCCTCCGGGCTGGCGCTGCGTCTGCCGTGTCTTTGTGACGGAGCCCCCGGGCTGGCCGTGTTCCCAGGGCCCTAGCAGTTCGGCTGGTGCTGGGCCCACTGGGCTGCCCGCGTCCTTGGATTTCGTCAAGGCTGTGTTTTCTGCCCTCGTCCTTTCGGGAGGTCTGGAGCTTCACTTCCCTAGTGCGTCCCAGTCTTCACGTAGGTCTACAGGAGGAGCTGAGATCTTGCTCCTGATTCTTGGTGGACCCTGGATGAGGAACCTCCCCCTCCCCCTGCGTGAGCCAGGCCGGCTTTTGCCTTCCCCGCCCGCCCGCCCAGGCGCCGTCCCCCAGGTCACAGCTCACATCGCCCGGGGTCGACTCCCAGCAGTCCCTGTAACGGGCCGGGGGCCCGGCACCCAGCTCCCTGTGCGCCGGGCTGTCATCGGAGCGCCTGGTGACGAGGAGGAACCCTGAGACCTTGGTTCCTTCTGTCCCGTGTCCAGCATCTTCCAGGGCCCCTGCTCCCTCCCCTCCTCCCTCCCCACCCCCGTCTAGAAACAAGCTTTCCTGTGCATGCACAGCCTTCCTGTGTCAGATCGAGGTTCCTAAGAAAACAGCCCCTGCTGCTGAGTCTGGGAGGGAATTGGCCGGAAGCAGGAGCCCCCAGCGCGGGCGGCCGGGGTCCGGGCAGGAGACAGGCGCTGACTGAGAGCACCTCTGCTGGCTGAGGCGAGCCTGGGCCGTGGCGCCGTCGGCAGTCTGGGTTCTCGCTCCAGAGGCCGAGGCACTGCACCTGTCGGCCCCGAGGCTCCGAGGCGGGTCCCCGCTCCAGGCCCCGTGCGGACTGGGGCACCACCTCGTGCCCTCCCCAGCCTCCTTGGGGAACCACCGTCCAGAATGCGGTTTTGAGTTGGTGGCATTTGGTTCTGAGTTTTCATTTCCGTCTCTGACCACTTCCTCGCTCCTCTGCGGCCACGGCTAACCTCCGTCCGCGGAGAGGCAGGCAGGAGCAGGTGATTGCCTGGGGCCTTTCTGGCAATGCCGGCCTGTCCTCGCGCTGAGTTCTAATGAGGATCAAGCCCGTCTTTCCTTTCACAGAGGGGAGGGCTGTGCTCTGCAGCCCGGAGCTCAGCGCAGGTCAGGTCTCCACCTGCCAACCCCAGACGCGTTTATACCAGGCAGCACTGCCCTAATGGTGTTCTCTTTCTCCCGCCCCTCCCTTGTATCCCCCCCGCCCCCATCCCCGCTCCCCCGTTATGGATGTTTGGAAACTGCAGCTCTCTGTCTGGAAACAAGATCAAGTCTGTGGCTAAGAGAGCATTCTCCGGACTGGACAGCCTGGAGCACCTGTGAGTACCTGGGCAGACCTTCCCTACCCGGCCACCGAGTGTGGCTCCGGAGCCACTGGCCACTTCACCACAGTTATAAGCCGAGACGCAGGTGATCAGAAATGCCAGCCGCTTCCTTCTCATTATAAGTCGGCTTCAGCCCTGGCCTTTATGTGCCTGCGCCAGGAGCAGTTGCACTGCACACGGCCCGGGTGAGCTCTCATTACCGCAGCCGGCGATGGATGAGTCCCCTCCGCCTCCCGCCCTGCCCGGCCCGGCCCCTCCACCTCCAGGGTCCGGCCCGGCCTGAGAGCTCGCGGGAGGGTTTCTGCCTGTCAGGTGGTGAGCAGGCCTCCCCTGGCTCTCGCTCCCCGGAAGGCTGGCTTGGTTCCAGACTTATTCCCCGTGCTCCCGCCACGTCTGTGAAAAGAGCTCGGACAGTGGAATTGGGGCCAGACCCGGGGCTGGCTCCCACCGGGGCTCCCTGCACAGCCAGGCTGCCCTGGAAACCCCGAGCCCCGGGCCAGGTGCCTAGGAGGTGCCCGTGCGGCACGCTCTGCCTCAGTAACGAGTGTTCTTTTGCAGGAACCTTGGCGAGAATGCGATCAGGTCTGTCCAGTTTGACGCCTTTGCGAAGATGAGGAACCTCAAAGAGCTGTGAGTACCCGGGGTTCTGGGCCCCCGTTAGCCTAGCAGTTTCAGAGCAAGAAATGCCTTATTTGGATTGTGCCTTGTCTTATGTAATAGTTGTTATCACTTAGCGTTGTGTTTAAGTTAAATTTTCTTTGACAAAGATTCCCTGTGGGGTTACTCTGGACCAGGGTAAGCACACCACACTCCAGAGGCTTCCAGCGCTGGGTGCCATGGGTCGGCCTGGCAGTGCGGCCGGCTGTAGCGGGCGGCGGCGTGAGGATTGTGTAGGAGATGGGCGAGGCGGGGCCGGGCCGCTGGGTTTAGAAGAGATGGCCCGGCTGCACTCGACCAGGCGCTCTAAGTCAGGGGACACGAGTCTCTAAACCATGCAGCCACCCCTTTAACTAGGGCAGGGACACGATTTCCTCTTCTGGGTTTGCTTAAAATGAAGGTCTGTGTCGCGTGGCTGCTTTAAAGGATGTGGGCTGTGAGCAGGGCAGAGGTTGCTGTAGGGCGTCCCGGTCCAAGGCCCCTGGAGTCCACGGGGTGGTGAGCGCTGTGGGCTGTCGCATAGCCCCTGGGTGACTGCCGGAGCTCACTGGGTCCTGTCTGAGGCAAAGGAGCTGGTCTTGGGGTCTGGGCAGCGGTTCCCACGTTTCTTTCCTCTGGTGCTGTGGCCAGTGAGCCCTGGCCGCCAAGCTGGTTCCCTGAGGTGTGGCTGTGGCTCTCACGGGAGGACCGTCCGCACCTTGACGCTCTGAGGCCGCTGGGGACCCTAGACTGCAGGCAGGCCGGGGCGTAGGAACCGGAGCGGAAGCAGCCCTGGCGACACCCTCGGGTATGACTTGACTGTGAGGGTCCAGCCCGTCCAGGAGGTCTTCTCAGAGCGTCCTGTGAGAGCAGAGTGCGTGGGAGGACGGGCACACGCACAGCTGTGACGTGGCACGTAGAGCTGGGCATTGGTTGTGAAGTCTAAGCGGTGAGAACGTGCTTATGTGACATTTCTGCCAAACCTTCTGTTATTGAAACTTTTCAACTGTAATGTTAAAAATATCTACGAAAACGGGAAGAGGAAATCTGGGGGAGAGGGAAGGACAGGGAGATAAGATGTCCCTTTTGGCCTATAAATCCCGGTTTCCTGACACAGGGCTCTAGTTGGAAGCGGCTAGAGCCTTCCAGGTGCGGACGCCGCCCTCCCACCCCCGCCTCTGCCGGCCGGAGGCACAGCCTGGCCCTCCGCCTGCGTTTCCCATCAGGCGCCGCGTGGACCGGCTGTGCCTGGCCCGGCCCAGCCCTCTGCCGAGAGCCAGCGGATCCACTCGGTGGTTTCTTCCCCGTCCGATGGAGGCAGGTTGTGCTGTGCGCTTAGTCATCCTCCGGGTAGATTTCCACAGCGATGATGAGAAACACACTTGGAGCCGGAGCCGTGACGTGCACGAGGGAGCCGCGGCACAGAGTGGTGGGGTGGCAGCGCGGCCGCCGAGGACGTTGGCGAGGCTGCGCTTGGAGCTGGGGCAGGAGGCGTTCGGTCTGAGGGCCTCGGGCCATTGGCAGGGTCCTTGTCCAGTCTCAGCCCAGCCTTTCTTCGCAGCAACTCGTGTGTGTGGACGGAGGCCCGGCCCCCCCCTGTGCTCTCGGTCCTTAGGAAAGCTCTCCGCCGAGCGCCCTGGTGTTTGCGCCTGGGCTCCCGGGCTTCATGGTGGAGGGCGGGGAACCCCTCGGATGGGACCCCTGCGGGCACGCAGGCCAGCAGAGATGCTGAGCGTGTGGTGTGAGGCTTGACTTTCCACACGTTTCTCACCCAGGACAGTGTCCCAGTGTGTTCCTGGGCTCAGATGAGATCTGTCCCTGTCCCCCACCGGGTGCCGAGCGCCGCACAGGGAGGCCCGGTGTCTGGCTGGCCATTCCTGTCCGAGCGCCGGGCTTTCCTGCTGCTTGAGAGGAAGGGCGGCACCCAGATGCCCTCCCTGGGGTGACCCGTGAGCTTCTGTCAGGGAGTGCTCCCCTCTGCTCACCACCGGGCATTGACTCCTCAGCAGAACAGCCCCCCGAGGGCTAAGCACAGAGCTGCCTGCCCACCGAGGAAAGATAAACACTGATGCTGACTGGAAGGTTTGACCTGGGCGAGCGGCACACTTAAAATGGATTTGAGGCAATTGTTCTGTCTTTAAAAAGCTGCTTCCCAAAGTCAGCTTAGTCCGTGAAGATGCCCAGCCAACCGGTGGGGGGCAGGAGCGGGCGGGAAGCGAAGGTGTAAGTGGCTTTCCGGCTCAGCGCTCCCTGGCCGTGACCAGGCCCGGCGCCTCAGCAGCCAGAGAAACGGAGCACAGCGCTGCCTGGCTGCTTCCTGGGGCGTCTGAGGAGGGTGGTGGGTAAGACGGAGGCTGATGGCGCGGTGTTGGCCCATGTGACGCTTGGAGTTCGGCACGCGTGTCCTGGGGACGGTGTGTGACCAGGAGCCCGGGGTCTCCTGGGCCCCGGGAACAGGGCAGTGAGACCGGGGTTGGCTTATCTTCCAGTGACTGCTCAGGGAGGAATGTCCAGAGACGGCGATTCCGATTTCTGTTTAAAAGCGGATCCTCAGTTGCTGAGAAATGAAATGAAAATATTCTCTGTTTTGGTTGGAGCCTCACAAAACCAAAGTGGCGCGTTCCCATGCCCCGGCGGGCCGAGAGCTGAGCCCTGGGCGCGGGCCGCGGCCTCCTGGTGCTGGGGAGACGCAGGCGGGCGGCGCGAGGGCCAGGCGCCCTCCGAGGAGACACGCAGCCCTGCCCCCGACCAGGCGCAGCCGTGCAGAGGTGGCCTCCGCGGAGGCGGTGCAGCACTGAGATCGGTCCCGGGCCCCCCGGCGGCCCCCGTGCTCACCAGGAGCCCTGCTCTCTGGGCCGGGGCCTGAGCGTCCGGTCACGGCAGAGCGTGGCTGTCGGAGAGCGTGGCTGTCAGTGTGGCTGTAAGAGAGCATGGCCGTCGGAGAGCGTGGCTGTCGGAGGACGTGTCTGAACGCGGCTGGTACTGCCCGTGGTCCTCGGTCCGCGTGTCAGTGTCACCCCAAGCGTGTTAGAGGCCGGGTCGTGGGTCCACCTGGCCGCACCAGAAGCTGCCCTTCACAGCATCTCCGGTGGATGGCCTGTGGCCGCGGAGGGACCGGGAGAGGAAGGCAGAAGCTGACCGGGAGGCGGGCGCTGTTGCGCTGAGAGCATTTCACTTTCTCTTGCAGCCGCATCAGCAGCGAGAGCTTCCTGTGTGACTGCCAGCTCCGGTGGCTGCCCCCGTGGCTGCTGGGCCGGACGCTGCAGGCCTCCGTGACCGCCACCTGCGCCCACCCGGAAGCGCTGCGCGGCTGGAGCATCTTCTCGGTGCCCCCGGAGAGTTTCGTGTGTGGTAAGCCCGTCTGTGGTCATCCCCGTGCCGGGCGCGGAGCCAGGAGCTCATCACAGGGTGGTTCCCGCGACCAGCGCGGAGCCCAGCGTGGTTTCCATCAGCCGGTGCTGCTCGCCTCCCACGGAAACCACACGTGGTATTTGCGGCCAGGCCGCCTCCTCATGTGGTTCTTGGAGTCCACGCTGCAGGCGGAAGGGAGTGGGTGGTTCAGTTACAGATCAGAGGACTCAGTGACAGGAAGACAGGCTGTTATTTCAGGAGGGCCGGTGCCCGGTGTGCTGTGGGCTTGCTCAGTGTCTGAGGCTGGGTTTTATGTGTTTCTTTCCAACCCCAAGAATGAAAGGTTAAATGCAGGAAGAACGAGTCCCAGGAGAACACGCGCTGTAGTAAAAATAATTCCTTAATGTTGACTTGCCCTCTTGCTGTTTCTCAAACCACCGAATCTGCACTTGCAGCTTGACATTCTTTTTCCGTCTGGTTGTTGGAACGCAGCTCTTGCCTTTGGCCCAGGGTGGATGGGTTCCAGCGCAGACGGGAATAACGCTGTGGCCAGGGAAATGTGGTCCGAGAACGACCACTCTGAGCTGTTCCTGGTCTGTGCTCTGAGCAGGAGCGAGGCGGGGGGCAGGGGGGGGGGGGAGGAGGGAGACAAGTGAGGTGGGGGGAGGGGAAAGGGGGACCCCTCGGCCTCCCTGGAGCAGCTGGGTCAGCATGATTCCAGCTGCCTCCATCGGTCCTCCCCGTCGGCCTGAGCTCTGGTCCCTGCCCTGGTGATCATAACCAGGAGCACCCCTAGTGATATGGGGGCCCCTGTGGGCTACTTCTTGGTCCTACTTTGTGCACACAGCCACAGCCATGTGCCCCCCCCCCCCCTTTCGCCCCATCGGTCCGGTGCAGCCTTAAAGACCCTGCCAATGTGGTAGCAGCTTTTCTTACTCACCAGCCTCCCGGGAGCTCCCTGCAGAAGGTGGGGTGCACGTTGCTCCCACCCCTGGGGCAGATGGCTGGGTGCCTGGTGCTCCTCAGGGCCTGGTCCTTAGGACACCAGAATGGTCAGAGCTCTCTCGGGTCCAGTGCTCTGCCCTCTCTCCCTTTCTTTTCCCTTTATATGTCGCCTGCAGCCTCCAGCCGGTGGCCCTGGCATGTTCTGGGTTGTAGCACCTCTTACCCCCTTGGGCTCCCACCCAGGCTCATCAGGTGTGGCTGGGAGCCATGGAAACACTGGCAGGGAGCAAAGGTGCAAGCTCTGTGCTAGTCTCCCATTCCTGTTTTATAAACTGAGCGGTGAGCATCACACCCACTAGAGGCATCGCAGGAATCAGTTCAGATAGCGAAGGGAGGGTGTGGAGGGGGGGAGCCCCTGAGCCCCTGCATGCAGGTGGGAGGGAAATGGTACAGCTGCTTGGAGACAGCCTGTCAGTTCCTCAAACAACCAAACAGCAATGCTGCTGTTAGCTCCCTGCTCGGGAGAGATGGAAACGGACGTCCACATGAACACCTGTACACACAGATTTACTGCAACAGTACTGGGAATAGCCAAAAAGCGGACCCAACCAGTGCCCCCAGTGGTGGATGGGTGGATACCATGCCGCGCAGGGGAATGTCATTGGGCCGTAAAAGAGGGAGCCAGTCACACAGCACAGATGAACCTCACACGAGACCACACGGTGGAGGATTGTGGTCACAAATAGGTGGCCGGCGGAGCAGTGGCTGCGCAGGGCTGGGAGGGGCGGGGAGAAGGGATGGCAGCCCGCAGGTATGGGGTATGTTTTGGAGGTGGTGAACGTGTTTTTAAAATTGACTGTGATGACAGTTGCACATATTTGTGAATACACTAAAAACCACGGAATTATATACTTTAATCAGGTGAATTCCATTTCAATAAAGCTGTATTTTAAAAGATAGAATTTTTATACCATAAAAATTCACCCCTGTAAAGTGTACAATTCAGTGGTTTTCAGAATATTGAGAAGTTGTGTGACCCTCACTCTTCATTCTAAAAGATTGTCACCCCTAAATGTGCTCCATGTCCCAGGCCTCGCAGCGGCTGCTCTGCTTCCATCTCTGTGTTTTGTGTATTCTCGATGTTTCATGTAAATGGAGCCGTACAGTATGTGATCTTTTGTGTCTGGCTTTTTTCATAGCGTAATTTTTTATCATGTATTAGTACTTCATTCTAATAAATGGCTGAGTAATAATCCACTGTATGGATATACATGGTATATATCCAATATCAGTGATGGACATATAGGTTGTTCCTCTTTTTGGTTATTGTAAATAGACTTGGGATCCTTTTTCATTTTTTGCCCAAATGATTTTCCTCTGGCTTGTTTTGATACCATGTGTGTTTTTCAGGGTGTCTTGCTGTTAGCATTACAATTAATTTTCTAAAGTACAAATGTTCTAGATGTAATTTACTTAAAGGACATTTTTCCTTACATGATATTCTTCTACTTTCCCCCTTTTTTGATTGAAATATTGAAAATTTTATTATGTAGTCTTAATAGCTTTTAAATTTTAATTTTTTGCACTATAATATGACTGCTTAGGTTCATTTCCTGTTGTACAATTTTATCATGAGATGAACTACCAATAAAAATTTTAGTTAACTCTTTATAGAATTTTTAGAATATTTATACATTTTATAGAATTTTTAGAATTCTAACAATTTATAGAATATTTTTCTAGAATATTCGCTTATTTCAATTAGCCAATTTCAATTAGCCTGAAAATTTGTCTACTATTCTATTGTCAAATTTATTACTCTAAAACAATCTTATTTTACCCTGTAAATATTAGTGGAAAGGATTATTTGCCTTCTTGAGTAGGCCCTGAGCATTCCTGGTGGTAGGCTGGATTTAGATATCAAAAACCTACTTCCCCACACCATGGGTACAAGACAACTCAAACAAGTCTTATTGCAGTGAGAGGGCAGCTGCTGTCAGCCAAGTTTCTGTCTGTTATCCGGGTCCTGATTTGTGCTGGGCATGAGGTATTAAGCAGCCATGGGGGCAGGAGACTTCGCTCAGCGGGGGTGAGGGCTCAGGCCCCTGCAAAGTTGGGGAGGGGGTGGATAAGGGTCTATGCCCCACCTCAGTTGACCCCCAAGTTCTCTCCTAATGGCCCTTCTTAGACTGTGCCTGTCTTAGGTTGTTCCTTCCCTAAGGAATCTGACCTGTCTCTGGCTAATCAGTCATCCCCTGAGGCCAAGCAGGGTGATGTGAGGTTCAGTTCTGTCTCCTTGGTATCTTATGCCCCTGTGGCCTCGACGCCCAGCTCCTGCCTTAAGATCCCCTTGCCTGCTGGTAGGGCCCCAGCACTGATCATATATCTTGGGGAACGCGGATTTCTTCTTCAGGGAGGGCCCAGCTTGCCCCACTGGGTTTGAGACAGATCCATGGTACCAGTCATCACGAGGCCTCAAGAGATGTGTTACCTTTGTCTCCAAGCACCCAAAAAGATGATTTTTTATTGATCTCCAAGGGTTTGAGGTACTATTATAAATAATGGGGGTAACACAAATCTGGGAAAATTTTTAATGACATTGTAGAATAATATCATGTAAGGATATTCTTTGCTCTAAACCATGACAATTCCATTTCAAACTGGCTGTCCATTTCTTTTTCTATGGACCAGGTCTTAGTTACATTTTCTGCACTTCTCCTAGGGGAAAGTAGTTATAGTAGTGATCATGCTTTCATATGATTATTGAACACACACACACACACACACACACACACACACACAATCTGCTTTGGAACAATGGCTATTCAGATCCTTTGCTTATGTTTTAACTGGGCCATTTGTCTTTTTATTGAAGAGTTCTTTATATATCAAGATACTAGACCCTCAACAGATATATGATTTGCCAATATTTTATCTCAACCTGTGCATTATTTTTCATTTTTTGATGGGTGAGGCACAAAAGTTTTAAATTTTGTTAAAGTCCAGTTTCTCTATTTTTCCTTCTGTCATTTCTACTTTTGATGTCATATCTAAGAAACTATTGCCTAAGTCAAGGTCATAAAGACTTTTTCTTCTAAGAGTTTTATTATTTTAGTTGCCATATAGACTTCCACTTTTGTTTTTTTTGAAGACTGTTTTGACTATTGTGGTTCTCTTGCATTTCCCTATAATGTTTTGGATCAGCTTGTCAATCTGCAGTCGACACAATTGACATTTTGAAATAGGGATTCCATTGAATCTGTACATTAATTTGGGGAGTATTGCTGTCTTAATATTAATTCATGGAGATGGGATGGCTTTTTGTGTGCGGTTTTGTTGTTGTTTTGTAGCTCTTCTGTAATTTTTTTCAGTGGTTTGTGGTTTTCATTGTACACTTTACAAAAATTCTTTCTGGAGCTATTTTAAATGATATTCTTTATTTCATTTTTAAAGTTTCATTGCTAGAGCATAGAAAAGCAATTTAATTTGATAATGTGGATCTTGTATCCTTCAACCATGTTGAAATCATTTATTGGTTCTAATAGTTTTTCAGTAAATTCCTTTGGTTTTCTTTATATGTGATCTTCATGCCATTGGGAAAATATAGTTTTACTTTTTTCCCAATCTGGCTGTATTTTATTTATTTATTTTTGCCTAATTGCTCTGGCTAGAACCTCCAGTACATTATTGAGTAGAAGTGGTGAGGGTAGACATCCTTGTCTTTTTTTCTGCTTTTAGGGGAAAACATTCAGTCTTTCATCATTAGGACTGATGTTAGCTGTGCATTTTTCTTAGATGACCTTTATCAAGTTGTGGAAATTCCCTTCTGATTATAATTTGTTCATAAAAACATTTCAGCTTTTCTCATGAGAGAGGGTGTTGGGTTTTGCCAGATGTTTTGGGTTTTTTTTGTTTTGTTTTGTTTTTGCATCTGTTGATGCAATCAGGTGGGTTTGACCTTTATTTTTTTTGAAATGGTATAATACCTTGATTTGTGGATATTAAACCAACCTTGTATTCTTGGGATAAATTCAGCTTGTTCATGCTGTATGACTCTTTTTATATGTTGTGGGATTTGTTTTGCAAGTGTATTTGTTGAGGATTTTGTTGTTTTCACTTGTAAAGATCTATAGTTTTTTGTTTTTGGTGATGTTTTGTCTGGTTTGTTAACAGATAAAATACTTGCCTCAGAGAATGGAGTTGGAAAGTGTTCCCTCCTAATACATTTTTGGGGAAGAGTTTATAAAGATTGGTGATAATTTGCCTTGAAATGTTTGGTCAGATTCAACAGTAGTGCCTTGTAGGTCTGGGCTTTTCTTTGTGGGAAGTTTTAAAATTATTAATTCAGTCTGTTTACTTGTTAGAACTATTCAAATTATACTTTTCTTCTCCGGTCACTTTTGGTACCGTATTTGCCAGCGTATAAGACGATTTTTTGGCCCTGAAAAATATGCCTCCAAGTGGGGGGTAGTCTTATACGGTGAGTATATAACAAACTCTGTATTTTTAGTGGAAATGTTAGGGGGTCGTCTTATATGCCCCAGTCGTCTTATACGCCGGCAAATACGTATTTTTTTCAGGGCCAAAAAATCGTCTTATACGCCGGCAAATACGGTAGCTTGTGTCTTTCTCGGAATTTGTGCATTTCACACTGGTTGTCTAATCTGTGAGCAGTTATTCATAGTAGCCCCTGAATTCTTGTTCATTGCTGGGAAGTTGGTAGTAATGTCCCTTCTTTAATCACAAATTCTGAGTCTTCTCTTTCTGCTCCTACCCTTTCATCTCAGCCTGAATGATTTCATTCTGTGTTTCTTGTAAAGTATGTCTGGTAGCAATGAATTGGCTCTGAGGAAGTTTTACTTTCGCCTTCATTTTTGAAAGGATGGTTTTGCCTGATGTAGGATTCTTATTTGGCATTCTCTCTCTTTCAGTCCTTTGGTTATTCTTCCCTCTGCCTTTGACCTTCGTGGTTCTGGTGAGAGATTAGCTGTCACTGTTACTGAGGTCCGTGTGTGTGATGAGTTGCTGTTCGTGCTGCTTTCAGGATTCTCTTGGCAGCTTGACTGCGATGCACCTGGGTGTGGTCTCTGAATTTATTCTACTTGGAATTTGCTGAGCTTCTTGGATGTGTAGATGCATGTTTTTCACCAACTAAGGAAAGTTTGGGGCCAGTATTTCTTCAAATACTCTTTCTGTTCCTTTTCTTTCTTCTTCTTCATAGACTCCCATTATTTGCATGTTGTTATGCTTCATGCTATCCCACAGGCCTCTGTGGCTCTCTTCACTTCTCTTCATTCTTCCTTTGTTTACATTTATCAGACTGGATTATCTCAGTTGACCTGTTTCAAGTTTACTGACTCTTCTGCCCACTTAGCTTGGCTCTTGAGCCCTTCTAGTGAGTTTTCCATTTCAGTTACTATACTTTTAAACTCCACACTTAGATTTGGTTCATGTTTGCAATTTATATGTCTTTATGGTATTATTTGGTGGGAAAGTATTTGCATACTTTCCTTTAATTTTCTTAGACCTGGTTTCCTTTAGTCCTTTGAATGTATTTACAAAACCAATTTAAGGTATTTCTTTACTAAAGCCAAGAGCCTCCTTGAGGACATTGTTGATTTTTTTTCTCCTGTTTTTTTTTTTGTGTGTTTTGTAGTTTTTTGTTGAAAACCGAACATTTAAAATAATGTGAATCCATGTTCCTCTCTTCCCCCAGGGTTTACTGTTGTCCTGTTAGTTTCTTTGTTCAGTGACTTTCTGGACAGACGTAAAGCCTGTTCCATGCAGCCACTGAACTCTCTCCCTGGTTATGTCCGTAAGTCATGTCAGCCAGGAAGTCTCTGCCCTTTGTGCAGATCACTCCCTGTTGGCGTGGGTCCTGTTAGGCCGGTCGCAGGTGAGGACTGTGCTGGGGGCACAGCCCTGCGCATGCGTCTCGGCCCTCAGGAACGGGGCGGACCTCTTCAAAGCCCTGCAGCACTGCCGTCACCTGGTTTTCCATTGCCGTCTCTGGCCAGCCCCTTGTTGCCCCAGTGGCTGCTGCTTTCCTCACATGCCCTCAGGTGGGGCTCCCTGCTGAGCACAGGGCATCTGTCCGATAAGCACACCCTGAGGGTGGGCTTGGGGAGGCTCCAAGCCCTCCTGCCTCAGTGGTTGCTGAGCAGCTGGGCTTCCAGGATACCACAGAGCCATAGCCAGAGAGCGGGAGAAAATGCCACAAAGCTCCCTTTTCTTCTAGAGATTTGTGCATTTCCCGGACCCACACCCCGTGGGTTGTTGTAGCCTCTGGTAGAGTCTTTGGGGATAAAATAGCTTTTTCCCAGAATTCTGAAGCAGTTGACCCTTTGGCTAGTGCATATTTTCACAGGTCTGCGTTCTGACACTCACAAGTGCTTTTTAGAGGAAAGCCTGTGGGTGAGGTCTGTGCAGCCCCTTCCAGTTCTGGATCTGTTAAGTGTGCTCGCTAAGGACCCGCTGGCTGCTTTGCTAGTGGAGCACCAGTGGACTGATCTGTGACCAAGGCGTGCGTGCTCTTGGAGGTGATCGCTGCTGGTGGACATAAAACTGGACGAGGCAGGCTCCAGGTGGGAGTCCCTCAGCCGGTGGAGCTGAGGACTCACTGCACCTGCTGGAAAGGCAGCTGGGTCTCTGGGTCCTAAGTGCCCGGCGACTTACAGTGGCTCTTCCCTCCCCAGAGGACCTGCCAAAGCCCCAGATCATCACCCAGCCGGAGACGACGGTGGCTGTGGTGGGCAGGGATGTCCGACTCACGTGCTCGGCAGCCAGCAGCAGCAGCTCCCCCATGACCTTTGCCTGGAAGAAGGACAGTGAGGTTCTGGCCGACGCCGACATGGAGAACTTTGCCCACGTGCGGGCCCAGGACGGGGAGGTGATGGAGTACACCACCATCCTGCACCTCCGCCGCGTCACCTTCGGGCACGAGGGCCGCTACCAGTGCATCATCACCAACCACTTCGGCTCCACCTACTCGCACAAGGCCAGGCTCACGGTGAACGGTACGCAGGCCCCCGGCTGCCCCGGGCTCGGCCTGCGCACCCACACGCGGCCGTTCTGTTACCGTGCGGAGGGCCTGAGACGGCCCGCACGGGTCACCCTGGCCTGGGTGGGCCTCGGGGCAAGCTTGGAAGCTTCTCAGTGGAGTCTTTGTTTTGGGGATGAATAACTGTTATCCACTTGTTATGTTAAGTGACATTGTGGGCCCAGCCTAGTATTTTTATCCATTTATTACCCCCCTTAAAACAACATGCCTGGTGTCCAGATCCAAGGTATCTGGTCCTGGGGAGGAGGCTGCCCTCTAGTAGATGGCACAGCCCTGGAGCCGGAGGCCGGCCCGGACGGTCAGGCAGCGGGGGGGGGGGGGGGAGGGGGGGGCGGCGGGCCGCTCCCAGAGGCTGGAGTGCGAGCTGGTGTGAGCGCGGCCTGGGGGAAGCGGTCCCGGGTGCTGGCCAGGGTGCTCCACTCGGGACAGTCTCAGAGCCGTCAGGCTGGCTGCTTCCCTGTTTGTTGTAGTGAGTTTAGGGCAGAGGAGGCGTTAGCCACCCAACCCCTCTTAGCCTAACGAGGTGTTCCTGATTACCAAACTTCTAATTAAAAAGCGCTGGAACCAGTGCGTTCTCAGGCCCGTGCAGACCACAGGGAAGCATACCCGTCACCACCCTGGCTGCTTCTCTTGGCTTTTCTGGGGACTCTTCATTGTTTCTCAAAAACCCAGTGAGCTGCCAGCCTCTCCAGCAGACAACCTCACAGGCCATGGCTGGATGCTGACTGCGGGGCATTGGGGCCAACATGGGGGACAAGGGCTTCCAGCTGAGTGTGCAGGGCCTTGGCCCACACCCTCCAGACAGCCAGACAGGGCTTTAGGAGGGCGCTCCCCTTCCCAGGGGCAGGCGCGGCCCCCTCCCCGCATCAGCACCTCCTGCTGGAGTAGCAGTGGTTTCCCAGGCTCTCCTGCCGGGACTTAGGCCTGCATTTCCCGGGTGTCCTGGGACGGACTGGTCACCACGCAAGGGGCACCAGAGCGACGGGGGGACCTGCGGCTGCGCGTTCCGAAGTGGCCGTCATGGGGGCAGGCAGACCTTGGCACACAGGGTGGTAAGGTGGTGAGCGACACTTAGACATGGGAGGGCTGTTGCCAGAGAGCTTTCCTGGCCTTGGTTCTGGCTTCCCGTGACCTGACCTGACCGTGTTACAGTGTTGCCATCGTTCACCAAAATGCCACACGACATCGCCATCCGGACTGGCACCACGGCCCGCCTCGAGTGTGCCGCCACCGGCCACCCCAACCCCCAGATCGCCTGGCAGAAGGACGGAGGCACCGACTTCCCCGCCGCTCGCGAGCGACGCATGCACGTCATGCCTGACGATGACGTGTTCTTCATCACGGACGTGAAGCTCGATGACATGGGGGTTTACAGCTGCACCGCCCAGAACCTGGCCGGCTCCATCTCGGCCAACGCCACCCTGACTGTCCTAGGTTCGTCTGCGGCTGCGCTTGGTGCACACGTGTGGTGTGGTGTGAGTGTGGGGGGCAGGTTTTCTTAAACTTCACAGACACCTGAAGTCGATTTTCTTCAACCTGACTGTGTTAGGTTTAGGGCAGAGGAGGCGTTAGTGCACACTGGCGCTTGTTAGTGCAGTATGTGGTGTGGGCAGAGTGTGTGGCTGTTTGTATTTTAATATTTTAGGCCGCTTGGTGTGGGCAGAGTGGTGGCTGTTTGTATTTTAATATTTTAGGCCGCTTCCTAAGATTTCTTTTTGAATAAGTGGTTCCATCTCTTTAAAAAGTAGGGCTTTGGAATAAAACAGTATAGAACACTGTAGATGAGAACAGCTCTGGAAGGAACGGAGACACGGGCTATCACAAGAGAGCAGCAGACAGTAGGAGGAGACACGGGCTGTCACGGGACCCTGGGGACAGTAGATGGAGACATGGGCTGTCATGGGACAACTGGGGACAATAGATGGAGACACGGGCCGTCACGGGACCCTGGGGACAGTAGATGGAGACACGGGCTGTCCCAGGACAGCGGGGGACAGTAGATGGAGACATGGGCTTTCACGGGACAGTTGGGGACAGTAGGTGGAGACACGGGCTGTCACGGGACAGATGGGGACAGTAGGTGGAGACACGGGCTGTCACGGGACAGCTGGGGACAGTAGATGGAGACATGGGCTGTCACGGGACAGTTGGGGACAGTAGGTGGAGACACGGGCTGTCACGGGACAGATGGGGACAGTAGGTGGAGACACGGGCTGTCACGGGACAGATGGGGACAGTAGGTGGAGACACGGGCTGTCACGGGACCCTGGGGACAGTAGGTGGGAGCTCGTTCTTGCTGCAGCAACCCCACCTGGGAAAGACTTGGCCATGCCAGCCGGGCCCAGAAGGTTTTCCCTGTGATGAGAGATCTGGTGCGGCCTTTACTGATGTGTTGGATTGTCTCTCCGGGAGCCCAAGGCCCACAGAGTAACGGTCCTGTCTCTGCCTTGCAGAGACCCCGTCCCTGGCAGTGCCCTTGGAAGACCGCGTGGTGTCCGTGGGGGAGACGGTGGCGCTCCAGTGCAAGGCGGCGGGGAGCCCTCCGCCCCGCATCACCTGGTTCAAAGGGGACCGCCTTCTGAGCCTCACTGAGCGCCACCACTTCACCCCCGGCAACCAGCTGCTCGTCGTGCAGAACGTGGGGGCCGAGGATGCGGGCCGGTACACCTGCGAGATGTCCAATGCCCTGGGCACCGAGCGGGCGCACAGCCAGCTGAGTGTGCTGCCCAGCCCTGGCTGCAGGAAGGACGGGACGACCGTGGGCATCTTCACCATCGCGGTGGTGTGCAGCGTGGTCCTCACGTCCTTGGTCTGGGTGTGCATCATCTACCAGACCCGGCGGAAGAGGGAGGAGTACAGTGTCACCAACACAGGTACGCGGCTGGCGGCCGGCTTCTGGGGAGGACAGCGGGGACCTGGGGAAGGCCGGTGCCGGGCTTGCTGGTGTATAAACTCTAGGCCCTCAGGAACCTGGAGCCATTCTGGACAGGGAGCCGTAGTGTGCCTGGCAGTGTTCTAACTCCCAGGAGTGGGACGCTAGATGGGAGGGTGTCAAGTGCAGCACCGGGAGCTCTGCAGGGTCCTGCCGGGGTGGTCAGAGGCGTCCTGGGCGAGTGCCTCGCTGCCGTGGGGGCCGTGTCTGTCCGCTCCCCCTGCCCTCCCGCTTTCTCTGTGTCCTCGCCTTTCACTCCTGTGAGGGTGCACTGGGGAGGCTCCTGAGCAGGACCAGGCGCTGCATGGCCGGGACTGCTGCCCCGGGCGTCCTGTGTCTGTGTCCTTGTCCCCACAGGACGGGCCTGGGGGTGACTGTCCCGTCTCATTGCAGATGAGACCGTGGTGCCGCCGGATGTTCCGAGCTACCTGTCTTCTCAGGGGACCCTGTCTGACCGACAGGACACTGTGCTCAGGACCGAGAGCGGCCATCAGGCCAATGGGCACGTCGAGAGTAATGGTAAAGCCATGGCGATCCCTTGAGCATGCTTGGCCTGGAAGGCAGGTGACTCAGCCTGCTGGGTTTGGGCTCCCTGTGCAAGTTCTGCAAAGTTTCAAGCCCGCCCCCAGGAAGTCCCGCTGTTGGGCTCAGTGTCTCTTGCTAAGAGCCTTCGCTCCTCCCAGCAGCTCTCTGGGTGACCGCAGCTGCTCGTGGGGGACAGCGCGTGCTCGGCACCCGTGGCCCTGGGCCTCCTGTGCGGCTGCGGCAGGCCGGCTGCTGGGAAGGGGTCTCAGGAACGGCCGGGCCGCCCCTCGAGGGCCATTTGGAAACACCGTCTTCTAGCAGCGATGCCCACTCTTCATAAGTGTGCCTGCGAAGAGCTGAGCCCGGCGTGTCCTACAGTGTGGGGCTCTGTTGCAGGTGTCTGTCCGAGAGACGCGGGCCTCTTTCCAGAGGCCGATGGTCCCGGCATCGCGTGCAGGCAGCCCCGGCTCTGTGTTGGGTACAGCAAGGAGCCGTGGAGAGGGACAGAGAAAGCCGGTGGCACACCTGGTCCACAGAAGATGGGTGAGATGCTTTCTTAGGAAAAGTGTTTTGTTCTTCAGATCCCAATCTGGGTTGACCTCAGAGTGAGGCATTATGGGTCTAAGGCAGCCGTGGGCAAACTACGGCCCTCGGGCCGGATCTGGCCCGTTCGGCTGTTCTATCTGGCCCGCGGAGCCGAAAGAGCCGAGGGTTCTCTTGCTCTCCCCTCCGCTCCTTCACCAGCAGCCCAAGATGAGAGTGCCAGCATGGTCAGGCTGCTTTTGTTCCGGCCCTCCGGTCCAGTGTAAGAACCCATTGTGGCCCTCGAGTCAAAAAGTTTGCCCACCCCTGGTCTAAGGCCACCCGGGATTGGGTTTTCATGTCAAACGGGAAGTGGTGTGGGGCCTGGCTCTGAGTGTGAGTGTGGGTAGGATGTCTCTAAAGTACTCCGATGGCACGGACTTCCCCGACCTTTCAGAGGGCCCTGTGGGGGCTCTTTGCTGGTGGGTCAGAAGCTCCTGCTGCTGCGAGAGCCATTCAGATAGGGTTTCTTCCTGTGGCCCCAGTTGTCTGGTGAAGAAATTAAATCTGAACTAAGCATGGAAGCCCCCATCCTTAGCCCCAGGGGGTGGTAGTGATCTCAGGGGGCCCGCCCCGGGGCTGGGTGCAGCAGGCCTGGGGGTGGAGGCCGGGGCGCTGGTGCTGACTGTCTCTACTGTGCCTTGCAGAGCCCGATGGCCCAGCTGTATGCGGTGACAGCCACACTGGTGTGGACAGTTACTCCAAGGACCACGCCTTCTGTCCTCAGCCGATGTCCAGGGACAGCACACAGCCAGACACACCGAGCAGCCAGGAGCCTCACAGGAGCGACCAAGAACATTCTCCGTGTCCGAACAGTCTCCACGGTGGGACTGGTGGTGGGTCCCGCCCGGACTGCAGGGAGTCCCTCTACCCCAGTAACCACGACAGAATGCCGCCGCCCTGGCAGAGAAAGCCAGGGGCGCCTCCAGAGGGGAAAGGTAAGCCCTCACTGCCCTCCCGGGAGTCCCCAGCAGGGGGCAGCAGGGAACGCCAGGCCAGGTCTGAAGGGCCCTCTCCTTGCTTGCAGGGGCCCCTCCATGGATGTTCGCAGGGGGGTGTGAGCCAGACTCCGTGGACCCCCAGCCCTCAACACTGACCCCGGGCAGTTCTGAGCTCACACGAGCCGCCCTGGACTCTCCAGACACCCCCAGTGAAGGTCGGCACCTGCTTCTGCTGAACGGACACGTCCCCAAAGCAGGTGACTCCGGAGCCGAGTCCCCGCCACTGCCGGGCCAGCCGCCCGGGAGGCGGAGCGGGCCGCTGCTGTCCGCCCCGCGGGCCTAGGCGCTGTCCCCGGGAGGGGAGCGTGCTGTGGGAAGCTTGGGTTCGAGCGTCACTCTGTACAGTTTTAACTTCCGTGGGGAGTGTCTGTAGTGTAAAGGACTTGCAGCCGAAGCACAGAATGCCAGAGGCTGTGGTGTACATAAGAGTTTTCAGAGATTTCATATATATTATATATCTTTTACAAAGGATATTTGCATGGTTAACAAAAAATCGTACAGTTTTGACAATATTATTTTTCATATCAGGTTGCTGTTTCATTTTGGAATGTGGGGATAGTTCTGGTGCCTTAACGCATGGGTGGACTTTATAGACGCTAACACCACATTTGCTTCTGGGGTGGTGTCGGGGGAGGGAGCCCTCGGACCCCAGCACACGTGGCTGGATGCTTCACAGGCAGAGCCGGCTGCCTCGGGAGTCACCCACGTCAGTCACAGGGGCTCACCGGTGCTCCTCGCAGGCCTCCCCCTGCGCCCGGCCTGCGCACGCCACGCACTCTGCACTGAGACTTTCCTCATGGGTTCGAGCTCTTTCTTAGCACGTGCGGTGGGCTGTTACTCACCACAGCCTTTGGTCTGAACCATTGGCCTGCCTGCCTTCTGTGATTCAGCGAATGTCTGTCAGGGTCACTTGATTGTGATAAGATAGAGGCTGCTGCTGTTGGTACCTGTGGATTTTTCAATAGTGACGCGTTAGTGCTGCCAATGTAATTAGCATCATGTTGGTGTTGGGGAGGACCAGGATCAGGTCCTTACTTTCAGGGCGAGGGGGCCGACCTCCACGGAGGATCCGGGCTCCCTGTGTGCGTGCCTTCCTTGCACAGACGAGCCCGTGCCTTGGGTTCTGGGGGTTTGCACGTGGGAGGCCTGGAGCTCACCCCCTGTGAGTGCCAACGGGCATTTGTGGGAAAACTGCATTCAAACTAACAAGGTCCTTAGAAGCTGGCAAGCAAGGTCCTTCAGCCGGAGCGCTGAAGCACTCGTAGGCTTGACAGAATGGTTACTGTGTTCACTTACTGTCAGATAATCACTGTCCCAAAGGTAAGCACATTTAGAATTTTGTTCTCAACAGTTAACTGATGTTACTTCCACAACATGTGAATTTGCTGCTTCTGAGAGGCAATGTGAAAGAGGAAGTATTACTTTTATGTACAAAGTTATTTATTTATAGAAATGTTGGTACAATGTACATTGAAGAATGTGTAAAATACTGGAGTGTCTAACAAGCGGCAGCGAAGTGTCTTTAATAAAGTTCACTTACAGAGTTACGTGTGCGGCTCGGGTCAGTGTACATCAGCCAGCCCCGCCTCGCCCTCTCCGTCCCCGCGGCGCCCTGACAAGTGCAGGCCTTGGGCCTCGACCGCCTTTGGAATCAGCCCATGAGGCAGCAAAGCAGATCGCACGCCGTGGCGCCCGGCAGGCGGTGTGAGGTTCCTGGGACTCCATATTTCTGGAGCTTATCAGCCAAGCTCTAGAACGGGCACCTTCCCCATCCATCCCTCTCCCGGGGTGAGCGCAAAGCTCCAGGCAAAGCTGGCTGCCTGGGAACTAAGAAATGACACTGCGGAGCCGGCCCGGCATGCCCTCCGCCCTCCGGCCCGGGCCCACCTGTCACTGCTCCTGCTCGCTCGCTTCCCTAGGCCACGGGGGCCGCTGGACACCTCTGTCCAATTCAGCTCTATTTCCGTGGGTTAACTCCGCGGGCACCAGCTCACAGGCTCCTGCAGTCACGCTTCCTAAACAAAGCTGTGAGCTCACAGAGAAGTCACTCCTTCCCACGACAGTGTCCTCCTGTCCCCTAGCCCTTCCTCGAAGGCGCGCCCTCTGCCTCGGTCTGCTGCCAGGCGGCAGGGAAGGGCAGACACAGTCAGTGAACGCTCGGAGGGCCGGCCCAGATCACCAGATGAATTTATTAAGGGTTCTGGGAAAACCGTTAACAGTGTTGCTCTCAGCACCGTTTTCTCTCAGCTTTCGGGCAAATACGGAGATGACGTCACCCCAGCCGCCTGTGGCCGGAAGTCGTGCTCCCCGTGGGCCTGCGGGACGGCTTCACTGCCTGCGCGTTCAGAGGGCCCAGCGGCTGTGGGAGGGGATCTCTCACCTCGGCCCCTCGAAGGCGTGGCTGCAGGAGGGGGAGCGCTCACGGTGGCCCCCGGTAGGTGTGGCTGTGGCATTGTGGCTCACGGGCTCTCTCTGCCAAGCTCCAACAGCAAGCTATGTGTTTGCTCATAAGCACCAAGAAAGATGAAACCTCCCAGGCTGATGGCTGCCATTCGAGGGAAGACCCCTGCAAATAATCTGGAGGAAAAGCAAAGGAGAGATTTTTTCTTGATTGTGTGTGTGTAATGAAGGTGAAATTCCAATACCCGCAGCTTGTTCAACTCAAAACACCGGCTCACTAAACCCCACACAGTACCAGAAGATGTGTTTTTCCTTTTAGAATAGCACCAAGTACATTCCCAAGTAGACCTGTTGGTGAATGTGGCTACATACCAAACAGCTTACTTGTGGGTGCTCACAATTAAGTCAAATAATCAGCTAAGAAATAGTAGCCCTGCCGAAACCGGTTTGGCTCAGTGGATAGAGCGTCGGTCTGGGACTGAAAAGTCCCAGGTTCGATTCCGGTCAAGGGCATGTACATTGGTTGCAGGCACATCCCCAGTAGGGGGTGTGCAAGAGGCAGCTGGTCGATGTTTCTCTCATCGATGTTTCTAGCTCTCTATCCCTCTCCCTTCCTCTCTGTAAAAAAATCAATAAAATCTATTAAAAAAAAAGAAAATAGTAGCCCTGTCCCCACAATAGTCCTGTTTAAACCTCCAGACCGTTTTTGCCTTTTAGAGATGATGGAACTGACTTGGATAAAGGAGTTAAAGGATACACTACCCTGGAAGGTCATGTGATCCTGGGGGTTAGAGGAGATTTCAGATGACTCGGTTGCTCCTCCCAGTGACTCAGGCCCATTGGGTCCTGGGAGACCAAAGGAGGATGCACAGCAGGGGGCAGTAGAAGAAAGGAAGGGGTCCGGAAGGGAGTAGGTCAGCCCCCAAGCATCTCAGAGGAGTCACTAGGACAGTTACAACTTTAGAATAATTAAGGCAATGCAAACTAACAGTCATGCTCCCAGGACCAAACTGGAATTGCAACTAATATACAGAAGACCCACTCTGAAAAATCAACTGAGGACTAGGCTGGGAGAACCCTGACAACCAAGGGTGGAAAGCAGAGACTGCATAGAGATTGGTAGATGGGGAAGAGGCGAGAAAGGGCTGCATGGTTCCCACAGACGGCAGCTGAAGTCCCAGAGGGATATCTCAGCTGTGGGGGGTTCCCACTGAGAACTCTGGGTCTAATCCCCAAGCTGGGCTTCCCAGCAGAGAGCACCAGAACTGAGAAGGGTACCCAGTAACATCTGGCTGTGAAAAGTAGCAGGGTTGCTGCCTGCCAGGGGGAGAGGGCAGGAAATACAGGATCCTGTATTTACTAGAGGGAGAGCAGAGTGGACTGGAGCTGTATACACATAAGCCTGGGTTGGGGGATGCTGGTATAGAGCTTGAAGGCAGTCCCCTCAGACACCAGTTTCCTGTGCTGAGTCATTTCCTCACACTGTGGAGGTTCTACCTTTCTCAGGCAAACTTTTGTTATCCTGCTGGTTTTGCCTGGGGGGAAGACAGTTGACCCACCCTACTGGAAAGTCCCTTGCCCCACACTGTGGAGTTTCTGAGGCCTATTAAGAGACTGAGAAGAACAACCGGCCTCCAGGCAGAAGCAGTTGCCCCACCCTGTTGGAAAACCTCTCACCCCACCTATGAACAATTGCATGAGGATACCCAAGACTGACTCCAATCTGTCTCCAGGCAAAGGTGAGTCTCTGGAGGCTTTGAATCTTTGATCTAATTAGTAACAGCTATTGGGTCCCCACTGCAGACACCATTCCAGACTACTCAGGCAGAAAAAGGCCAGCAGGACCCATAACACCTGCAGCTGACACATGTGAAACCAGCTCTTTGGAGGAAGGAAGCACAGAACAGAGTCAATCAAGGTGTGAGACTCAAGGCAGACCCAGGCTCTGGATAAGGAGTCCCCGAAAACTGGACAGCTGGCACGATGACATTGGGGTTGAACCTCTGGCGGCAAGATGGAGGGGAGATCCCTCCCACAAATGAGACATCAATAATCAAGTCCCAATTACAATAAGAGAACACAACACACACAAGAGGTATTCCTAGATTATCCAGCTCAGGAGAACAAAGAAACTACACCACCAGACCCCTCAAGACACTTCCTACATATGACCATCCCACACAGACTTGGAGGCATAGCACTTCTATGTAATAAATAGGAGCAAAAACAACGAGATCTAATATGGGGAGACAGAAACCCCCAAATGAGAGAAAAGAAGGAATGTTCAGAAAAAGAACTAAATGAAGTGGAGATAAGCAACCTATCAGGCATAAAATTCAAAGCAATGGTTATAAACTTAAAGGACTTAGCACAGATGACAGCAGATGAAAAAGGAAATAGAGTCCATGAACAAGACAGAAATGAAGAGTGATCTGCCTGATGTGAAGAACACACTGGAAGGGATTCAAAGTAGATTGGAGGAAGCAGAGGGCCCAGTTCTTGTCCGAAAGTCCTTGCCTCCTCAGAGCTGCCACTCCACACCCATCCACCCATCACCTACCCATCCAACCATCCCTCCCTCCCTCCCTCCCCACCAGCTTGCCAGACTCCCCGCTGGCTGGGAATTCGGGGCAGAGGGTGGGCCATTCTGCTGCGGCTGTCTTACCCGGGGCCTGACCAGCAGCACATGGTCCCCAAACCACCCACTGGCTGAAACACAGCCCAAGGCTCGTGAGACCCAATCCAGTGGACAGTCACACGGCCCACCCCACCCTGCGTCCACCCACACCAGCCGGCCGTCACCAGGCTCAGTCCCCACCCTGCCCCAGACCGGACTGCAGCTTTGCTCTCAGGGAAATTCCCGCTGCTGATCCAGAGAGAAATGGCAGACGCAGCGCTCTGTAACCTCCGTGGTATGAGCAATGCGGAAACAGCGCTTTGGGGAGACAGCCCCTAAGGCTGCGGCGCTAACGGTCTGGGTGCTCAGCTGACAGCAGCCCGGAGTGTCTCCAAGGGGTCAGCACGGCGGATGCTGAAGGTAACATGTGCAGGATCAAAGTGCCCAGACCGCAAAGGCTCCCTGAGTGCTGGGCTCGCCCCTGGGGCCCCTGCATCACGTAGCTGGGCGCCCAGAGCGGGCAGGGTGCACGTGGCCGGCACCTCAAGTCGGGGGAACAGGGCTGGGCCTCACCTGGCTGGGACCCCGCACCCCTGGATTGAGCAACAAGGTCTGACACAAGCAAAGCAAATGCCAAGTTTTGCCCAATGTAAACAGAGACCCTGACCAGGGAGGGCACAAGCAGAAGACGGGAAGGTGTGTGTTGGACGTCAGGCTGCAGGGGACCAGCTGGTGGAGAGGAAGCGCCTCGCACCCGTGCTTACCCTGGCAGCCCCTGGCTGCGCCAGACCCCGTGCAGGGCAGAGAGGACGTTCCCGCCAGCCTCGCTGGACCCGGCCTGCATGGAAGCAGAGGAGGCAGTTACCTTGGGCAAGTCCCAGCTGATGGCGTCCTCAGAGGCAGGCAGCCTGCTCCCTTCACCTGGGGCGATTCAGGGTTCAGGACCCCCGAGTCTCGCTATACCAGACCGGCTCACATTGAGCCCACGGGCAGCGCTGGTGGTCCCGCTGCTCCGCTGGCATCTCATGGGCACATGAGGGCAGTTCCCGTGCCGCCCGAGCAGGAAGGCTCCGAGAGCCACGACAGGTCTCTGAGAAGGTGGTCTGTCTGCTGTGGTCTGCCTGGGAAACGGACGAGGAGCTAACGGACACTGCCCAGCGTGAAGCTGGTGCGTGCTCAGGTTGGTGCTGTCAGCCCACCTGCTAGAATTCTGCTCTTGTTCATTCCCCACAGGGGAATGACTATTTTCTATTGTTTTGGTCCAGCTATGTTTTATGTGTGGCATCCCCTGAAGTCCGTAGCTTTTTTTTTTTTTTAAACTATTTTTCCTGAAAAGATTGAGCAGTTCTGACCGCAGTCCTAGTCCGCCCAGCGAAGGCCGGGCTGGCTGGCGCACTCACCTGCTGGCAGCAGAGCAGGCCTGGCACTGCGCTCAGAGGAGACCTGAGCGCTCACAGCAGAGGCCGCAGCGCCTGCCCCCGGGACACGGTCGGGAATGGCCGGAGGTGGTGCTGTGGGCCCGGCCGTGTGACGACGACGGACAGTGTTGCCGGCAGCCCCCAGGCAGCTCAGGGCAGCGCTCCCCTCGGTCACTGTGTCCACACGAGCCCCAGCGCCAGCGGGAAGGAGCGGCGGTTGTGCCTTCATCACCTATTCTACCACTTACCTTCGCCAACATGATTCTTGTCTTTGCCACATCCAGGGGCGTGGTGACCACAGCTGCAAATCCACCTGTCACATAAGCACAGGCTGCTTATTACATGGTACTTATGTTCATTTTATGTTCCTCATAACGCTGCCCACATCACGCCTTCATCCCCACGCCCCCTGACTGGTTCAAGAGCGGGACGCCACACGGGAACGTGTACCCACACGCCACTGCTTCTTGGTGACCCGCACTGCATGGCAAGGTGGCAGGTCATGCGCGCCCTGCTCAGGCCCACGAGCCCCGCCACAGCCCGGCTGTGGAGCAGGGGCCGCGTGTCCACACGTCGCGGCTGCGGCAGACTCCTGCTCGCGTGACAGCGGCTCTCCCGGGACCCAGGCCCGGCCTCCTGTGGCCTCTGTTCTCTGTCTGACTCCTAAACCTCCCATCGCTCCTGCTGAGGCAAGGCGGGCACGCATGTCTGTCCTGGTGGGGATTTCTGGCATAAACTGGCTGCTTGCTTTGAGGTAAAAGTGTCTGAAGAGCGAAGCTTTCCGCGCCCAGGCTGCTGGTGGCAGGGGGGGACGACCTGCTGAGCCCACTCTGCTCCGGGCAGAGCCGGCGCTGCCCTCACAGCCGCTACCTCGTGGCTCCTTCCTTCCTTCCTCCTCTCCACACCCGGGCCTGGCTACAACCACACATTTACATGGGGTCCAGTCTTTGGACAGTGAAAACACAGAACCCACATGTATGGTGCCAATATTCTAATTAATCTGATGCAAAAATGGGTTTAACCCAGGAGGCCCTAAGGAGGAAGAAATAATAAACTCAAAGGGCTTTCAGATTCCGCGCCATGGACTGGCGTGAAGTGGGCGGCTTGTCAGGCTGCACGGAGCACGTTGTGAGGATGCGCCGGAAGCAGCACCTCCCCCTGCAGCTCTGGGGCACGTGGGCAAGGCGGGCATGCGATCTCTGCCAAATGTCTTTCTGAATAAGGTGCTGAAGAGCCATCTTTATGTGTGCCTCCTCCACCTGCTGACTTGGAGATGACAACTTTTTAAAGACGTCACACTTACGCTTCTGTGTCCTTGTGGTTACCCACAAATGACACACATTTAGGGCTGAAGAGGACCAGTAACATGAATATGAGTCTCCCTTTTTAAGCCACTTTTGAATGAGCATGTGACACCTTTTTCTGCAGATTCAAAAGTTGCCTGATAACTGGAAGTCTTGGCTAAATTTCAAGTATTTTAGAATTTTGATGACCCAGTCCTGAAATCCTATAAGTTTAATTTTTTAAACCACATATTCTTCACTAAAAGCATATGTACTTTAAGTACAGAAAAGGCTCCCGGAAGGCTTCACATCCATTTAGACAAAAACCTTTAAGGAAGGAGGCGGCCCTGACCCTGGACCCTCACCCCCGACAGTCTTGCCTCCCACTCTGGCCGCAGGGCCGGCTGAGACCTCCTTGGGGGCCAGGCCCTGCTCTCCGGGGACAGGTGTGGGAGGGAGCTGCGGGCAGACGGGCATCTGGCCGCCCAGGCTCAGGAGGGGAGTGAAGCGTGGAGCGCCTAAGTCACCGAGTTTTCCTCCCCACAGAGCTGAGACTCGGGCTTTTCTGTCTGACTCCAGATCTCAGCTCTGGCCGCTGGGCCTTCCAGTAGCGCCATTTTCCATCTGGGACATGCAGACAGCAAGGTGACACAGGTTAAATGAGTCCAGCCATGTGTCTGGAGTGGTACTGGCGCACACTGGTGCTCAACGTAACGAGCTCTTGTCTGGGTGCTCATGTCTCCAGCCAGCACACACAGTAGGGCCTCAAAGTGCTTCCGGGGTGCCCTGGACACGTGTCTGCAGTTTTGACAAACTGGAGATTTCAATGTGTCCTCTAAAAAGGAGGCGCGGGGAGCTCCACGCTGCTCTCTGTGCGGCTCTGTGCCTGGGAGGCGGGCTGGCGGGTTTGGCCTTGCGCAGGGCTGGCCCCGGGACCACAGGTGAGGGAGCGGCCTCACAGCCGTGTGCTTAGCTTTTCACCACGTAAAGTCTTCGATATTGGACATTAAGACTGTCCACTTGTTAAAACCCAGAAGAGCACACACCGTTTTTTCTTGTTTGGAAATGTTCACAATCTGTCCTCAACCAACCAGGATGTCTTAGAGGTGGGCACGGCCACGCCAGCTGCCCGCTCTGCCCGATGGTGGCCTGAGTGAGCGTCTGCTGCCAATGAAGTTGGAAACTGTAAGTTCCCGGGCCTTCGCTGGGATGCCTGCGGATTTTCTTAGCAAGTTCTGTCTCATCAAGTACCGTGAAGAGGTGTTAAAGACAAAAGCGCATATGCTTAAATAGTCTTATTTTACTACCATGAGGAAATCTATTTTATGAAGTGGCTAATCAATGTGAATATCTTCAAATATCAAAGATTCCCCAGGCCGCAGGCCTCGCTGCTGAGGCGGCAGGAAGGACGTGTGCGGGCCACCTCCCGGAGTAACTGGTCGTATGGGGGTGGGAGGCCTGGCGCTTAGGTAAACGCCCCGCTCGCACAGGGGAGGTGCTGGGACAGCTGAGGGGCCCGCTAGCCGCTGGCAGGACAGCCGTCCGCTCCGACACGTGGCTGCTCCAGTGCTCAGACCCCGGGGAGAGCCTGTTCTCTGGGCCGCTCTGCATCGGCTCTTTGGAGTCAGGTGCAGGGATCCAGATGTCTGCGTGTGTGCTAGCGCTCAGGCCACGGGGCCAGGTCCCGGGCAGGTCTGGAGCGGCCCCTCGAGCAGCAGCTGCCAGCGGGTCCCTGCGGCCCCTCCCTCCCTCCAGACAGGCCCAGGGCTCCACCAGCCAATGTGTTTGTTTTAAAGGCTGTGCTGGGCCTTCCATTTTCCCAGCTAAACCTTCACCCTATTGTAGAACTTCAAACATGGGCAGACCTGTCTGTCTGTCTATCCATCTCTACATCTCTGTGCCTCTCCTCTCTTAGAGAATGTAAACCGGTGTTCGTTTTCAGAAACTGGCCAGAGAGCACCAGAACAGCAATTACCACTCTAGTAGCAAATGCCATCATTTCTTACGCTGAATTACAACTTTATGTTCGATGGTAACTTGAAGTGCGGAAGTTGGCAAAGTCCTTTTCTTCCTAGTTTAACCCCAAGGGACCCGCTGGGCTTGACAAGCCATCAACACCTCCAACCTCAGGGGCCACTTCTGGACATTTGTGCCAAGCAGAGCCCGGCACAGAGGGCCAGGGAGGCCAGATGGACCAGGCTGTGATCTGAGGGCCCGCCGGCCCGCCGCTGTGCGGCCATGACGACTGCGGAGGCCGGAGTGCTTGGCCGGCCTGGGCGCCTCGGGGGCGGCCGGTGAGCCCTCTGCGGCCGGAGGCAGTGCCAGCAGCTCCTGGAAGGTCAGCTCGCAGTCAGAGTGTTTCCCGATGGCGGGATCCTCCAGAAAGGTCTACAGAGTAACTAATTCCTCAGGGTCAGCACTGAACTAAGGAAACTCTCAAACAAAAGGGGAATAAACAAGAAATGTATTTTATCTTTTGCTGAACACATGTGGGTCTCCTGACAGTGGATTTTGCAGACCTTGTATAAACTCCTTCCCGTATCAGAGCCCCAGCTGAAAGGTAAGCTGCGGTATGAGAGGAGATGACTGTGTGCAGTAACTTTGTTATTACTATTCTTTCAGCACAAGGGAAATCATTGGGGCACTTTCCATTTCCGGGGAGTGGCTGTTCTTATTGAAACAGGAACGATTCCTTAGGTCTGTTCAGTGTTACTGATTGCAAAGTACTAGCCGTGCCAGGGTACTGGAACCGGAGGGGGGAGGCTGCTTCTACGGCACAGGTAAGAGAGCTGGTGCCGGGACGCCCCAAGCCTCATTCCTTCCTCAGAGGCACACGGAGACTTGACAACTTTTGTGAAGTCCGACCAGCTGGCTGCAGGCTGTGTGGTCCTGAGCAAGCCCTTCCCGCGAAGGCGGCTTCTGCTGTCCCTGGACACGGAGCCAGCCACCTTCCTCCCAAGGCCTCGCCTCCGATCCTAGATCAGCGGCTTCTCGTAGGTTCTTCCCTTTCTGACAGTCTCAGTGCTCAGTGCCTGCTAGTGAGCATTACTCCGAAAGAGGAATGGCAACGAGTGCCATTTCCTTAAGAGAAACCATGCATCGTAAGCAAATACCTGAACCATTACTTCAGGAATGGGGCCGGAGGGCAGGTACTTCCTATTTTGACAAGCGCAGGGTTTACGGTATTTCTAACTAAAGAGTGGCCTTTCCTTATCCCGGCAACCACAGCCTCCACTGCTCCCTGTGTCCCCAGGCCCAGCGGGAGGCACGCTGCCCACCCAGGGAGGGGGTGACACCCGCCCGCCCTCCAGAAAGCCAGTTGGCAGAGCGGATGACTGTGTCACAGGGAAACAAATCCCCTTCACCTCAGCGGGAGCTGGCTTCATGTCTACAGGCAACACTCTTAGTTTCGATTACCAATTCTACAAGTCAAGTGGGCCCAATTATCAATAAAGAATCCTATAAGAGACATGGTCCCTGTTTTCCTAATCACTACAACAAACATCCCAACCCTGCGACCATTAACCAAATTGAAAAAATAATTCTTTTCTAATAAAGTTGACATCTAAACTTCCTATCTATCAATGTACAACTGGCTTCACATCTACACTAGCAATTCACAGCTTTCTGGCAAACCTCCACTTTGATTTATATAAACTACAATTCTAATTTCTCTCAGAATGTTAAAGCTGTCACTTATTAAATTCCATACGGCCTCTGAGTCCTCATTAGAACCTCACTGGAAAAGGCCTACGACGAGCGATGGATGACACAGGATTGGGTATTGTCACTTTGCTCCTCGGTTAAAGTCTAGAAAATGCCCCGATGTTTCGATGTCCCTCTTTTCTACACAGCAGTTCGCCTTCAGGGCACGGGGAGCAGCCCCTCCTGATGCCCGCTCAGCTGCGCGCTGTCAAACACGTCAGGCCGCGAGCCCCCGCCTGCGGCAGGGTCTGCTAACCCCGCCCGGCCCAGGGCGGCAGCTGCACAGGCGGCCCCGCCCCGCCCACGCCAGCTCGGCCCACACAGGACTGCATAAATCATCGTCAAGACGGTCCCAGGGCCTGAGTGAAGGCTTTAATAAAGATAAAAGAAAATGAAAAATTTGTCAAAAACAAATTGGTCGTCTTTCAGGGAGACACCTTTTTAGGTTTTTCATTTTCCTAAGACACTTTCTTTTCTCAAACAACTAGCGGAACCCTCTCCATCTGAACAATCTGGAATTTCTAAAGAATGTTGTTTTTGCGTAGTTAATATTTTCACATTTCCCCCCTCTTTGGTCTGTCCCAGTATAATATAATCCTTTGCACCTGCAAAAGCTCCACAGACTGCTGACTGCCAAGATTCCACCACATGATCCTGCCTCCAGGACCAGAGGGCCTGTGTTAGAGAGAAAGAAAAAGACACGTTATTAAATATCTGAATTTATCGCAGCCTCCTGTGGGTGAGCCCCAGGGATGGGAACTTCAGTGAGAAGCTATTTCGGTGGCATTCCTCACTGATGACATAAGTGATTTTCCCAAGGACTCAACTGCATTCTAAAATAAGACAAAGAAACAGGGGAGGTAGCTACACTAGAGAGCTCAAAGGAAACACGGTTTGAGGAGTATGTATGATACACTACACAATACTCACACATTGTGCACATGTGTGTAAACAAAAATATATATATTTTTAAACTTTTTCTAAAATATATTTTTATTTCATAGAGGAAGGAAGAGGGAGAGAGAGATAGCAACGTGGATGGTGAAGAGAGTCATTGATAAGCTGCCTCCTGCACGTCCCACATTGGGGATCAAGCCCACAACCCGAGCATGTGCCCTGACCGGGAATTGAACCATGACCTCCATGAACCATAGGTCGACACTAAACCACTAAGCCATGCTGGCCAGGCCAAGACAATATAACATTGTAAATATTTCCCATATAATTCTGAACATATGTCATAATTCACAAATTAGCCCAGAGCAGCGTATGCCAAAATTCTTCAGTTGTTTTTTCAATCTTTATCCACATTGCATGTTTGAAGGCTGCTAATTCTGTTAATTAAGTATTAGAGTTTGTAAAAAAAATTGTTTGTACTGCTCATGAAGTTGAGGATTATACAATTAAGTGACCATGCCATGTCTGAAATTGGGCGAAGCGGTGGCCGAGGCCGGTGCCTTGCTCGCCAAGCGTGTGGTCACGCAGCGGAGGCGGCTGTCTGATCTCTGAGCACTGAGCACCCTGTCCTGGAAGCACAGTCAGGGGAGAGGGTGGCAGAACAGCAGACCTTTCTTGCACCTCCTGCCGGGGCCAGACTGGAGATAAACATTCGCCCAGAATTACCCTCTGAGGAGGAGGCTTGCATGCAGGAAGGACAGAAAACACCTGGAGCCCAGCAGGAAGGGCGAGGTTGAAAAAGGGTCGGGCCCAGTTCCCATGGCAGCAGGCAGCAGGCCCAGAGTGAGGACAGATCACCATGGGAGGGAGGCTTTTCCCTGAGGAGACTCAGGCCTGCACCCAGGTGGCCCCCAGGGCCCGGAGCACCAGCAGCCCAGTACCATCCCCGGGAAAGGCAGCAGGGCTTCCGGCTGCGGGGAAAGCAGAGCGGGTCTGAGATAGAGCCTCGGGCTTTTTGTTGGTGATTTTTAACCAGAGCACAGCCTTTTCCCTAGCAGCTCCTCACCCCGGGGAGGGCGGGCAGTGCGGACTCCGGTGCCTAAGGAGAGGCTGGGTGGGAAGCATTGGGGGAGACATGGATAGCAGCAGCTCAGAGTCCTGCAAGACTTCGGAATACGCCCCCCAAGACTTCCGAATACTCATTTTTCCTGAGAGGTGCAGGCCCCTCCCAAAAGCCATAGGTCAGGAAAAGGAAGTAACTCCACCCCCAGTGATACAGCCTGCCTGCCACACCCCGCACCTCCACCTCCACCTTCACTGAGGAGACCGCTCAGAGGCCAAGTCCACCGGTGTGAACAGTCTCTGGGAGCATCAGTGACTGGCTTGGGGGTGGTGCCATACACCCCACATCCCGGGAACCTCACCGGTGCTTTCCCCTCACAGGAGAGCTGACAGAAAGTCCCGTACCCCACTGTGAACATGAGGACCTCCACCCCGAGGGCAGGGAAATATCTGGGTCACTCACAGGCTTAGCTCTGGGCCGGGAAACACACCTCCACTTTCCCTGAAACCTGAATGGCACCTCCTCCTCACCGGAAACCCATTCTGCCTAAAGCCCTTTCGGAAACAGACTTTTGAGTGGTTAAGGTGGACAGCTGGGTGCTACGCCAGAGCAGGTGTAGGCAGAGACCGGAAACCAGGAGCAGTTTGCTGACCCGGCCCTGGCGCCATGCTGCGAACAAACTGGCCTTAGAGTGCAGCTTGGCCCTCTTTCTGCCGCCAAGCCCTGTGGAGACAGACAAACTGTGGGGCCCCTGAAGCTGCAAAGAGGCTGGTGAGCCTCTGACAGTGGCCAGCACCCAAGTACCTCGCAGGGAGCCCAGGCTGGCGGCCACAGCGGTCAGCTCCAGACACCGGAGAGCAGGACCCCAGGGAGCTCCGTGAGACTGAATTCTAAGACGACCACTTCACTGTCTTTTCCTTACTCTTCACCTTTCTTCTTTATTGATTTCCTATCCTTTTAGTCTTTTTCTTTCATATATCTATTTTTTCTTTTCCCCTTTCCTTACTCTATTTTTCCCTCTGTCTCATGTTTTTCCCCATTTCTTATTCTCCATCTATTTGTACACTGCTTTCCTGCCCCAATTTTTTACTATTATTTTCTTTATTTCATTTCTGCAGTTTCAAATTGCTTTTTCTTCCCCCTTTTTCTTGTACTTTTTATTTCTTTTCTTCTATCATACTTGTTCTCTTTTCTCTTTCCTAAGTCTCTCTTATTTTATGGTTGCTTTTGTTGTCATTGTAGGATGCTATGTGTGTGTGTGTGTGTGTGTGTGTGTGTGTGTGTGTTTGTGTTTGTGTGTGTATGTGTGTGGGGGTGTTTTTGTTTTGTTTCTTTTGCTTCTTGTTTTGATTTGTTCTGTCAGCACCTGCACAACTGCTTGCATTATATGGTTGGTGGTGAGCCTCAGTCAGCCAGACAAAGAAGAGATTCCATCCACAAATGAGGCAACAACATTCAAACCCCAATTACAACAGAAAGCACAAATAATTCACAATAGGGACACTCCTAGTGCACCTACCTTGAAAGATCTAAGAGACTGTGCCATTAGGTCCACAAAACACATACTACATAAGGCCACCCCATAAAGACTGGGAGGCATAGCAGTCTGATCTAATATGTAGTAACAAATACATAGGGACAACAAAAATGGGGAGACAAAGAAACCCCCCAAATGATAGAAAAAGAGGGATCATCAGAAAAGGAACTAAAAATGGAAACAAGCAATTTGTCAGATAAAGAATTCACAGTAATGGTTATAAGGTTATTCAAACAACTTAGTGAGAAATCTAAGCAACTGAATTAGAACTATGTGGGACTTAGAACTATACCAGCATGAAAAAGGGACAGACGAATAAGAAATCCATTGGAAATGAAGAATGACATAGCTGAAATAAAGAATACCTGGAAGGAATCAACACTAGACTAGAAGAAGTGAAGGAGGACCCAATCAGTGAATTAGAAGACAAGTAGAAAAAAACACAACCCCACACCCATTCAGAGCAGCAATTCAGAAAAAAAAAAATAATAAAAACAGGAGAAGAGCTAAAAAGAGCTTTGGGGTAATATAAAACATAACAATATCTGTATCATAGGGGTACCAGAAAACACAGAGAGTCCTAATCAAAATCAACCCAGAAAGACACACACACACACACACACACACACTCACACGGTAATTAAAACGTCAAATATTAAAGACAAAGAAAGAATCATAAAGGCAGCAAGAGACAGAGTTCCTTACAAGGGAGATCCCGTTTGATTTCTCAACCGAAACCCATAAATACTCAAACACAAGGAGGCTAAATAGCATTTAAACAATGCATAGGTTACCTATAAGATAAGATCTAAGGGAGATTAAAAAACTTTCAGGAAACAAATGAAAATGAACACACAACAATTCTAAAACTATGGGAGACAATGAAAGCAGTCCTAAGAGGGAAGTTCATAGCACTACAGGCCTACATAAAAAAAAAACAAAAAAAAAACAAAAGACAAACAAACAACAAAAAACAAGAAAAAATTCTAGTAAACTATATAACCCTACAACTTAAAGCAATATATAAGTGGGAGAAGGAGGAACACAAGAAAAGCCCAGAGTAGCCGAAACCGGTTTGGCTCAGTGGTAGAGCATCGGTCTGCGGATTGGAAGGTCCCGGGTTCGATTCCGGCCAAGGGCATGTACATTGGTTGCGGGCACATCCCCGGTAGGGGGTGTGCAAGAGGCAGCTGGTTGATGTTTCTCTCTCATTGACGTTTCTAGCTCTCTATTTCTCTCCCTTCCTCTCTGTAAAATATCAATAAAATATATTTTTTTTTAAAAAGAAAGAAAAGCCCAGAGTAAATAAAAGGAAGGAAATAATAAACAGAGTGGAAATAAATTACACAGAGACTAAAAAAGCAACACACAAAAAATCAATGAAACAATTGATAAGATAAACAAGATTATAAAAAGATAAATAAGACAGATAAACATTTAGCTAGACTCATCAAGAAACAAAGAGAGAAGATCCAAATAAATAAGATCAGAAACAAAAGAGGTGAAGTAACAACAGACACCACAGACATACAAAGGGTGGTAAGAAAATACTATGAACAGCTATGCCAACAAGCTGGACAACGTGAATGAAATGAACAAATTCCTAGAAAAATAAAATCTCCCAAAACCGAATCAGGAAGAATCAGAAAACCGGAATAGGCCAATAACAACATATGAAACAGGAGCAGTAATCGAAAAACTCCCAGCAACCAAAAACCCTGGTCCAGATGGCTTAATAGGGGAGTTTTACCAAACATTCACAGAAGAAAGAACATTTATACTCTTCAAACTATTCCAAACAATACAAGAGGAAGGAACAAATTTCAAACTCTTTATGAGGCCAGCATTATCCTAATTTCAAAACCAGATAAAGGCACTACAAAGAAAGAGAAATACAGTCCAATATCCCGATGAACATAGATACTAAAATCCTCAACAAAATATTAGCAAATCAGATCCAGCAATATATTAAAAAGGTCATATGCCATGACCAAGTGAAATTTATTCTGGAGATACAAGGCTGGTACAATATTCACAAATCAATAAATATAAACAGATTGAAACAAAAATTCACATAAACAGATTGAAACAAAAATCACATGATCATATTAATAGATGCAGAAAAAGCATTTGACAAAACCAAACACCTATTTATAATAAAAATTCTCAGCAAAGTGGGAATAGAGGAAACATGCTTCAACATAATAAAGGCCATATATGACAAACCTACAGCCAACATCATACTCAATGAGCAAAATCTAAAACCAATTCCCCTAAGAATAGGAACAAGACAGGGATGCCCACTTTCAACACTTTTATTCAACATTAGAGGTCCAGTGCACGAAATTCGTGCATGGGGGAGGGGGGAGGCCCTTCACCCAGCCTGTGCTATCTTGCAGTTTGGGACCCCTTGGGGGATGTCCGCCTGCACTGGAGGCGGACATCCTTCTCACAGTCGGGAACCCCTCACTCCTTACCGCCCGAGGCTCCCGCCACAGGCGCTGTGCTCACCAGCTGTGAGCCCGGCTACTGGCTGAGAGGCACTCCCCCTGTGGGAGTGCACTGACCACCAGGGGGCTGCTCCTGCTTGAGCATCTAACCCCTGGTGGTCAGTGTGCATCACAGTGACTGGTCATTCTACCATATGGCCAATTTGCATATTAGCCTTTTATTATATAGGATAGTACTAGAAGTGCTAGCCACAGCTAGCTTCTTCAGACAAGAAGAAATAAAAGGCATCCAAACTGGAAAGGAGGACTTAAAACTGTCATTATTCATAGCTGACATGTTATTGAACATAGAAAAACCTAAAACCTCTGCCAAAAAACTACTAGATTTTATAAATGAATTCAGCAATACAGCTGGATACAAAATCAACACTCAGAAATAGATTGCATTTTCATACACCAATAATGTGAACTATTAGGAAGGGAAACTAAAAAGCAATCGCATTTATCACTTCACCAAAAATTTAAGATACTTAAGAATAAACTTAATGTGGTAAAAAAAAACAAAAAAAAAACCTGTACTTGGCAAACTAAAGAATGTTGAAAAAAGGGATAATAGAAGATATAAACAAGTGGAAGAATATATCATGTTCATGGATCAGTAGAATTCATATCATTAAAATGTCCCCATACTACTCAAAGCAATCTATAAATTCAATGCAATCCCTATCAAAATACCAATAGCGTAATTCTCAGATCTAGAACAAATACTCCAAAAACTTATATGGAACCAAAAAAGACCCCGAGTAGCCATAGCAATTTTGAGAAAGAAGAACAAAATTGGAGGAATCACCATACTGGATATAAAACTATACTATAAAGCCACTGTAATAAAAGGACTCTGGTACTGGTGCAAGAATAGGCATCCAGAGCAAAGGAAGAGAACAGAGAACCCAGAAATCAACCCAAGGCATATGCTCAATTAACATTTGATAAAAAATGCAAGAGAATACAATGAAGTAAAGATAGTCTCTTCAATAAATTATATTGAAATATTTGGACAGGTGCATGTAAAAAAAATGATAGAACTTACATCATACACAAAAATAAATTCAAAATAGGTAAAAGATTTAAATGTAAGCCATGAATTCAGGAAGAAAATGTAGGCAGCAAAATATAAGACATCTCACATAGCATAATTTTCACTGATACAATGCTTAGGTCAAGAGAAACCAAGGAAAAATATAAACAAATGGGACTACATCAAACTAAAAAGCTTCTGCACAGCAAAAGAAACCATCACAAAATGAAAAGGGAACCCACTGTATGGGAGAACATAGTTGTCAATGATACATCTGATAAGGGGTTAATTTCCAAAATATATAAAGTACTCATACAACTCAACAAAAGGAAGACAATTAAATTAATAAATGGGCAGAGGATCTAAATGGACATTTCTCTAAAGAGGACACACCCATGGCCAAGAGATGTGAAAAAATGCTCAACATGTCTAATCATCAGGGAGATAGCAAATTAAAATAACAATAAGGAACCACTTCACACATGTCAGAATGTCTACCACCAATAAATCAACAAACAGCAAGTGCTGGCAAGGATTTGGAGGAAAAGGAAGCCTAATACACTGCTGGTGGGAATGCAGATTGGTACAATCACTATGGAAAACAGGGTGGTATTTCCTTAAAAAATTAAAAATGGAACTGCCTATGCCCAGTAGGGGGGAATGCAGGGAGGCAACCAATCGATGATTCTCTCTCATCATTGATGTTTCTATATCTCTCCCTCTCCCTTCCTCTATGACATCAATAAAAATATATTTTTAAAAATGGAATTGCCATTTGACCCAGTGATTCCACTTTTAGGAATATACCCTAATATACCTTTCTGAAACACCTATCAAAAGAAAATATGAACCCCTATGTTCATAGGAGCATTGTTTACAACTAGAGGCCTGGTGCACGGATTTGTGCACATTGAAAGGAAATTAATTAGAAGGTGGTGAGTGGGCGGGATTGGGCAAGACAGGCTTAACATGCTCTGGATCCAAACTCCCGCAGTTCCTCGCTGGCCAGCTGCACCTGGACAGGTGCCGGAGCTCGAAGGGCGTCTGCAGAGTGAGCGGGACCCCTCCAGCAGGTGAGGGTCCCTTGGCCTGGCCTGCGGGGATCCAGCTGAAACTGGCAGTCCGACATCCCCCAAGGAGTCCCACAGTGCGAGAGGGCACTCTGCAAAGTTGCTATGGATCCGCAGCTTCTGCGTTGAGTATCTGCCCCCTGGTGGTCAGTGTGCATCATACCTACTGGCCAATCGCTTAGTCTTTTATATACATAGATAGCTAAGATCTGGAAACAGCCCTAGTGCCCATCAGTAGATGAGTGGATAAAAAAGGTGTGGTACATTTACACCATGGAATATTACACAGATGTAAAAAAGAAGGATCTCTTACCCTTTGAGACAATATTGAGGGTCCTGGAGAGTATTATGCTAAGTGAAATAAACCAATCAGAGAAAGACAAATATTACATGATCTCATTTATAAGTGGAATCTAATGTACAAAATAAACTAACAAACAAAATAGGTCTGGAGACTTGGAAGCATACAACAGACTGATGATTCTCAGAGGGAAAGTAGAGGCACGGGGGTGGGAAGAGATTACCTAAAGACCTTATATGCTTATATGCATAACCAACTGACACAGACACAGTGTGGTGAAGGCCATGGGAGGGGGAGGGAGAGGGAGCCGGGTGGAAGGAATTAAAGGGAGAGAAAAAAAGGACATATCTGTAATACTTTTAACAATAAAGACAATTCTTTTTAATCCCACACTTCTCACAATGACCCTAAGAGTTGGGTCCTGATATTATCTATCCTTCACCTGGTCTCTAACAGAGGAGCCTGCTCTCACTCTTCCTCTTTAGTTTTACTGAGATATGATGTCCAATAAACTACATATACTTAAAGTGTGCCACCTGACAAGTTCTGACAAATGCATACACGTGAAATCATTGCCACAATCAAGAAAGTGAACCTATTCATCACCCAGAGTGTTCTGTGACCCTGTCATTCCTTGCCAGCCCCTAAACAATCAGATCTGTCGCTCTCGATTAGTTTGCTTTATCTAGAATTTTATATTAATGACTCATACGTTCATTTTTGAAAAACTGGATTCTTTCCTTCAGAATTGTTGTGAGTTGTCCACGGTGCTGTGGATATCAATAGTTCATTCCCTTTTAGTTAGTAATGTTCCATGGTGTAGATGTATCATTTGTTTATGTATTCATCTGTTGATGGGCATTTGGATTTTTCCAATTTTTTGCTATTACAAATAAAGCTGCTATGGACATTTAGACACGTGTCTTTATAGGGACACACACCTTCATTTACTGTGGAAAAGATCAGTGGGAAACAGCCGGATCACATGGTAGGCATATGTTTAACTTACCAGATCCAGTTACTCCACATCCTTACAAACACTTGGCATTGTCAGTATTTTTAAATTTTTATCATTCTAATTGGTGTGTAGTATTTCATTGTGCTTTTAATTTGTATTTACCTATTGACTAAGGATGTTGAGGTTTTGTTCCATATACTTTTTTCTATCCATGTATTCTCTTAAATCTCTGTTTCAAATGTTTTGCACATTTTTATTGGGTTGTCTGTTTTCTTAATTATTGAGTTTTGAGAGTTTTTATATATTATAGATAAAAATCACTTGCAAATATTGCTTCCAATCTTTGGCTGGTCTTTTTATTCTCTTAAAAACATCTATCAAAAAACAAAACTATTTAATTTTGGTGAAGACCAAATTATCCTCTTACATATTTTGCTTTTGGTGATATATCCAAGAATCTTTGCCTAACTCAGGACACAAAGACTTTTTCACCTTTTTTTTTCCCTAGAAATGTTCTGTCTTTAGGTTTTACATTTAGATCACCCATTTTGAGTTAATTTTCCTGTATGCTGCAACATATGGACTGAAGTTCTTTTGTTTTACATATTTAATTGTTCCAGTAAATGGAAAAGATTCCTTTCTCCAATGAAGTGCCTTCTCACATTTATAAAAAGTCAACTGTTTGGGTCTATTTCTGGACACTCTATTTGCTGTAATCCGCATGTCCATCTTGATGCCACTGTGATACTTGGACTACTACAGCTCTACAGTAAATCTTAAGACCAGGTGTGTTAGTTCTCCAACTCCATTCTTTTTCAAAGTTGCTCTAACTATTCTAGGTTCTTTGTGTTTTCATATGAATTTCAGAATCAGTTAATCAGTTTCTACAAAACATCCTGCTGATATTTTCATCTGACGTGCACTGAACCTGTACATCATTTTGGAGAATATGGAGGTGTTAACAATATTGAACTTTCTGACCAATAAAATGGTAGTTTTCTCTACTTACTTAAGCCTCCATCATTTTCTCTCAATGAGGTTTTATAGTTTTCAATATATAGGTCTTAGGTTGGTTTTGTCAGATTTATCTTTTAAGTATTTCATGTTTTGATGAGACTGCAATAGCTTTTTGATTTTTAGTTTCTGTTTGTTGCTAATACCTTGTGTCCAGCAACACTGCTAAAATTACCAGCTCTCATAGCTCTTTATAGATTCCATCAAATTTTCTGTATTAATAATCATATTGTCTATGAATAAAGATAGCTTTTTTTTCTACCTGGATTACTGCCTTTTATTTCTTTTTCTTACCTTTCTGCACTCGGTGGTATGCATTGCCATAATTAAGACAATTATCAGAAAAAGACTCTTAAATACATTCATTATAATGGGTAGAATAGTTTAATGACCTACTGATGATGGCACAATATTTTTATGAATGATCAAATATATCAGAACTGAAAGAAGAAAAGCAAAGTTTATACTAATTTCCTACTCTCAATAATTCCCTACTGAAAATATACCTGGAAAGTTGAGAGGGTTGCTACAGAAATGGACATGTTTATTTTGTCAATTTGAACTTTTTTTTTTTGCATGTAATTTACTGGTTTTATTTTATTTATTTTCTTTTTAATCTTGGACCCCTTTCACAAATTACTCCCATCCCCCATCCCATGCCTCTGGTAACCAACCACCAATCTCTCTCTTCTCTGTATTTACGAGCTTCAGTTTTATTTTGTTTTAAAGATTTACACATATAAGAGAGATCATACAGTATTTGTCTGACTTACTTCACTTAGCACAATGTCTCAAGGTCCATCCATGTTGTCACAAAAGCTATTCATTTTATTTAATGGCTGAAAAATATTCAATCATCATACACACACACCACAACTTCTTTATCCATTCATCCACAGATGGACACTTAGGTTGTTCCTTAGATATTGTAAATAAAGCTGCAATGAACACAGGTGCAGATATCCTTTTGAGTTAGCTAGGTTTTTCTTTGTTTGTTTGTTTTTCTTTTGTATAAATACCCAGAAGGTGGATTGCTGGAACACATGGTAGTTCTCGTTTGAATTTTTTAACTTCCAGACCATTTTCCACAGTGGCTACACCAATTTATACTCTCACCAACAGTGCACAAGGGCACCCTTTTCTCCATATGCTTGCCAGCACAAATTATTTCTTGTCTTTTTTATATTTCTTGGATCTATGCTTATAATAGGGTACTATGCAAATTGGTCAGTATACCATCACATAATGACCAATCAGCAGGAGGGTAGGGCAGTGAGCTACAGCGGTGAAGAGCTACAGGAGGGCGGGGCAGCGAGCTACCTGCAGTGGAGAGCTATGAGTGGCAGTGGGCGGGACAGCTAGCTGAGGCAAGGGGTAGGGAGCTACTGGAGCACAGATTTGTGCACAGGCCACTAGTTGCTCATAATAGTGGTTCTAACCAGTGTGAGGTGACATCTCATTGTGGGTTTGATTTGCCTTCCCCTGGTTAATGACGCTGAGCATCTTTTCATGTAAATGTTGGCCTGTGTGTCTTTGGAAGAATGTCTCTAAAGATCTTTCGCCCAATTTTAAATTGGACTATTGGGAGTTCATTGCTGTTGAGATGTGTGAGTTGTGTATTTTGGATATAAGTCCCTTATCCGACATGTGACTTGCAAACATTTTCCCCATTCAGGACACTGTCTTTCCGCTTGTTGGTTCCCTTGGCTGTGCAGAGTCTTAGTGATGCAGTCTCACTATTTACTGCTGCTTTTGCTTCTGGTGTGAACGTCAATATATCATTACCAAGACCAATGCCAAGGAGACGACTGCCTCTTTTCTTCTGGGAGTTTTATGGTTTTCGATCTTACTTCAAGTCTTTTAATCCATTTTAAGTTCCTTTTTGTGTACTGTGTAAGACAGTGGTCAGGTCTCAGTCTTCTGCATGTGGCTGTCCAGTTTTCTCAGCACCATTTACTGAAAGCCCAAGTGCATGTCTCAGCTTCTTTGTCAGAGTAACTGACTACATATGTGTGGGTTTATCAATGGGCTGTCTGTTCTGTTCCTCTGACCTATGTGTTTGTTTTTACACCAATACCGGGAACAACCTTTCTTAAGTACTAGACACCTAGCTATATACTACCTAACAAGTCAGACATACAACAATGTGTGGTGTCAGCCTCGAGCATTTCCTTCCACCTAACCGATGAGAATGGCTGCTTGAAAAGTGTATTTATTAAATTCACTGAATTAAGAGTGCAGCTATAAAATAGATTTTTTAAAATTAAAAACAGCTTTCTAAAGATAGTCTTGCCATTAAGTGTAGTACTTGGCATTTCTTTAGAAAATGTGTATATTTGTGCTTCCATGGCAAACATTTCCTCCAGAGGGCTATAAGACTGGAGACAGCACGAGAAGAGACATGGAGCAGCCTTGTTTGAGGTGGCAGAATATGCACTTTGCGGGGCTAATTAATGCCAGTTATAACAGCATTACTTACTTTGCAAACTTTTCAGAGATGAAATACAAAACTCAAACTGGATCTTTGATAATGACTAACGGTCATCTTCAGCTCACCCACTGGTATCTTTCAGAGTTCCAAAGAGCAGAATTTTCCTCCGAACAGACTTAACCTACGATCACTAATGCTGAGTTTATAAGCGATGATAAAGACCGAAAAACAAGATGTGAATTACATGTCATACAAGAGGAAACAATCCAAGATACTATGTAATTCACACACTCACTTACTGAGTACCTACTAGGTGTCAGACACTAGAGTCCAGGGAAAAACCACAGTCCCTGCGTCTACTATCCGATGGGGCAGACAGAGAGCAGAGGAGGGTTACAGCAGAGAGACGGGAGATGATGGAGAAGGCTTCACAGACGTGCTTGCTATAATCGAGGAGAAAAACAAATTGGTTGCCAGGAGGGAGGGGGGAAAAGTACTTCATTGAAACAGACTCAGATGGCTGAAGACAAAGTTCAAAAAAAGAATCTCTATAGATAAGCTTAATTTTCCACGATCACCTGCCAGAAGAACTTAGTCTAAGAACATTAAAAAAATCATTTTATATTTGAAAAGGATACTAATAAATATCTTAAAAACAAAACAAAAAACTCTCTATAACAATATGGTTTAGAAACAAGTGAGAAACTTCAGTGGCAAACACAGAGCTTGATAAAAATAACGACTATAACAGTAACCACAATAAACACTTACATAGAACTAAACACTTTATATACATTGACTCATGCATTCCAAACCACAATCTTCTGAGGTCTGTGCCATTGTATCCTCATTTTACAGACAGGAAGTTGAGGCTTAGAGAAGTTAAAGCATAGTAAACTGGGGTCTGAATGAGAAAACATAAAAACATTTAGACTTGAATCTGTAAGTTATAGTTGTCTTGATTGCAAGTAAAATGGCACTTATGAGACACTTTACTTTCACACACAGACCATAATTTTCACATGAATATTACTAAAATATTTGAGTGGGTGAACAAATTATGTCAATGCCTAAAACAACTTGCTTTAAATAGTATGCGTTTACTTGTGTGGCTGTTTTTCTCTTGGAATTGTCCAAGGACAGAAAATCCGGAAAATACATTGAGACCAAGCTAAAAAGATGAATGATATGTACAATTATTCATTTGGGAACAACTTCAAATTCACTGAACACCACCACCAATAACAACAAGATAAAAAGTACTACATACAAATTCTGTATTTTGAAGTCACACATTTGCCCACATGCGTGGAGGGTCCAGAGGATTGTGATTTAAAAAAAAAAAATAGCTTGGAAGACAAGAAAGGTTACTCACTGGAATTATAAATATTGTTTATAACTTCAAATAATTTAAGACTAGATTGAAAAATGGAATAAAAAATATAGCATAGGCAACGGCATCAGTGATTACTATTGACAATATTAGTAACGAGCACAGGGCAGGCACCATGCTAAAGAATTTACATTTCTCACTTAGTTGTGGAAAGTGTGTCTCATTATCCACAAACACAGGTGTGGGCAGGTGCTAAGAGGTCACAGAGAGTAAGCAGGGGAGCTGGAGCTGGTGTTCGGTTTCCCCAAAGCCAAGGGCATGGCATACATGCCACATTCTAAGATTCCTCACATCATACCCAGCTCTCCCACAGTGCAGCTCCATTATAATGCAGGTTAGGAAACAGAATTTTAAAAAAATATATTTTACTGATTTTTTAACAGAGAGGAAGGGAGAGAGATAGTTAGAAACATTGATGAGAGACAGTCATCGACCAGCTGCCTCCTGCACACACCCCACTGGGGATGTGCCCGAAACCAAGGTACATGCCCTTGACCAGAATTGAACCTGGGACCCTTCAGTCCGCAGGCCAACGCTCTATCCATTGAGCCAAATGGTTTAGGCAGGAAACAGAATATTTTGATGTCAATAAAAGTTGTTTAAATAAGATGGGTTTATATTGGAGGATTTTTAAAGGCCTATCTGAACACCAGAGGTTTTTTAATTGCCAAAATTTCTCAACCTAAGCATTTCCATTGCCAAAGACGTCTGATGCCCATTCATGGAGAGGCAGACAAATGACCTGGGGACTGGGAGGTGAGGCACAGAGAGTGTGTCCACCTGTGAAGAATCGTATGATGGAAGTTAGCACCAAAAAAAGTAAGAAAACACACACACACACACACACACACACACACACACAAACAACAACAGGTGGACATATTTGCTTATTTATCTCAATTCAATGCCCTGTTTTCTTTCTCTTTTCAACTAAAAAAATAAAATTTTGGGAGAGCCCATAAGCGTGTCCTTATATCTCAGTTAATGAGAAATGTCAAGTGCAGTAACGAGGCTCGCAGTGGGTTCTTAGTTTTGCTTCTGTGTTGTTGTTGTTTGATTGTTTTCTCTCTTGCCTGGGAATGTCAACCACTAAGTGACAACAGTCAAGGATGACCCTGGCTGAGCTGCAAGCCCCCAGCCCCGAGAGACCCCGCTCCATGCTCACCTGTCCTCAGCGCTGCCCGGTCTGGTTCATAGCTTAGTTCCTATGGTTTTTCTTAAGTTTCCTTAGTATAGGTTGACTGGAAAATACTCCTAAGAGCTCATAAATACAGAAAATTTCACTTCAAAATAAGTTTAAACTTACACAAAAATAGTCCAGTCCCATGGACCTTTCACACAGCCGCCCCTAATGATGGCATCTTATATAACCACCAGGGGCCCGACGCACCCAATTCGTGCAAGGAGCTCGGCCCTCGCAGCCCTGGCTTCGTCCGGAAGGCCGTTCAACTGTCCAGTCTAATTAGCATATCATGCCTTTATTATTATAGATAGTACTGTACAGTTATCAGAACAGGAGATTAAAGTGGGCACTGTTCTAAGCTGCAGACCTCAGGTGAATTTCACCACACCAGGTTTTAAGCTTTTAGGGTATGTGATTTTGACACACCAGCCTGTTGTTTTTTGGTTTTTTTTTTGGTTGTTTTTTTTTTAATATATTTTATTGATTTTACACAGAGAGGAATTGAGAGGGATAGAGAGTTCGAAACATCAATGAAAGAGAAACATCGACCAGCTGCCTCTTGCACATCCCCTACTGGGGATGTGCCCGTAACCAAGGTACATGCCCTTGACCGATATCGAATCCGGGACCTTTCAGTCTGCAGGCCGACGCTCTATCCACTGAGCCAAACCGGTTTCGGCCTGTTTTTTTTTTTTTTTTTTTTAATCAAGGATATTCCTGTTATCCATGAGGACACTGTGAGACCAAATCCCGACAACTCCGTGGTCTCACCACAAAAACACCCAGGGCTTTGTAATCCCTGCACTCCCTGCTCAGGCCTATCAGAGGGAGAACGGCAGGAGGCAGTATGGCTGCCCTGACGCCCAGGAAACAGCTGTTAGCCCGGCATTCACCCAGAGCACCGAGAGCACACCCCAGGCACAATGCCGAGAAACAGCCAGGAGCCCGAGACTGGGCTGGGTGTTTTCTGTTAAGGCACAGAATAAGGAAAAGGCTCCGTCATCACTTTAAAACACCCACTCAATGTGATTATTATCTTATGTGCGAATAACTTTAAAAATATGTATTTGGGTGTCAGTGCAGAAAAACTTAAATTTATGACTTCTTCACCTGCTGTATTCAAAAGTAGTTATGTAGTACCATTTTCAAGACGATGAAGCTTACCAAATCCTTTTCATGGGACAAGGAGAGGTACAGGTACAGAATCATCTACTCAATTCCAAATGCATGCCATCAGATGATACTTGAGTTAAGACAACAGAAGGGAATGCCTTGTGGAGGTCTCCCTGCTGCCAGCCTACCACAGAACCTCAGAGCACGCTGCAGGCAGCAGGCAATGCAATGTGCACACACCCACACACTGGGGCCCTGCCCTGTGGCTGCTGCACAGACTTTAAAAGGCAAAGCAACATCTGCCTAAAGCTTTATCTTCAATTAAGTGGACGCTCTCTCTGTGAAGTGCTCATATCCTACACTAGAGGCCTGGTGCACAAAATTCGTGCATGGGGGTGAGAGGATGTCCCTCAGCCCAACCTGCACCCTCTCCAATCTGGGACCCCTCGAGGGATGTCCGACTGCCCGTTTAGGTCCAATCCCAGTGGGATCAGGGCTAAACAGGCAATCGGACATCCCTCTGACAATCCAGGACTGCTGGCTCCCAACTGCTCACCTGCCTGCCTCCCTGATTGCCCCTAACTGCTTCTGGCTGCCAGCCTGATCATCCCCTAACCACTACCATGCCAGCCTGCTTGATGTCTAACTGCTCCCCTGCCAGCCTGTTTGCCCCAACTTCCCTCCTCTGCTGGCCTGGCCACCCCTAACTGCCTTCCCCTGCAGGGTTGATCACCCCCAACTGCCTCCCTTGCAGGCTTGGTCCCTCCCAACTTCCCTCCCTTTCTGGCCATCTTGTGTGTTGGAGTGATGGTCAATCTGCATATTACTCTTTTATTAGATAGGATAAAGGCCTGGTGCATGGGTGGGGGCAGCTGACTGCCCTGAAGGGTGTTTCAGATCATGGGGGGTCCCTTGGGGCGTGGGGCAGTCTGGGCGAGGGGCCTGTGGTGGGTTGCAGGCCAGCCATGCCCCGTGGCGACCCAAACGGAGATCCTGTTATCTGGAATTTATTTACCTTCTACAATTGAAACTTTGTAGCCTGGAGCAGAGGCAAGCTCCTGCTTGCTCTGTGGCTGGCAGTAATTTCTTTTGGGCTTTGTGTATCTTCTATAATTGAAACTTTGTAGCCGTAAGCAGAGGCCTGGGCCAGCCAGGTGTGCAAAAAGCTTCGCTTCTTTCATTGCTGAGGGCAACCCTAGCCTCCTGCTCTTTCCAGCTCCGCCATATCTGTTTGGATTTGTTTACCTTCTATAATTGAAACTTTGTAGCCTTGAGTGGAGGCTCTGGCTAGCAAGGGCAGGTGGGAAGCTTGGCTTCTTCCATTGCCTGAGAAACCCAAGCCTCTCTCCTGCTCTCTGTGGCCGCAGCCATCTTGGTTTGGGTTTATTTGCATACTTGCTCTGATTGGTTGGTGGGCGTGGCTTAATGTTGTGGAGTGATTGTTAATTTGCATATTACTCTTCTATTAGGTAGGACAATAAAAGAGCGAGTATGCAAATAAACCCAAACCAAGATGGCTACGGCCACCGAGAGCAGGAGGGAGGCTCGGATTTCCCCAGCAATGGAGGAAGCCAAGCTTTCCACACACCCTGACTGGCCCAGGCCCCCACTCAAGGGTACAAAGTTTCAATTACAAAAGGTAAATAAATTCCAACAGAAATGGTGGCAGCCACAGAGCTGGAAGAGCAGGAGGCTAGGGTTGCTCCAGGCAATGGAGGAAGCCAAGCTTCTGCAGCCCTGGCTGACTCAGGCCTTCACTCTAGGCTACAAAGTTTCAATTATAGAAGAAACTTAAATTCCAAAGAAATAGCAGCAGCCACAGAGCGAGCAGAAGGCTTGGCTCTGCTGCAGGCTACAAAGTTTCAATTGTAGAAGATAAATAAGTGAAATTAATTATTGTAATTGATATTCATGATGTTGGTTGTGAATCAACAAAAAAAGGTATGATTACTTTTAATACTTCTGCCAGCAAAGGCACACCTAGCTTGCTAAGTTTAAGTACGAAACAATCTTAAGTGTTTTAATAAGAAACGGTTAAAATGAAAGAACTGAGGACTTACACTGACAACCTCCATTCATCTAGAAACAGATGCACTGTCAAGCCTCTAACCTCAGCAGCACCGAAACATATAGTGACCCCTGTTCTCGCTGACCTTCACAAGCTCTCTCGTCCTGACTCCAGGACAGACCCCCCCTCCCCCAGGCCTTGCAGCGGCTCCTAACAAAGAGGGCAGCCCAGCCTCGGTGCCCACTGAACCCTGCAATGCACGTGGTGCCGGTATTTTCACCCGCTGTGAACAAGGAGGGAAGACAGGGCCTGGCCAAGCGTCATGCTCTGCGCTCACGGTTGGCTCCACAGAGTGGCAGATGGGCCCCTCAAGGACTCCGCTCAGGGCACAGCAGGGCCCCGGTGAGCTGTGCCGCGATGCCATTCGGCTCAGCTGCAGCGAGTGAGGGCGAGTGAGGGCAGTGATCACGGTGCTGTCTGCCAAGACAGTGAGCCAGAGCCGCCCCAACGCTGTCACCACATACTTAAATGAAACACATTAAACCAACACCAAAATGCTCATGAATAACCAGGAAGCAAGTCTAAAGGACAAGTAAAAATAAAACTAAATCCCTTTCCCCATTTTTCAAAAGAGGTTACGTAATATGAATAAAAAAATGAGTCCCTTGAAATAAAATACCGGCAGGACTTTAAATCGACAAAGAAACTGGGAATCAATGTAGGCTTTCAAGGTGCTTTTCAATATACACTTACGCTTCATAATCGAGTTAAACCTAGGTGCCCAGCTCCCTCCTCCCTCACACTTTGTTTCACCAGAAAGTCAGTATGACTCATCGCCGGAATCCTCTGATTGATCACACTTACCCCACTGAGACACAAACTTGCATAAGTGGGAAAGAAATGCTTAAAAGAAAGAAGACAAATGAGGAAAGAGGACAACAAAAACGTGCTTTTCATTGTTTTTTGACAGGGACCCTAACCCACTGCCCTCCAAGCGGCATCTGACCTGCAGCTCAAAGTAAGAGCCTGATGGGCGTCCCGCTGGCTGCACCCCGAGGCCCCACGCCCGTGCAGGTGCAGGTGCGCGGGGCTCACCTGTGAGTGCGGAGCTGGAGGGGACCCAGCACAGAAGCCACCGCCCTCCACGTCCCCTCAGGCCTTGGCTCTCATGCTCCTCCTTCGTTTTCACCACCTGTTTTCATTACCTCCTGTCTTTTCCTTTCTTAATCGGCAAAACTATCAAATGCAAGCATACTCTCAACATTTTGCTTACTGATTGAGTCTGACCTAAAAGCAGGAATTTCACATCCTTCCAGTTCTCACATTTCTTATACGGATCTCTCTTTCAACAGCCCTGGAAACAGGAAAACTTTACCTATTACTTTTATAAATTGAATGAAAGGACACTGTGGGACTCTAACTCCTTTTCCTTTTGCATGAAGTATCCCATATTTTCCAGGATGCAAATTAAGAAGTCACATGGTCTTGTAGTTTTTGAATTGTTAAAAGACGCCACTTCATTATGCGATTTTGCTAAAACCTTAAGCGGCATCTGAGACTCTGATTCACTGGCGTTCTGGACACATAATAAATGCCTTTCTCCTATTTTCACTTGTTTTCAATAAGTTATGTTTCAGTTAGGGCACAGCTTAGGAGGCGGAAACCACACGCACATTTTTGCCTATTCCTTCTCAATCTTCCATACACCCTTCCAGTGACCTGTGCCCGGTCCGTGCGGACCCCGGATTCCCTCAGCCTCCTGAGGTGCGTATCTCCGGAAACCGAGCACCCGGCACCTTCTCAGCCGGCACTATTGTCGTCTTCATATTAGTAAGGTTGGGAGAAGGTTGTTGTGGATGGAATGGTGAGTGACATTTTAACAATTAATAAAACAGGAGTCAACAATAGACAAGCTATTTACTCTTCAACTTGAAAGCATAGCTTTTATAAAGTATTGGCCTTTAAAAATATTTGTAAAATGTAAATGAAAAATCTAATTATTTTATACACTGTACCATAATTGAAATGATAACCCACCAATCCCTGATTTCTATTACAAAAGTAAGATTTTATCTTAGGAAATCATCAGCACAATATTAATCTTACATGACCAAACTGGTTTTATTTTCATTTTGCTTCAAAGTTGCATCTGAGCTCAAAGCCTGCATTTCTACTAGTTTCTGCTTTGCAAATTTGTAACACCTCGTGGCTAGAAGAAAAGCTATTTAGACCTAACAGCATCCCTATCAACCCTTTACACTGTACTGTCCACTGATTTTGAATACCTGGAACAGTGTTTCCCAAAGTGTGGTCCGCGTACCCCCAGGGGTACGGGAAGAGTTTGGTGGGGGTTCGAGTTGCACCGGAGTTTGGTGGGGATATGCACTGCACCGTGCTTAGCTGCGCCTAATTCTACGTTCTCATGAGTCAAGACAGTCTTGTGAGGTGTGAGATGGTCCCGTGTACAAATAAATGTTATTTATAATATAACTTTTATTTATATTTTATTATGAATAATTTTATTTTTCGTTCATTATTATTTTGTATATGTACCCAAAAAAGAAAAAATAAATATATTTTGATTGTTATTAAAATACATCCTTTTTTTTTAACGAGGGGTACTCAGCATTATGAAAATTATAGAAGGGGTACACATATGTCAAAAGTTTGGGAAACACTGACCTAGACAATGGGAAAAAATAACATTCTACAAGAAATTTTTTATCCATACAAAATATGCTTATTGTTTATGTAAAGCTCAGTAAGAGTAAACCTCTATGCTATAGTTTTGAATATACTTCTGAAAGAAACTAATTAGAAATAAAATAGTGTCTACACTTATCCAACTTTGCATTGAACTTTGAAAAGAATGTAACTTTCAAACAATGTAACTTTCAAACAACTAGTTATAACCCTGCTATGTAGAAGACAGGCATAAGGAATGTAAACATAAACAATCACAAGACAAAGCTCCTTCCTCCAAGAAGCAAAGACCCCTGAGGAGTTAACAGAGCACGTGGAAGAATGTGTCTGGCTCCACTCACGCCATAAACTCTCCGCTCGCTGCCCGTGGCAGGTCCGGACACTCCAGCCCCCCCACGTGCCCAGGACCGGGCGGTTGGGGAGCCTGTCTGAGAAACCTGTGGCCAGGGCTTTAGCTTTATATCATCAAGTTAAGAAATGAGCACAATTTGCAGAAACACCTTAAATAAGCTAATGTAACAATATGAGCTCAACTTTTTAGCAAAATTTCGGCACGTGAAACATTATTAAAGACATCATGCAAAAACATTATTAAAGACATCATGAGTTGTGTGCAGAGTTAGGAGTAAAATGATTAAGAATGTCAACTCTGGAGATAGACTGCCTGGGTTCAAATCTTGGATGTACACCTTAATATTTAATATCCTGCTGCCCTGGGCACGGCACTCAAATTCTTCCTCCGTTTCAGCTACCACATGAGGACCAAACAGCACCTGCCTCCCAGAACTGCCGTGAGGACGAACAGGGGCGGACCCTGGAAAGTGCTTATCACGGTACCGGCAACACGGCAGTGTTGAGAAACGTTGGGTATTCCGGTTGTTTTTATGACTACGGTTATCACTGACGACGTTACCTATAACAGTGCTGGACAAGAAGCCGAGGACGGGCTGCGAGATGACAGACAAGCTCTCTGGACCGGTTTCCTCGTTCAGGGGGGATAACCTGGGCTGCCCCCCGGGTTGTGTGTGCTGTGAATGAGGCGCTAATGAATGTTCAAGTGATCCTTGAACAACATGGGTTTGGACTGTGCGGGACAACTGATACGGGGATTTTGTTAAAATAAATATATGTTTATTGATTTCAGAGAGGAAGGGAGAGGGAGAGAGAGGTAGAAACATCAATGATGAGAGAAAATCATTGATCAGCTGCCTCTTACAAGCCCCCTACTGAGGACAAAGCCCAAAATCCAGGCATGTACCCAGACTGGGAATCGAACCATGACCTCCTGGTTCACTGGTCAATGCTCAACCACTGAGCCACACCAGCTGGGCGACATGGATTTTTATAATATAGTTAACCCTCTGTACCCCTGGATTTCCCATTCATGGATTCAACCAACCACAGATCAAAAACAGTATTTGCAACCGAGGTACACAAAGGGTCAACTTAAGTTATATGCAGACATTCAACTCTCTGGGGCCGGTGCCTCTGACCCCATGCTGTTCACGGGTTAGCTGTGTAGTGCTTCGCCCGGTGCCTGCCACATACTAGTAACATCTACTCAAGACACGGCTGGTTTTGTTAAGTATGTATTCAGGTGATGATACATGCATAACGAAGCTTTTATTAAAATGCTAGCTATTGTGATTATTGAGGAGGGTGGTCCTACTCTGAAGAGGGGTGGACAGAACATGCCTTCGGGGGTGACTGACCTAAGGTCTGGGTGACAACAAAGAGCAGGACATGAGAAAATCCGGGGAAAGAGCTGGGATGAAAGCTGGCTGAGGGGCGGAGTTTGTAAGTCCTCTTCATCACTGCATCTCCGAACCCTGGAACACACGGGGCCCACAGAAGCACTCAGCGATGAATGCAGCAGGAATGAGTGAAGTGCATTTCTGGCAGAGGGCACCACAAGTGCAAAGGCTGTGGAGTCAGTACCAGTCTGGGTGCTCGAAAAGCACAGAGGAGAGGCCCCGGGGCAGTAAGCGGACACACATGGCTAGAGTGTGGCAGGTGCGTGGCCTGGGACAGTCAGTGAGGCAGGAGGGCCAGGTGACAGAGGACCTGTCAGTCACAGTTTAAATTCCATTTCACTCGTCTTTCAAAGAGATGGCACTGACAGGTTTTAGCAGATGGCATGGCCTGGCTTATTTCTTTAAAAGATCACTGTGGCCACTGGGAAGAGATGTTTCAGGCAAGCAGGAACGGAATCAGCGGCCACCTGAGGGGTGATGTACAGATGCATGGGTCCAAGGGGAGGGCGTCTGAGGGCTGGCGGTGAGGGGAGGAGAACCTGGGTGGCTCTGTGGGCAGGCACTCTCTGTGCTGTTCGCTGGCAGGGACACGGGAGGAGCAGGTGCGGGGAGAACCAGCGCCGGGAGCTGTGGTGCCCTAGCATCTGGGTGAGGAGGGCGGCTAGGGAGCTGGTCAAAGCGGCTGTGACTCCGAGGAGGGGTCCCCGGCCAGTCCTCCCCAGGAGGGGGCGTCCAAAGTCCGGGGATGAGATCAAATAAGAAGCGACGTGAGTCTTTATCTTCCCGTTGGGCTGCCAGAAAGGCACAGACTCAACATAAATCGAAGCGGACACTGTCTTCTCGGAAGTTCTGGATGCGATTATGTCCTCTGACGGCCCCTCCTCTTCATGGCATCCGGCATTCTGTCACCTATAGTACAGCATTCTGCCGTACCTTGAAATGTCTGAGAGACGAGGTGTCTGTGGGTGCGGGCTCCAGGCAGACAAGACGCTCCGCCCCGCACCGTGGGTGGGACCGCCCGGCCGGAGCAGGCAGCCCGTGGATAAGGACGGCGTATGTCGCTCGTGTGTGGATGGGAGGGTGGAAGCCCTGTTCGAATATGCTGAGGCTTCGTTCTGAGATGTTTAAGCAATTTAGTGCCTGCTTAAATCCCAATGAGCAGTCCAGGCCAACGCTGGTTAGTGAGGTAAGTCTTCAGATCCCGGAGCCAAAGACTCCAGGCAGCAGGAGAAGAATTGCAGAGCAACTGCTAACCTAGTCCAGGCACAAGGTAATAAGAATCTGATAAAAAGGAGGCCACAGGTTCCAAAAAGTCTGAGTCGACCTAACTTGGTGAGTGATCCGTGGAGAAAGGCAAAGAAGAGACGCAGATTTTAAGTCGGGGTCTGAGATCAAGCAGTCGAATGACTGGAGGGCATCTGGGAGAGAGAGAGCAGAAAGGCCTGGAGAGGAAAGGCGGGGCCTCGGATTCCCCGCCGAGCAGTCTAAGCTGAAGGTGCCTCCCCATGCTACTCCTTACCGCCCACCACCGCGCCTGCTGTTTCACATAAAGGTAACAGAGAAGCCCTTGGTATAATATAGCCTCTCCATGGTTACAAAAGCAAACTGAAATGGCTAAAATCATAAACAAAAATAAAACAAGTGCCAAAAGTTGTCTACTTCTAAAAAGCACTATGATTTCACATTTGGGTATTTTGTAAAAAAAAAAAAATTATATTAAAAGATGCTCAACATTATTTAGCTATGAAAGAATTGCAAATTAAGCCACAATGAGACCCCGGTACACAACTACTGGGATGGCTACATGTTCTAAAGACTCTAATAACAAGTGGTGGCATGGACGCAGAGCAACTGGAACGCACATGCATTGTTGCAGAACGGCAGCCACTGCAAAACGGTTCACAGTTTCCTACAAACAAAACTTACACTTTCCCTATGACCCAGCGGCCTTACTCTTGGCACTTACTCAAGAGAAACGAAAACATACGTCCATACATATACCTACATGCAAATATTTATTGAAGCTTTATTCATAATTATCAAAAACAGGAAAACTCAAGTGTGCATAAACTATGAACAGATAAACAAACTACTACATCCACACCACAGAGCACTACTTAGGAACAGACTGCTGGTACAGGCAAAACATGAATTACATGGATTACAACAGCTTCATTACATGGAGGAAGCCAGGCACAAAATGCAGTGTGTGGTTCTCTTTATGTGGTACTCTGGGAAGGGAAAACTACAAATATTCTATACATATTTTGGTTATGGTGGCAGTAATAAACATGTATCAAAACTCAGAAAAATGTGGCTCAGTGGTTGAGTGCTGACCCATGATCCAGGAGGTTACAGTCCAATTCCCCATCAGGGCACATGCCCAGGTTGAGAGCTTGATCTCCAGTAGGGGGCGTGCAGGAGTCAGCCCACAGATGTTTCTCTCTATTCCTCTCCCTTCCTCTCTCAAAAAAACAAAAACAAAAACAAAAAACAAAAAAACACCAATCAATAAAAACATATTGAAAAAAATGTACACTTATTAAGGTTGAATCTTGCTATCTGAAAATTATTCTTCAAAAAACTCAACTTAAAAAAACAATTACTAGAGCATCTTAACATTTGCTCAAAGAAAACTATTAAAGCTCAACATTGTTATCTATGATTACTCTGAAAAATTCTACATATTTCTTAGCTAACAGCAGTACTACAAATGTCCTTAATACTGAAGAGAAATAAATCCCATGCTTCCCCCTTTGGGCATCAAAGCATTCCTGTGCAGAGACAGGGAATAGGAAGCTAGAGTGCAGCGAGGGGTGAATGCCAGTTATTGAGACGCTAATGAAGCGAGTCTTGTTTCGGGACAGCTGCTGGCTCCATTGTTCCTTTGTCACACGCAAAAAAGGGGAGCTGATGCTCCCGGAATGGGCCTTCTCCTGGGAGCGCTGCTACCCCATGCCCCGACACCCCGCTGAGAGGCCCACTTTCACCAAGCCCAGAGAGAAGGGTAAAAACCAACCGAACACAACCAGAAGAGACCCCAAAACCTGTATTAGGTAATCTGTACTACTTCTTAAAATCAGAACTCCTTCTAGACACGTAATGTTCCAGGGTTTATTTTTCAGGATTAATGCTTTGTCTCATTTTATTGTCCTCACATTCTGAATTCCACAGAATATTTTAAAGTCTAGGGGAAGCGGCAGGAGCACACGGTGGTTACCGGCTCCCTCGGCCACGGGAGCAATGCCTTTACTTTCTGTGTTACCAAAGGCCTGCCCAGACACTTTGCCATTTTACAGCTTGGTCACTTATCAACCATTTTCACTTGAGCAGGCTTGTAAAGCCTTTTAATCTTATCCAGTGAGAACTACAGGGCACCGTGCAGCCAGGACAGAGATGTGTGTGCATGCACCACAAAGCTGAAGTCTTACACAGCAGGGCGCACCTTACCCCATAGGACGTTCTGTCCATAACGTCCCTCTTAGCATGGCCTTTAGAAGGCTGGCAGACACCCACACAGTTCACAGCATGAGCCACAGTATTTAAAATCATCGCATCAGAAGATGAAAAACACGTCTCTGCATATTTGAAAACAGGTTTTTAAAAATTTATGTTTTTAAACAAATGAGTGACCTTCCCTGAGGCTAAATCACAACTCAGCAGACGCTGCTCCGTCTCAGGGGGTTCCTAGGCCTATGGGGTGACAGCGGAGGGAAGGTGACAGTGAGAGCAGCACGCCCCCTGCTGCCCACCGTCAGATAGGGGGGTGAGGGGGCTGGCCTAACAGTCAGGGCCTTGCTTCTTTCCCTTTTCGTTTTCCCTCATCATCTTTCCTTACCTTACACACACACACACACACACACACACACACACACACACACACACACGGAAGTGAAATAAAAGTCTATGGGTAGAGGAGAAATACAGAAGAAAGTAAAGCACAGTTTTCCTTAACACCTGAGGATTCAGTTACGCTGTTATGATGATCTCTCAGTACCACAGACACTGAACAAGTTTAAAAGACTGAATTGGCATATAAACCACATGTAAAAATATTTTCAGATCTTACAAATGTTGAGCCCTGTCGGCCTGCAGACTAAAGGGTCCTGGGATCAATTCTGGTCAGGGCACATGCCCAGGTTGTGGGCTTGATTCCCAGTGGGGGGAGGAGAGGGAGGGTGCACGAGGCAGCCAATCAATGAGTCTCTCTCATGATTAATGTTTCCATCTCTCTCTCCCTTTCCCTTCCTCTCTGAAATCAATAAAAACATAGTAAAAATTTTTTGAGTTTTTAAATTACTAGTGAATATTATATTCTACTATTACAAACTGAAACAATTGGGTATTTATGATAATTAGAAAGCAATTTTATATGAAGATTGGAAAACTTACTTTTAAGGATTCCCACAAGGGAAACTGGACCAATGAGAAGGGAATCTGAAGAGAGAGAAAAAAGAATCAAATAAATTGGCAGGAAGCTCAGACTTCGCCTAGCATGACTTATGCAACCCCATAATTATTACTGAGAACATTATTTCATCTTAACTGTATATAATAAAGCTAACATTAAACAAATACATGCATTACTATATACAATACATAGATTTAAGAAACAAGTTAATTTAACTGCCTGAGTCAGCTGAGGCTGCGGTGCCCTTTGCAGCGGAAGGGAAGCACAATATGAAGAAGCCCTGGCTACTAAAATGACAAAATGAATATTTCCCATCACAAGTAACAAAGGCTTTAAAGACTTGGCACACTTCTGCTTAAGAGCTAGAGCTGTCTGCTCCTTGGCAGACCAAGTGTTAGGATTAAAAGTGAGGAAGGGATGGGGGCAGTGGGAAGAGAGCTAGAGGAGAAGAGCTGGAATGGGGAGGGAACAGAGAGGTAAAGTCCAAAAACGTGGAAGAAAAGAAGGGGAAGGGGAGAAGTAAGAAGGGGGAGAGGGGCAGAGAGGAGAAGGGGAAAGGAGAGGAGGAAGGAGGACAGAAGTTGGAGAGAGAAGAGTGGGGGAGGACAGAGGGCGGAGAGAGGAGGGGAGAGAGAGGAAATGAGGGAGACCAGAGGGAGGTGAGTGAGGAGGGCAGGGAGGGCAAGGCTGGTGGAGGGGAGGGAAGAGGAGGCAGGGCCGTGGAGGAGTGAGCAGAGGAGGAGGCAGGGCCGTGGAGGAGTGAGCAGAGGCAAGGGAGCAGAGGAGCGGAGAGTGGACTGGAGGCTGCACCCCTCGAGGAAGGAGCCGCCTATGGATGCTGGAGGCGTGGAGGGCTCCCGGAGGCCTGGTGTGCGCACCAGAGCAGCAAGGAGAGTGACGTGCAGGAATGACGCATGAGCAGTGGGCATCACCACCAGAGGTACCTTACAGGTATTGACAATTTGTTGTGTAACAAGAATTACCAGGCACTTTTCATGGGTCAGGCACTGTACTAATAAGCACTTCATAGGTTTTATTTCACTGAATCCTCACAACCCTATAACAGAGGCACTGTTACCAACCTCGTCTTATAGATGAGGAAACGGAAGTCCGGAGAAGCTGTGCAACCCTCCTAAAGGCATGGCTAGAATGAAGAAGCCAGACAATCTGACTCCAGGGCCCTGTCTACTACTCTACCTAAAGCATCCAAGTGCATTCATCTGCACAGAGCACACTCACCCTCAGTATAATCTACTTGCTTTTACTTAAACGGTCTGAAATTCTAAAATAGAACCCACCTCCATATATCCTAAAATAAAAGTACCAGAATTCCAGTGACCCACCCACCAGCCTCTTCATGTCCACTGGGGGCCCATGGCCTGTGCCAGGGGGGCTCAGGCAGACCAGGCCCGTGTCATTATTCTGTATTCAGCTCACCGGCTAGTGAAGAGTAAATGTGGATAACAATAGGAATGAGTGTGTGTGTGTGTGTGTGTGTGTGTGTGTGAGAGAGAGAGAGAGAGAGAGAGAGAGAGAGAGAGAGAGAGAGTGTGAGACCACAGTTTTGAAGGAATTAACGGCCCATGAATTAAGGGCATGAAGTCACTTCTAAAATACTTATTCAGAAATTAAGAGTCTGACATAAGCTCTCTTATTCTGCTGGAACAAATGAATGCCTTGGGCTTTTGACAGTGGCCACAAAAAGGAAAATCTGTCTTCCACTGAACAGGAAATGGCAGTGAGAAAAAAAACCCAATGTCAATAGATTAGTTTAAGCTGATGAACTAGAATCTCAGAGAAGTCTGTCATCTTCACCCCACTCCAAACAGAGACGTGCTACAAACAGGCGTCCCATTTAGTTTAGTTTTGTCCTAAAACCATGAAAGCCTCTGACACTGTCCATTCTGAAACTGAAGTACTCCCAATTAAATTATCAAAATCCCAATTTTTTAAAGTACACAATATGTAATAAAATACCAAGAGGACAGCAGGCAGAGGGGTTACGAATGATTTTAATGTTCTTTTTTGTACTCTTTCCTCCCACATGTAAATGTTTCACAGTTTAACAAGAATGTAAATAGCTCACATTTATAAGATGAAAAAGGTCTTATAACTTATTACTGGTCATGCTAACATTCTTCCCTTTATAAAAATAACCCATTAAGTTGGTACTTAATACATATTAGAGGGTAGAGTGAGCATAGGAATACAGTTGTGAGTACACAAGATGCAGTTTAATCTTGTATTATTAATCATTGTATATTTTCCATATAACCAACTTTAAACCTACATTTGCCCCACCCTGAGTTAGATTTTGAATTCTGTAGATGAACGTTTTGCCTATTTTCCTCTGTTCAACACTATTCGTTAAATTGTTCCTTTATTTTAAAGAAGTTATTTAAAAATCACACATTTGAAACAGCCCAACTATTTCTTTGGGCATGTATTTGTAAAAGTAGGCAGATAGTACACCGCAAATTTATTCTCTAAAACAAGATCAATTGACAGGCTAGTGTAATTAAATGTTCTATATGTTTATTTTTTAAAATTTTTAAAAAATATATACTTTATTGATTTTACATAGAGAGGAATTGAAAGGGAATAGAGAGTTAGAAACGTCGATGAGAGAGAAACATTGACCACCTGCATCTTGCGCACCCCCTACCGGGAATGTGCCCGCAACCAATGTACATGCCCTTGACCGGAATCGAACCCGGGACCTTTCAGTCCGCAGACTGACGCTCTACCACTGAGCCAAACCAGTTTCGGCTGTTCTATATGTTTAAATAATTACATTTATTTCTCGTTTCTGGTTGTGAAATGATTCAGGTAACTTATTTAAACATTTCCCTGTCACCAAGTATTGGACTAGCATCATCCTTGAAGCCATTAAATCCCTAAGAGGATAAACTCCCGACGAGTGAAAATTTTTCAAATATTCTTCAAGCCAGAATCTCACTGAAAGCACCTTGTCATTTAGCACGTGAAGCAGCAGCAGCGAAGCGTGCTCCCACCAGGGGAAGGACGCAGCAAGCGTGGCTGCAGTGAAAACAAACACTTGTCCAGCTTCCACATCCCCGCACGCACAGCCTGTCAGAAAGCCAGCGAGCTCCGGGTCAGATGTGGAGTTACCTAACAGTGATATTTCTTCAAAACGTAAAATTCAAAACCCCACACAGATGTAAGCTGCTATTCTAGAGAGTGTTAAAGATGAAGACAATGCATAACTGAGCTCAGAGATCTTATATTCCAAATACAACATAGCCATTTTATTGCACCAAAAGTTATAAAATGGCTCACTGTTGTGACCCTTTTGATGCCTCCATTTAAGGTGTTTTGTTTGAATGTGGCTGTTAAGACCCAGGGCACTGATAGGTGAATCCAGCTCTATCAAAGAGGCAGATATAGGAGAGAAAAACCTGCTAACGTGGAGCCTGGGTTCCACTAGTAATATAATAAAATAAACAGAGCAACAATTCCATGTGAAAGTGCACGGGAGGAGCCCGCAGGAAGTAGATGGAATGAGACCTGGTGTGACAAGCAGGAGTGAGTGCTGGGTGCGCTGAAGAAATAAGGAATGTACAGACTTGCATTTTGCGCACACTTCACCTACCACCAAGTATTGGCCTAGAATCATCCGAGAAGCCATTAAATCCTTATAAAGCTATGATCGTAAAATGAATGCTGTAACCTTGTAAGTTCTTTAACAAATAATGATGTGGTTCATAATATAGTCAGGGGGATATGAAGGTAAGACTTTTAAGGTATCATTTAGCCCAAAAATTCTGTTTGTCACTGGAAAGGTCAAGTTAAAACACCAATACACTTAAAAAAACAAAAACAAAAAAGATTTGCGCTGGCCAGGCGGCTCAGTTTGTGGAGCATCATCCCATACACAAAGGGTTGTGGGTTTGATTCCCGTTCAAGGAGCATGTGGGAGGTGGATGGTCAGTTTCTCTCTCCCTCTCTCTGCCACCCTTCCCCTTCCTCTCTCTCTCTCTCTCTCTCTCTCTCTCTCACACACACACACACACACACACACACACACACACACACACACAAATCAGTGACCATGTCTTGGGTGAGGACTGAAAAGATAATAAATAAATAGGACTTGATTGGAAGCTGCAATGAAGCCTAAGGAACAAGAGGGTACATTTTAAAAGCTGTGAAAGCTACCACACTTCCAGAAATAACCCCCAAGTTCTCTAGCTATAAGACAAAACAGTCTCACATTAACTGCTAAGACCTCAAATCAGAAGGGGGTGGAGGAACAGCCTGGATCCTGGGGTGGGCCCGCAGACTGACCCATTCCAAATTTCAAGAGATCCCACAAGGTGTCTCCTTTTTATTGGAGGACTGTCCAAACTTCTGTGCTTGGCTGAGGATTTTCCATTCTAGTGTGGCACAGCAATAAAGCCATTTCTCCTCTTAAAACGCTCTGCGTCCTTTCCCTTCAACCCAGTGGCAAACAAGGACAAATGAAGTGGAAGACTTAAAAATCTTTTATCCCAATGTGACTTGTTATTAATTTTTTAAAAATGAGAACCGTTCAAATCTGGTCTGCTAACATACGACATACCAAGAAAACAATAACTTTTAATATACATCATTTAAAAATGTAACACTATAATCCACTTATATGCACTGTCCACAGAGAAAACAATATACATAGCAAAGGAAATTAACCTAAAAGTAGGAAATATTGAAAGTTAATTATTTTTCAGGTTCCCAAAACATACTAAAATTCCTAAAGCACTTTCCACAGAAAGAATGGACACTAGAGTATATATGACCAAATGACGTTTGACAAGAGGGCCAAAACTGTTCAATGGGGAAGGACTAGACTAGACTAGGCAAACTAGACTTCAAGTGAAAAAGAGTAAGATTGGACCTTTTCCTTACACCATATACAAAGATTTACTCAATATGGATCAAAGATTAATGTAAGATCTGAAACAATAAAGCTCAGAGGAAGACCTTTACGATACTGGGGTTGGCAATGATTTCTTGGATATATACCAATACACAGGCAACAAAAGCAAAACTAGAAAAATGGGATGATATCAACATTTAAAAATTCTGTGTATCAAAAGGCATAATCAACCAGATTAACATGGAAAAAATATTTGCAAATCACATATCAAATAAGAGGTTAGTGTCCAGAATATATAAGAATTCCTACAACTCAACAACTGAAGAAACAAACAACCTAAATTTTTAAATGGGCAAAGAATCTGAATAGACATTTCTCCAAAAAAGATATACAAATAGCCAGCAAGCGTTTGAAAAGATTCTCAAAATTACTAATAATTAGGGAAATACAACTCAAAACCACAATGAGATAGCATCACCCATTAGGAAACTACCATAAAGCCAAAACAAAACAAAACAGAAAATAACAAGTATGGTGGGGATGTGAAGAAATTGGTGGGAATATAAAATGGTGCAGCCACTTGGAAAACAGCATAAAAGTTCCTTAAAAAATTAAAAACAGAATTACCATATGATTCAACAGAGAGATACTTGGACATTCATGTACACAGTAGCATTATTTACAATAACCCAAGCATCCACTGATGGATGATGAATGGATACACAAAATGTGGTATATATGTACAATGGAAGGTTATTCAGCCTTAAAAATGAGGAAATTTTGACACGCTGCAGAATGGATGAACCTTGAATACATTATGGTAAGCAAAACAGGTTAGTCACAAAAAGACAAGTACTGTATAATTATACTTATGTGAGGTATCTAGAGTAATCAAATTCATAGAAACCAAGTAGAATTGAGACTGGGAGAAGAGGGGAATGTGGAGTTACTGTTTAATGGATAGGTTCAGTTTTGCAAAATGAAGAGAGTTTGGGAAACTGGTTGCACAACAATGTAGAAACGCTTAATGCAACTGAATTGTAAGTTAAAAATGGTTAAGTGTATTTTAATACTATTTAAAATATTTTTTAATCTTTAAAAATATACTCTTAGTAAAAAACAAAGCTATAGATTGGAAGTAAATATTTACAAACCTCATCTTACAAAGAATTTCTATGCAAAATATATAAATAATATTAGAAACTTAATAAAAAGAAAAACTAATAACTCACTTTTAAAATGCATAAAAGACTGAACAAACATTTCATCAAAAAAGATAGACAAATCATTAATATAAACACATGAAAAAATATTCAACATCACTAGTCTTCAGGGAAATGTTAGTTAAAACACACTGAGAAAACAGTGTGGTTCTTCAAAAAGTTAAACTTGTTATAACCATATGACCTAGCTATTCCACTCCTTGTTATACCACCAAAATAATTAAACACGGGGACTCAAAGATATGCTTGTACACAAATCTTCATTGCATCATTATCCACAATAACCAACAACTCCTGTGTCCATCAGTAGTAAGTTAATGGATAAACAAAAGTTTGGTATAATCATACAATGAAGTATGATTCAGCCATAAAAAGCAATGAAACTCTGATGTATGCTACAATATGGATGAACCCTGAAAACATTAAACCAGAGAGAAAAGGACAAATGTTGTATGATTCCACTTATATGAAATAGCTAGACCTGGCAAACTCAGCGAGAAGACAAACCAGACCTACGGCTCCTTGGGCTCAGGGAGAGGGGAGGAAGGAGCATTGCTTCGTGAGGGCAGACTTTCCGCCTGGGGTGCTGAAATCGTTTCAGGAGTAGTGATGGTTGCCCTACATTGTCACTGATACTGATTACACATAAAGTGATTAAAATGGCAAACTTTATGTTATATCTATTTTATCCCTATTTCAAAATATATTTTTTAAAGCACACACTGAGGCGCCATCATCCCACCACTAAGAAGGCTGAAATGAACAAGTCTGACAAAACCAATAACAATAAGCATGTGGAGCAACCACAACTCTCGTATTTGCCTGACAAGAATTTAAAACCGAACAATTACTTTCAAAGGGGGTTTGCTAAGTCTTTATTTGATCCAGAAATTCCACCCAGGTATGCATTCAAACGCAATGACAATATATGTCAACGATAAGACTTGTGCATGAATGCCACAGCAGCTTTAATCACAACAGTTAGTGTCCATCAACACAAGAAGGCTATACAAGCGGTAGCATATTCACACTGTGGAATCAAAGGAACAAATGGAAAAGAACTACTGATACCTGCTATACCACTGACGATTCGCACACACATTATGTAGAACAAAAAAGTCAGACACAAAAAGAGTCTATACTGTATGGATTCCATTTCTATAAAGTTCTAAGAGTGGGCAGGCATATTGGGATAAGACACCATATAGCTCATCCTAGGGATATGGAAATATTCAATATCATAATGGGGTATGGATTACATGATCATATTCTCCTTCAAAAGGGTATATCTATGACTTGTGATTCAGTATATACAGATTTTATCTACAAATATAATTATGAAAAATACATAGTACTCAAGGTGAAGAGCGAGTGGAGATACAGATGATAAAATGGCAGAATACTGATAACAGCTGAAGCTTAGTGGTGGGTACTCTGGGGTGTGTTTTACTATTGCTTATATATATTGTTTATATTCTTATTTTTTCTTAATAAAAAATAAGTGTACAAGTAAAGCATGACTACCTTCACACTAAAATTCATACATAGAAGCCTGGAACTAAAAGTCAAAGGGAGTTCCCTAATTCCAATAACCAAAATTATTTGGCGATAATAGTTTGGGATATATCTTCTCATTTATCTCAACATATTTAGTTTTAGTTTTTTTAAAAAGTAGGCATGAGTTAGTATACATATAGTTCCAAAATTTAATTTTCCCCCCTAAATAACGTCTTAGAGATATTTCCATGTTAATATAGATCTGTCTTTCTGACCACTGCATAGCATTTCATAATATTTAACTACCCCTTGATGGTTTATTTCCAATTTTTCCTCATAAAATATTTGTTTAATTCATCATTTATAATAGGAGATTCTAGATACAGCATAGCGATGATAAATACATAATTCCTTAACATACCTAATAACATGGAAGGCTAAGGCCCAATATTAACTCTTCATTAGCATAATTGTCCGTAGACATGCCCAGTGCTAACATTTAGCAATATCAGAGCATCCAATAAAACTGAAGATCTGAAAGTCACACTGACTTTCATATATGGCAAGTGAGTGATCCTAACACACCACTCAATGTTACCTGACTCCTGGCAAATGTTTGCATTAGTCCAATTTCGACAGATCTGTAAACATTATATATGCAGTGGAACTATGTTATCAAGAATTATCAACCTAGGCCTGACAGCAGAATGTAAAAATGAGCTACAAGTACATACAATTGGGGCCCTACCAAAACAACAACAAAAAAATCCCACGATATTTGGTAGCTGAGATTCTTAAGAAATAAAATTAGAAATATATATATATATATATATATATATATATATATATAAAGTTTTTTACTTATTGATTTTAGAGAGAGAGGAAAGGAGGGAGAGATATATGGATTTGGTATTCCACTTATTTATGCATTCATTGGTTGTTGATTCTTATAAGCACCCGCGGTGGGGGGAAGAGGGGGTGTGGGAGCTCAAACCTGCAACCATGGAGTATCAAGGCAACACTTGAACCACCTGAGCTACCTGGCTAGGGCCAAAGTTTGAAATACTTTAAAAAGTTTTCCAGCCCAAACCGGTTTGGCTCAGTGGATAGAGTGTCGGTCTGGGGACTGGAAGATCCCAGGTTCGATTCTGGTCAAGGGCATGTACATTGGTTGCGGGCACATCCCCAGTAGGGGGTGTGCAAGAGGCAGCTGATCGATGCTTCTCTCTCATCGATGTTTCTAACTCTCTATCCCTCTCTCTTCCTCTCTGTATAAAATATATTTTTTTAAAAGTTTTCCATTTACTTCAGGAAAGGTGTGTGTGTGTGTGTGTGTGTGTGTGTGTGTGTGTGTGTGTGTGTGTATTGAGGGTGGGGGAGACAAAAACAAAACAAAACACCCTATCTTTTTTTTTTCTTTCTAATTACAGTAGACATACAATATTAGTTTTAGGTGTACAACCCAGCAATTAGACATTATACAACTTACTAAATGATTGCCCTAATAAATTTACTACCGATTTGACACCATGCATACTCATGACAATATTCTTGACTATAGTACTTTACATCCCCATGACTGTTCTGTAACAACCAATCTGTATTTCTTAATTCCGTCACCATTTTCACCCAGTCTCACCAACCATCAAGCCATCTGGCAACAGTCAAAATGTTCTCTGTAGCTATGAGTCTGAAAAAAAAACAAAAACCTATCTTTATATAAATGTTAGAGGCCTAGTGCACAGATCTGTGCACCAGTGGGTTCCCTCGACCTGGCCTGTGGGGATCGGGCCAAAACCAGCAGTCCTACATCCCCCAAGGGGTCCTGGATTGCAAAAGGATACAGGCCAGGCCAAGGGACCCCACTAGTTCATGAATCTGTGCACTGGGCCTCTAGTATGCATATAAGATCTTTGGTTAATTTCTTCCCACCTAACCCCTACCCTCTGAGATTCATCAGTCTGTGCCATGTTTCCATGCCTGTGGATTGTACATCAAAAGCTACCAGTCGAGCAGTTGTTTAGGCTTTTATATATATAGATACACTCATACACACACACACACTCTCTCTCTCTCTCTCTCTCTCTCTCTCTCTCACACACACACACACACACACACACACACACACACACACATTGGCCCCTTCAGTGATCTACTTATTTTCATTGGATTCTTTTAAAAATTTTATCTTCCAATTCCAATTTACTGAAAGAAAATAAACAAATAAAATAGAAACAGATTCACAGACACAGAGAACGAATGATAGTTCGCTTCTTGGCTTCTTTAATGAACTTTGGGTCCCCCACAATTCTTACAATAACTACTCAAACAATTGGGATGATTCTTGCCAATAAAATCTGAAATTTTCCTTTTGTGTATAAGAAGAAAATGAAGAAGTTCATTTTCAGTCCTTCAGAGTCATTTCCAAAATGTTAAGCAGTGTCGCCTTAAGCCGTCTAAGCAGACAGCCACAGAGTAATAGAGGGAGGTGCCTGAAACTCAGAAACATCAAAACCAGAATTCCTGCAAGATGTTAGAACTCTGGCACCGGGTCAGGAAACAGATGTTTTCGGTTGGAATCTGCATGCAGACTTTAATCCCTCATAAAATACAATCAGGTTGTTCTTAAGATTTTCATCTGTAGCTGAGGAAGACATTAGCATGTATAGTTCAGTTGTCTTTCCATCTACAACACCTTCCTTCCCTTCCAGCCAGCACTTTAGCTCTTTTCTCAAAGAGCAAAAAAGGGAGGGGGTGAAAAAAAATGAGTGACCAACCTCTCAAAGAAGTCCTACAATAGGAAGCAGATTATGTAACTTATTTTTGTCCCAATTGCTCTTGTAAACTAAGGCACATGCTTATTTCCAGGTTTTTCCCATTTCTGAAGCAACTGGATTTTTAGTAACAAAGATATTCTAATAGATGGCTTTCCCAATTCTAAAAAATAAAATAAATTCATTAAATTTGGAAGACTAGCCAGGAGCAATAAACATATCACCTAATATTAAAATTAATATTTGCAAAATTACAACTTGAAAAGAATCATGAAAAATAAAAATACGTTTGTGTAGTGGTTAGGCCACCTGGGTAGCTCAGCTGCTTTCTCTCTCACACACACCTACTTACCTTTCTCTCAGTATCATTCCCACCTCCCCACAATAATCCTGTGGTAGACAGACGACGAGGAGGCCTAGCAGTGATGGCAGCCGCCAATTAGAGCATGGTCAGAGGAAGAGGGCCGGGCCAAAGAGAAGACAGTGAGCTGATGAAGGCAGGAAGGTAGCGGTGTTTGGCTTGCATATCACTGCATCCCAGTGTGCCAGTGTGTGGCACAGGACAGTGCTCAGCAGCTATTTAGTACATAAATGAATGAACAAAAAGAATAAAAAAAGAGAAGCTCAGGAAGAAGAGAAGGCTGGTGGAAGAATTAGGGAAGAACCCAGGTCTTTTGGCTTACAGCCCAATGAATCCTCTTTCCATTCATCAACTACTGACTTATAAATACTTGTCAGAACAATGTCCTGAGAGTTTAATAAGAAAAGAAAAAGTGAATATCAACTATATAGAAAAGAGATAAAATACAAATACAGACCCCATTTCTTATGTTTGCTAGTCAGTCAACAAGTCAGACAAATGTGTTATGTGTGTGTGTGTGTGTGTGTGTGTTTTCCAGGAAATAGAAGCTTTGGAAACTCTTTTTCACTGATGATCATAAAAAATAGCATTAAAGCCCAGGTGTTGAGAACTGTAAGTAATTTACTTTGTACAATTACATAGAAGTCATGCTTTCAGCATTTGGCTTGGAGATCAACTCTCCCCAGTGATACCAATAACAAGCAAGGCTTAACTACAACAATACTGCACATATAGCCCACAAAGGGCTGCACCAAAAGGGTCCACCACAGGTAACTGGGGAGGCTGAGCTACTGGGCCCTGCTAGGACACCTAGCACACAAAGCTGCTCCATTAACTCAGGGAAGCAGCTAAAATGCAGAGACAAAGAGGCAGACCTCAGTTGAAGGAAATGGAGGAAAGCAAAAGATTGGATATACAGTTCAAAACCACAGTTATAAGGTTTTTCAAGAATTTCCTAGAAAAGGCCAGTAGATTAAACAAGACCCTTGAAGATATGAAAAGGGATCAACTAGAAATTAAGCATATACTGACTGAAATAAAAAATATTATATAGAGATCTAAAGCAGACTAGAGGATCGCAAGACTCAAGTCAAAGATTTTGAATACCAAAAAGCAAAAAACACTCCTTCGGAAAAGCAAAAAATAAATAGAACATAAAAAGTTTAAGATAGTGTAAGAAGCCTCTGGGACAACTTCAAGCATACCAACTTAAGAATTATGGGGGTCCCAGAAGAAGAAAGATAGCAAGATACTAAAAACCTATTTGAAGAAATAGTGACAGAAAACTTTCCCCTACCTGGTGAAAAAAATATATATATAGACTTACAAGTCCAGGAAGCACACAGAACTCCAAACAAAAGGAATCCAAAGAATATCACACCAAACCACATCATAATTAAGATTCCAAGAGCAAAAGACAAAGAGAGACTATTAAAAACAGCAAGAGAAAAGCAGTTAGTTACCTATAAGGGAGCACCCACATGATTGTCATCTGATTTCTCAACAGAAACTACGCAGGCCAGATGGGAATGGCAAGAAATATTCAAAGTGATGAATAGCAAGAACCTACAACCAAGATTACTCTACCCAGCAAAGCTATCATTCAGAATGAAGGCCAGATAAAGAGCTTCACAAATTAAAAAAAGCTAAAGGAGTTCATCACCGCCAAATCAGAATTATATGAAATGCTGAAAGGTATTCTTTAAGAAGCAGAAGAAGGAGATATAGATAAAAATTATGAACAACAAATACATAACTGTCCACAAGTGAATCTAAAAACCAAGGGAATAAAAAACTCTGATGAACAGTATTAACTGTGAATATAATAGAATCAGGGGTATAGAAAGGGAGTGGACTGACGATTCTCATGGAAAAGGGAAGTGGGGGTGCAGGAAGAGAGTGAACAAAAATCGTATACCTATGGATGAGGACAGTGAGGGTAGAGGGATAAGGGCAGAGGGAGGGGTTGGAATCTGGTGGAGGGGAGCTTTGGAGGGAAAAAAGAGGAACAACTGTAATAATCTGAACAATAAAGACTTATTAAATTTTAAAAAAAGAAGTCATGGTTTCAGAAGAATAATTTTGGGTACAATTTAGAGCATTAGATAATGAGTGTAATAAATTGCCACCAAACCTCAGTTACATAGGTTTGGTCCTGTTATATAATTTGTGAACACTCTACCACAGCTAATTAGTGTTTGACTATAACAACAATAGTAGTTTGTGCCTATCAGTCAGTTAGAAGAGAAAGGAAATAAACTTCAGGGCCTGATACAGATTTTAAAAGGCAATGCACTGGGAAAAACGTTCACTGATAAAAGAAAGAACATGAAATCAAGCCAGATTTCATCAGTCAACCCAGCTGCACTATCCTGGCAACCTGAGCCCAGTGGTGGGAACAAACTTGCCGTCCCACTCACAGGACATCAGCCACAGGTTGGCATGGTGCCCTCGGGCTGTGGCTGGTGCTCCAGTGCCTTCTCTTTCCCAGAGCCAATCAGAAGGAACAGACCTTATCTGAGACATGCCATTCCCAGCACAAAAGGCGGAGGCAAGAGGACTAATGGAAACTTGTCTCAGCTCCTACAGCTGCATACACCCAACTTGCCAAAACAAGTCATGAGGCCAAGCCCGACCATGGGACAGGGAGGACTGCAAATCAGTTAACAGCAGGCAGGGAGGTACCGTCAGCCTCTGGCAGGGAAAGAAGCAAGCAGTTGAAAACTGCATCCTTTATCCCGCAGATCATCCAACCCCCATGCCCAGTGCGGCTCTCCCCACTGTTGGTAAGTCTAGGCACCCGCCACAAACACGAGGGAACAAAAATGAGACCGATCCAGGCCTGAAAATGATCCTGGGAAGACGATGCCATGAACTCATCCTCCTTTACCTCCACCATGTTTTCATCTGTCTGTTGTAGCAGACACAGGCCTGGAGCCCGCAGACAGCTACACTGCATTAAAGGCTTGGGCTGAGGGGTATAGAGAAGGGAACTGGGGTGTGTGTGGGTTTTGTTTTTCTCGGAGCTGGTCAAGTGCCTCAAGACCAGCTTCTTGGAACCCTGAAATAAAGGACTTGAAATTAGTGGTTCTAGAAAAAACCTGGTGTGTGGAATCAGGTGACCAGAATAAGCTAACCAGGAAACTACGACAACATATAAGGATGCTGCGCATAAAAAATGACAGTGACCAGTCAGGACAAAGGGAGCAAACCCACAACCAAACCGAGCTGCTGGAAGACAGAGAGGTCAACAAGGGACAGGAAAGTAACAAGGGAACTCAGGGAGATTTAACTACAGCAGAGAGAAGTCTTCATGGATCAAAACACAATTTTCCAAATAAACCACACAGTAGATTAACTGAAGGAAAGAATGGGTCATGGCAAAGGTCCAAATTTGTGGTAAGATCAAATGGAAAAAAATGGCTCAAAGCAGCAAAACAGAAATCATGACAGAAAAGATAAGAGACTTGGAGGATGTGATAGCAGATAACGACTACTGAGAGAAAGCCAGCAGTCAAACACTATACCTGGCACCTGGCAGGGAAAGAAATGATACATGGATACTCAAAAATGTACCACTCACATACCCCACACAGCAAAATACTGTAAAAGAATTCTGACTAAAGAACAGAAGAATTAAGAATAGAGACCCTCTGGCAAAGAATGGGAGAGAGAATAGTAGTAAGAAATAAACTTTGTATTTGCTTACCCTCCATATATAATTTCATCTATTATATCAATTCCACTGACCCTACTAAATATTTTTTAAATGCTACCAATTCAACTGTAAATATAATTCTAAGCAAGAGTCAATCATAAGGCACTTCTTAATTTTATAAGTGTTAGCATGTTAAAAAGTACTTTTTAGAATCATGAAAGATGATAGTTTTATAAAGCACATAATGCATTCTAAATCAGAAGTCCTGAAACATAACAGATGTACAGCAAAGCAGTATCCATTAAGAATTGAACTGGCAGCGTCAAACTGCCTCAGGACAATCTAGAAGTTGAGAGAAGGCTGAAGATAGCAGGAGTGCCCTTGTCGGTTTGGCTCAGTGGATCAGTGTCGGCATGCGGACTGAAAGGGGTTTGATTCTGGTCAAGGGCACATACTGTCTGGGTTGTGGGCTTGATCCCCAGCAGGGGGCATGCAAGAGGCAGCTGACCAATGAGTATCTCTCATCATTGATGCTCCTCTCTCTCCCTCTCCCTCTCTGAATTAAATTCAGTCCTGATACTAACCAGAGTTAGTGCAGACCCCACAGGTTAAGCGCTCAGTTCCACAAGACTGCCAACTACCAGAAGTAGGTCCCCAGGTTACCTACAACTTTGGTTTCAACTTGGCTACAAATTGGAGGGTTCCCAGGACCACAATCATTGAATTTGACCATTTGCTAGAACAGCTCACAGGGCTCAGGAAAATATTTGTGTTTATACAGATGACAACCAATGAAGAAATGCGTAAGGTCAGAGCTGGAAGAGTCTCTAGCTTTGGTTCCCCTGGAGTTGGGGTGCAGACCCTCCTGGTACGTGGATATGTTCACCAACCAGAAAGTACCCCAAACCCCACACTTGTGATTTTTATGGAGGCTTCAGCAGACTGACATTAACTCAGTCTCCAGTCCCTCTCCACTTCCCAGAGGACGAAGGGCTAGGGGAAAGTTCCACGCTGTAGTTATGGCTTGGTCTCTCTGGTGACCCGCTCGCATCCTCAAGCTATCCAGCCCACCAAGAGTGGCCCCATGAGAACAAAAGACACTCCTTTTACCCAGGAAATTCCAAGGGATTTAGAAGCTCTGTGTCAGGAACTAGAGTCAAAGACAAAACATTAGAACAAGAGATGCTCTCAGTGCTCTTACTACTTAGGAATTCATGAAAGAGTTAGGAGCTCTGTGCCAGGAACCAGAGACAGAGAACACCATACATATTCTCTATTATTTCAGACCTGCCAGCTTAATTCTCCCATCTTAGTTAAAGGCAACCATATAAGTCCAATAGCATAGGCCAACTGGACCCTGGCGTCACCTTAGCTCTAGTCCTTTCACAAACCACATCCTATTTTTCAGGCCAACTCATTGGAAGCTCTTGCAGTAGGAGTGCAATAAAGATTAGGAGGAAGTAGGGAAGTTATGTGGTGTGTGTGTGTGTGTGTGTGTGTGTGGCGGGGGGAGGGGGAAGGGGAGTATGTCTTAATGAGTCAAAGACCCTAGAAGAGCATCTGTATATAAGAAGATTCTTAATAAATATTTCTTAAATGAATGGATCTCAGGGAGGGAAAAACACACTATAAGAATAAAATGCCATACTATTAATTGTAAAAGCTGACATACTCTCCTTCCACATCAATAGTAAAACAAAGGAGGAAAAAGAATAGAACCATCTGCCACAAATATAAAACTAATTGTCTTTTACTGGTTTTCTTCTTTCAATTTACTTACATTTTAAAATGTAATAAATATCCAATTCCTTTATAATAAAACATTCCTTTAAAAACCCTAATGGAAACTCATCTCAATTTTGTCTAACACTATTTACTCCTGAGAGAGGGAAATAGGATAAAAGCGGGAAAGTTTTAAAGGAAATTTACTGCAATGTTCTTCACTGTTAAACAGACAACTGCAGCTTGCTCCTGGAGAAAACAACCCTTTGCTTTTTAAATTGAGTACCATTTAGGTGTATACAATTTAAGTCCTTTATAAATTATTTCATTAAGAGGATACAGAATTTTAAGGAAATGACGAGATCCTTAAGTATGACACGTTTAAAGAAACCTACAGAGAAATCCCAAACGGAGGAAATGTGGAAAGACAAAATACGACATACATGAAAATTAAATATAAAAATAGTGTTCTACAGAGCTTTAGAGTAAACTATAATTTTTTTCATGACCACTGACAATACGGAATTTCAATATAAAACTAAGAATCACTTTATTTCCATTTTCCCACATTTAGTATCAAGATAATAACAATGGCAAACCCTCAGTGCTCACCGGTGTGCTCTGCCCTGTCTGAGCACCTCACACATCTCACAAACAGCTTACAACAGGTAACTAATTCCAATTCAACCTACAAAAAAGAGTAACTACATAAATTTTGAATTTTCACAGAGGTTAGCCAAGAGAAAACACTACTGTAAACCACCTGCTCATGGGGTAACTCTTTCCTTAAAGATATTCTTTTCTCAAAACCCAATAGGAAATGACAATGTTTTTACAAAACATTTTAAATGATGCCACTTAGAAAACAAATGCAAAATTAGGGATTCAAATCTAAATGCAAATAAATATAAAATAATAAGAAACATAATGGTGTTTTATTGACACCATTTTATTTTGAGGAGAAACATAATTGCTTTATTGGTACAATTTTATTGAGTAAAGAACGCCTAATCCCATGTAATAAAAGGCCAGCAGCCATAAGCGGGAAGACCAGAGTGACCACTCGCCCAGGAGCTATGAGGTGCGGGCCGGCGAGGGGAGCCAGGGAACTGGCAGTGGCGGAGGGGCGGGATGAGGGCCAGCGAGGGGGACAGGGTGGCTGGTGGCAGCGGTGGGGCAGGACCCGGGGCTGGCGAGGGAACTGGTAGCTGCAGGTGGCGATGGGGTGGGACAAGGGTTGGTGAGGGGAACCGGGTGGCTGGTGCTGGTGGCGGCAGCGGGGCGGGACCCGGGGCTGGCTGGCCAGGGTGGTGGGGTGGGATGAGGGCCAGTGAGGGGAGCTGGGTGGCAGGTGATGGCAGCGGGGCGGGACCCGGGGCTGGCTGGCAGGGGCAGTGAGGGGGGACTGGGGACTGGCAATTGGGAGGAAGATGGAGTTGACTGTAGGCAGACCTAGGGACCCTACCTGTGCACTATTTCGTGCGCTGGACCTCTAGTAATACTGAAGCCATTCCGTTAGAGTTTTCTCTAAGGTAAAAATATTATAATACAGATTACTTGAGCATGAGCAGGTGAATGGAGGGCCTATCAAATAGGAAGCAGAAGTGTGTCTGATGACAAATCCTTTCGTCTCATTGTTAAAGGAAACAAAATAACAATGAACCACCTGAAAGTGTTAATAAGAGACAAGGAGCAACCAAAAACTACAAAGAATAAAACATACTTTCATAAAATATTTACTAAGTGTTTCAATCAAATTCCTAATAAAACACAAATACACACACACACACACACAAGCCACGGCTGATTTGCTACTTATTAGTAGGTAAATGGTAGATTGCATGCACAGAGTTTAAGACCATGAATGTTTCATACTTATTTATGAGGAGTGCCCCCCTACAAGTACTTTTTCATATTAAACTTCAGAGAAAGAAGGACTGAAGTTTAACTATAAAGCCAGTGTTGCCCAATGGTTAGAGCATCGGCCCATGCACTGAACGGTTACGGGTTTGATTCCTGGTCAAGGACACATACCTCCTGGTCCGGGTTTGTACAGGAGGCAACAGGTTGATGTGTCTCTCTCACATCAATGTTGCTCTCTCTCTCTTCCCCTCCTTCCCTTCCTTCCACTCTCTCTGAAAAGCAAGGGGGAAAAAAATATCCTTGGGTGAAGATTAACAAAAAAAGAGAGAGAGAGAGAGAGAGAGAGAAAGAAAAAGAAAAATCTTTGCTCTGAAGCAACTCATTCTTTGAATTTGCATGTTAATAGGACTTTTATTCTTTTCATAGCCTACGGAAAGACTGCAACATCATTATAATACAATATCAAAAAGTCGGATATAATTAAAAAATATGTGCAGTTCTTCTCTTCCTAATTAGAATTGTTAATAAGAGACAAGGAGTGACCAAATATCACAAAGAATAAAATATACTTTCATAAAATATTACTGTTTCAATCAAATTCTTAATAAAACACAGTGTATTTACTAATTTTCATCCAAGGCATATTACTTTTACTATATATATTTTCAAAATATTTTATTACATTTCCTGGTGACTAAATCATTACTTGCCTTTCTCCATCATTAAGTTAAATGAGAAAGAAATTAATGGAAAGAACTAGCATGACAGAATGAAAAAAAAACCAACCCTGAAGACCTTTAAAAAGTACAAATTTTTATGGAAAAAATATTAAGTAAAACTCAATATGAAAATTCAAAAAGTCTAATTCAATCTCCATTAACGCTGTGAGCAGTTACTGACGGCCACCTAGTGACCAGCGCTAAGTGAGCCCTGGGGGAGGGTGACTAAAGCAGGGGCTTGGTCTCAGGGGCTTATAACCAATGGCATTTAAAACTTCCCTAAGAACTAACTCTAAAACTAACTCTAGCAGATGCTATTCCACTAAATAAATAAAAACTAACTCTAGCAGATGCCACTCCACTACATAAATAAAAACTAACTCTAGCAGGTGTTACTCCACTACATACATAAAAGCTACTGGCTCCGTAACCATGACAAGCAGAGGGCTCGTCCGGAAGGGTCACCGAAGCCGCTGGAGGGCATGAGAGCACAGGGGAGTTCACCGGCACAAGAGACAGGCTAACTGACGGACGGCCGTAAGAGCTCCTCCTTCTCCCCTCCTAGAGCGGGAACAGGAAGGTGGGTGTGGGAGTTTTGTGCAGCCTCACCCCCATCTCACACAGCTGCATAAGCAACCCCTCATCTCAGCAAGGCCAAGCGCCCGGTTCTGGACCATTGGAAGAACTAGTCTAACCAGCCCCGTCCAGCCACCAGTGTACAACCCAGATGAGAACTGGTCTTCCTCTGTGTTTGCAACTGTCATCCTGTAATGAGGAAAATAAGAAAGTTGGGCAGATGGTGCTGTAGGTTTGCCAAGTAAGTCTACTTCAATTGTGGTCAAAAACAAAAACAAAAACAAAAAAACAAAAAAACAAAAATTGCAAACAAGTAACTTTACAAAAAAATTTACAGGAACAGAGAGAGGGATGAATGTATGAAGGGGGATACATATAGATTGGGGTATGTGTGCATATATACACAAACATATATGCCAAAGACATATAATTGTTTAAGAATAATAGTATTAACTGCCAAAAGTTCAAACCTCTTGCACACACGTTGCTGTAATGCAGGCAGAGTGACATAGCCTTTTTTCTACTACAAGCTGCAAAGCTGTGCTTAATCTGCAGATTAACCATGAATTTGCTTGTTTTATTTTCTAAATTAAAAAAAAAACATTCAGTGGAACCCTTTTATAATTGATCTTTTCAGTTTAAATAATTAAAAACATATATATTCCTGGTTGTTTAGGAAACACACAGGGAAATAAAGCCAAGAGTCCACACAACATCAGCAGGCACCTACAAGAAGTGGTAAAAACAAGCAGAGGGAGAGAAGTGAGAGGCTCCACACCTGTCCGCATTCTAGAAGGTTAGGCCGTCTGACCCGCGTCCCCCCCCACCCCCCCCCCCCCGCCCCCCGGGCCAGCACAACGTGGGGGCGGTGGGTGTGGAAGGGAGAGAGGCTTACTAGTGCTACTGGGCCTTTAACATTTGTCCGTCTACTCTTGTGTTTTAACCAAAACTATCTGACTAGCTGTGTTTGTTCGTTTTTTCAGTTCTGGCAGGACAACTCCCTCCTCCTCAGGGGATGTTCAGTGGAGAGAGGCCCCAGTGGGACGCGCACACACATTTACCGTGCACACACATTTACCGTGCACACACATTTACCGTGCACACACATTTACCGTGCTCTGACAGAGGGGGGGGGAGGAAGCCTGACTAAGGCAGTAAAGCCTCCGCTCGCCGTTCCGGGCCGTCTGCTGGGCTCAGTCCAACAGCGTCAGTGGAGACCACCGGGCACCAGAACCTGGCCTAGGGGTGATCCCGGAACCAGGAAAGGTTCTTACGTTAATTAACGGCCCTCCGGTGTAGGTTAGATAGTAATATTTTAAGTCCTTGCCATAGCTATGTCTGTAATGTAGCTCGATTGGGGTCCTTCAAATGCAAACTATTATTTTCAGGTATTTCAAAAGTCATCCATCCTCCAGTATGACGACAGTTAACTCGTACATATATGCATATATTATCCTGTATTCAGAAGTACTTTTCAATAACTTACAGATAATACAACTCTAAAATAATGGTCTCTAAAAATAGTTTAAATTGAACCATAGAAATAGTACCTTCAAATAATAAATTCCCAATGATTTCATTTCAGTTTTTAAATCAGACCCACTTCCACCAAACCCTGTGACGCCAGCTGCAGTCATGTATGACTCCACCTTGCGGGTCCAGGAAGTGTCAAAAGTGATGTAAAAACCATAACCCAGACACAAATGGCACAGCAAACACATGTACATGTATATGTACATATTGGGAAAGTTATCAGAAATTCAAAACATTTATGGTCTTAAAATTCAAATGAGCAAAACAAATTTTATGTTCTCTTAAAGAAAATGCAACTTTGATGAAAAAAAGAATGAGACAGCGTTTATGTAACAAACATTTATAACTTCCTATAAGATTTAAGGTCCCATAAGGAAGGCAAAGATGAGTAGGGTAATAAGACCTCAGGCAGGGTGATCGCCTGAGTGGGCTGATGGCAGATGCATACCAGGCTTTGAAAGTGGATAGTGTTCTGACGGGGGAAGTAGAAGAGCACGGATAAGAAAAAGCCACCGAGAAGCATTAACTCATGTGAGTCAGTCAATAACGCACCAGGGGGACACACAGACGGGGTATGTAGGCTGGAGCCTGTCGTGGGTACCGAGAGTGCCAGGGTGAGGTTCTGGTCTAACACAGGAGGCTCCCGGGAGGATCATTGGCTGCAGCTGGAGGGGGGCTGAAGGCAGGTGGTGATTCAGGAAAAGACCAGCTAGGAGGCCACTGCAACGTGTGGACTCGAAGGAAGACGAACTAGCCAGAGAGAGTAACAAGCAGGGACAGGAATGGTACGACAGGTGTCACAGAGCAGCCGATGGAGCTCTGGCAATGAACCTGAGTGGGAAAAGAGAAGGCGAAGGTGAGGACAGCAGTGGACACCAGAAAAAGGGGGACCAGGACTTCCATGGTTGGGCTACAAAACCAGTAACGGCAAGGCAAGAAAAAGAGGAAAGAAGAATACATTTTGGAACAGAAAAGTAGAAGACAGACAATACTGAGTATTGACAAAGATATGAAGCAACTAGAATTCACACACAGCTCATTGGTAGAAAAGTATGAATCGTACTTTGGAAAAAGTTTGGCAGTTTCTCAAAAAGATAGAGAGAGGCCATAAGGCCCAACACTCCACTTCTAAGAATGGCCTACAAAGTCTAGAATATTTATTACCGGACCCTTTATGTAAAAAGTTTGCTGACACCTGTTCTATATCTCTGTCTTACTTGGGATGAGGCAGTTACAAGGTTACACGAATATCTCAAGACTTATTGACTCATAAAATTGATACCTTTTAAACTGATAAATTGTTGCTAAACTATACCTCAATAAAACTGATCTAAAAGAAACAAATACTTTGAAGAGGATACCGTATTTTTCGGACCATAAGACGCACCTTTTCTTCACCAAATAGTGGGAGGAAAAGTGCCTGCATCTTATGGTCCGAATAGAAGTAGTGCCTGCGTCTTATGGTCCGAGTTGCAGAGCGGCAGCAGGTCCCCCGGGACCTTCCGTGTCCCTGGGGACTGCATATTTGGTGAAGAAAAAGTGCGTCTTATGGTCCGAAAAATACAGTAAATCATAATGCAAAAAACAAAACATCAGTCTAACTAGTTAAAAGAGAAAAAGCTAAGACACAAAATATAGAGCCAAAGAAATAAAATTGGGCTTTCAATGACCTTTAACAATTGAAACAATCTTCATTAGATATAAGGCATTATTTCTTATTTTTAGTTTCTAGAATATTATTTTTATTGTAAAGCTGGTTGGAAAATGTGGTTTTAGATTAGGAAATGCCCATGAAAGGCAAGGCAACTCCATGTGGCCTCTATTAACTCGCTCTTTCTCCTCATCCCTCTCAGACCCCCTCAGCACCTCCCAAGCCCCATCTGAGGGACAGACACATTTGCACAGCCTCATGCTGCTCCAGAGAGAGGGAAGAGAAGGCATCCCCACTTGCGCCTAACCACAATGCCCAAGCAGCCAGTAACTTCCTGCTTCAGGGGCCTTATTTGCAATTGGAACTTTGCACAGAAGTGAGTTTTATAATATGAAATAATTTGTCATTTTTATGTAATATAAACCATAATATTTAAAAACCAATAAGGTAGAAAAGAGCTCTGGGGGAAAGTTGTTCCTACTTCATCATAAAGCCTGACTAGAAAGGTACTATAAAAACCTGCCGGAAATGGTTCATCAATAAATGTTTGATTTTCGATCATTAATAGACACCCCAATAACTGATGCACAGAATGAAAACTTAGGATAGTAACTGGTAAATTACTTAACACGGACTGAGTGCTACGCTATCAGCTGACTTACAAGCCAGTCACGCAGTATGTATAAAACTTCAGGTTCTAATCAACATTCATTTGCGCATGCTTATTTCTTATTGAAACCACATGTTGGCACTGAATCATTTTATGGTTCATTTGAGACAAACATGCAGAAAATTGTGGGAAATAAACAGAGCGCTAGAAGTCTGTGAAAGGCAGGATGACTCCAGCGCAGCCTCAGTTATGAGGCCTCATGAAGCCCACGCTGAAACGTGTGTCTGTGGTTGAGAAGAGGTTTGTCTTTAGAAAACGCCACTGCAGCTCTATTGAGATTAAAACGGTAGCAACCACTAACCAAGTTTTAATTTTTATCCCAGAAATTGGAAAACACAGACCTGTCCCCAAATGTGCCACTCTGACAAGTAGACAGGTTTTGAGCCAAAGACAATCGTGGCCCAAAAGACTCCGAAGAGCTACTGCCGCCCCTTCACGTGCCTACAGAACTAGACGAGGGCTGGCCCGGGAGAAGACGATCACCAGAGAGAACTACAGACTGTGGCCCGGGTGGGGGCTGGGAGCACCCAGCAGGGCCTGGAGAACAAGTCCCCGTGCCCCCTGTCTCTGCAGGGCATGGCAGACGAACACTGTCACCAAACGCTTGTTCCCCTCAACTTCCTGTGAATTGCCTTCCTTCCTTTGAGGTCCCTCCCACCTTTCCTTACCAAGGATGGCACAGAAGCCTTTCTTGGCCTGAATATCGGTGGGTCTTATATTCTTCTGGGGCCCTGTATGTATGCATTTAAACTGGTGTGTGTTTCTCTCCCGTTAATCTGTGAGGTACTGATGTGATTTTTAGGCCAGCCAAAGAACCTAGAGGGTAGAAGTAAAAATTTTCCTCCCCAACATACCTCACTACTTGTTTAACAACTGAATGTGTGGCAAAACTTAGATGATATCTTCAACTATGGAATATTTAAGTTTTGTGGGTTAAAAGTATCCAATTAAAAAATATCTAAAGCATGTATTGAACTAGTGAATCCTATATAATAAAAGGCTAATATGCAAATCGACCAAATGGAGGAACAACCGGTTGCTATGATGTGCACTGACCACCAGGGGGCAGATTGCTCAACGCAGAACTGCACCCTGGTGGTCAGTGTGCTCCCAGAGAGGGAGCAAGCCTCGAGCGGAGCTGAGAGCAGGCGAGCACAGTGGTGGTGGTGGGCCTCTCCTGCCTCTGTGGCAGTGCTAAGGATGTCCCACATCGCCCCAGGGTTCCCGGACTGCTAAAGGGCGCAGGCCGGGCTGAGGGACTCACCCCTCAACCCCTCCACCAAGTGCACAAACGCCATGCACTGGGCCTCCAGTAGTGAAATGATACAAAAGATCCCTTCCATGAAAGACCTTTGTTATGCCCTAAATGGAATAATTTCAGATTCTGCCTCCCATACAACTATTTTCAAAAAGTTTAATTCAGGCAATCCTGTATTTTAAAGCAAGTCTCTATGATAGTTCTGAATCTTAATAGCATACCACAGTTCAAATATGGCAAAAAGCAATGACGTAGACAGAAAGCTAACAAGAAAGTGTACAGAATATCCCCTAAGAAAAACAACTTAAAAAACAAAAAGGTAAAACCACCTTTGCCATGGTTTCTCCTACCCCACAGGTTAAATAACAGCTGGCTTCCTCTCCTTCCCTGTGATTACTCTGTACCCTGTCCCTACCACTGGGAACCCAGCTCAAATCAGCAAGCCTTAAAGGAACCTCTATAATTGGTAAGCACTACGGCAGAGGAAGCAGTGAGAGATGGAAATCCCACACAGAGGCTTCGAACTGGAGGGGACACAGAGGTAAGTATCAGCACTCCGCAGCACAGCTCCCGGGGAGCGGGCAGGAGGTGGCTGGGTGGGAGGGAAGCCATCGGGAGTGGCAGCAGGCCTGCCTGGCCCCCCACGCTCCCCCGGCACACTGTAAAGGACAGGGGGTACGCGAACAGGGAGAATGGCATGGACTTGGGTGCACGTCATCTGGAGGGCTTGTTAAAACATGGGCTCTGGGCCCTAGCCTACGGTTTCTGATTTGGTAAGGTCTGAGCATTTGCGTTTGTATCCAATCCCAGGGAATGCTGAAGCAGATGCGCTTTGAGAGTGATGTGCATGACCTGTTTGGGGGATCCCAATTAGTTTCCCATGACTGGAATACAGGTTGGCATTAATTTGTAAAAAGTTCATTCTTTTTTTCCCTCCAAAAAAGTGTTTACCTTTTATTAAATTTTATTTTTTGTGGGGGCAAGTGGGTTTTTAATATCCAAGTCCAGCCTAGTAGCAGGAATGCTCAGGCCCTTCTCTAGAAGGCAAATAATCAATTTCACTAATACACACATGGTAAATAAGATTGTTGCTAGAATGTTGAGTTTGACAGATGAATAGTAGCCAATTTCTCAGAGGAAATTAATGTGGCAAATGGAAATAAATGAATATTCTAGAAAAACTGAGTGTACTGTACAAAAAGCTATTCCTAAATTGTTAACAAAAATTCTTATTGGCAGAGCGTCTCATGGTAAAATTGCACAACATGTTATGAACCTAAAGCAGTCATAGTGCAGCGCAAATAATTAAAATGTAAAAGCTATCAAGACTACATCATAAAATTTCCAAAAGTCTCCTATTATTTAAATTAAAAAATGGGGTGACAGTGGAAGAATATCATGTAAGGAAAGATATCCTGAGAATAATTTACATCTAAAAAATTTGTACTTTAGCCGAAACCGGTTTGGCTCAGTGGTAGAGCGTCGGTCTGCAGACTGAAAGGTCCCGGGTTCGATTCCGGTCGGGGGCATGTACATTGGTTGCGGGCACATCCCCGGTAGGGCGTGTGTAAGAGGCAGCTGGTCGATGTTTCTCTCTCATCGACGTTTCTGGCTCTCTATCTCTCTCCCTTCCTCTCTGTAAAATATCAATAAAATATATTTTTTAAAAAAATAAATAAATAAAATAAAAATAAAAAATTTGTCCTTTAGAAAATTAACCTTCATTTGAAATTCTAACAGCAATGAAAATACACACATGATGTCAAAACAAGCCAGAGAAAAAATTATTTGGGGGGAAAAAATGAAAAAGAATCCCAAGTCAAATTTAAAGAAAATATCCATTTATTAACTTTTGGTCGAGAATATTTTTGTATATTTTCAGAACACAACTCCAAGACCATCTGGAATCCTGTAACACAGAGAAATAGACACAAGTGCTCCAGCCATGAAGACAGAAGAGACCCAATTCAGAGATGGAAGATGCTGATGACGCCTCACCATACCAGCAGACAGCAGCTGCGTGTTGCTGAAGGATGCCCAGGACCAAACCAGAGACGGTCGGACCTGCATCACCACCATTTGTCCACCAACCAGATCTGAAATAGCATGGCTGACATGTACACATAAGGAACATTTGACATTGAAATTGGGTCTCAAAAGAACTGTTGGCCCAGAAAGGAACTCACTACAGACTGATTCATTTGCCTCTCAGCATAACCATTATGGCTTGTCGAAGTTTAGGTTCTTACAAGGGTATTTCTTGGATCACATGATCTCACACCTAGAGGAAATAATGAACATCATAAACTGATGAATAAAAACAGACCCAGAGAAAGAGAAGCAGCGATCAGACTCTCAAACCTCAGAGGGAAAGTAGGGGAGGGTGGGGGTAAGGAGGAGAGATCAACCAAAGGACTTGTGTGCATGCATATGGACCTAGCCAGTGGCCATGGACAACAGGGGGGGGGAGGGCATGTAGGGAGGGGTTTTGGATGGGAATGGGGGGATGAGGACAATTATGTGATACTATAATCAATTAAAAAAAACAAATTAAAATAAATAAATAAATATATATATATATATATATATATATATATATATATATATATATTTGTTCATTTTTTATACAGAGAGGAAGGAAGAAGGGCAGAGAGTCAGGAATATCCATCAGCTGCCTCCTGCACTCCCCCCACTGGGGGTGTGCCCACAACCAAGGTACATGCCCTTGACCAGATTCGAACCTGGAACCTTTCAGTCCGCAGGCTGATGCTCTATCCACTGAGCCAAACCGGTTTCAGCAGGGCTTACCTTTTTTAAGATAGGCTACACACACTTTAAAGATCATTACAATTGGGATAAAAATGGCCAATTCTATCTAATAAAGAGGGAATATGCTAATTGACTGCCCCATTCTCCGAGATGGTGGCACCCATAGCCACAAGATGGCGGCACCCAGTCCCCTCAGCCCCGCCACCTGCCTCCGGAGTCCCCCAGTCCCCTCAGCCCCCCAGCAGCCCAGGGCTGGCCCGAGGAGCAGGCAAGCCTCGGATGGTGGCTGCGCGGCCCAGAACTGCCCAAGGTTCAGGTAACCAGGGCCGGCTGAGGCTTGCACTGCCGGCAATGGCAGCAGCAGAGGTGTGATGGGGCGTCGCCTTCTCCTGATCACCAGGCCTGTGAGAGGGGGAAGGCCAGCTGAGAGACCCCCCTCCAGTGCATGAATTTTCAAGCGCCTGGCCTCTAATGTTAACATAAAAAGAATTAGAGGGCTAATAATATTTCATGTAAAATATTTTAATATACAACAATTTTTTTAAAATCAGTGAACTTGGGGCATTTTAAAACAAAGTTTAAAGCTTTCATAAACAATCTTTAATTTAATTTTAAACATCCAAGTTTATAGCATTTCACACCTACTTAGGATGGCTATAATCAAAAATGGAAAATAAGCATTAGAGAGAAATCAGAACCCGCATATGGTTTTGGTGGGAATGCAAAATGATGCAGCCACTGTGGCAGTCTGTTAGTTCTTCAAAAAGCTAAACACAGAATTACTGTGTGAGCGGGCAATCCCTCTTCTAGGTATATCCCCAAAGAACGGAAAGCAGAGTCTCACACAGAGACCTCAACCAACGTTCAGTGTGTGCTACAGGCAGAATGCTTGTGTCCCTCAAAATTCGAATGCCCACTGTGGTGGTGAGAGAAGGTGCAGCCTTTGGAAGGTCATTAGGCAATGAGAGGAGCCCTTATGAATGGGATCAGTGCTTTTTTTCTTTTTTCTTTTTTAAATATTTTGTATGGATTACAGAGAGGGAGGGAGAGAGAATGAGAGAGGGAAACATCAATGAGAGAAAGTCATTGATTGGCTGCCTCCTGCACACCTCCCACTGGGGATCAAGCCTGCAACTAGGCGGGAACCTCCTGATTACAGAGAGGGAGGGAGAGAGAATGAGAGAGGGAAACATCAATGAGAGAAAGTCATTGATTGGCTGCCTCCTGCACACCTCCCACTGGGGATCAAGCCTGCAACTAGGCGGGAACCTCCTGGTTCATAGCCAAGGAGCAACACCAGCCGAGCGGACCAGTGCTCTTTATAAAAGACCCTACAGCGCTCCCTAGCCTCTCTGCCAGGTGAAGATACAATGACACGTCTGTCGCCAGCAGAGGGCCCTCACCTGACCATGCTGGCACCCTGATCTTGGACCTCCAGACTCCAGAACTGTCAGCAATAAATCTCTGCTGTTTCTAATCCACCCATCTGTGGTGTTTTGCTATGGAGCCCAAATGGACTTCGACATTGCAGCATTATTCATAACAGCGAGAGGTGGAAACAACTCAAGGGTTCATCAACAGATGAGTAGATAAACAAAATGTGGCATATACATACAATAGAATGTTATCCAGCCATAAAAATAAATAGAGTTGTGATTCAAGTTGCAACATAGATAAACCTTGGGAAAAAACATTGTATTAAGTGAAATAAGCAAAACACAGAAGGACAGATATCGTATAATTCTCTTCTAGAATAAGCAAACTCAAAGAGACAGAAGGAAATAGATTAGAGGTTATGAGGGCTTGGAGCGAGGGGGGTGGAGAGATTGCTTAATGGTTCCAGAGTTTATGTTTGGTGTGACAAAAGAGTTTTTGAAACAGTTTTTGTTGTGAGGGTTGCACAACACTATGGATGTGATTAATGTTACTGAATTAGACTTAAAAACAGTTAAAATGGCAAATTGTATATTACATACATTTTACCACCCAAAAGAAGTTTAATCTCAATTATTTGTTCTAAAAGCCCACTAGAGATTAAACTGCTAATATCAGTACTTTGATTTCAGTTTAACTAAGCCCTTATATTATAAAGACATGTCATGTTGGTCCAGTTTTTATCTACAGTATTTATTTGCTTTATATTTTATTTATCTTTATTGTTGGAAGTACTACACATGTCCCCTTTACCCCGCCCCGGCCACCGCCGGGCCTTTGCTACAGTATTTATATGCTCACAAAGAAAACCCACCATGAAAGGCTGGCAGCCCTGTGCCCATGTCCGTGCGCCAGTAGCTCGCTGCCACCCTCCAGTAGCTCTCTGCCCGCTGCCCTGCCCCCTCCTATAGCTCTCTGCCACCCACTTGTAGCTCGCTGCCCACCTTCCTGCTGATCCAGTTGTTATGCTGTGGGCCGTTACACTTCACGGCATAAAGACCTTTTGCATACTGCATCTTTATTACATAGGATTAGGCAACAGTTTTAACCCAATTTAGTCAGCTGTGAAACTAGCACTGTCACACTTAGCACTATGACATTCAGCACTGTGACACTAGCACTGTGACACCTAGCTCTGTGACACCTAGCACTGATACTTAGCACTGTAACATTCAGCACTGTGACACCTAGCACTATGACATTCAGCACTGTGATACCTAGCACTGTGACATCTAGCACTGTGACATTCAGTGCTGTGACACTTAGCACTGTGACACCTAGCACTTTGACATTCAGCACTGTGACACCTAGCACTGTGACACCTAGCTCTGATACTTAGCACTGTGACACCTAGTACTGTGACACCTAGCACTGTAACATCTAGCACTGTGACACCTAGCACTGTGACATTCAGCACTGTGACATTCAGCGCTGTGATACTTAGCACTGTGACATTCAGCACTGTGACACTCAGCACTGTGACACCTAGCACTGTGACATTCAGTGCTATGACACTCAGCACTGACACCTAGCACTGTGACATTCAGCACTGTGATATTCAGCACTGTGACACTCAGCACTGTGACACCTAGAACTGTGACACTCAGCATTGTGACACTTAGCACTGTGACACTTAGCACTGACACTTGGCACTGTTACACTTGGCATTGTGACACTTGGCACTATGACACTTGGCACTGTGATTTGCACCAACTGTGCTCTCTTACACACTCAGAAGGCAAAGCTCTCCCATATCCCACTTTTCTTTGACTTGAGCTTTAAACAAGGCTAACATTTCACCATTTATTTTCAGCAAATTGCATCCTGGTCGGACAGCACAGACCCCTCTGCACAACTGTTTCTTGTGATAGACAAAAGCAAAGCCCTGCTGTGGATACTAGATTCTAACAAATGTGTGTTTTAAGGGCTGGTCAAAACATGCCTCCAGGAAGGCTAGTGGAACAGCGCCCCCCTGAGGACCACTGCGTGGTCTACACTGCTGCCCCAGACACGGCCCCAGCAGCGGCCTGCGGAAGGTGTCAAACAGCGCACAGCCTCTGACGAACCTGTGCAGGCAGGAGTGTGCATCACTACTGCCCGATTTCCCAAGAAAACGTGAATATCTGGACCTATGTGCAGAACCACTCAATCTTTTTTTATGCTTTTATTTTTATTTTTTTAAATATATTTTATTGATTTTTTTTTTTTTTTTACAGAGAGGAATTGAGAGGGATAGAAAGTTAGAAGCATCGATCAGCTGCCTCCTACATACCTCCCATTGGGGATGTGCCCGCAACCAAGGTATGTGCCCTTGACTGGAATCGAACCCGGGACCCTTCAGTCACCAGGCTGACACTCTATCCACTGAGCCAAACTGGTTTTGGCAGAACCACTCAATCTTAACATGTTCACTTAAAGTTTTAAAAAACTTTATGAGCCCAACATTCTAGACCACCGCTTTGAAATTTATGGTCTGGAAATTATAAAGGTAAATGCAGAGGCTCCCCCCACAGACGAAGTCAGTGTGCCCAGCGCATCAGGAGGAGTGCGAGGGGCAGAGAAAGGAGCTAAATGATAAGCCTCTTGGGTGAGGCCAGCAGGTTCCAGGGCAGCTCTCCTACCGATTGGATGATGACTTCGTGACACAATCAACCCTAACGAGCCTCCTCTGGGCCAGTGGTCGGCAAACTCATTTGTCAACAGAGCCAAATATCAACAGTACACGATTAAACTTCTTTTGAGAGCCAAATTTTTTAAACTTACTTATTCTTACGCCACTTCTTCAAAATAGACTCACCCAGGCCATGATATTTTGTGGAAGAGCCACACTCAAAAGGCTAAAGAGCTGCATGTGGCTCGCGAGCCGCAGTTTACCGACCACGACTTCAGTTTCGGATTGTCAGGGCACTTTGTACACAGGGGTGGGCAGAAGTAGGTTCACAACCTTCCCAACAACCTTCTGGAACCCTCTTCACAGAGGAAGAATGAGATCAGGAGATTACATTCCTTGCCTAAGGACACGGGCTGGTGAGCACCGGCAGATCTGAAACCAGAGGGGAGGCTCCCGCGGAGGCCACGCCGCTAACCTCCCACCGGCGCTCAGGTCGTGGCTGCAGGTGTTGAGTTCCTCGCTCCCACCACCTGTACCCACAGATAAAGTATGTCCCATCAATCTCAGTTCTTCATGCAACACTCTGATAAGAAAAGGCTAATACTCGGTGTAGTCTGCCTAAACATGTATGGAATTGAAAGCATTTTTTCTAAAGGAAAATGTTAACCCTCTCTCTGCTCTCTAAAATTATCCTGGCCTAGCAGGAGTCAGCCCTTCTTGTTAGATAAAGTTTTACTTTCCAGATGATAGCTTGGGCATCTGCTTATGTAAGAAGATAATACTGACACCCAGGTGTATGTGTCACACTCTCTTACATTTAAATCAAAAGACATACAGGAATTGGCCGTGCCGTCTGACCACAGTGGGAAGAACTATGGCAAAAATCCTAAGACCCCCCTTTGATTTGTAGTGTGAAGCTGTCCTACATGCAGCTGCAGAGACATTCCACACGGCAGCATCCTTACCAACGCTCTTTAAATGTCTGTATTCAAAGTTCATACCATTAACAAACAAAATTATACTTCAGATTCCACTTCACTTTAAAACAAGAGCCCCTGTTGTAATAAATACAGGAAAACTGGCAGTTTTGACTTAAATTCAAAAAAGAAAATACAATTTTCTCCTTTAATAGGAGCTCTATTTGTTGTTCTTCATGAACCTTTTTCCCATTTCAGAATCAAAGGCTCCGAGAAAAGATGAAGTTCTGTATGCCATTGTTACAGATAAAAAAAATTGGTCCAATATTATAAAAATATATAGACTTTCGAGACAAAAAGAAACTTCCAAGTATTTTAAATGTCATTATTCCCAAGTCTTCTTAGAAAACTAAACAAACTCTCATTTTAAAAAAAGAAACCTACTGTTTGGGAAAAGAACTGTGCACACACAGAAGGTTAACAAGTTTAACAATATGCCAGTACATGTATGTTAGCAATCGTTTTGAAGAAAGTGCTAAAAATACCAGTACTGGTCCACCTTCCTTTAACTGTCACATGCTGCAGTCTAAAGGGCTATATTTCCCATACTTCCTACTTTCTCTCCATTGTTCAAATATGGTTTCTGTGTGCGTGCATGCGTGTCTGTGTGGGTGCGGGTGTGTTTAATGAAGCAAAAAGGAAAAGAACACTCTCCGAACACCAGGCAAACAGGCATCAGCCACCATGGTCATGTGGGGCCCCAGGAGGGCATACTAAAATGCCCGCTAAGTCTTGGATCTTCAAACAAGAATCAGCAACAGGGCCGTGTGCCCCGGGTGAGCCGTGTGTCCCAGGGGGCCGGGTGTCCTGGGTGAGCTGTGTGTCCCGGGTGAGCTGTATGCCCCAGGGGAAGCAGTGGGACCCAGGGGGAGGGGCGGACTCTATTTGTGCAGTCCTGAGATAGTCACCATAAAACAAGCAGACTGCCAAATGAGGAGCGGATTCTATTCATGAGATCCTGAGATAGTCACCGTAAAACAAGCAGATTGTCAAATGACAGCGGGGAGGGGAAGGAGACCTGGGGGGAGATAAGAGAACAACCGAAGGACTGGTATGCATGAATATAAGTACAACCAACGAACACAGAACTCTGAGGAGGGAGGGCATGAATGGGAGGTGGGGGGAGGGGGCAATGGTAAGCTATGTACACATATAATACCTTAATAAAAAAAATTGGGGGGAAAAAAGAACACCAAAATCTATTGTCTTTAAAAAAAAAAAACAAACAAAAAAAGAATCAGCAACAACAAAACTCAAGGATTCTCTAAGAAAGCAGTATGTGGAATTTAATTGTTCAAACATTAAAGATGAACCCTGGCTGGTATGGCTCTGTGGATAGAGCATCAGCCCACAGACTGAAGGGTCCTGGGTCTGGCCAAGGGCATGTATGTACTTCGGTTGCAGGCTCAGACCCCGGCCTTGGTCGGGGCTCATGTGGGAGGCAATCAATCAATCAATCAATGTGTCTCTCTTACATCGATGTTCTTTCTCTTTGTCTCCTCCCCTCCCCCCTTCTACTCTCTCTAAAAATCAATAAAAAAATATCCTCAGGTGAGGATTAACAACAACAACAAAAAACATATACCACAAAACAGTTCAAGATGAATCAGAAAACATTCCTTGAAATATATGCAAAATTCAGAAAAATTTTATTTGAGATTAATTCAGTATTTCCTTTAGAAAAGAATAAAGTTCAAATCATATTTACCAATGTCAACATAAGAAAAATGTGAGCATTACAAAAGATCTCCCCAACTGCAGTCAATGGCCCCCTCATGCCAAGTACTATTGGTAATGGCTGAACTCCAGTATAACAACAACAAAAAAACCAGCCTACAAGTCTACCGGAGTTCATAGTAACAGGATTTGAGCTATAATTAAATTTGATTAGTTTGGTTCAAACCTCAAGTTCAAAAGAATTATCAGCATGAATGGATGAAAAGCCCTTTTACACGGGCATTTTGAAAATATGAAAAGGGCTGACACAGCAAGCATCAAAGACTTAAAAGCAATTGGCCCTCCCCTGAGCAAAGGAGAAAAGCTAACAGCTGAAACTCAGATGCGTGCAAAGAAAATAAAATTCCAGATGGTTCAAGAAGCCTCGTCACTTATTAAATATTAAATGCTATTATTTTTAACTCGTTTTTGCCCAGGGATAGCCAAATATGTCATCTGTAAAATGTAAAAACTGAAGCAACTACATATTCCCTTTATAAAAAATTGCTAGCATGAGGAAGATGATCATCAAGGAGTTATAAGACATTCAAACAAGCCTGATGTTTAGTAAAAAAACAAAAACAAAAACCACCTATAATCTAAAAAGCCAAAACTGTTTATCGGAAGAAAAGGAGACCTCACAAAATGTATTATATTATTATTTGGAGATATTTAACTCTTTATTATAAAGGGGGACTTCTTACACATACTTGTGTGCACACACACCTTTTTGTTCCCTTTGAATTACATTATATTTTGGGTGCATTTAAAAAAATAAAATGCAAAAAATATTTTTAAAAATTATAAAAGAAAAAAGTAAAAGTAACCAGCAAAATACATTGGACCTATAGAACTTTGTGGCTGAGAGTTAACACAGATTTCAGAAGCAGTTTAAAATATAGTATCACGGGATTTTACACATATGAAAGTTTAGTGCATGCATTAATATATATATATATATATATAAATGTGCCTATACATATTCACACACATATCAAATGAACTGTATATATAAATGTGTATGTGTATATATAACAATGCGCATGTGTACACACACACACACAAAACCAAGAGTCCCTAAAATGAAGTTAATTCCATTTATATACACTGCATTTTTAGATGAGCTTTTATGTTAAAACTTCCATACTTCCATTCCTACGCTTCAACTATACTTTGGGTTGGGGGAGGGCAAAGACTGTTCTCCGATAGGTGGGAGCTGTGTGTGCCAAACGAAGCAGGCGGGAGACCTCTCCAGGATGAAAGCAATTCAAATACCTGCCTCCCCGCACTGCTTTCCGCACAGGTACAGCTCTCGTCCGTCCTCCGAGGTTTGCCACAAACACTGCGCTGTGGCCTCCCTCACAATGAGTAGTCTCACTGGTGCTTCATCCCGGGGTTTCCAGCGAGGAAAAGAGTCAGGCCAACACAGACCTCACTTAACTAGGTAAGAAAGGCAGCCACAGCAGACAAGCTAGGCGCCCCCTAAATGCTCTTTTCTTCAAGCATTCATTTCATAAGCAAAAATTTATTGATGGGATTCTTTTATTCTGAAAACTACTTCAAATTATTAGTTTTTAAAAAACTCAAAGTAATCCTCCACTAAGAAAATCGCATGAAAAAAATTGATCATATTACTTTTCTTTTTATCCATTAATAAACACTATGCTGAAAGTGACATAAATGTATCTTTCAAGAATTTCTCATTATATTAAAAAATTACACATTTATAAAAGGTTTTACTGGAGAAGAAAAAATATTAATTTGTTTTTTTTGTTGTTTTTTAATAAATATATTTTATTGATTTTTTTACAGAGAGGAAGGAAGAGAGATAGAGAGCTAGAAACGTCAATGAGAGAGAAACATCGACCAGCTGCCTCTTGCACACCCCCCACCGGGGATGTGCCTCCAACCAATGTACATGCCCCTGACCGGAATCGAACCTGGGACCTTTCAGTCTGCAGGCCGACGCTCTGTCCACTGAGCCAAACCGGTTTTGGCTAATTTGTTTTTTGTAATAATACCAAACATTTTTCTCCAGTTGTAGAATTTAAGTTTGTTCTTCATTTCAAATTAAAATAGAAAAAAAAATCTTTTAATTGAACTTGATAGCACCCAGTCCCATGGTCTTCACACTTCGGGAGCATCAGAATCACTGGAGTGCTCTGAAGCACAGTGCTGGGCACCACGCCCCCCCTTTCTGATTCGGGGGGGGGGGGGGGGGGACTGTGAGTCTGCATTTTAAAATGCCTCCCAGGTAAAGATGCTGCTGCTGGTCCAGGGCCCACTCTTAGAGAACCAATGATCGGGTCAATTCTGGCTTTCTCTCTCTCTCTCTCTAATTAGCAAAGCTGGCAATGGGGGAGATGAACTCTGCAGCACGGTATATGGTATATTATATTCTTAACAAAAATAAAGACTTTTGATCCTTGGAATCAGAGAAAGTCAAATATCACATGATCTCACGCACAGGTGGAATCTAATGAACAAAATAAACTGATGGACAAAATAGATCCAAAGACACAGAAGCCTAGAGCAGACTTTTGAGTCTCAGAGGGAAGGAGGGGATGGGTGGGTGGGAAGAGATCAACCAAGGAGCTTGTATGCATTTATGCATGGCCCTGGGACACAGACAACAGGTGGGGAAGGCCGGGGCAAGGGGCTGGGGCTGGCTAGAAGTCAAAGGGGAGGGGAGAGAGGAGCCAGGAAGGGACCTAAGTAAGACATTCAACAATAACGATTTAAAATAACAATAATAATAAACAAATAGATGTGCAGACAAAGCAGGGCCTAGGATGTGATCTAGTCCAGAGTCAGCAGGCGTTCTGTGAAGCGGCTTTGCAGGCCACAGTGTCTGTGACGGCCACAGTCAGCGCCCACGCGGGCGGAGCGGAGGCGAACGCAGTGAGAGTGGCTGAGCGCCAACACCAGTAAAGCTTACAGTAAATCAGGCTGCGGTTAGCACGGCCACAGGCCTACCAACCCTTTTAAAAATGAGAAAACCGAAGGCCAGGGAGATTCAACAACTTTCACAGGCGAAAGATACTAAGTGACATAATTACTACCAGAACTTGGGTATCCTAACGCTTGATTGAGCAAAGACGCTTCCGTTGTGGTAGTACAATATTTTCATAAAGGAAAGCCACAAAATGAAATGTGTTGTAAAACCTCATGTAGTTTAATGCCCCGCCCCCCCAAAGAGTTTACTAAGAGAGTATATTAAGTATTCTCTAATTAATGCAAGACATTATGACTTAACATTTCTAATTCTAACTAGGAGGCCTGCACAGTGCAGGACAATGGCTGGACTCCTGTCATGTGGTGTCCCTGCATCTTGCACTTGGTTGCAGCAGGGCCTGCAATGGAGCCTGCTGATCAGGGAACATGCAGAGCAGGATTCAAGGGTTTCTCAGTCCCTACTCTCCTGGTCTTTGACCTCTCTCTCCCAGTCCACCATCCATCTGAGGCCTCTCCTTTCCAAAAGATTCCCAATGACACTCAAGTTTTCTTACACAAAAACCAGAGCGGTAGTAAATTGTGAAACTAGTGCACGCTACTAGGTTTGCTCTTAAATCTAGTTATTAGATAATTATTAAAGTTAAACAAAATATCCAGTTAATTTTTAAAAAGCAAATATATTATCTCTATCACACAGATGGCTAAAAATGTGATTATATGTATATACATATGTACACATAAGCAATTATATGTGCGTATGCATGCACACACATGTAAACTCATAATTTTTATGCTTTCATAGTTGCCTAAGCTTTTACTCTTAAAACTGACATTTAAATAAGTGAATATATTTTAGCAGCTAATAAAGTAAAATTGGTTTGCCTTATAACTAACTATGCCAGTTTATAAAAAAGTAATAAACCTATGGGTGCATATTATGAAAAATAAAATATCCTATAGTTTTAACTATCAACCACAAAAACGTTTTCTCTAAAATCACTACACAGTTACAAGAATGTATATCCAATTCAGGTTAAGAGTGATGGGCCCTAAGTCTGAGACCAAGTTTTAGACATGTTTGAAGTATCCTGAGCCATGCATGAAAAGCATCTGTTATTTACAGATCAAAGTAACCCTGAGCATCCTAAAACAAGCAGAGTGAAAAATGCCCAAATCTAATTTCATCCCTGTCCACACTCTCCTTTGAACTAATAATTCAGAGAATTGGTCAGTATGTTGAACTAATTAGCATGCTTAACGCTTGCCAACTTTGATGGCTCCGATTCTTTAAGAAACAATTTTAAAACAGTTTTAAAAACATACACAAGCAAATCTGAGAAAATACAAAAACTAGTCCAAGTTGACAAAGTCACATATGTTGAATAACACCTTAAAAGCCCTAAGTATGCATGACACCTACTTGATGCTCTCTAAGCAATAAAATGGGTCATAAATGATTTGGGGTTTTGCTTTGTATAAAATGAATTCAACAATATTTATCTTCTCCATCCAGTCACTTTTCATGAGATTCAGCATACATCTAACTTTACTTCAGCTTGAGGAATGAATCACTGTTCCTGATAACAGATTATCACTTTGGTTTTTAGTTCCAATGAAAGTCAGTTCATTCAGACCTTTTCAGTGAAATCCCACGCAGAGGAACAAGAGCAAAGTGTGTGCCTTCACTGTCGCCGCAGCAGAGCCTTGTGGGCACATTTGCTATAAAGATTGTCCTAACATTTACTTGCAGTAATCAACAAAAACCCATCAAAAATATTTATTAAGTACTAAATGGAGAATGTTAATTAGCTACCGTCTCCATAATCTTTTCTGGCCTACTACCAGATGGATTTTTAAAAAGCTCTTCCATTTAATGTTGATATTTTAAGAAGACCCATTCCAATAATTTACATAAGAACATTACACCAAACCTTCCAAGAAAATTTCACCTTGGCTTGCAATTTTATTTTCCCTTCTAATTTGAGGCAAGAGTTGGGCACGTAAAAAAAGGCTAATAGAAGTCCCAACCCCACAGGGGGTTCGGTACAGGGATTACCGGCAGGAAGTCCAAGCCCAGTGTTCTAGTACCACTGAAGTACAAGGCAAAAATATTCCTTAAACAGCAGCTAGCATGTTTGTTTTTTAGAACACTTCCCAAGATTGACAGCACACCAATTCCATTAATCGTCACTGCCTTTTTCTATTTTGTGAAAGGGTTTCCAAAAACTCAACTCACCTAGCAACAAGGAGTTACCCCAGACTCACTAATTGCTTCGATACTTGCCAGTATTCTAGCACTTTCACTGTCATTTCAGCTACTGATGCCTGCTCACACATGCAATAGGTGCCCTTCCAACCACAGAGTACAGAAGCTCTCTGAGGATGGAGCTTTGGTCCCTGTCTCATCCACACACTAGCTCTGTACCACATTCCATGCGGGTTTGGGGTGTGCTAAAAATAACTGGGCTATCACTTCACAGTATTTTTCTCACAAGCACAGTGAACTTCTTTTGGGCTGTAGGATGCAAAGAAAATTTCCTTAACCTGTCTTTTGCATTAAAAGCTTCACATTAATTCTGTGGTTCGTAGACTTTCCGTTCTAGGAAGGCATTGCCAGATTAAAGAGTCAAACAATCTGAGTTCCTGGTTTACCTGCTCCCCAAACTAGCAGAGTGAGCTTGGTAATCATTTCAGATCTTGTGTTTTATAGAATACTAGTGGCCCGGAGCATGGATTCATGCACAATGAAAGAAAATTAATTAGAAAAAATATTTTAATATCACTATTTGCCCTCTGTCTATATTAGAAGTGGCAGAAATGAAAGACAATTAGTAAAATGTATATGAAAATAATATATAAATTGATTAACAAATAAACAATAACATGATATAATAACAGACATGACATAAAAACAAAAACATGATATAAAAACATTGATAAAAATAATGACTGACAAATTGATTAACTTATTCTAATATCTCCCTGAATACCACATTAAGAGTAAAAACACTTTCAGTGTGCTTGACTAATTTCCCTTGTGATGAAGTATTTACAATTTTTACTTAAACGTCACATGCTCTTCGAACTCGAGAGAAAGCAACATATAGCTGACCATGTCCAAAAACAGGTTCAGGTAGGAATATTCCTACTCTGTCTAAAGTTTGTCCTTGTGATTTTTAAAAAAATATATTTTATTGATATTTCACAGAGAGGAAAGGAGAGAGACAGAGAGCCAGAAACGTCGATGAGAGAGAAACATCAACCAGCTGCCTCCTGTACACCCCCCCACCGGGGATGTGCCCGCAACCAAGGTACATGTCCTTGGCCGGAATCGAACCTGGGACCTTTCAGGCCTCAGGCCGACGCTCTATCCACTGAGCCAAACTGGTCCTGGCTGTCCTTGTGATTTATTAATAGTCATCGCAAATGCTGGCATCACGGGAAACTGTCGTCAAATTAATTTAAGTGGGAGGCCAGTGTCAGACATGGACAAATCAATTATTGGAATCAGAACAGACTTTCCTTCTACAGATCCTGTTAATAGTTCAGCTTCAATTATGTTCTTTTGATAATAAATCTAGACCTCATTTACTATTAAGACTTCTCAGTGGCATGATGATTGCACCTACTTTCAATTTTAATTTATGATACAGTATTCCTGAAGGAGTAATACTATTAAGAAATCCGATGGGAGGAAAAAACCAAGATGGCGGCATGGGTAAACACCTAAACTGCAGCCTCACACAAAAATTTCAAAAATATAGCTCTCTATCTCTCTCCCTTCCTCTCTGTAAAATATCAATAAAATATATATTTTTTTAAATTTTTCAAAAATACAACTAAAAGACAAAACAAACATCATCCAGAACCACAGGAGAGCTGACTGACTGGAAATTCTACAACTAGAAAGAAAAAAACCACAAGGAAAATTAGAGGAGCTGTAAAAGCCTGAGGTATGGAGACATGGGTGCACACACGTGCGGAGAGAGAGGATGGAGCTGGAGAGGAGGGGGCGGCTTAGTGCCTGACTGGCATGAAGCCAAGGCTGTAGGCTCAACCCTGAAACTCCACCCCATCCAAGCTGAGCACAGAGGCTTTAGCAATTTTGCAAGTCTAGTGGAATAAGGCTGTCTCCCAGTGTAGACACAGCTGATCCTCACAGCCGATTGGCCTGGAAGTCAAATCCTCCCACTGATACCAACAACAATCTAGACTTAACTACAACAAGGCTGCACAGACAGTCCACAAAGGGGTGCACCAAGAGTGTCCACCTCAGGTAACCAATTCTCTTCACATTGGCTCCAAACTGGAAAGAATCAAGCATCCTTCGTTCAGCAAAGTGTAAAGGAACAATGGTATAGCAAAACAATAATGAATCTCAAAGGCATTATAACAGAAACAAGTCTCAGTGGGTGGCATTGGGTACAATCACATTTAAATAGCATTCTCAAAAAGAAAAAACTACAGGAATGGAGAATATGTAGGTCATTGCCTGTGGTTAGAAATAGGGAAATGGATGTGACTACAAAGAGAGAGCACAGGAAGTTTGGGGGTGATGGCACAATTTTGTACCAACTGTGCTACAGGCTAACAAATTTGCATGTGTTAAAATGTATAGCTCTGGCCGAAATCGGTTTGGCTCAGTGGTAGAGCGTCGGTCTGCAGACTGAAAGGTCCCAGGTTCGATTCCAGTCAAGGGCATGTACATTGGTTGCAGGCACATCCCCAGTAGGGGGTGTGCAAGAGGCAGCTGGTCGATGTTTCTCTCTCATAGACGTTTCTAGCTATCTCTCTCTCTTCCTCTCTGTAAAATATCAATAAAATATATATTTTAAAAAATAAAATAAAATGTATAGCTCTGTAAAAGAAGTCAATTTTGTAGTATGACACCTTAAAAATAAATAAACAGTATTATTTCTTATTCTTGCCTGAGATAAATATGGCAATAGGAAAATGTAAAGGAGAGATAAAAACAATGCACTTATTTTTAAACCTTTTCTACCCAATAAAAGAGCCTAGAAGCAAGAATACACTGAGACTTAGGGCCAGGGGTGTAGCCAGCACTCCCCAGTAGGAATCCGGGCTCGGGGGACAGGCGGCTGAGGGCAGGACTGGTGCAGGGAGAGCTCAAAGCCTAACGGGGGCACCTTGTCACACCAGCAGGGAGGCTCTCGAAGACGAATGAGGAAAGGTAAGAACAGAGGAATGGGCTTGGAAAGGCTCCTGCTGGCCAAATTTGGGGCAGTCCAAAAATCAAAAAGAATAACAGTGACAGTCGTCGTGGAGAGTGGCCGTGGTTTCCTGCTTCAACAGTGCTTGGAGGGATCCTGGTGTCTGTGCCGCAGCTGCCGCCAGGCCAGCCTCCTGCCTCCTCACAGCACCTCAAACCCCTCCCGACCCAAGGCCCTGCCTCTGCTCCCCCGCCAAGCAGCACCTCTCCTCAGCCGCCTGCCATGGGGTCCACCCCAGGTGGCCAGAACTACCCCAGGACTCAGGCCGCCATCAACCTCCACATCAGCCTGGAGCTACGCTTCCTGCGTCTGCCTGCCCGTGTCTTACTACTCTGACCCTGATGATGTGACTTTGAAGAACTTTGCCAGATATTTTCTTCACCAATCTCATGAGGAAAAGGAAATATGCCGAGAAACTGATGAAGCTGCAGAATCAGCAAAGTGGCCGAATCTTCCTTCAGGTTGTCAAGAAGCCAGACCGTGACGACTGGGAGAATGGGCTGAATGCAATGGAGTGTGCATTGCACTTGGGAAAAAAGTGTGAATCAGTCACTACTGGACTTGCACAAACAGGCCACTGACTTGTGTGACTTCATTGAGACTCACTACCTGAATGAGCAGGTGAAATCCATCAAAGAACTGGGTGACCAGTAATCAACTTGCACAGGCTGGGGCCCCGACACTGACCTGGCCGAGTGTCTGTCTCCTGGGCAAGCACACCCTGGGACACAGCATGAGAGCTAAGCCTCAGACTGGTTCCCATAGCCTTGGGGGTGACTTCCTGGTTGCCAAAGAGTATTGCATGCTGGAATTACCTTTACCTTTTCTATAACTTGTATCTATTCATCCACTCATGTCTTTTATTTGTACCATTCCTTCAAATAAAGTAATCTGGAACCAAATAATAACAATAATCATAATAATGGTAATGAATTATAATCCTATATAATAAAAGTCTAATATGCAAATGGACCGAACAGCAGAACAACTAGTCACTATGACGCACACTGACCACTGGGGGGGCAGACACTCAATGCAGGAGCTTCCCCCAGCCCACAGACCCCAGATGCCCGGCCAGTCACCCTGTAGAGGGAGGCAGCAGCAGCGGCAGGGGGCAGAGCAGGTGAGCGGGTGGTGCCAGGCCGGCCAAGGTGGGTGCCAGTGGGGGGGAAGGGGGTCCCCGATCACCCTGCCGGTCGTCCCGCAGATCAACCCTGATCGCCAGCCAGACCCAGGGACTCTACCCATGCACGAATTGTGTGTATCAGACCTCCAGTTATTGAATAAAAAAGTCCAAAACTGTGGTGACAGTCGCACATATCTGTGAACCTACTAAAACCCATTGAACTGTCATTTCAATGAGTAAATTGCATGGTATACAAATTATATCTCAATCCAGCTCTTAAAAAAGGATCCATGAATCCATAGGGATACTAAAAAAAAGAGGTTGGGGGATGGAAGAGGAGAAAAGCTCTTCTTTACAAAAGAATGCCAGCTAATAAATTCAGAGAAAAATAACAGTATTAGGAAAATCAACATTTTGCAATCACCAATGTAATAAATGCTTCAGGCAAAAAGCATCTACAGTTGTTAAAACTATTGGGTGAAAGATTATTGGGGAACAGGATACTCACATGGTCTCAGAATATTACCCCATAGATTACTTCTTAATAATAAAGGAGAACTGAACCGTTGGAGTATAGAAAACCAGAGAACACCAGCTTAATCAAATGATGAAACTGAACTTCACCAAGAATGGGACATATGTGCCTTCTAGTAAAATACAAGAAAAGCACCCAACATCATCCATGCACGCACAAACATACAAATTTAATTTGAATAAAATCATAAAGAGATCAGACAATTTAGATTATGGAACTGTTTTCAGAACAACTAGCTTAGCTACATAAATGTCCATGTCATGGGGAAGACCAAACTAAATCTCATGGCTGAGATTTCAAAAAGAATAATACGAAAATCAAAAAGAATAATAGTCCTGCAGAGAGGAAAAAAAGTGATAAAGCTTTTATTGGGTCAATCGGAAGATGATAAAAATGACCACATGTTAGATAATGTCAATGTGTTAATTTCTTGGGCATGACAATGGTATCGTTATGAGAAGCATGACTCTAGTCTTAGGAGACAAGTGCTGAATATTTAATGATGAAGTGTCAGGATGTCTGCTACCTACCTAAAAAGTCTCAGTTTACACACACACACACACACACACACACACACACACACAGGGGAAGCAAATAAAGCAAAATAGTAAACACTGAATCTTCGGAAAAGAATGTATATTTTAACTTTTCAAAAATAAAAAGCTGGAAAGAAGAAGAAAGAAAAAGATGCTTATTATTCATTTTAAAATCTATTTACACCCCCAACAAATAAAGGAAATATAGACATTGTTTTTGAAAAGAGCTTAAGAGTTCAAAGAACTCAGAGCCCAACTCTGGCCTCCATTAACTGTTACTCTGTTACCAAGCTGCAGTACTGCCAGTCTTCTCCCTAGAAGACAGATAAACACTATAGGTTGACTGAGAATCATGACTGGATGTGAAGGGGTGCATGCTTTCCAAGCACTCAGTTGGCAATAATGATTCTTTTAGGATTACTATAAAGATTAAGTCGCCCTAGCTGGTTTGGCTCAGTGGATAGACCATCGGCCTGAGGACTTAAGATTCGATTCCGGTCAAGGGCACATGCCTGGGCTTCGGGCTCAGTTCCCAGTAGGGGCATGCAGGAGGCAGCCAATCAATGATTCTCTCTCATCATTGATGTTTCTATTCCTCTCTCTTTCTCTCTGTAATCAATGCATGTGTGTGTGTGTATGTGTGTGTGTGTGCTGGATAAGTTCAATTAGCTCACTCCAAATACAGAAATACAGAAAAAACAATGTGATGAGAATTTACCACATAGATTACTACCTTATGTCTAGTGTTTCCACTCTGTCAAAACTAGCCCAATACTTAATGATTAAGATCAATTAACAATTGTGTGAACCCACAGGTAAATCAGCAAGCAAGTGTAACTTCCACAAGATCTTGGTTGCTCAAGTAAGATGTATCATAGTCTCTTCTAAACAAGATATTATTGATGCCCTCTATGGGACAAAAGACATAATTTAGCCTTTGAAGAAGATAAACTTCCTCCCAACGTGATTTTTAACTTAGTCAGATTCTATTTTTCAAAGAGAAGTATGAAATAATTCATGAGTATACAATAGGGAAGACCTAATACTCTATGGGTCAGAGTCTGGGAGCATTTTATTAGAAAGCTTGGATCTGTTTAAAAGGCTCCTGCACACAAGTTTAATCACTTATTTCCAGATATAATTAGGAGTACACTAAACTGATAAAATCAAACTGCCTCTCTAAGAACCATAACTTTTTGACATAATTCCTTCCTACTTAAAAAAACAAAAAAAACAAACAACAAAAAAACAAAAACAACAACAAAAAAACCCACAACAACAATGAAACAGTTGAGACCAAAGAATCATTATAAATGGCTATCATCAAGTGTTATTAGTAAGAACCTTTGCAAGCTATATTAGGTACAAGAGAATGATAATTACCTGACCAAAGTATCAGGATAAGATAAAGGCCTTCAAACAAACCAGCCACATACTTATATCTGTTATGCATTATCATGACTTCCTTACATGAGGACAGTAGGCACCACGTGTGAGTTTGTCAGAGGTGGAGCTGTGGTCAGACCCAGGCAGGGTGGCCAGAAAGCCATGGTCTGAACCAATAAACTACAGGAAACAGCACATCTAACCCAGGAAGGCCATGAGGAGAAGTCCAGTCGCAGTGAATGACCATCAGAGCAGAACAGGAAGATGGAAGGTCCCAGCATTCCCAAGGGAAAAGAAACTCAGTTCAAAAAAACAGTATAATTTTGAAATGGTCACACTTAATTGTATGAAAAAGGCAAGTAATGCACCTCAAAAAGGTCAAGTAGAAACTCCAAGGGAAAAAAATATATAAGAAAGTTCATTCACCATATATACAGCAAATTAAAATATCGGATACCTTTTAGCAACTGGTGGAGTGCAAGAAGCCAGTCAATTTGATTCTGATGTTGGAAAGTCTCTCAGGGTGACGTGGGACCAATACAAAAGGAAGTATAACCCTAGCACACTACTTGACTACTGATCGTTCATAAAGTCTTAAAATAATAAAACACTAGTTACTGGTGTTCAACTTTTATATCAACCCAGAAAAATCATGGGAGAAGTGATTGTGGGTGAAGAACAGGATAAAACTGTCAGCCATCTTGACAATCCAGGACCAAAGTGCAGCTGAGAGAAAGTCATTCCAGAAAGTGGGATTTGAAAGTTAAAAATGGGAGGGTGCAAAAAGGAAGTAACAGCCTTAACTTATAAAGAGCAAGTTGTAAGTGGGATATGAAATAAAAGACATGGATATATAACAAAGCTTCGAAAATAATCAGAGACATGACATTTATATAACTAGATATATAGTCATATATATATATATATATATATATATATATATATATATATATATATATATGTCATAGGACTGGCAGGAGCATAGCAGTAATGTGAGCTAAACCACATCTTCCATTCCAAAGACTCGACAGATTATATCTAAAACTGACAAATTAAGAAACAGATTTTTACAGATGCATATTATCCAGCAATACGGCTGTAATAAGAGCTAAAAATAGAAGCAGTTAAAATAGGTTACCGCTAGAGAATGGAACTAGAATGGAGAAAAATGGGACAAGAGAATGTTACTTTTCATCATAAATTCTTCTCTGTTACTTGAATTGTTACCAATTGCATGTATTAATCACTTTGATTCTAAAATTTTTTAAGAAATTAAGTCTTTTAAATTATTATCTTAGATCTTTTTAAAATTAAATTATTTCACACAATGTCCAAATCAGATATTTTTTTTCAGGTTCTTAATATTTGAAACAATTTATAAACTTCTTAAGTGCTGCTTATAGGGAGTTCACATACACTCTATAGCCAGCTTCCCTAGTATTAATAACTTAATAACCAGAGTATGATTATCAAAACCAGCTATTAGTACTGCTGAAACTATCTAACAGCTAAACTACAGACCATTCTCCCCCCTAATATCCTTTTTCCTGTTCAGGGTCCCTCACTGTGTTTACTTGCTGTGTCTTGTTAGCACCCTCTATGTGACCACTTCAACCTTTATTTAATGAACTTGGCTATTTTGTACAATGTCTCTCCATTTTGGTTTGTCTAACATTTTCTGATGATCAGACTGAGATTATGTACTTTTTGGCAAGAAGACTAAAGAAGTGATTTGTTCATCCTACCAGGGGTGTATGATGTCAATAGATCTTTTTGCTGGTGATGCTGACCTTCATCACTTGAGTAAAGTAGTGTCTGCCAGTTTCTGCAACTGAAAAGTTATCATTTTTCCACCTGTGCTTGAAAAATAGCTTTGGGGACATACTTTGAGACAGTGACATTCATTTTTTGATAGATATAACTTAGCAATTCTTATTTTTTAGAGATGCATATGCAGTTATTTCTGCATTAAGTAGGATAATTTTTATTCAGAAATCTTGGATTGGAAAACACTACTTTTTATGCTTGGATTTCCTTTTCTTAATTTGAACCATTTTTAAAGGTTTTTAAATCAACTCAAGAGTGTCCAGATTCTTATATACTGACATTTCTGATAAACATTTAAAACACAGGCATTGTGCGCCCTCTGGTGTCCAATGCTGTAACACAACTTTTGCATCAAGTTCAGTAACAAAAAGCAGCATTCACAAAGGAAAAGAAATATCTTCTCTCCCAAATTCTACTTTTTCACTAGTTAATAAATTAATTGTTAACTACTTGGTTAAGTACCAAAATCATTTCAATGCCAAAGATTATCAACTTTTTCCCACCCAGTGTGCTGTTTCTCAGAACATAAGCTGACACCATAGAAGGAAAGAGTGTAGCAGGCTAAAATCAGCAAAGTATTTTTAAGAACTTCCACAAAGGCTTGATGAAGGAGAGTCAATATTACTGCCCAATCAAAAGCGTCTCGTTGTGCTTTGTCCAATTAGATGGCCCCATCTTCTTGAATCCTCTAATGCTCAGAAATTGGGCTCCACTTTAAGTTACTATATTTAGTCCAAGTTTTACAAACATACTACCACTTTATTTTCCTATGATTTACTGAAATATTCTGAGAGAAATGGACAGTGAATTTATCTGCAAGACACGAGCAGGAAGCAAAGGGTAATAAGCAACACAGACTGGAATTTTACAAGGTCAGCTGCTCTCTCAGTCCTACCACATACTAGCTGTCTGCTTAACCATTATAAGCTTCAGCCTACTGAGTTGTAAAAAAGTTTTATCGAAGGATTAGAAAAAACATATACAAAGTACATGATCAGAATTCAAATTTTAAATATTATCATCATTCTAGTGGCCCGGTACTTGAAAATCATGCAAGGATTGAGGGAGGAGGGGGTGTTCCTTCAGCCCAGCCTGCACCCTCTCTAATGGGGGGGGGGGGGCCCTTGGGGGATGTCTAACTGCCGGTTTAGGCCGATAGTCAGACATCACTCTTGCAATCTTAGAACCCTGGCTCCTAAGCACTCACCTACCTGCCTGCCTGCCTGTCTGGTGGCTCCTAACTGCCTCTGCCTGCCTGCCTGATTGCCCCTAACCCCTATGCCTGCCTGCCTGCCTGCCTGCCTGATCACCCCTAACTGCCATCCCCTGCCAGCCTGATCTCACCCCCAACTGCCTCTGCTTGTCTGATCTCACCAACTGCCCTCCTCTGCAGGCCTGATATCACCCCCAACTGCCCTTGTCTGCCGCCAATTTGGTTCTGACTAGTCGGTTTCTATGCCAGTCAGTGTCAAAAGCTCCGCCTCCTAGGCAGCTATTGGTTCCTCATACTTCACCCAGATTTGGTTCTCATTGGTCGATTTCAATGCCAGTTAGCATCTCTGGGCCTATCAACGGGGCCTGATCAGAAAGGCGGACTGATCAGCAGCCCCAGTGGAGGCCTAGAGAGAAATGGAGGCACTGTTGCTGGCCAGACTGGGAGAGAGAGAGAGAGAGAGAGAGAGAGAGAGAGAGAGAGAGAGAGAGGCAAGTCCTGATCAAAAACTGCTACAGAGGCAACAGATCAGTCCCTGCTTCTCTCTTCAGGCCTCTCTCTGGCCCTGATTCACAGCGCCCTCAGCAGTCAGTTTTGGGGCATCATGCCTGCAGCAGAAGCAGTCAGCTGACTACAGGACTGACTTCCAGTTGGTCAAGCCTCGGTTGTTATTGGACGTTATGACCCAGGGTTTTTATATATTAGGATGATCCCAGGTTAATATGCATCCAGGAAGTCAAACCCACAGGTAAACATTTTCAATAGTTCCTTTAAATGTTTCCATTCAACCACAATCCTTGAATTGCACATGAAAAGTCTAGATTTCACCTTCATACTTGGTTTTCTTAATACATATAGTTTCTTTTTTTAAAATATATTTTATTGATTTCAGAGAGGAAAGGAAAGAGATAGAAACATCAATGATGAGAATCATTGATCAGCTACTTCCTGTACACCCTCCACTGGGGATGAGGCCCACAACCTGGGCATGTACCCTGACCAAGAATCAAACTGTGACCTTCTGCTTCATAGGTCGACACTCAACCACTGAGCCATGCTGATTGGGCTAGTTTCTTAATACTCCTTATGAGATAGTATATAGTCCTGAGAATCTCAAGAGTAATTTTTGACCCACACAGGATTCACTGTACATAATATGCATATATTTGATGAAGGATATTCATCATGAATAGTTGTTTACTATTTACATATTCCACTCAAAAAATGTTTTTATATATAAAATACTAATAGGAGCAAACTTTAACTAGAAATGACAAAATTAAAATAAGGGCTATTTGTGGAAGGCACAAGAACACCAGGAAACATTTTCTTGTTATAAGAAAAAACAAGTGGAAAACCTCACTGGAAGTATGGAAAGCTTATATGGCAGAAAAGCACTAACTTGCCTTAGAATTAAGTGAGAAAGCCATAATTCTTGCCAAATGAATCTTAGCTTGAGCATGTGTTGGAGATTTGAAATATCTAAATCCTTAAAATTAGTCTACTTCTACTTAGAAGAAAGTATGATTAACACCTTGGGTTGGTCATCAAGTATTTCCTGACTGTGCTATGTATCAAGTACTCTTCTAGGTAGTAGATTACAGGTTAATTATAGAGAACAAATCAGAGAGTAGGTGCCTCACAATGTGGGAGGGGGGGGGGAGCAGGCAGGATAAGTTTGTAAAGAAGAAATGAAGATAATTTAGATAATGGTGCATGTGCGTGACAAGGTTGGGACAGGTCTATTTTGGCTAGAGTCAGACCCTTCAGAGAAGGGATGCTGAATTGACACTTGGATAATAAGAGCCAATCAAGCAAACGCGGGATGATGTGCACTGAAGAGCCACTCTATTTCATAAAAATCTTAAAACTGATTCTCTCATGCTTGCTTGTCCTCTGGTTACTTTTATTTTACTGTCATGGAGAAGCCTTCTACGAACTTACTTTCCCCAAGCTCGTGGCACTAATGCCATCCAAAGGGTTGAAGACTGAAGAAAGATATCAACATGGACTATTAATTTTAAATATATATATTCCCTCCTCCCAGGAAAACTTATCGGCACGTAAAGTGCAAAATGTCCAACTCACCATCATAGGCTCTGGAGTCCTCAGTTCTCTCCCTTACTGGATATGAGACTTTGGGGAACCCCAACCTTGCTAAGCCCATTTCCATAAAGCAAGGGTTATGGTTTAGGTTACTGTGAGGATTTAGTAAGCTAATCATGCAGAGAAGTTAGCACAGTGACTAGAACACTGTAAGTACTTAGTAAGCATTACTATTACTTCAATTGCGATTTACATATTTTTCAAGAAAGTGTCTACATATGAATATACCAACATAGGTATTCTGAAATCTTAATTTTAAAATCAAAACTGTATAAAAAATTAGCAACTTTGGAGTAGACTCATGTTTTTGGAATAACTGCAGAGAGAACACCAAATCATTTTTTGAAGAAGGGCTTCTGCGTGTGCCCAAAAGAACAAAGAGGGCAGAAAAAGAATAAAAACAGATATTACAGTTCACACAGTACAATTGAATGTTCAAAACCTATGATCCAGGCAAGTGTTCCGGATCTGACCAACAGGGACTAAATACATGGCTGAAGCCAGAGGTGTGAGAAATGGTGCGAGGGATGGACCTTGAGCTGGGACATACACAGACAGACAGGGGACTCACAGTAGTCCCAACCCTCTCTTTGCGGCCTTCACCCACAACACTGAAAAGCTGGAATTTTACATACATGCTCACCTTCCAACCCCATGCAGCCCAGGGGCGCCTGACCCAAACAAAGCTTTTGTTTTTCAGGTAAACAGGGACAAGCAAGGCTATCCCTGCCTTCTGCCCTTCCCACCTCTTCACGCTTGGAAAGAGCCACAGTGCCTGAGGTGAGGCAGCCATCATGTGACCATGAGCATTCAAGTGAGCCAAGCAAGTGAAAGAGCTGGGTTCCCAAGGCCTCCTTTACTAGCACACCCGCCTGAGGTAACCACCCCCAGAATGTCTGTTACAGAAGGGAAAACCCAGCCACGGTAGTCAGATTTTCTGTTATTTGCAGCCTAAATGCAATTTAAACTGAAACACAAAGACGAAGGAAGAAGAGGATGTTTCATATGGAATGAAGAACACAAACAAAGGAACGCCACAGACAGAGCTACTTCAACATTGTGGTTCACTGACACCAACGTTTAAAATGAAGAATGAACTTCCACCATTACCCAACAGCTGTCCCATCGGTGGACCCGGAGTCACAATATTGCACTTACGTCCCTGCACACAGGAACTGGCACGCCCTCGGGGTGACGTGGCCAACAGGCAGCAACGGGAACTCAGGGCCTTTCCGAACTGCGCAGCGCAACTGAGTTCCGTCCAAAGAATGAGAGTGGAGAGCAGAGAGCAGCTGGTCTCATGTAAACAAACATGAGAAAATATGCACAAAAGGGCAACAGTAATTTTTCTACATGAAGATAATTTTACTAAATTGTTCTTAAAATGTTTGTTTATTTAAGACAGGATAAAAAACTGTAGGCTAAGATCCATATTTGAGGAGTAATCATTTTTGGTTCTGGAATTAAAGAATGAACTAAGTGAACTATAGTTCATTCTTCATAGAATATCTCTACAGTAAAGTTACAATGTAAATGCAATTAAGTGACTCACTTTATAAACCTGTGATTAAAGGGGATATTTCATCTTCTTTGTTTAATATTCATTTTAATAAGAATGTCTCATTACTGACTAAAACCCAGAACAATAAAACAATGGACAAATTCCAAGAGCAAACGGATTTTTTTTTCTTTTCCCATGAAGCTAACAGTATGGAATTTTAACAGATGTTCTATTTGGTCATAGTTAATAAAGTGAATTATGTAGGATTAAAATAGGGTTCAGTATGTTTGCATTGGATTTTAAGTGAAAAAACAATTTCACATTAAAAGTCTGGAAAGAGGCCTGGTCGGTGTGGCTCATTGGTTGGAGCATCATCCAGGGCACCAACAGGCTGCGGGCTAGCTTCCTGGTGGGGGCACATACCTGGGTTTCAGATTCCCTCCTAGTCAGGGTGTGTGAGGGAGGCAACCAATCTAAGTTTCTCTCTCCCATCAATGTCTCTCTCTGTGTGCTCCTCTCTCTTCTCTTTCTAAAATAAAAAAGTAAAATAAAAATTCAGAGTTTGGAAAGATTTATAATCACTATTTCCTTTTGCAGTGGAATTACTAAGATGTGAACTTTATGTAAACTAATTGCAGTACTTACTTCTCTCCTAATAAAAATCAGGCTTATAAAAACTATTGTTTCAGGGTTTAAGAAAACTGAAACCTTAGAAAATCACACTCTCTTTGGTGTTTCATCGCCTACCTAATGCAAAGGCCTTCTGTAGTGCAGCCAAGGGCTGAACCCCCACCCTGCACAAGTCCAAGCTCCCTGCGAGCGCCCTCGCATTCTGAAATGGCCATGGTGACTGGTAGCAACTGAACAAAAGATAATCAAACTTAAAGGAATTAAAAAAACCACAAATTTACTGAGTGCTGGTTCTGAGGAAGGTGTTATGCTACAGGCTGTGCAGTGCTACAAAGAGGTAAAAATCCACTGCTGTTTGGGAGAGGAACTTATATGTTATCTGAGAAGATAGGCAGAATTATATGTAGCAGACAGAACTGAAATGCAAAGACAAAACAAGCAGAAGGAAAAAGATAAATCAAAGAAAATTTCATACAAACAGAGGCAGATCCTCAGGGCTCTGACACAAGGAGAAAACACTCCTACCAGAGAGCTGCCATTTTTGGTTTGCCTTTCACTATCTTGAGAGCAGGCACTAGTACACGGGCTTAAGGACAGTAACTGATAGATTAAAGAAGGTGCTGAGACTGGGAGGCCAGGACACGGGCTTTTATCAGGGATGGGTACCCCCAGCCAGCTGCTTCCAGAGGGAAAGAGAGGAAGAGACTGGAAGAGGCCACACCCGGGGGTCTGCTTTTAAGGAGGAGGATAGGGGACGAGGCTTAGGGTACCCAGCACACGCTGATTGGTGGTTAGGGACTTGGGGGCTTAGGGTACTTGGCAGGTGCTGATTGGTGGTTCAGAGTTCAGGTATGTCTGGCCACAGGAGGGGTTTACACCTGTCAATCAACTGGGGGAAGGGAGGATCTATCAGTAACTACTAGAAATTCTAGCTAAAGTTGCTTCAAAACATTTTCCAGTGGAAAGCATGCAAGTGTGACATTCTCAGTAAGAAACCCCATTTCAAATGAGTAATATTATTTGGGGGGGGAAGGATTACCAATTTTCTAACCCATTTGCATTAGTAACTCTGATCTGCTCAACTCTCAGCACTCTCCAATTGCAGCTGACAAGCTTTACAAATGAACTAGCTGGCCTCTAGTTCAAACACAACTGCTGTTACCCATCCCATCCTCATGGGCCGGCACTCACATGTTTAAATGCACACAGTCGGTGGTGCATCCCTGCTCAAGAACCTAACAACCCAGAGGCAGGTGTCTTCACGTCTGAGTCTCCTCGCAGACCATGCCCACCATACCTCCTTCCTGAGTGTGCGGTGAGAAGTCTAAGAAAAGTTCCTCGCTCAGGTGGGCAAAACTAACCTTGCAGAGGCTTAGCACCTTGCCAGGAGCAGAACTGCTTTCCACACTCAAGTGTCATTTCCTGCCAAAAACCCTTTCAACTACCTGGAATGCTAATAATCATAGTTAACATTCCCTGAATGCCTATTCTGACAGGCTCTGTAGAAAGTACTTCATATGCATATCCTCATTTAATTCTAACTAAAACTTTGGCATGACTTAAATAATCAGTGTACAAGGAATAAAATAGTTCTCAGATGTATGTTTAATTTTAACACTTAAAATTAAAACTCCAATGAGATCACTTTTCACCACAGATGGCGAGTACCTTTGGTGAGGCAGCAGGAAACAAATAGTTCTCACATGGCTGGCAAAAGTGTCAACTGGTGCTTCCGTGGAGGACAATTTGGTAATATGTATCAAAATTATAATGCCCATATATACCTTTAATCAAGTAATTGGCATATAATCGACAAACATCATCAACCATGCACAAAGTGACATAGGAGCCATATTATTCATTACGGCGAGTTTGTGATATCCACCAATGAGAAACTGGTAAAACAATGGCTCATTTATACAATAGCATACTGTGCAGTGAGAAAAACAAGAGGGTCCTCTTTCTTTTATTGTTCATGCCCGCAGGCCATGCCCCCACCAGTGCATGAATTCCGTGCACCAGGCCCCTAGTTGTAAATAATACGCATATATCCTTTCAAAATGGTGTTCTGGGAGTCTTAGGATATATTCTCA